>CM019063.1:482850105-483457369 GCA_009667805.1 Leptobrachium leishanense | reverse complement strand
TCTATCTATCTATCTATCTATCTATCTATCTATCTATCTATCTCTCTGTATCTAACTCCATGTAGCTGTCTGTCTATATATTTGAATATCTGTCTGTCTATCTAGGTATATATGTTAAGTGACTTGGAAAGCAGACTGGAGCTGTCTCAGCTTAATCTCATGTAATGATTAATTGTATTGCACTAGTACATTTTAAATGTTTCAACATGCTATGCTTGGCAATAATGAACATTTTCTTTATGGTAATATTTCAACTTATCTGAACTCCTCTGGAATTTCCTCCACTGAACAAACCAAATCCAAATAGTCTTGCACCTTTAGAAGTCCGCTGCTAGAGAGAGGGAGAAAGTTGGAGTGTAGAAAACCTGACAATCACTGGCAACTATTTGTTAAGTACAGTTAAGCGGGTATAAAAAAAAAATCCTGTAATTATATATGAACATAAACTGTGAAGTAATACATCTGCATAAATAATGCTCCTAAAAGTGCTTTTAGTATCCTCAGCAAAATGCACAAAGCAGATGTATTTTCTCTCCCTTGAACATAAAGATATTGAGAGAGAGCCTTGGGAAAACAGCGTTAATGATCCATGTTAACAGACTTAAAGGAAATCTTTTGTGACAAATATATTTACGTCTCTTATGCATTCCAACATGCGTACACTGAAACGGCAACACCAATTTAAACCGGGGTAAAGGGATAGTGAAAATCTCTGAAACATGATTCTAGAAATATGTAGATTGAAGAAGCCAGAGATAAAATAAAATATGTCTCTCATGCACTTCCCTTTCTATAAAAAGTTCTTCTTTCTCTATGATAAGGGATGTTTTCTAGCTATTGGTTGTAATGAAAGGGACCGGAATCGGGTTACTCGAGAAGAAAAGGGGCAATAATCTCTTATCTGGCCTCCCTCTGTCCCGCCTCTCCCCCCTACAATCCATCCTGAACGCCTCCGCCAGGCTAATTCACCTCACCCGCCGCTCTGTCTCTGCCGCTCCCCTCTGCGAGTCCCTTCACTGGCTCCCCATCCACTGCAGAATTAAGTTCAAAATCCTTATCCTTACCTACAAAACCCTCACTAACTCAGCTCCCCACTACCTGTCCTCACTAATCACCAAATACACCCCAGCCCGCTCCCTAAGGTCAAACAGCGACCTGCGCCTAGCTTCTCCCCGCATCACCTCTTCCCATGATAGACTGCAGGATTTCTCACGCGCAGCCCCCACTCTCTGGAACGCTCTCCCTCGTACTGTCAGACTTTCCCCTAACTTCTCTTCCTTCAAACGCTCCCTTAAAACATTCCTATTTAGGGAAGCCTACCACCCAACTCACTGACGCAACCATCAATCACTCTCACCTTACAGTCCTCTCCTCCTGTTTCCAACCCCAACCCTCCCAGATTGTGAGTTCCTACGGGAATAGGGCCATTTACAGGTCATTGACGGTGCTACAGCCACAATGATCAACTACCTTTTCACATCATAACACCCAAAAGGCAAAGGGCCCTATCACCTTCTTCAAGCTAACACTAGCGCCAGCGTCAGCATTAGCTTAAAGGAGTTCATAGCGTTGCGCCCACATCGTTTTCAAATCGCTAACGGGTTAGAAACCCCTTAGCTCGCGCTAATTAGAGATTTGTTGTGTGAGTTTACTGTACTTTGCGTTCCCTATATCTAACATGGGGAGCGGAAATAGAAAGCACAGAGTAAATAGCGTTAGGGGCACTTGGTCCTGATGCTGGTTACTAAGAGCTGACGCTAACTGAAAAGTTAACACCAGCTCAGAGGTGCAGGTAATGGATTGCGCTGCTGCAGAATCCGTTACCTGCAGCTCAAAACCCCCCAAAAAAAACAAATACTCACCTCTCATCCCGGGGCGAGTATGGAGGCCCGATCCGCTGCTTCTGGCTGCCGGGAGCAGAGGGAGACTGGGGGAAGAAAGTCCCCTGTCTCCCTCCTTGATAACTCTGCTGACCAGCAGCATCTAGCAAGAGGCGAGATCCTGCCGGTCATGTGACCCGACAGCACGATCCTCCATGGTAGCCTATGGATGCCATGGAGGGGATACTGGGGATGACACTGTAGCGCTGGCCCCAGCATCCGTGATCTTGGCGATCGCTAAGGGACAGGCTGCCGAACTCGGCGCCTGCCCCTGCAATCTGTTGTTGGTTAAACCGGGAGGCTAAGGGGAAATTAGCAAATGCTAATTTTTCCCCTTAGCGTCCCGGTTTTAGCTCAGGGCAGTTGATAGTGGCCAAGGGATGGGGCAGTCTTTCCTTACTGTACACTAGCTCAGGTAGAAAAGTTACTCACCACATATGAATCCATCCATCGCCTGCCCACAGTACATTTACAAACACCAACCATCAACTCAACGCATTCCTTGTATGTCTGGTCTTTCAGAAGAAAATAATTTCATTGTGCTGATAATTTTAAAAAAATAAAAGAAGGATTTTTTTATTTCAAGCCACATCAAAACCTTTAAAATACTGTATGTATAATATAAATAAGAATTGATACAGAAATAATCTGAACATGCAATTGCTTATCAGTAAACCACATGAATTGGAAAACATCTGGTTTTGCTTGGGTTTAGGAGAAGACGTAGCAGTTGGGCTAGTGTTTGGGGTAAAGTTAATTTGGGGATTAAAGGGCTAGGAGTCAATGCTGGATTTATGGAAATGTCTTTTTATCACTTTCCAACTACAATTTTTTTTTGCAAAGGCCAAAATTTACACTCATCCTGCTTAACCCCTTCACTGTCAAGTGATTTAAAAAAAATTGTCAGGAACCAGGTTTTTTTTTTTTAAAAAAAATTAACATTAATTATACAGTAAAAAAAAAAAAGGGAATATTCCCATTGTATTCTTTACTGTAATGACCTATTTGGCAGGCAGAAATGGCCAAATGGATTTACAGCAATTTGAGCTGCAGTTTGTGGTTCCCTGCATCGGTTGCTGAAAGTCCGATATGTCAACGCATTCTTCAGCCAGTTTTAAACAGTTTTAGCACCTCGGGCATTATGGCCACAGGGCTAAATCTTTGGCGGCACCTTCTGCAGCCTAAAAGCAAACAAATTTTGTTTGCAGCAAACAAATTTCATTTGCTTTTGTCCTTCAGAGCTGCAGATCGAGATAACTCGACATCAGGACCTGATGGTGCCTTTGAAGTCTCGAGTTATCTCGATCCAGGAGTGAAGGGATTAAACATCTACTTGCCTTGAGTGGGCGAGTGTTATATCAGCCCACCCTTCATTTTCTATGGGGGTTGGAAATAAAGAAGATCATTTGTCAGATCCCCACCTAGTTGATGTGGGCTTCAGAAACCTCACATATATTTCTAATAAACCACCCAGCAGCTGCACTTGTTTAATTTCCTTATTTTACTGCTTGACTATTGATAGAGGCTTGATTTTTTTAGGAAGCAAAAACAATATTCTTCTTACCGCCTGCTCGCTATTTGACACATGATATCTGTCTCTCAGTTTGCTTTTAGCTAGCACAAATTAAGAGCATTTTTTTGTTGCATCAAGCAACTGTAGGAGCCAGCTGTCTTAAAATATATACATAGACTGAATATTACCAAAAGTAAAAAAAAAAAAGTACAGCAAGCGAACTAACAAAAGCAATGAAACCAGTGGAGGTGGCAATGTACATTAATGAATAGAAATAAAATCGACATTAACAGAATATATTGTTTTCATATTATTAAGCCAAAACCAAAAAGAGTAAAATATCTTTATAATTAGAGTCAATATACAGAAAATAGACAGTTTCTTATAACCTAGATCTTACCAGCAGAGTCAAATAAGGGATTTGTAAAATCGGCACCGCAGAAATCCGACGCACACGTATCATTTACCTTCCTGCTGGATTTATTACTGTGAATTTGTTCTTCGTAAACTATAGGTTTGGTGGTAAAATAAGCACTTCTCTGCATACTTTAGTGCTGAAACCTTCCTATTCTCCTCAAAACATTGACTTGTAAAAAATCAGAAATCATTCCAAGTGCTAATCTTCTTAGTTTGCCTCCGTGGTTTCAAAATGCTGCATTAATTAACATATCGACATATTGTCAGGCATAAGTGCTGCTTTCACAAATAAGCACAATGAGGTGTCATAAACAATGAGTTATAAAGTCATGGCCCACGCCACATGTTGCCAGAGCAGAAATACTCCGACACAGAACCTCATTTAGGAAACCATTTACTTTGCAGTATGCAGTGCACGCATGCACACACACACACACACACACATAGACATCATTTATCTTCTAAAGCGGACCACAAGAAGTCATTTTTCTGGCGTAAATTTCATTTTACAGATGCATAAATAGCAAAACATTTTACATGACGCCTCAAGATATGCATTTTTGTTATCAAGTCGTTTTGCGTAGTAAAGAAATATTTTATTGCTGATATACTGTAAAAATATCGGTGTTGACAAGGGTATAATGATCGGAAGCTAAAATGACTTATGCTAATCATTTTGGTCTGATACGATGGAAATGTTCAAATATTCAGATGAGCAGGCAGAATGACATGCTGCAAGGTACATAGACAGATGGGTAGACACTTCAGAAGGCTAGAAAACCAGACGATTGCAGACAGAAGAATACATATGGAATTACACTGTATAGGTCAGGGTTCCAGCGACCAAGTGTCACTAACAACTTGATAAAAGTCCTGTGGACAGAAACATTGACCCTGTCTCTAGTGACCCCTTCACTACAAAGTGATTTTCCAAAAAAACATTGTCATAAACCAGTGTGTTTTGTAAAGTTATTTTTAATGAATTTTACAGTAATAAATAGCTATTACTGTAAATAAACTATTTGGCCAGTAGATGGCACCATCTACTGCCAAATTGAGTTACAGAGGTTGAAGCAGCATGTCTAATTCCCACCTGCATCGGCTGCTGAAAGCCCGATATTTCTGAGCTTTGAGCAGCTGATTTTACAGTTTTAGCTCTTTGGGCATTATGCCCACAGGGCTAAAACGTTGGGGGCACCTTCTGCAGCCCAAAAGCAAATTAAATTTGTTTGCAGTGAAAAAAAATGTATTAGCTTTTGGGCTGTGGATCAGCAGAACGAGATAGCTCGATATCGGGCACCAGATGGTGCCTTTGAAGCGCAAGATAACTTGATCTCTGTAGTGAAGGGGTTAAACACTACATTGCATGCTGTGCTTGGTGAGACCAGACAGACAGTCTCAAACAGACAGAATATACAGAGAGAACAAAACAGAAAGATACATTAAGAAGACAAAGCAGACAGACAGACAGAACAGACAGAGACGAGAGAGAGAGGGTGAGAATGACTGATGGATAGATACACCGACAGACAGATATTATCACAAAGGGAAAAGGGCGACTGACACTGCTGATTTAGCTGACACTGACAAGCATAACTCAAAGCATTGTGTATAGAGCCCATAGATATAATAAGCAATACTTACAGTCAGGTCCATAAATATTGGGACATCGACACAATTCTAACATCTTTGGCTCTATACACCACCACAATGGAGTTGGAATGAAACAAATACAATGTGCTTTAACTGCAGAATGTCAGCTTTAATTTGAGGGTATGTACATCCAACTCAGGTGAACGGTGTAGGACTTACAGAGGTTTGCAGATGTGCATCCCACTTGTTAAGGACCAAAGGTAATGGGACAATTGGCTTCTCAGCTGTTCCATGGCCAGGTGTGTGATATTCCTCATTACCCAATTAAATGTGCAGATAAAAGGCCCAGAGTTCATTTCAAGTGTGCTATTTGCATTTGGAATCTGTTGCTGTCAACTCTCAAGATGAGATCCAAAGAGCTGTCACTATCAGTGAAGCAAGCCATCATTAGGCTGAAGAAACAAAACAAACCCATCAGAGAGATAGCAAGAACATTAGGCGTGGCCAAAACAACTGTTTGGAAACATTCTCAAAAAGAAGAATGCATCGGTGAGCTCAGCAACACCAAAAAGACCCGGGACCACAGAAAACAACTGTGGTGGATGACCGAAGAATCTTTTCCCTGGTGAAGAAAACACCCTTCACAACAGTGGCCAGATAAAGAACACTCTCCAGGAGGTAGGTGTATGTGTGTCAAAGTCAACAATCAAGAGAAGACTTCACCAGTGAATACAGAGGGTTCACCACAAGATGTAAATCATTTGAGCCTCAAAAACAGGAAGGCCAGATTAGAGTTTGCCAAACAACACCTAACAAAGCCTTCACAGTTCTGGAACAAGATCCTATGGACAGATGAGACCAAGATCAACTGTAACAGAGTGCTGGGAAGAGAAGAGTATGGAGAAGGAAAGAGCTGCTCATGATCTAAGCATACTGTTTCATGTATAGAAATGAAGACACTGCAAGCTGCTTGTGTGAGGAATCATGTGGATCATTAGAACTGCCTCCAGGTCAGAGGTCAGAACAGGAAACAGGAAGTATAAGCATAATCAATACAAACATCTCCCTTTTTTAACATTCAATACAAACGTAGTAAACAATTAACCTAAAACAGATCCAGAACAGTCACAAACATAGCATGCTGAGTGACTGGTAGGTACACTACAGATTGAGTCTATCTGGCGGTCTTGAAACTCGACCGCTACGCAAGGCCACAGAGATTTTGCCTGGGGAAGGTCGTGCGGCTCCAGTAGGCATTGATGCAGAGCCGCCTCGCTCCTGGCTGGGGTGTTCGGCACAGACAAACTTGATGGTACATGTGGCTGTATTATGTCATTCTCAATGTATCCTTCTGAAAGGACAGCAGTATTCCTCCGCTTTGCGGATGCGGTCCAGGAGCATTGAGTACCTCGGGAGGAGCACGTGCAGGAGGCACATAGGCTTGTATGGGGAGTTGCTCCGCTCTTCGCAAGGCCACCCGATTGCGGCGGTAGAGACTGCCGTCTACATCCACAAGATATGAGCGAGGGGCTACACGCTGAACACAGGAACCCAGTCTCCAGCGACCAGTCCTGTCACCAGGAAGCGGCTTCATACGGATTGGCTCTCCAATGCTTAGTTCAGGTAAGTCCTTAGCAGACACATCATAAGACAGTTTGGCAATCTGTTTCCTCCTTCGCAGTTTCTCTAGGACACCTGTAACCACACAAGGTTCAAGTAATTTGTTGGCCACAGGCAACAAAGTTTTCAGTCTCCTTGACATTAAGCGTTGCGCAGGACTACTGTCCATGCCTTCGGATGGGGTGTTCCTCCAATGTAGAACGGCTTTCCACGGGTCAGTACCATCATACTTGGCCTTCTTACAAATATTCTTCACAATCTTGACAGCCGATTCCGCTTTGCCATTCGCTTGCGGTGCCGAGGCGATGAGGTGACGTGCTCAAATCCCCAATCTGCAGAGAACCGTCTGAATTGCTCACATGCGAATTGAGGTCCGTTATCTGAGATAACTCTATCCGGCTGGCCATAACGTGCAAACTGTACTTTGCAACGCCTGATTGTAGTATCAGCAGACAGGTCAGGAAGTAGCTCAATCTCCCAAAAGTCAGAATAGTGATCAACAATTAGCAGAAAATCTTGCCCAGCATAATTCAATAAATCCATGCTTACAATTTGCCACGGCCGGGTGGGCAGCACATGCGACATCATGGGTTCTTTCTGTTGTGCCTGTGCATATTCATTGCATGCCGAGCAATGGCTAACAAAGTCTTTAATCTCATTCTGCATGTTGGGCCAGTATAGGGTATCTCGTGCTTGCCTATAGCATGCTTCTCCACCAATGTGACTGGCGTGAATACGTGTCAGCATCTCTGATCTTAAAGATTTAGGAATGATGACCCTCTGCCCCTTGTATAGTATGCCATCCTGAATGCCGATTTCATCTCTGAAGGTCCAATATTCTCTTGCAGTTAATGGCACCTCCTCCTTGGAATCAGGCCAACCATCCAGAACAACATATTTAAGAGCTTGCAAACTCTCATCGGTTTCAGTGTGCTGTTTTATCTGAAGCAATCGTTGGTCCGTGACGTTCAAATAGTCTGAATGATTAATCTGTGACAGGACATCCAGGTCCTGTTGAACATTGCAAACTGTGTGTTGAGCATAGTCGGGTGCACCTCCAGCTGCTGTAGCTCTGCTAAGAGTGTCACTAAATATACATTTCCGGGCCAGGCTTGTAGACAACATTTAGGCAATAGTTTTGTAGTGTGAGCAACATGCTCTGTAGGCGTTTGGGCGCACACAAAAGAGGTTTCTTGAAAATAGAAATCAAAGGCTTATGGTCAGTTTCCGCCGTGATCTCGTCGCGACCATAGAGGTAGTGGTGAAAGCGCTGGCAGGCAAACACTATACTCAGACATTCCTTTTCTATTTGAGCGTAGTTTTGTTCAGTAAGAGTCAGTGCTCTTGAAGCAAAAGCGATAGGCTGGCCAGCTTGCAATAGGCAACACCCAAGTCCAGTTTTGCTTGCATCACTTTGAATAGTTACAGGAGTAGTAACGTCATAGTACTTCAGGACAGGTGTATCTGTGACCAAACGTTTGATGTCCTGCACTGCATTATCATGCTTAGGAAGCCAATGCCAAACAGCATCCTTGTCCAGAAGCCTTCTCAATGGCTCGCAGACCTCTGAGAGGTGAGGTAGGAATTTTGCCAGGTAGGTAACAAACCCAATGAAGCGCTGCAGGGATTTCACATTTTCTGGCTGTGGCATATCCAGTATGGCTCTGAGTTTGTCTGGGTCAGCCTTCAAACCCTCCCAGGATAGGATGTGTCCATGGAAGCGGACCTCTTTGACCTTGAATTGCAGCTTTTTTATGCCAAGTCTTAATTTTACCTGCCTACAACGATCCATCAGTTCCAGCAGTTTGCCATCATGATCTTGCTCTGCTTCCTCATCTGTGTCCCCACAGCCAACCACAAGGATGTCATCAGCTATTGGTTCGACACCACTGAGTCCAGTCAATAGTTCATGTTGTTTACGTTGATACACCTCTGGTGCAACTGATACTCCAAAAGGCAATTTGAGCCATCTTTTCCTGCCCCAAGGAGTCCAGAAGGTTGTCATGTAACTACTTGCAGTATCCAGTTTACACTGTAAAAATGCATCCCGGGCATCAACAAGCGTGAACAGACGTGCTTTAGGCAGCTTGTACAAAACATCCTCGAGCGTTGGCATGATGTAGTGAGATCGCCTCAGTGCCAGATTCAAGAATTTGGGATCTATGCATATTCTTAGCTTATCAGGCTTCTTTACAATAACCATGTTACTTATCCAGTCAGTTGGGTCAGTCACTGGAGCCAGGTGTCCATCGGCCTCATATTGGTCAAGCTGCGCCTTGACTGCCTGTTTTAACGCCACTGGCACATTGCGTGGTGCACATTGGACTGGAGGGACACTCAAATCAAGGTCAAAATGAACTTCCCCTGGTACGGATTCTACTGGCCCAGTAAACACATCACTAAATTCTTGTAACAGCCGATGTTTTGTCAAGGGCCCTTTGGATTGATTGTCTATCACGTTGAGCTCTGCAGGGACGGAGAAATGTATCAGCCCTAGACGCTCACAGGTTGAGCCTGATAACAGTGGCTTTTTTGGCGGCCTCCACAATTTCAAACTCTAGCTTGTGTCTCTGTCCACGTAAGACACATTCAGTCCTGAAGAGTCCTAGAGATTTCATAAGCTCACCAGAGTATAGCTTTAGTTTGGTGTCACTTGGCAGTAGATGTGCGTCTGGCGCTAACATCATTTTTCTTTTAAACACATTACATCACACGTTGCTCCTGAATCGAGCTGACAGGATTGGGGTCTATTATTTAAACGTAAAGTGACGAACCATTTCTTTCCTCTGGATTGCACAGCGCCGATTACTTCACTGCTGTATAGAACTTCAGCGGAGACTGTCTCTTCCTCATATGCAGATGCATTCTCCACGGTGTGTAATTTTCCAATCGATGGCTGTCGTCTACTTGACAGACAAACATTAGCAAAATGGTTTGTTCTTCCACAAGACCTACAAGACTTCCCATAAGCTGGACACTGCTCTTTAATTCTTTGATGCACAGTCCCACAGTATTTGCATGCTGTAAGGTTGGCAGCGTTTGCGCTAATCAGGCGGCGTTGCTGCGGTTTGCTTATGTTATAACGCTGCATTGCAATGTTTATGCTGTCGGTCCTCTGTCTGTCCTGTTCCATGACTTTCAGACGTCTGTCAGTGAGCTCTGCTGTACGGCACGTTTCAATGGCTATGTTTAGAGTTAAGTCATGTTCTCTAAGGAGGCGCCTGCGTGCGCTCTCACTAGCTATGCCCAAAACAATTTTGTCTCTTATTAATTCATCTTTGAGAGCTCCATATTCACAAGTTGCTGCCTTTTCTCTCAGGCGTGTAACAAAGTTATCAAAAGATTCTCCCTCTTCTTGTTTGCAGCACCCAAACACATACCTTTTGTAAATTATGTTTTTAGCAGGTTTGAAATAAGCTTCCAGTGCTTGTAGAATTGCTGTAACATTTTCTTGCTGCTCCGCTGTGAGGTTCACATTGTGTTTATACACATGCCTGCATTCACTGCCCATCACTCTCCTCAGAGTTGCTGCCTGCACTGCTGCAGATTTCTCATTCAAGCCTGTAGCCAGGGAATAATCTTCAAATTCAGCTCTGAAAGATTCCCAGTTGCTGCTCCAATCTCCACTCATTCTCATCTCCTCTGGGGGAGGTATGCAATTCATTGCAGCCATATTGCCAGGAAGCCTCTGAGCTCTCAAATAGAAAAAAAGAAAAAATCCACAAGGAACAGTCTTAGTCCACAGTTCACAAACCTGTGTAGTTTCCCAAAGCTGCTGTGCTCCAGACAAGAGGCTCAGTCCTGATTTTAGTTACTTCTGACACCATGTTTCATGTATAGAAATGAAGACACTGCAAGCTGCTTGTGTGAGGAATCATGTTGGATCATAGAACTGCCTCCAGGTCAGAGGTCAGAACAGGAAACAGGAAGTATAAGCATAATCAATACACAACACATACCACCTCATCAGTGAAGCATGGTGGTGGTGGTGTCATGGCGTGGGCATGTATGGCTGCCAATGAAACTGGTTCTCTTGTATTTATTGATGATGTGACTGCTGACAAAAGCAGCAGGATGAATTCTGAAGTGTGTCGGGCAAAATTATCTGCTCACATTCAGCCAATTGCTGCAGAACTCATTGGACGGCACATCACAGTGCAGATGGACAATGACCCAAAGCATACTGCAAAAGCAATCAAAGAGTTTTTGAAGGGACAAAAGTGGAATGTTATGCAATGGCCAAGTCAATCACCTGACCTGAATCCCATTGAGCATGCATTTCACTTGCTGAAGACTAAACTGAAGGGAAAATGCCCCAAGAACAAGCAGGAACTGAAGACAGTTGCAGTAGAGGCCTGGCAGAGCATCACCAGGGATGAAACCCAGCGTCTGGTGATGTCTATGTGTTCCAGACTTCAGGCTGTGATTGACTGCAAAGGATTTGCAGCCAAGTATTAAGAAGGGAAAGTTTGATTTATGATTATTATTCTGTCCCATTACTTTTGGTCCCTTAACAAGTGGGAGTCACATCTGCAAACTGCTGTAAGTCCTACACCGGTCACCTGAGTTGGATGTACATACCCTCAAATTAAAGCTGACAGTCTGCAGTTAAAGCACATTGTGTTTGTTTCATTCCAACTCCATTGTGGTGGTGTATAGAGCCAAAGATGTTATAATTGTGTCGATGTCCCAATATTTCTGGACCTGACTGTATGACACACGAGTTGTCGCTAGTGCTTACACCTCAATAAAGAAAGCATTTCTCAGAAACTTGGGTTTGCAAGCCTTGGTTACATATGTAAAGATTTGGGGAATTTTTAGGCTAAGGAACTATTTCATTTTGTTTTTGCTGTGAATAAATACAATAGAACAATAAAACAGAGGTAAATCACTGTCATGTTTTCGGTTGTCTTATTTTGTTCCCTGATTGCTTCTTTAACCCCTTCACTACCAAGTGATTTTCCAAAAAGCCATTGTCAGGAACCAGTGTTTTTTGAAAAAAAATAAAAATTAATTATTAAATATATGGTAAGAAATATTTGGGCATATTCCCAGTGTATTTCTTACTTTAATAACATATTTGACCAGTAGATGGTGCTATCTACTGCCAAATTGAGTTAGAGCTGTTGCAGGGAACATGAGCTGCAACTGTATTAGCTGTTGAATGCCCGATGTCAGGACATTCTTCAGTGATGTTGCACAGTTTTAGCTCTTTGGGCATTATGCCAACAGGGCTAAAAGTTTGGGGGCACATTCTGCAGCCCAAAAGCAACCTAAATCCATTTGCAACAAACTAATTTAATTTGTTTTTGGGCTGCAGAGCTGCAGATCGTGATATCTCGATATCGGGCACAGGATGGTGCCTTTGAAACCCGAGATATCTCGATCTCGGTAATGAAGGGATTAATACTTTAGAACAAAAGTGTATCTGTTTTTCTAACTTAACACATTTTTTTTGTTCCTAATTTGGTATAAGAGTAATTCTTATGAGCCTTTGGTCAATCGTGCTGTTCTTGAGTCCAGCACCCAAATCCTATCCCATAATAACTGAAACAACTAAAGCTTTACGCCTGAGATAAGATACTTATTGCATGTATTAAGACCTAGTTGCTATTTTATAATGAGATGTTGGTGCCTTTTAATGCATACATGTCTGTAGAAGGTCTCACATTAAACAAACTTTATGTTTTTGTCTGAAACAAAATTCATTAATGGAAGGACTAAAGTATCCTCTCAATCCCTACATATGAATACCTTGTTTTAGTATTCATGTTAATGCAGTTAGCAATTAGAAAGGGTTCTGGTAGGTGAAGAACTGAAAGAACAGTCATTTTCCACCTTATTTTAATAGCCTTTGCTCACCAGATGGCTCATCATATTATACATGTAATCCGAGGTATTGTCCTAGGTGGAATCTGAGAGCGTTCGAGGTCTGGCGAAGCGCGGAAAGTAAAGATCATTCCGCAGAGAACGCTGATATATATTTTTTTGTAAACGTGAGTCACCTCGTCTTTAATCATGTTCTGGACATATTTAGCTTTCCTGAACTTTTCCTGACGCTTTCTCCTGTGTCTTGTGCGATTACTTGCGTTTCCTTATTTTATTTGTACAGGATGATATATTTCACCAGCGTTTAATTCATCCGGGAATCGTTCCCACATAGGCCTTTTCCATACCGTATCTGTCTGTATGCATTCGCCAGTTATCCCTGCTTGTCCTGAATTATGTTACAGATGTGAATTGTTTGCATATGTACGACATCTGTTATTGAAATCCACACCCTCCACCGGCGAATGATTAGCCCAACGTAAGAGAAGATAATACCAAAAGCCCAATGTAATGCTATTCCCTCTCGTTATAGGGTTGAGTTATATTATTTTGGAATATTTTTTTTCGCGTTATCCCCATAAGGATCAACAGATGAAGGATTCTATATGGTATCTAATGTAAAAGCCAAGTCTTGATCGGGTTTCTGCAATTTACGCCCAGCTGGGAACCACGGGGTGTCTGCTCGAAAGAAAGCAATGCATTAAATTACAATGCGTATTTTTAATGTATGCCGTTAAATATATTATTCTCTGTGCACTGATACGGCGTTCCAATATTAATACAATTATTATACTGTTCCGTCAAATTGTAAAGCGTGCAATCTGTACATGCTACTAATTTATATCATGATCTTGTTAGCCTAGGAAGAGCCACGAAGGCTGCTACTTTATTATTTAGCCTTACAATTAAACCTACAGAGTTATTATTTTACCCCAACTACTGTTAATTCTTTATCAATTGATTGCCCACGGTGACGCTACCGCGCCGGAAAAAAACCCAGCTGTAAGTGTTTT
Organism: Leptobrachium leishanense; assembly: GCA_009667805.1. NCBI lineage: Eukaryota > Metazoa > Chordata > Amphibia > Anura > Megophryidae > Leptobrachium > Leptobrachium leishanense. The sequence goes on along the minus strand of CM019063.1, from coordinate 483,443,504 downwards.
TCACAAAACACTACACCCACGGCGATACATTAATACGTGTTGTGCTGATGTTAGTGTCTTGTACATGCACAGCAAGACGAATAGGACAATAAAATTACACTTTTATTACATAAGAGACCTATAGAATGTCTAAGATAGAGCTAGGAATGACGGTGAGAACGGCTAGAGTTCCCCGGAGCTCAGCTCTTCTTCATCCAAGGGTTAACTTAGTGGATACAGGCACTAATTATGATTACTAATACAAGGTGAATTACGACTTGTGGAACATGTTCTTAATCTCAGCTCATTTCACCATTTTTTTGCTGTCATTGTAAAACTTTAAAGTGTTAATAAAATATCAAGAACCAGCTCGCCCCACCCAGATTACTGTTTAGATTGCCAGATGTTTTAGCCGCGCATTGCTTCGCTATAACCTCATGCCTATAGAATGCATCTCAGGCGCGTCTGCTTCTACTTCTAGGTCATGACAAAAAAGTTATTTATTTAGTTCAAGGCTATTAAGATTTAATTTTTTTGGATCATTGTATGAGGTTGATTATGGAAGCATTTAAATTAAATGTGGAAAATAATGGGGTTATTTGTCTGGAGATTGGTGATCTACGTTTCATCAGACCTTAAGTTTGCATGACATTTGTTTGCATGAAAAGAACACAAATTGCTGCCAGCATTCCTCCATTGTGTACCGGATTTAAAAGCGTTTGGTAGTTGATAGGTTTTCATTAGGGTATATAGCGACATAGACATGTTAGACATAGTTGACAGGGGTAGTTTTTTTTCCATATTTGGTTATTTTGTCTTATATTGTTCATCTCCCTGGTCGAGTCTCCACCTATTTATTTTGGTATGAAAGTTTTTTTATTTTGAAAGCATGTCAGCTGTATATCAAATGACAGAAAAACCAAAGACGTATCATCAAAAACCGTGCAATGGAAAGATATCCGGACAACAAACAGCGATAACTGTGTAGGCAGCAAATCAAAATGAAGAAGTGTTGATGGGGGGAGGGGAGATAACGGGAGGGGAAAGGGAAGAGGCTTGCATCAGAGGCCAAAAGTGTGACTTTCCTGGCTCACTCCCGGGAGTCCAAGGGCCCACAGGAGGCCAAGAAAGGAAAATGCCGTAAGGCCCAAGTGCTTGAGGGCCAAAAATGGCAGGTAGAGCCATAGTGTCTGCCATAGTGGCTTGCCTCAAGACAACCCTAAAATGCTGGAGAGAGTAAAAAAAAGAGGAGGGGTCGCCTATCGTCACCTGTGTGCCCACTTACATAACAAATAAAACAGTCTGAAACCAACAGTATGTTCATCAGACGTAACAGTGTGGTGGGGGAGATGAACTCAGCTGGGATTGGTGTTCGCAGCCACTATACTGATGGGGTCTAAAATTCAGAGGAACGGAAGAGATGCCCAGGAGTGGAAACATGGCCCAAGCCTCCTCTGGGGGTCTCCATCTATTTAGACAGATGATACAGCAATAACCGTCGTGCCATACTGACCTCAACCATTAACCCCTTTCTATACCAAGTGATTTTACAAAACAACACTCTCAGGACCCAGTGGTTTTATAGAAAATGACCTTCCATAACCCACACAGTAAATATATACAGAGGCGTACTACTGTATATGTTCACTGTAGGAAAGCCCTTTTGACAGGTTGAGGGCTCCCTCTGCTGGCCAAAAAAACACTACTACATTTACATTATAGTTTGGGCTCCATGTTTCTGTGATGGGAAAACAGATCTCAAATCTTTACAAATCATTTCAAGATCAGCTGTCATGTCTGACATGTTTACATTTTAGAAGCATGTAGTAGAGCCCATTTCAATATGAACTTTGTTTGCATTGAACAAAATACCTTTCAATTGTTCGAGAATAAGACCAGACTGAGTAAACTCGATCTTGGGGTACCTGCAGATGCTTTTGAAGAACGAGTGTGCTCGATAATGGAGGTGAAGGGGGTTAATTACTTTGCTAGTACATAGGAGAGAAAAAAAGCAACAGTCCGCTCCATAGCTACACCAGTCCAGCCAGTGCTTCATTCATAAGTAGAAGACCACAAGTAAACCATCATTTGCTTCATAAATAACAATACATTATTTTTAAAGCTCCAATAATATAATAATATAGGTCAGCATGTCTAATGGCATTATGGAGCTTCGCAAAGTTGACCCTTAGTCTTCCGGTTAATAGACATCTCTCTTTTTTTTTTTTTTTACTAATGCATTTCTATAGTACTCTCTTTTTATTTGTTTATTTATTTATTTCCAAGAGGGACTTGAACAGTGTACTTTGCTTCCATAAAAGCTTCTCGAGTGCCTGAGTGAAATCACAGTCAGGCTTATTGGATGCTTTAAAAAACAAAACAAAAAAAAAACAACAGAACAAAACGCAAAATATACATAAAACTGACAAGAACATAATGTATTGCGTCGGTCAACCACAAGGTAACCGAATTAAATGGAACCCTTCAATAATGCATGGAGTTTGAAGAACGTTAGTCTGGAACGTGCAAACATGCCGAGAAGATATTCTTGTTAAAAAAAAATATATATATTGATATTTTTCTTTTTTTTTTTTAAATATGAAAGATGGAAATGAACAGAGTGTCTGAGTCAATTCTCCTATTTTAATGCCTACTAATTAAACTTGAAGTAATTAAACAAAGTTTTCTGTTCACAGTTAGTGTTATTAGTTTTGTTGTCTTCAATCAGTTTCATGCGGTGATTAAGAATGAGACAGTTAAATGCATCACATTTTACTTTGAGCAAGCAAAAGCCTAATGCAGTAATGAGCCAAGTAGTGTTTATGTAGCTGATTTCCCATCCAGCAATATTTTGCTGCATGCATAATGTAGTACTTTAAAATGTTTCTTTGTACAAAACTTTAACAAGACAGCATTTAATGCATAATTTGTGCGCTTATTCCGAGTAAACTTGAAAGGCATAAAACAGAAACGGAAAATTATTGCAGATAAATCCGGCGAAAGGGAAATATAGAAAAACAAGAAATAAAAGGAGACTTTTCATTCAGCAAGAAGGAATTGTCTCATGTTTATAATATGTGCTTGGAAAAGGCTTGGTGCTTAAAAAAAAAAAGTCATTTTGAGCTTATCTTGATGAGACTACTGTAACTATCTTTCTTTCTGCCAGTGTTTCATTGTTCGTAGTATTGTCAGGCTTCCTTCTAAACAACGTAAACCTCTGAAAATAAAGAGAACAAAAAGCAAACCGCTATTTCAAAAATTGCTGCCATTCTGTGCACTTGCATTCTGTGCATTCTGTAGCGTGAAGAACTGGATTATGTGATTCAATGGCGTTTTATGCGTGTCTTCAATTATTATCTCATATTTTCCCATATACATCATTGTATATCCTCAGTTTACAAACAATTACTGGATTCTTAGAACACCTTTAACCCCCTTTGTGACGACCATCCGCTACCTACCCAGTCGTCACGTGTGGAGGGAGAGTGTACAAGTGGTTAACAGCTCCAAGCCTCTGGACTTACTAACTCTACCCCTTCTCAAGGCCCCAAGTTATGCCAACCTAACCCCCAAAAATGGTACGCACCCTTCTGACTATACGTTGCCACCATGAAATAATAATAATAAGGCACTTTTGAAACCCCCTTAACTGTATAGCACCCCAATGCAGTAGACAAACCATATACAGCTCTACCAAATGTTATATTCTACAGTAACGCTGACCAAGCTATACGAGAAGCGCACATCATCTAGAGCAAAGACAGTACTGGGTTACAAAGTTTAAATGGAAACAGACAAAAATAAAACTTTACACAGTGCCAAAATCAAAATACAAGACATGCAAAAATATAATAAAATGTGCAAATACAGTTCTTTAAATAAAATGGGACTTACAGAAAACCGAGCTTGCATTAGGTAACTCTTCCATGGGTATTCCAGATTTTAAATCTCCCAGAAGGTTCTTAGAGATGTTCATCAACACAAGTCCTTGGAGAAATACTAATTGCAATAGTGAGTGCTGGCTCTTTGTCCAACACCCCCCAACCCCAACCCATTTGGGTCAGGGTAGGGGCTCCCTGATCAAGTTTCCATTCAGCCCAAGAGAGCAGATCAGATAAGGGGTTATAAATACCAGAGGCCTTACCTAATCCTTTGGGAAGAACACAGGAAAAAAAACCACAAATTCTGCTTTCAAAATCTGACACACCGAACAGAAGCAATGCCTGTGCGTGACACCCTTCGCTACCGATATCAAGATATCTCAGGCTTCAAAGGCACCATCTGGTGCCCCGATATCGAGATATCTTGGTTTTCTGCAAACAAATTCTGTTTTCTTTTGGGCTGCAGAAGGTGCCAAAGGTTTAGCTCTGTGGGCATAATGCTCAAAGAGCTAAAATGGTAAAATCAGCTGCTCAAAGCTCTGAAATATCGGACTTTCAGCAGCCGATGCAGGTGGGAAAAAGAAGAAAATAGACCAGCCACTCAAACCTCTAACTCAATTTGTCAATAGATGGCACCATCTACAGGCCAAAAATAGGTTATTTACAGTAAGACATACAATGGGTATAAACTCAAATATTTCTTACTTTATAATTAATTAAAAATGATTTTACAAAAAAATCACTGGTTTCTGGCAATATTTTTTTGGAAAATTACTTGGTAGTGATTTATTACCAAGTGACTTCCCTTGAAACCACTGGCAGGGTCCAGTGGTTTTATGTGAAATGATTTCTCATTGCCCATATATAAAATATATGCAGAGGTGTCCTACTGGATATGATCACTGTAGGTAAGCACTTTTTGACAGTTGGATGGCTCCCTCTACTGACTAAAAAATGCTACTACATTTACATTATAGTTGGGCTCCAGGTTTCCATGAAGGAGAAATGGACCTGAAGGCTTTCCAAGCAATTTCAACACATTGGTTGTCATGTCTGATGTGTCGAATCTTTAGGAGCAGGTTCTGGAGCCCATTTGCAAATGTATTTGCTTTCCAATAAGTAAATTCCTTTGTATTGAAACATAATAAGAACAAATCGAGTACACTCAGTCTTGAGGCAACCGCAAGTTGCTTTTCCAGATTGAGTAAACTAGATAATGGTGGTGAAGGCGTAAGTGCTGCAATACTTTCCCTTTCTTTTTCGCATTGACCATTTATGACCAATGTCATTGAACGAGATATATAGGAGTCATTAAAGGGCTATTTGCTCTATTTATACTCCTTCCCTTTCAGCATACTAATTATTTTCTGCATCACCTGATCCCCTACTTCAATCAGTACGATACAGGGGTCGCGTGACAGCTGCAATAGCTTCCATGGGGGAGCACAGAAGATTGTGCCTGATCAGTGTACCCTTGTAGGTGCCCACCATCCCAATTTGGGGGTTTTGTTTTTGGTTGATGATAAAGAACATGAAAATTAACATTTTTATTATATGGTGTTTTTAAGACGTCTATAAGACAGGTGTTTGACATTTTTAACCCCTTGGTGACAAGCCTCATTTTGCTCATGCGCTACCAACTATGAGAATAAAAAAAGTGTACATAATAAGTGATGCTAAAGTAATTTAAAATAAGTTAATTTATATGTCCTGGCTTACGGTGTATATCATCATATGCCTAGGTGTTCAATTTATTTTTGGTAGTTTTCTGTAAGCACCAGACGTTCAGATAAAGCACACGATCACTGTAATTGTCAGTCACAGCGGTCGTTGTGCTGCAACACTGCTATTTGCAGCTGTCGACATACCTTGTTTTTTTGTCACTCACCCCCTTTTCAATCTAATGTCATTCTTTTGTACATAAAAATAATTTAGTAATTGATAGGATAAGTGTAACAGCGAGTTGTGCAGAATTGACGAGGTATGTGCAAACATTGAATACAACATTTTTGAAACAGAATATAGAAAGCTCCAAATGAGCCAAGCTAGAGGTTGGTTTCCTGCTTCTACTTTGAAATCAATGGTGGAAGGTAAATACTAGTCATATTGCCATAATTTGCTGTCATTGGGATAAGCACCATCCATCTCTGATGTTGCCTGTCAATGATTATATGAAACGATATAACAGACATATGTAGTGACAATTTCTAGATTTATCTAGCGTTTGTTTGTGTCTCTTTTTTATTTTTCGTTTTAACTTTAGGGTTCTTCAGAGATGCAGCACTTTCCTCTCTTCACAATGCATTCCTGACGCTCTTTGTTGTCATGTGTAAACACTTTAATAAGGTGGAAAGCCACACTAGAGATGCAGCGCTCGCAGATGTTTTATAAATAGCTGTTGACAGTCTGTTAAATATTGCTCAGAAAAGAATTGAATGTGTATTACAATGGACATAATGCTTTATATTGATAAATAGCCTCATGTGTACATTATTAAGCGGGTTTAGCAGAGGTCGACCAAGTCACATATGAATTTATTCAGCCACATCCAAAGCAAGAGGTTCAAGGATATTTAAAAGGCAAATTAAATTTGTTTTGTTTTTTTACTTTTTTCTTTTTCTCATATTGTAACTCAGAACAGAGAAAAAAGTCTCAGTTTGTTTTATCCTCATCCATTTAAGAAAATACCAAAGTCATGTCAATTTCTATACTATCAAAGCTCAGTGGTGATAGGGGGACCTTGGGGCTGTGACTCCAAAAGGTGGCTTCAACAGAATCAGAGTGAGACATCTGAAAACTCGCCAAGAAGAGTGTAATTTCAAGGAAATATCGTGGAACCAGATTCTTTATTTGTTTCCCCCCTATGTTATTACTTAAAATGGATTAGTCCACTCTCCCTGTCTAACTCACATAGTGTCACGTACCTCCGGTGCCTGGCAGCTTCCTCCACACTGTTCACTGGCCGAGCGCCGGATGAAATGCATGCCAGCGCCGGTCACGTGATGGCCTGAGGGGCAGGGTGCGGAAATATGATGCGGCTCCATTGGGTTTAAAAACACTTCAGTGAGCCCAGATCAGTGCTCTGACATGTTTCTCACATCCCGCAGTGCTACCAAGCATTTATAATATTTATCTGATCTCTGTGTTTGACCTCTGGCTTTGGCAATAAACGATTCTGGTGTATGACCCCTGGCTTTTGCAATTGACGACTCTGGTGTTTGACCCCTGGCTTTGGCAATAAACGATTCTGGTGTTTGACCTCTGGATTTGGCATATCAGCTATTCTGGTACACATACTCATTTGTACAAACCAACCACTCTAAGGATCGGAAAGGGTAACTCTGCATACAGGGACCGGTTCCTATATTCCTGGGGAATACGTGACACATAGTTAGTTTGGTCAATCCTTATTCAGCAAGCTGCCAATTCTCCAGTCTACCATTGAAGCATGTGAGTAAAGATCCTGTTCTGTCCTGGGTCATTGCATCCTGTTTTTACCTTCTCTCCATAAGAAAACATACCAACAGAAGCCCTCTCTTCCCACAAGACACCTTTTATTTGCCGTAACTTTCCCAATAAAGTGAAGAAAATATAAAGGACTTTGTGTGCTTTCAAAAGGGGATGAGTTAAAGCTATCCGACTTAATCATATCCTGTATGTGACATTCACTTATTGCATATGAGCCTGGGGTTCCAGAATAGGAAATATTATAATTATTTATAAATCGCCAACACATTCCGCACAGGCCCGTCTTTAATATTGATTGGACCCTGGGCAAACATTTTCTTGGGCCCCCCCCGAAAGCTTGCCTACCACGTAATTTTGCAAACTGGCCCAGAAATTGCACCAAACAGTACGGTGCAGTATCAGGACCATTCGGCTATTCATAAGGCAGGCAGTTCGCCAAATATTGGTGAATTGCCATCAAATAGAGGTAATATCACTGCTCTATAACTGTGAAGAGAGACTGTGGAGACACAGGTTCGATCCCGGCCAAAGCACCTCTCCAGTAAGTGTCCTTGGGCAAGACACTTAACGGTATATACTCGCCACCCAGGACATACTTGAAAACGAGAGAAATCTCAATGTATTCTTCCTGGTAAAATACTTTCTCAAAAAAAAAAAATACGGTGCCTGTTCGGCGGCAGTGAAATACAGTGGTGTTCGGCGGCAGTGAAATAAGGTGCTGTTCGGCAGCAGTGAAATCCCCCATAGAGAAGCAATGGTTAATCTATTCACATTGAACAGCAGAAAAATGTCAGTGAAATGCCCTGATGTTCAGTGATTTAATTCGGCAGGTTAAGGCTAGGGTCAGACTAACGCATTTTTCGCGTTGTCCGTGAAAATGTGCGTTCGAAGAATGGACGTATTTTTTCACGGAATACGCAATAGCGGTCATACGATGCGCAGTTTCATCCGTGATTTTGTACGGATCTTCAATAAAACACTTTGTGCATCTGGACGTTATGTTGGCCGGACATTAGCAGCGTCTGACGTCTCCAATTCACGCACACATGCCGCTAGTGGACGCAGCGCACTCTGTACGTCAGTACTAGTGGTTTAACGTTCTCGAAAAAATGCGTTCATTTTCCACTTGCGTTGCGCAGCCGGACTTTTGTGCGACCGTACATCGTATATTGGCTGTCATTGCCCGGCATCTGCTGCTAGCACGGCCGTGATTAAGTGCGCCAGAACGCGCGTTCGCACTGCCTCAGTCTGACCCTAGCCTTAATCAGGCGAATCCCTTAGGCTACAATGTAAAAAATATTCTTGTTTTTATTGAAAATCTAATAAACCGTTTATTCTTTTAATCTGCAGCAAAAAGTCTATTTGTTTTGGCATTTTTCTTGCGAATTTTTTTAAATGGCTTTTTTTTTCTGTAACAGACTGTTCTATTATTATTCATAGCTGGTCAGCTTTTCGTGTCTGTGTTCGGTGGGTCGTCAGCTGCGTTCAGCAGTCTCTTTGGCGGCTTGCGGGTGCGTTTGGCCATCTCTTAGGCGGGTGCGTTTGGTGGTTTTGTTCAGTAGGTTTGAGTCTGCGTTTGGTGGGTTGAGCCGCAGCTTTCAGCGGGTTTGCAGCGTTTGGCAGGTCAAATTCGCTGCACTTCAGGGACCCTGCGGTGAATGCTGAATTCACCGCTGGGTTGGCAAATTTAACTCGCCAAAGTGAGAGAACCAGGGAGCACCCGGTGCTGTCTGAATTACCCTGATGGTCTGTACACATTAAACAGTTATTTAAATAGGACTAAATAAATAATATAAAGGAGAAATATCAGGAAAACTTCACAAGCCACAAATCCCCCCCCAGCTGAATTTATTCAGTGTGCCTCTTTACCTCCCTGTCAGGACTTGAAGCTGCTACCAGAATGGAGTAGGCACTGGCAGGACCATGTCACAGGGGAGATCCAGGGAGACTGCAGCTGTGCTGTTTCCAGGGCTGCCGATCTGCAGGGGTCAGAAGAGGAGCAGGAGGGGAGACATCCTTTGTGTGCCCCTGGCTGGGTGACAGGCTGTCTAGCTTGATTCTATTTGCAGCCCATTCCCCACCTTCCCTCCCCGTGCACACTGTTTGCAATGCGCGGGGACAGGAAGAATAGATGACAGGGAATAGAGGAGGAGCCGGATGCGGAAGCCTCGTGTTCTCTGGCCACACGGCTCCTCAGCGCAGGCTTCCAGATTCCTCCCAGCATCCCAGTCTGGTGGTCTTCCACAGTTTACAAGGGCCCAAGGGGCAGCTGCTTTGGGCCCCTCAGCAATGACTGGGCCCGGGACAGCTGCCCCTTTTGCCCAGCGTTAAAGACGGCCCTGTCCGTAGTCCTGCGTAATTCCCTAACCATTGGTTGTAACTGGAGTTGTTGCAGCTATGGTGAACTTTGGTTATGCTGAGAAGTGGAATCCAAAAATAGCAGGTGACGCTGATGCATTGATAGCTCTTCTTCTGTAAAAGTTTGCAACACCGACGAATGAACATCACTTACATAGTTACATTGGATTAAAAAAGATGTGCATTCATTGAGTTTTGTGATTTTAAAGTGGTGATCTTCATTGAATTCCCATGGAAACTATGGTGCAAACATCGTGAGACAACTGAAACAACTGTGAAATCTATACTGAATAACTTTTGCACGAATTACATTGGTGGCAACCTCATTGAAGACTACATTAATTACTACACAGAAACAAGTAAAATGTATGTTTATATCTGGAAGGCGCTCATATGAGTGTATCAATAAATAAGACCAAATAAAACCAATAAGATTTGCTGCCCAAAGAAAAAATACACAATAAAACTGTGCCAATTTTTTTTAAAAAAGGGTGAGAAATAGATCGATAGATAGATGGACTGAATTTACGTGCAATTTGAATGTATGCGCTTGTATACAATGTTTATCTAATCCACTTTTGCACTTTATTTATGAACGTTTCAGAACACGTTTGTATTATTGCAATTTATTTTATCGACTGTAGAGCCATATTACATACTTAATGCCAACATTAGCGAGGTCAGCTGTGTGAGCTTTAACATTAGGTTAAGTGGCCCTAGCGTGGGCCGACCATATTACATTACGGACACTAACATGTTAAAAAATCTGTTAACGATTCAGATATGGCGCTTTTCAGCTCGAGCTTACTGTACTTTGTGCTCCCTATGCTTAACATGGGGAGTGCAAACAGTTAATTAGAGTTAGGATTACAAAATCCTAACGCTAGTTCTGTCCTGCTGTGGTTAACTCAAAAGTTAACTACAGCTAGGAGCTGGTGCTAACTGATTCCGCTTCTACAGAATGGGTTATCACCAGCTACAAATCCCCCCAAAAATCAAATCCATACCTCTCATCCAGCGGCGAGAACAGTGGCTTGATCCGTCGCTTCTGGCAGCTGGGAGCATAGAGAGACTGGGGGAAAAAAGTCCTCCAGTCTCCATCCACAATCACTCTGTCGACCTGCAGGATCTTGCGAGAGGTGAGATCCTGCAGGTCATGTGACCGGCAGTCAAAGCCTCAATGGAGTCCTATGGAGTCCATGGAGGGGATGCTCTGGGCGGTGCTTAGCGCTGCCTCAAGTATCCTAAATCTTAGCTCTGTGTTATGGGGCAGGCTGCTGGATTAGCGCCTGCCCTGTAATATGGAGCTAAAATGGGGACGCTAAGGAGAAACCTGCAGGCGCACATTATCCACCTTAGCGTCCCCGTTTTAGCGGCAGCAATGTGTACATGCGCCACAAGGAGTGTTGTTCTGATACTACACTGAAACTACGCTGAACAACTTTGGCAGAAACTATGGTGAAAATTGCAGAAAAATATGGAGCAACTTCCATAAATAGTGAATACTCCATAGTTTTACCTTTAATTGACCCCTGATAATCCGTCGAAGTCTTATGGACGTGAATACACCATTCTGTCAGTCATACAATGGTGGTTAGTTTAAAAACCCTAAGATACTACTAAGATAAAGCACAGGATTTCTCAGACTCCCAGGAGGATCTTGCAATGACACAAATTACCACCCAAAGGGTTAAAAGAGTGTAGTTAATATTAAGCCTAGAGATGCTGACAGGATCATCAGTATATATGTCATATAGTCATGTACGCACATCTATCTACCGATCTCTATGTCTCTATTAAGGACACACATAAATGTAGCATGAAAGAAGAATTAATTGATGATCAGGAGGTGTTATATTAAATGTACGGCTCCTATTGGTTTATTTCTAAACCGTAGCTTTTGGTTACAAAATCTCATGCCCAGGAGTAAGCATTATGGGAAATGAGGTTCCTAATCCACGGCATCTGCAGTACAGATGGTTTCCTGGTTTTCTGTTAAATATAATTGTGGGGACATTACTTAATCTAGTTAAATCATTTCAGGCTGGTGGCAGATTTGTTGTCTGTATTGGTTTCATAAGAGATCATTTTGAGACCCTTCCTATACAATCCCCTAATTTATTATGCTTTCGTTTAGCCAGAGGATGACTCCCTCGCTCCCCGGACACTATTTCTGTGAACACAGAGCATATCACTAAATCCTCCCCTGGCCTTAATACGTTCCCTTAAAATATGAGTTATAAGGCTGATATAAATAATAATATGTCAGCAGAAAAAATAATCATGAACCACCAGCGAGAAGCCAAGTGAAAGTCTTTTTTCTCTCCCTTTCATCATTATTACGTTTTCATAAACACGAGCATGAAAAGTTCCAAAGGTTTTTTTTTTCCATTAAAAATAAAAAATTAGGAAAGATGAAAAACGGCTTCACCCAACTAATAAAGTGCCACTTACAAGACGTGTCATATATAACAGAAAAATAGTTTCATTATGTTGGTATGGCATGTCGCAACAACCTATTAAAATATAGTCTCAAAGACGTAGAAAAAAAAGATTGAAAGTGCACCAGAGCAGCAATAAGCAATGAAGTCTAAAATACAGTACAGACAGCTTTCATTTACAGGAAAGGCTGAGCCGCTAACACATTCATTAAGGAATTTACAGCACATTTGTATCCACCACCCTCATCCTTCATTCCTGGTTTCATATGGCAGGAGTTTGGGGAATAAAAGGAAAAAAGTGGCAGCTGATGTAATAAACACTTCGGGAAGCTTGTCTTTGAGATGAGCCATATGTATGGTTACACGTCATCCTCTGACATTGTGTAATGAGAACATGGTCAAAAAAAGGAGTAAGATACTGTCACGTCCTGTACTGACACTGGCGGCTGACAGTGCCTTCCTCACTGCTTGCTGGCCGACCGCAAAGTGAAGTAGAAGCCGTTCACAGCCACAGGTCACTGACTCGGACGGGGCAAGGTGTGACATGGCACCCGCCAAGTTTAAAATGAGACGTCTGAGCCCTGGTTACTTGCCCTGACGTGGTTCTCAGTCCTCGGTGCTATACCTGTGATTTTCTTACTGCTCACTCGTGTATGACCTCTGGCTTATCTAACGATTTCTCATGGCTGTTAACCCCTTGGCTCCTGACTGATTACCCTCTCTGGTATAATGACCCCTGGCATTTGGCTGAAAACCCGCTCTGGTATAACTACCCCTGACATTTGGTTGACAACCTTTTCTGGTATTAACCCTTGGTGTCTGTTGCTCTGTTGGTGCATACCTCTGGTACGTTCTGTGTTTGGCAATAGGTAGAAACCCGGCCACTTCAAGGACCGGCAATGTAGGATAGCTTGTCTGCATACAGGGATTAGACATCATATCTAGGAGGTACATGACAGATACAATGGGCTCTATTACAATCCCCGCGCTAAAACGGGGGCAGTAGGGAGAAAAAACTGCACCCGCAGTTTTCCCCCTACCGTCCCCGGTTTAATGGTGGATTACAATGCCGGCGCAAAAAATGCTGCCTGCATTGTTTGCGCCCGCTATGTCCCGGGATGCGCGCGGCAGCGCTAAGTGCAGCCACGCGCATCCTCTCAATGGAGTCCATAGGACTCCATTGAAGCAGACGCCGGCGGTCACATGTCCAGCCGGATCTCGCCTCACGAGATCTGGCTGGTCGGCATAGGGATACGTAGGGAGAGACTGGGGGGTCTTTCCCTGCACCTGCCGGCCGGAGAAGGTGGACAGAGCCGCGGTTCTCGCCGTGGGACAGAGGGTGAGTATGTGCTGCTTTTTATTATTTTTTAGCCTGGTGTTAATGGATTCTGCAGAAGCGGAATCCGTTAACACCAGGTTCTGGCTCTGGTTAACTTTTCGCTAACCAGAGCCAGATGTTAATCAGCGCTGGGACTTTGTAATTCCAGCGCTGATTAACACTTTGCACTCCCCATGTTAAGTATAGTGAGCGCAAACTGCAGTAACCTCGCGTAGAGGATCACAAGGTACCGAACGCAAACAGGTTTTTTAACCCGTTTGGATTGTAAATGCGGTAGATACTGTAGCTAATGGTAGTGCTCACGTAGGTGAGCGCTACCGTCAGCGTTAACAGTGTAATAGGGCCCACAGTGTTTAAATGATGGAATGAGAGTCCCATTACACTGAAATAAGAAAAAGCATCTGCTACTCATCCTGAACTGTATAATGTCCTAATAGAAACTGCCACCACCTCTAAACTGGCTTATAAAACAATGATTATGAATCGGAGAACACCAAGTACCCTTTAGAATGCACAGTGTTTTATTAAGGATTGTATCTTTTACAGGGTGATCCATGTAGACCCAAACTCCAAGTTCTTCTTATAGGTCTTCAATGAGTCAATGGAAATTAAAGAGTGTTTTAGGAAAAGTACCTCCTCTTATGTTGAGCGCATCCCTTCACAGCAAGTGTTGAAAGCAGCCGCCATTTTCTATTAAGCATATATCCTCGTTAACGCATTTCAATATCGCACCATCTATGTTCTGAATATACACAGTATGGCACCCGCTTTTATTCAGTAATGGAATCGGACGTAGTAGGGATCAGGTCTGGAATATGTTCCTGTTTACAACCATTGTACGTAGATATACGTAACTCCTGACTTTATTTTCCAGGCTTGTTAAGTGTGAGCAGTACACAAGCGGCATTTTTAGCATGCTAATCTGCTTGGTAGTCCAAATCCGTAGGCAGTAAAATAAATCATGATGAAAAGCAATTATGCCTTATTGACCTTTCAAATAATAAGGCACCGGTGACTGTTTGTGTTACCATAACAATTAATTATTCCATTAGAAAATGCCATATTATTCTGTTTATGTAAAATAAAATCAACTGTTAATAGTAAAACATATATATATTTAGATAAATATATGTGTATATAGATATAAATATATTTAAACAGAGCTTAGGGTCACACATTTGTGAAAATTCCTTAATAAGTTAAAAGTTGACGATCTTCAAAGGGTTAAGAGTTATTGGAGATTTTGAAATATATTTAATCTTTAAATGTAAGAGCTACTGTTGGAGTTGTTGACAATATGAATTGGATTGCTCTCCTCCTGGTTTGAGATATATTATATACAGTATATACTGTATATAACAGTGTGATTAGGGCAGGGTGGTTGATCACAGGTTTATTAGCAGTTGAATGCCCTTTTCCCCCTATATGGTTAACTCACAGCTAATGCCTGATTATGTCTGCCCTGCCCATATAGAAGAAGTTGAGAGAGGAGTCTTGGTGCTGGGTACAGCAGGGAGGGAAGTAAAAACCCTGAAGACAAAAAGGAAAGTACATTTCATTTTGTTTCGCTTGTTGGTAAGCGGCTTAGCCCAATATTTCAGTTTGGAAATCCTGCATATTTAGTTAGACTCTGCATAAAAGAGTAGGTGTTTGATTTGTATTAATTTTTATTTTTGTGTTTATTGTCTACCTTGCAAGTACCCTGTGTCCAGTGGCTTTATGACTATATATATATATTCACAAGTATAGCAGTCTGTAGTGATACCTTTTTTATTGGACTAACGTTACATTTAAAATACAAGCTTTCGAGAGTAATCCTCCCTTCTTCAGGTGTACACCTGACGAAGGGAGGATCACTCTCGAAAGCTTGTATTTTAAATGTAACGTTAGTCCAATAAAAAAGGTATCACTACAGACTGTTATACTCGTGATTTTGGCATCTGGACTAACACGGCCTACCTAGTGTATATATATATATATATATATGTGTAAAAACCTAAAAGGTGAGTGTTTAGGCGCTTATTAGTATAAATAGAGAAGGATGGTTGTATAATTGCAGCTCACCAGCTGAGTGTATCCTCCACTCCTAACTATTAAGAAAATTTAAATTCCTATTCCTAGGTGGTTTTAACATTCTCACAAATCCTCAAATCTCTCTCTCTCGCTCTCTGTCTCTCTCTCTCTATATATATATATATTTATAAAGTCAGGTACATTACAAATGAAAGCCTTTAAATGGTCACAGTAGCCACTATGATTATTTATTTTGTTTCGTATATGGTCGACCAAGTATCCGACCACCCCCCCCCATACCCCCAGTTGTCCATAGGGGCTATGACAGCCTTCCAAAGCAATTGGCTTTCCTCTGCTTCAATCAGCTCACACAAATCAACCTGTCAGGGTCAGCAATATACACTGTTTTGTACATGGCTGCTCAACCAAAGCCTCTAAAAGATCTAACCCCTCCTTTTTCTCTTCTCCTGCAGATTCTACCATAGAATTTCCCTTTAAGTATACATAATAGCAAGTACATATTAGGCTATGTACATAGTACATGGATGACATGTTTTACTGTTATTATATTGGGTGTATGATACATTATGGCAGGATGTATGCCAGGCTAAATATTGCACATGCTCGAATCACTGGTAATTACTATCAGCAGGTTCTAGGAATAACGCTCCAGCAATGACTAAAAATGATTCAGTCTCACAACTAAGAAAAAGTAGGAGATGAAAGTGATGATTCAACTTAATAGCAATTAATTAGATAGGAAATGCTGCAAACCCTAATGATCATCTATTCAATTTGCTTAACGTATGCCTTGGGAATGTATTAAGCTGCTTAGACCAGCATATTGTATTTTTATATTCTTAACATGTATTTCAGCGACATAAGACACAAGTACAAGAAGGTTCCTAGATGATTCAACCGATAAAGCCACATTTCTATTTTCCCATATACGGAAATATGAACTTTATGGGTTTAAAAAGTACAAATAAATTCACTGAGGATTTTACAGTGCATTTTAATCCGTCACCATGATCCTTCACTCCCGGTTTCAGGATGCCATTGGTTTTTGGATTAGAATAATAGGAGGCTGTCAGGGTATTAATTCCTGTGGAATCCTTTTACTGAGACGAGCCACATGTGTGGTCTGACTTGACAGCTTAACATCCCTACCAGTGATTTATTGATGGAACAGGTAACTTCACACACAAGTCTTGCAATCAATAAGTTCCTAAATAAGATCAACACAGCAATAGGTGTAGGCGCTCAAGACGGTCTCTTCACTAATATTTATCATGATCGCTGAACATGCTCAATGTGTTGTCTCTATCCTCAACACTACAGATTAAGACAACAAAGAAAAAATAGGGTACAGCGCTATACAGTGATATGTGTAGCACAACGGTATATAATAACAAAATTGGAGTGCAGTGCAATATAGTGATAAGGCAATGTTCTAGAAATATACCTTCATGCATAAAATTCCTTGGGTTTGACAAACTATGAGACCTCAAAAAAGGAAGGCCACTGAATAAGCCAGAGAAGTTGAATATCTATAAGGTGAAACGCGTTTGGTGACATATTATGTTTTTATTATTTGTTTATTTTAATTAGATTTTATAATACATTTATATACTTGGTTGGTGTTTATGTTATTGTTTTTACACATCTTAAGTCTGAGGACTATCTGAGGGCTTTATTTGGAGTTGTGTCAATAGAAACAACTCCTGGGTGCAACATTGAAGCAAGGACTGGCTCCAGTACACGTGAGTGTGCCATTATCGTTATATATCCAACATCTGTTTATATGGATTCATACTATATTGGTTTATTTCTTCATCTTCTGAGGTAAACGGAAGAAATGCCTTCCAAGGTCAAAAAAGACTGATGGGTGGACGTTCTAATGACCTACAGTCTAAATATGTGAGAGCCCCACCAGCGGCTCTATCATGTGTGAGTGAACTGGGTTTTTTATATCTGATAATTTGACCTTGATGCACTTGAATACGTTATTTTTTTTTCCTTTTATGAGGTTCATTGCTTGTCAAACCCATGAATGTAGGTATGTTTCTAGAATATTGCCTTTTCACTATATAGCATTGCACTCTATTTGTTATTACATAGCGTTGCACTCCACTTATCACTGTATAGCGCTGTCGTCTACTTTTTCTTTGTTGCTTGAGCTCCTAAGTAAAACAGTAAAGGACATCCCATTTCATTATCCCAATATTGCCAACAATGGACATTCTGGATATATAGGCACCTTCACTCTGGAATTAAAATTGTAACACTATTCACCATCCCAATCCTTCTTATCTGATTATTGACCATAATATCTGACCCTCCCACATCTGATATGAAGTACATATGACAATAAAAGTTTATTTAAGAGTTTATTTATTAAATTAGGAAATATAGAAAGCTGACAAGGCTACTGTACATTTTGGGCAAAATAACAAGAAAGAAATTAGAATATTTCCATTCTATTTTTTCATCCCAGCTATTCTGACAAGTAATTAGCACTTATCTTGTCAGGTCGCTATAATTCCCTGTCCGGGTGAATGAATCACAACCTCATCGCAAAATAACATCTGGAATGCATTACAGCATCAATGTGAAAGAGGACATGAGACGTCCTAATAAAAACCTGTTATGCATAGAATGTGTATTTTGTAACAAACAGCCTTACTTACTGAAGACACATGAGTGACAGGCATGATAAACACCCTCAGCACACCCAGGTGTCGACCGATGCTCTTTCACATCCTAGTCTCTGTCCCACTGCAGATTCCAAATCTAGAGATTTGATATGATACCATGTGATCCGTAAATAATGCATCGGATAGATTATTTGATTTTATTTGTTTTATTGCCCTAAAATCAATTAGTCAATCTAGGTGTCAACAATCTTGGCCCTCCAGATGTTTTGGAACTATGTCTCCCATGATGCTTAGCTCCTCATCAGGTTGGTGGAGCTTCAAGCATAGATCCAAAACATCTGGAGGGCCAAAGCTGCCTAACACTGCCTTAATCTTTTCACTACCACCATTTGTATTATACCGTTAATTAGAATGTACAATGAAAATATAGGAAAATTAGCATACAAAATATCAATCAACATAACATCTTAGGTTAGTGTTTTCCGTGGGGGGAAAAAATTCTCGGTGAGATCTCACTCCTGTATTACTGTAAAGAAGCTACAAGGAGCAGCCCCCACCCTCATTGATATAAAAAGCTCAACAAACTTTACTGCTGCATTACAGCTGCCAGAGAGAGAAGAGTTAGGAGGAGAGGATTCAGATCAGTATACAGAGAAAGATAGACAATCCAAACCAGCGCCAAAGCAGAACTTTAAATACTAAACCACTCATCGCCTTCACCACCTCTACAACATGTGTCCACCATAAATAGAATAGTAAACAATCCAATTTTAAACCGAGGTGCAGCGCCGCATGCATATGCAAACAAACATAAAAAGTTCAATACAATTTAATTACCGTCTAGTATGAAAACTGCTGGTATAAGTAGCAAAATGTGTCTTTCATCTATATAAAAAAAAGGATCACTTAGCATAATACTGTAACACATAGATCAATTATCTAGGAGCAAGAAGCACACTCACAAAGCAGGAGCTTATATGAGGCTCCACCAATCTTCAGCTTATGAGATATATATCACAGAAATATCACATTCCCCAGCACAATTCCTCAAAGCGAAGAAACGAACAATAGTGTACACTAATAAAAGCAATAGTATCATTTTTTTGAAGTGAATGCGTTCTCACATACAGTGAGTGAAGCCAAAATAGGCTTATTCTGATTGCCCAGAAGTTGTTTGGATCAAGGCACAACTTCAAATAAAGCCAGCAAACAATCCAAAGGGATAAATATGAAATAAAAGCATTTATTAAAACAATAAGTAGCCAAACGCGTTTCGCCTTTATAATCATGGCTTCTTCAGTTGGTTAGACAGACAGACAAAGACTGAGGGCTATATTACAATCTTCACACAAACTTTTGCACCGGCGCAAAAAAACATTAATGCGTGGAGTAAAACCATTTGCACCTAATCTGGTATTACATAGTCAGCGCAACAACCGCGCAATCGTCTACCGCAGGTGAACCTGCATGAACCCTGCGCCAGTTTACTGTACTGCGCAAGTCCTATGCTTAACATTGTGAGAGCAAATGCGAATGCGCGCTGGTACGAGGATGGTATTAAAATCTATTCGTGGTAATTACCGCATAGCCATAATTTTAGCAACTGCAAAAAGCTGGTGCTAACGGCATATCTGAATAACCCCAAAAAAAAACAGCACATAAAAATTAATGCAGCAGCAATATAATGGATGATGGCAGGTGTGTGTGTATTATTACTGGAGCATATGTGCTTATTTCACATCATCAACGCAGAACCCGTCTCTGATGCCTCTGGCAGACGCAATTCAGTTGCGTTTGATAGGTGTGTTTCTTCATTTTGATTGGCTGAATGGGTGCAAAAAACTGCGCGTGCAAAGATTTTTGTGCGAGACGGCACTGCGCCTGCATTTGTGCGCGTACTGTTTGCGCGCGCAATTGATCGGCGGATGAAAAAAGCCGCGAGGATTGTAATTCCCGCGGTGATTTGTGCGCGCAAAAGTTTAACGCTTGGCGCAAAGATTTTCGCTTTGCGCGAGGCTTTTTGCGTGAAGAATGTAATATAGCCCTGAAAGTTTTGCAGTCGCAAACAAAAGAAGCATTAGCTGCACTGCTATTTCAATAAAATGGGTAGAACAAAATGAAATATTAAGCAAGCCTTATACGCAGATTTAAACAAACCCATGATGCAGTTGATAGTAGATAAAATACATTCAGAGTGTAATTAAGTATCTATTTAAGACCGTGAATTCAAACATTAACTCTATTCTTAGAACCTATATGCGCACAAAACATCCATCACCAAACATAAAGGAGTGTTTGAATTGCTTCCCAGCACATTGGGTGAACATGTTATTGACTTGTAATAGTTTCAATGCAAATAAACACCATAACCTGTTTACACCTGCGACATTCCACCCCAAGTCCTGTAGAAATGAGTCAGTGAGTTTGAGCAAGATAATTACAACTATGGCTTGCCTGAGTTAGGCTTTGGCTTTGGCATTCGCTCAAGTCATTTTATTGCTATATACCAGCCTCTTATAATCCCGCTTCCAGCTAATTATACGCAGCCTGCCAAGGTTACGAACCCAGTAAAATCTACTTTCACTAAGTACTGCAAGGTAAGATTCATTGAAATGGCTGACAATGCCATTTAAGGCAGGGAAGGGGAGATCTTCTGTGAACTCGACAATTCCCCTTCTTTGCATGCACATGGACGTTTACATTCCGTTTTTTTATACACTGTTCAACATTGAACAGTTATATGATATCACAAAATAAAATGTAGAATAATATAATAAAAAGTATTTAATGAATGTTATGTTTCCTTTATACGTCTGAAGAACAGACTTTTTCAACATACATTGCGTTCCACCTTTTTCTTTGCTAGAGAAGCCACAATAAAGGATTTAAACACTTGGAAGTGATGGGGAGAAATAACGATGGGAATTACTCAAGAAGAACTATTGTTTTTAGATATTGCAAACAATGGCAACTAACTAGCCTTTGCGTTTTACAAATGGAAAGTTCGTTGATGAAGCTTCTCCTGCCTTAGTTTCAAGGTGCTTTTGAAGATCAAGTAATCTCGATTGTGGTAGTGAAGAGGTTAATGAGTCGTTGTGTATCCTATACTTAAGAAGATTATTATTATTACTGGCTTTTATATGTTTTGATAAATCTAGAGAAATGGCACAGCTCTTTTTCGTTCATTAGGGATCCACAGTTCTACTACTGCGACAACGGCAAATCATGAGACGAGAGCACAATATTGTGTTCTTATTATAAACAACACTTTGACTACTGACCGACCGTCACACCGTGTCATCAAGGTTGATGATCTAATGCAAAGCGCATGTTATATGCTTGGATGAAAGGAAGCTCTTTCCGCTCCCAAAATCTGTAAATATGTTTCTATTTCCTATTGGATTCTGTTAATACCAGAGGTTAAGTACGTGAGATGCTTTTTGCTTCGTCAGATATCCAAACAACAAGATGATTCTTTCCATCTGCATTTACAGAAAGTCATGACTGATGCATCATATTGGCAGATGACATATGATATCATTGTGGCTCGAGGTTTTTTTCTACTTTTTTCCATTATACAGAATCTTAAATGCTCTGTGTCCTTTCATCTCAACTCCTACATAGATGTCTTGTATTACACATTCTAAATTTGTACATGTTAACAAAGGTCAGATGAGTTCTATTGATGGCTATACATGATGACAATATAAATTGTCAGTTTTAAAGAGATATTTAGAGACTAAATAATTGTTCACTTTAATGCTATAAAAATAAATCTAGGCCTACGTTTATACAGTATTACCATGGGTATTATGTGTGTATATACAGTGTGTCCATAAAGTCTCTTTACAATTTCAAAAATGTATTACAAAGTCAAATGAAAAGACAAATAAGTGAAAATTATTACAAACTGAGACGTATATATTTAAGTTTTCTTAGCCTCTTTTAATACACCTCTATATGGGCACCATTAGTTGCATGAAGCACATCAAGACGGTACTCGATTTCTTGCCATGTTCGCTGTAGCAAACCCTCATCAATGGTGGCAATGACATCAGCGATCCTCTGCTTTAGATTGGTGATGCTCCGTTCCTTTGTTCGATACATGATATCGTTCACATAGCCCTATAAGAAGAAGTTGAGGGGAGTGATGTCTGGTGAATGAAGTGGACAGGGAATTGGGCCACCCCTTCCAATCCACCGCTCTGGAAATGTTTCATTTAGGAACCCACGAACATGCAGTCCCCAATGTGCACCATCTTGCTGGAAAATGATGGTTGGTTGAAGGTCATGTAGTTGTGGTGCCACGTATTCAGTCAAAAGGCCAAGGTAAACATTTGCAGCAATTGATGTTGCGCCGAAGAAAAACTGACCAATGATTCGATTGTACATGATCTCACACCACATATTCATCTATGGCAACTGATGCCATTGCCATGTACACTGTTATATATATATATATATATCTGGCTGCTCTCCCTATATCCAGAATTCAGAAATTTTAAAAACTCAGATATCCAGCATATTTGAAGTCTTACAAATATCAGAATTATTTACCTCCCTGACTCTCTTGGCGGTTTCTCTGCAGTCCAGCCCTCCTCTGATGTCTGTAGCATAGTGCTGCACCAGCTTCGGGACTCTGTGCAATGACATTGTGGGGCATACAGCACTACCTAGGAACATTCTGGCTCTGAGCACCACTCATCATTCTCCAGTTAGCTCTGTATTCTCAGCATTTCCCAATGTGTGTATACTCTGGAACTGCAGCGGGAAGTGGATTGTGGCTCTCCTCCTGTGATGCCATTCCCCTATGACATTGGATTTGCATGGATTACAAAATCTGGAAGACTCTGAAATCCCGAACGCTTGGGAGTCCCAAGCTTCCTGGATTAGGAGTGCTATGGATGGATGGATGGATTCCCTTAAACTCAACCTGCAATGTATAAGAACGGCACAATAGATTATTGCCTGTTCATAGATGTTTGATTAGAGTAAAAGTATTTGTTACTTTTACTAATCTTAAAGAGTTACTAGTTTATTATTTTATGCTAGACTATCTGAGGTCTAGATCAGCTTTGCATAGCAAGGAGTGTTTGGAAATCATGTTCTTCTGTTTCGGAAAGCAGTTGGCTCAGATTATATCTTAGTAAAACAAAATGCTTGGTAAACTAAGGAATTTCCCCATCTTGAAAATGAAAGGGATATATTCTTAAAAGATTGTTCTCTTTTTTTAAAAAAAATCAATAGGGAATTAAAACACGTTACAAGTATATATCTGTATAATCAATTAAATATTCCATTATTGCTCAACATTACTGATAACTGTAGGAGAGACTATAGTCGGAGTATATAGGCATTGCAACTTGTGTCTCTAATACACTGAGGAAAGGAGCTGGTATGCACTGCTGGAGGGCATTAGCCTTGGGTCTTGTGAGATGTCCAGATGTCCTTTGTTGTCTGAAATAGATAAAGCAGCGTTCATGTAGAGATTACGTATATATGCCTTGCCCTTTGCCTGAAGGTTGGTTTGATGGATGTGTTGGGTGGAAGTAATATAGAGATTCCGATGGACAATCTGGAAGCAGATATTGAGTCATATAAACACCAGATTGTCAAGAAACCATTTCAAATAGATACAATTAGTAACTTGAAATAGGCTCACCTATTTTAGCAATTTAAATGGTGCCGAGTACATCGTCATTCTTCATAATTTTCTAGTTTTTATCAGTATTATTTGTGTATTTTCAGAAAAGGTGTGTTTTTATTTTTTGAGCCGAGTTAAATGAATTTACATCGACCACAATTAAGGAAAAGTGAAAAAATAATAACTAAACCTGATGCCAAACATGTGTTTGTCCTGGTTTCACAATGTTTTACAGCTTATTTACCTACACTAGTGATGAGCCGAACACCCCCGTGTTCGGTTCGCATTCGAACTCGAACAATTTCAAAAGTTCGAGTTCGAACTCGAACACGAACCGAACTCAATGCAAGTCAATGGGACTTGAAAGTTCGAATTTTAGAGTGCCCTCCAAGAGGGCATATATGTAAGATATTTGCTATAAAAGGAGAATGGGGGTCCGGGTAGTGCCCTGGGGAACAGGAAAAAGGACAAAAAAGTTTTAAAAAAAGTTTTTAAAGGAACAGTGAGTTTTCCATGAAATAAAGGTTAAGAATAAAAACGAAAAATTCCTTCAAATATCGTGCCTAGGAGGTCCCCATAACCTGCCCGTGAAGTGGCGGATTTGTAGGATTATAGAAACATTTAAAAACAAAAAAATTACATTTCAAATGATGGTAAATGGTTTTCCTTTAATCTATTCATAAACAACTGCTTGGGGCTGCAGCCTGTATGAAAAGAAGAGACATTTTAGGACACGCAGAACAAGAAGCACCTGTGTCATCACTTGGTAACCTACCAGTGCCTGGAAAGGTGTTACACAAGTGTCGCTTTAGAGCGTACTCAAGTTGTTTCATCTGGTCCTCCCTCTGTGTGGGCAGGATGAGCTCTACAACTTTACCCTTGTATCATGGATCAAGAAGGCTTGCCAACTAGTTATGATCCCTCTCCTTGATAGCACGAATCCTGGGGTCCTTTAGCTGGCTTTGCAGGATAAGGGAGCCCATGCAATGTAGGTTGGAGGTGGCATTAGCTTCCGTGTCTTCCTGGTCAATGAGGATGACCCCATCATGCACTTCCTCCTCCCAGCCACGTACTAGTCCTTGGGTTTCTGGGCACACAAAACCCTCCCTTGAGGAATCCCCACCTTCAATGCCCCCACTACTTAAATATTCCTCCTCATCCTCCCTTGACTCCTCTGTTCGATCAGGCACCCAGGTGGAGTCAGTGACCTCATCATTGTCATCACCCCCTATCTCCTCGTCACTGGAGCCAACCTCGCTATATGCTGCAGCTGTAGGGGGAACATGAGTGCCAGTTCTTTGTGTGTCACTGGCACCCCCTCCCTCTAGGCTGATTTTACTCCCTTCCTCAACCTCAGAGTTTAAATCAGAGCACTGGAGTTGCTGCGCATCCTCAAGCAGCATGTCACTGACACTGTCACTTTAGTCAAACAATTCAGCTGACTCCTCCGTGTATGATAGTGAGGCTACAGCAGGAGTAGCTGTGGACATGGAGGCTGAATTAGATGTTTTGGCAGCTGAGGTGGACTGTAAACCACTACAAGCCTGGCTGGCAGAGGACCCTGAGGATGAGAATGGATGGCCTGGTTAGCCAATCCTGCAAATCCTCTGTATGTTGCTGCTGCTTAAGATGGCCAGCACAAGTTAGAAACAAGGACAAGTGTGCCCCTGCAGAGGATGCACCACGTCCACGATGACCAGGGGCACAGCCTTTCCGACACAGAGGCTGCTTGCCCTTTTATCTGTGTCTGGGAGCGTCTGCCTGTCCTTTTTGGTCTTTCGGACATGGTGAGTG
Source organism: Leptobrachium leishanense (assembly GCA_009667805.1). Taxonomy (NCBI): domain Eukaryota; kingdom Metazoa; phylum Chordata; class Amphibia; order Anura; family Megophryidae; genus Leptobrachium; species Leptobrachium leishanense. The sequence goes on along the minus strand of CM019063.1, from coordinate 483,417,930 downwards.
ATATATAGATTAAAGATATACAGAACTCTGATTCAACTCTGTTATAAAAATTGGAAATATGCAGAACTCTGATTCAACTGTGTTATCTAGATTAAAGATTTCCAGAACTCTGGAACTCTGGTATAACTCAGTGAGACACCCTGATAGCTGGCAGCCAGTGACAAGACACAGATTAAAATTCCCAGAAACCTCCTATAAATCAGTGAGACCCCCTGATGGGTGGCAGTGACAAGACACAAATTACAATTCCCAGGAACCTCCTATAAATCAGTGAGACCCCCTGATGGGTGGCAGTGACAAGACACAGATTACAATTTCTCAGGAACCTCCTATAAATCAGTGAGACCCCTGACGGGTGGCAGTGACAAGACACAGATTACAATTCCCAGGAACCTCCTATAAATCAGTGAAAACCCCTGATGGGTAGCAGTGACAAGACGCAAATTACAATTCCCAGATATCTGCTAGAAGTGAGACCCCCCAATAGCTGCTGGCAGTGAGAACACACAGATTACAACAATTCCCAGATATCTTGTAGAAATGAGACCCCCCCAATAGCTGCTGGCAGTGAGAACACAAAGATTACAACAATTCCCAGATATCTTGTAGAAGTGAGACCCCCACAATAGTTGCTGGCAGTGAGAACACACAGATTACAACAATTCTCAGATATCTTGTAGAAGTGAGACCCCCCCAATAGCTGCTGGCAGTGAGAACACACACTAACAGAACAATCTTCTCTCAAAAAACACGTGCTGGGACTCCGAGGGACGCCTTATATAGTGTGCTGCGGGACTTAGCTCTGTGAGCCCATGATTGGGCAAAATTTGCCCAATCAGGACTCTGAGCCGTGATTGGCATAGTCTTGCACCTGACCTGTGGTCAGGTGCAAGGCTGTAGCCAATTACAAGCTTCAGGCCAGTGGAAAAGTGCATTGTGGTCCATTGTGGTGCATTGTGGGCGAACTCGAACCGAACACGCGGAAATGTTCGGAGTTCGGCGAACAGCCGAACGGCCGATCTTCAATGCGAACTCTGAACAGATCGAACCGAACAGCTCATCCCTACTACACACATCACTATCAAGTGATTTTCCATTACCGACACTGTAAGTATATGTTCACTGTAGATAAGCCCTATTTGACAAGGAAAAGGCTCCCTCTCCTGGCTAAAAAGTGTCACTACATTTACATTCATCAAGTATACTTGATATAAGGGCAACTGGAAGGTGCTTTTGAAGAACAAGAACAATGGTAGTGAAGGGGTTAATCTGTCTACATTCAGTCAAATTTTCAAGACAGTTAGGGATAATCACTTCCTTTTTGACACTTCCTGTCCAAGTAGGAAGCACTGTTGGTCTTGACCCAACCTCAAAACCCAATTCAAGGGCAGCAGGAGGAACAGTGAACATGCCTATGCACATAAATACAGATTTCTAACACTGGAGCAGCATTTTTGATAGGTTAACACATATAAAAATCATTCCAGGCAGTCATGTGGGCTTTCCATAAGCCAGGAGTGCAGGTCAGACAAGCAGAGGTCGGTACGCAGATAGCAATATAACAGACTGGAAACCCCACAGCAGTTCGAAAACTACTTGACGATGCTAAATTTAGCACTATAATGAATATTTCCATTGGAATTTTAATAAAGTCTTACAGGGTTATCCAAAGAGATTCGAATTGCTTGAGAAAGGTAACCGAACGCTGAAAATCAGGGTTCGGTTACCTTTCCTGGCCATTCGGCTATCCAGAGAGCAGGCAATTCGCCAAATCCTGTCGAATTGCCTGCACATACGGTGCCTGTTCGGTGCCTGTTCGAGGGCAGTGAAATCCCCATCAAAAAGCACTGCTTCGGCTATTCAGAGAACACAAACCAGCAGTGAAAGGTTCCCTTAATGCCCTGCCATTCGGTGGTTTAATTCGGCAAATTTATTCAGGAGAATCCATAGGCTTCAATGTTAAAAATATTCCCGTTTTAATTCAATATCTAATAAACCGTTCATTATAAAATTCTGCAGCAAAAAGTCTCTTTATTTATAGATTTTTTAGGATACTTTAAGCATTTTTCTGAATTTTTTAAAAAAAAATTAAAAGTCCGATTTTTTTTTTATTTTTTTTTCAGTGCTTATTTTTTCTGTAACAGCCCTCTTTATTATCATTCCCTGGACCTCCTGTGAAAATTTCAGACATTTTCGCTCAGTAGTTTCTTTGCAAACAGCGTTTCTTTTTCCCAGATTCATACAAATGTTTTTCTAATTTATTCACTGCCTCCTCTACGTCACAGCTGCTTCGGCTCTGTGTGATTCGGCTCCTTTTCGGCTCCTGTTCGGCTCCTCTTCGAAGGTTAATCCAGATGTTTTTGCTTGTTTTCATAGTGCATTCGGTTCGTTTTCGTCAGGTTTGCGGCAGCTTTTCTCTGCAATTCGGGGACCCTGTGGTGTTTGCTGAATACACCGCAGGGTCACCGAAATGCAATCGGCAAAAGGAACGAATTGAAGAGAACGAAAAGTCACCGAACGTGCGGTGACTTTTCGAATCTCTTTGGATAACCCTGTAAATTTTTAGAAAATGTCTAAAGTCTCCATGAAGCAAACTTTCAGACAGAACAATAAAATGCACAAAGTGGAAATGTAAGATCTATGGGCCATAACCGGCAGTCTGAATCAGTTATGAATGCGAGAACAGAAAAATAAGATACAAAAAAATAATAAAATAAACTACTCATACAGAACTGCTGTTCTAAAGCTGAACCTTATCAGTTTTCATATATGACTGCCTCAGTTTCCATTTAGCATTGCATATTTTTCATGAGCGAGAAAAGCTCAAGGAAAGCCAGTCACTTACACTTGCCGTTCATGTCTGATTTCTTTAATTAACGGATATATCAAATGCTTCCTTATGTCTCCGCGTTCTGCTTTTTCTCCTCAGAATTCTGGCAAAGGGGATCTTAAGATTTTGAATTGTTGTGAAGAAGAAAAATAAAAGGATGATTACCAGTTGAATGATACAATCTTTTTAAAAAAGAAAAAAGGGTGCGTTAGGTGTATGCAGAACAGACAATGTTTTCACAGGGGCACCTGGCATGAGCCAAGGTGGACCCTTTGTACTGGGTGTTAAGCCCTTTAGGCAGGTTTGCTGCTGGCTGCATAGACAGACCACAACACAGATAATGGACAAGAGAATGCCAGAACTGGAACAACAGGAGATGGGATAAAGGATAAAGGTCCTTGTAATGGCCTCTATACTATTGGAATGGAACCTCACAAGAAACACACAGAAACAGGGAGGGTGAGGGTTAAACAAGATACTGGCAACACAATGGCATACTCGAGGAAACCCTGATCAGGCGCAAGGTCCTTATACTGGCCTTCTAATACTAAACAGGATACAGGGCACAAGGAATACATGACACAGAAATGTAAATAGGGACAACCAAGAGAGTAGTCAGAGGTATGCAAGCGAGTCTTATCGCCAAGGTAGTGTGTTAGCTGTATGCCAGGGGTCAAGAGCTAGGAGAGCAGGTCAGAAAAGCAGAGGTCGGTACACAGATAGCAATATACAGAGTACAGGGAGCAGACAACAGAAAGTCAAAACCAGGCTTAAATCACACACACACAATAACAATGAATAGCATATAGGGATAATCTGATAGAGTTGTCAGACCAGACCAAGATCATGTACGAAGTAACACAGAACATATATACCAATAGCAGACTCTCAGGAAACAATGACTCATGCAGGAGCCAGGAGCTTGAGCAATATTTATGGGAAAAGGGCAGGCCATGTGGCCTCAAACCAGATCAGCCACAAGGAAGTCAAGGGGCGGAGAGCCTGGACTGGCTAGCCCAGACAATACAAGAGCTGGACCGGATCGCTCTCACCACCAGGGGGCCTAGCTGGAACGTGGAAACGTGACACAGTGAAAGAATCTCCGGTATTTGGCAGCTGTATACCAAGGGGGCTATCCCTCAAAACACCCCACACAAGATACAGAAATTAGATAGAAATTGGAAGTAGCGCCAATGTGCAGAGTCAAAACACAAATACAATACACTTCCACATAATAGTGAAGACAAATGCTGTGTTTATAGGAAATTAATGGTGTCACTCCACATGTCTATATATAGCAGTGTTATGCCTTTCCCATATACAAATGAACACAATTGAGATGCATATATACCCTTGTGCACACACAATAGTAAATTATTTTACCCTCCTAAATAATGACGTAGGGGGACTTGAAGCGACGTCCGTGGTCTTCAAGGATACATGTAAAATATAAGCAAAAATACACAATCGCGCAATACGGTTTGTCACAATGTACATGTATGTAAAGACAACAACCAAGTGGATGGAAACTCATATGGTTCTGAACCAAAATTCATGAGGCTCAATATATGTGCAGTGGGTCCATTCAGGGATGACCCCGACCCTATTCTTCCAATCGACAGCCAATTTTGACCACATACGTTGGAAAGGAGTATATGGCAACTAGCACTGCTCCGTATGGAAAAAATGCAGTTAAAGAAATCATATATATCCAACTCAAATTTCTGGATTTGGAGATCTGTGTTGAAGGGGGGAATCTGAAAACACGTGCTAATTTCAAGGCTACGGATGTCAATAGCTTTATTGACAATAGTGGACACCTTTCAAATTGGTTGGACGTTACTCCCAGGGGGCGGTTTCTTAGAATTAGGCGTAACTGCACTGAGTTGCAAGATTATCTTATTTTATTAATGTTCTGTAAGTAACTTCAGGAAATTCCTTGCAAATCCTCCGAGCTTTTATGGGTGGATCCTCTGTTTTACAAATGGTGCTCTAAAGAAGCATTTCTGGAAAACATCTACTTTTCACATGGAGCTGAATAAGCATGATGTCACCTTAATTACTGTTGTCCAGATGACCTCTTTATGTTTCTGACTCGCAGCTGTGTCATGAGTACAGAATATTCTTTCAATCGCTTTAAAATGGTTCCAGGCATATAATTAAACAGAGGGGGGAAAAGTGTTTGTTTCTAGTATGTCTGTCTATGATATCTGGAGGAAAAACATTTTAGCACTCCCCCTTGTAAACATATGGATTAAGCTAATACGTCGGTAAATAAGCACGTCTTCTGCAACATCCACTGCTTTACACACATAATCCATCTTTTATCTGTGTAAGCAAATGGCAAAGCATATTTTAATACTGAAAAAATTATGTTTTTTTATGTCTACACAAACACAGTGAGCATCAAGGCCAAATGTAAACGTAGAAGCTGCTCGTGCATATCTCTTTTGTTATATAGTTACACAGGCTGGAAAAAGACATGCGCCCATCAACTTCAGCCGTTCACACATCCGTTTCTGTTATTGAACCAAAAAGAAGGAAAAAACGAAGGGGACCAGGCATTCCCAGTCGCTACCAGGCACTTTTATGTGCTTTATTTTAAGGGGGTTATTCAGAGAGCACTGAAATGTCGGTGACATTTCAGTGCTCTCTTGTTCCCTGCATTACCCTCACTTCGGGGAATCAAACTTCCCCACTCATTTCCCCATTCAGCATTCACCACAGGGTCCCTAGAGTGCAGGGAAAACCATTCGCAAACCCACCGCAAACTCGCCGAAGCCGAAAACCCACAAAAACCCACCAGAACTGCCGCAAAAAACACACCAAACACATCGGAAAAAGCTGTCGAGCTGCCGAGCACAGCGCAGAGCAACCGCCAGAAAAGCCGACAAGCTGACGAACGGGGTAAAAAAAACAAAAGGCAATATGATAGAAATTGTGTCAAAATTTAAACGCTGTTTGCAAAAAGACTACTAACTGAATATGACTGGAATTTACATATAAGAACCTATGAATGATAATAAAAAGGTCTGTTACAGAAAAATCCCGAATGGTGCCTAAAAGACCCTAAAAAATCTATATATAAAGAGACTTTTTACTGCAGATTAAAATAATAAACGGCTTCTAGATATTGAATTAAAAGGGGAATATTTTTAACATTGAAGACTATGGGATTCGCCTGAATAAACCTGTCGAATGAAACCACCGAACAGCAGGGCACTTAAACAACTTTCATTGCTGTTCGGTGTCTCTGACTAGATTAACCATTGCTTCTCTATGGGGATTTCACTGCGTTCGAACTGGCCCCATACTTACTGGCAGTTTGCCAAAATTTGGCGACCTGCCTGCCTCCTGAATAACCGAATGGCCCCGAAATTTCACAGTACAGGGAAATTCCCTGTTCGGTGACATTTCAGGGCCAGATCTGCTCTCTCTGAATAACCCCTTTTGACACAAAAGCAATGTTTCACCTTTTTCAAGCCTAAACAATGTCTTGTAGCCACTGGGAGTGCTTACCTGGTCGCCTACTCTTTTTCCTGGGTTTACAGTTACAAGCATTTATAAAGTGCCAACAAGTTCCGTAGTGCTGTACAAAGGGAGAGACAGAATAACATATATACATACACATTACACACACAGAAGTGGAGAGGACCCTGCTCAAGAGCTTACAATCTAAGAGTTTACTAAAGAGTGGGTGACTCTGAGACCCTTTCTAAGCCTAGCCCTAATTTCTAACCCTGGCTATGGAAAATGATACTCTATTTCGGCTCAGAGCAACCTAAATTCTGGGCATCAAAATACGGTCACGGCTGAGGGTCTTTTTCAAGACGTGACTTTTTTACCACTACATTCTTTGATTCTGCTTTATTTTCGTCAGTTTTTCAAAAGCATAGCAAAACTTCCTTTGCTTTGGAAAAAAGGGGAGCTTGTTTCTTTCGGGTTTTTTCTTACAGGATCATATTTGATATCATTGAAAAGTCCAGAATCTGCCCTGATTAATGACACCTAACTTTAACTTTTGGAGTGTAAATAATGAAGATGCAAGGATCCAATGTGCCCCTGCACTCCATGCAGCAGAACTTGTGTTTTAGATGAACCAATATGTAATAACGCTTTGCACCATCACCTCTTCATTTGCTCCTGGTGTGGGAAAGAGAAGGTGAGTTATCGCAGTGACATTGTTGCTTTATAAGTAAAATCATATAATACATGTGTCTGTCTGGGGATTGCTGTGCCTTATAGTTAAAGTGCTCACTCTAGTAAATGACTGACGGTCAATTTTAAGAATCATGCACATGAATAGTGGGTGTTTTAGCACCAAATAGCACTCCAAAATCGATACATTTTAATGAGCTGCAGTCATTTTTGTACTGAACAGGCCGGAAGCATACAAAGCAACCTGTGATAAAACGGCCGCCCCAATGTTTATTTGCAAGTATTTTGCTTTACAGTTTATTGTCTCTGTATATAGTGTAGAGTGTTGTGTGATGTGCTATGCTGTTGTCAAAGTGTGTATCTGTATGTTACAGTTATAAGTTGTTATATTTTTCACTCATTAAACAGTAGGAGAGGCCCCTTGCTCAAGAGCTTGCACTCTAACATCCTGGGTTTCCCTAAGCACACTGTTTAGAGAAGCAAGGGTAAATATTTCCTTGTGATGACTGTTATTTCTATTGTCCAGTGACTGGAGCTTTTCTATTGTCCAGTGGCTGGAGCCTGTTGTTATCTGTAATGTATTCTGGAAGGGAGGGGGGGTTGTCTCACCTGGGTGTATGTGAAATAAATAAAGTAACTCCAAGAGCTAAGCAATAAGTTGATGAATAAACTCATTTGTATACTGTATTTAAGTTCACTATACTAACTGAGGCAATTTTTGAAGTGACACAGCAGTAATGTACAATCTTTTTTGCGCACTTGGTACAGTGTGAGTAAATAATTATTTCAGAACGCTAACTTTGTCTTTATTGAGGGAGAGGAGAGACTACTTTTGCTGGTAAGACATTATCACCCATTATCCACAGACACCCACATCTCAACTGATCCCCTGCATACTTTTGCTGGTAGGACCCCCATCACCCAGTATTCGCAGGCACCCACATTGTAACGTTACCTTGGTCTTTTTCTCTTTTTATTATATTTTAGTTTTTCTCCACCATTTGCTTTGCTAATTAGCATGTGAATCTCCTGCCCTATTGACACAGCCCATCCAGCTTCAGGTGTTTACATTTTAACTGCTTGAATGCAATCAGTCCGCCCTATATAACTGCTAAGACTGGCTCCAATGAGCCTTGGCTCTTTTGACCTCCCCAAGTGGCATCCTAAGTGGACGTTCAGAGTTGATTCCTGGAGTTGAGTGGCATCCTAAGTGGACGTTCAGAGTTGATTCCTGGAGTTGAGTGGCATCCTAAGTAGGCTTGTGCACCGATTTTTTTTTTCGCTTCGATTCGGTTAGATTTTTCGGATTTTTAAACTTTTCGATTCAGCTCGTTTCGACCGATTTCGGTTTCGATTCGATTCGGTTCGGCCCGTTTTTCGGGTACATTTTTTTTTCGGAATATCGACCATTTTTCGTAATTTCGGAAATTTTCGTTTTTCGGAATTGCACATTTTTCGGAATATCGACCATTTTTCGTATTTTTCGTGTCATTTTGCCCGTTTTTTGTATCGACTTTTAGTTTTTTCGAAATATTTTCGTTTTTCAGAAAATTTTAGTTTTTGGAACATCTGTTCTCCTCGTTTGACACATTTCAAGTCCATTCGAAAAATCCGAAAATATTTCGTTTCGGCTCGGAAAACATTTTGGATCTGAAATTTTCGGATCTAAAATTTTTCGGAAATTCGGCCGCATCCGAAAACACGAATCGGGAAATTTCGTGAAAATTCCGAAATTCCGAAACCCGAAACGCACATCCCTAATCCTAAATGGACGTTCAGAGTTGATTCCTGGAGTTGAGTGGCATCCTAAGTGGACGTTCAGAGTTGATTCCTGGAGTTGAGTGGCATCCTAAGTGGACGTTCAGAGTTGATTCCTGGAGTTGAGTGGCATCCTAAGTGGACGTTCAGAGTTGATTCCTGGAGTTAAGGGACTGGAGGAAGGAACTGCAAGGCCCACTTTTTACTCTGGGTAAACACACGTCTATATCATGCTTTCTCTCACGCTTCTGCTCTTTACTTCTACCTTTCTCCTTAAATGGAACTCCTGCCCCTCTACCACCGACCCCTACACTATCTGCATCTCTCCCTCCCTCCTCTCGTCCCACATGATGGCCTCGCATGAGCTCCTTTGTTTCCTCAGAACATGGTCTCCCTCTATCTCTCGTGCTGCCTCCCACAAATCCCATTCCCACCTTCTCTTTCTCACCCTCCTGCTGTTACTCTATTCAGGTGACATATCCCCTAACCCTGGCCCCACAACACATCCAATACTTCCCTCTCATCCTATCTCCATCGCACATAAATCACCTCCCTGCAAGCCCAGCAACCTCATTCCATAATCCCTCAGCGCCTGTCCTCTTTCTCCTGCGCCCTCTGGAACGCTCGCTCTGTGTGCAACAAACTCACAGCAATCCATGACCTCTTCCTTTCAAACTCCTTCAACCTCCTAGCTTTAACTGAAACCTGGCTAACTCCCTCTGACACGGCCTCCGTTGCTGCTCTCTCACATGGCGGTCTACACTTGAGCCATACCCCCAGACCGGGTGAGAGAAATGGTGGCAGGGTCGGAATCCTGCTCTCTCCCACCTGCACCTACCAGCATCTCCCTCCACCCCCATCCCTCTCATTCTCCTCCTTCGAGACACACTGCATCCGCCTGTTCTCTCCTCTGGCTCTCAGGGTGGCAGTCATCTACCGCCCACCGGGACCAACCTCCCAGTTCTTTGACCACTTTGCTACCTGGCTTTCTCACTTCCTGTCTTCTAATCTTCCATGCCTAATTCTCGGGGACTTCAACATTCCCATTGACGATCCTTCCGCCCTGCTGCCTCCAAACTTTTTTCACTCACGTCCTCCCTTGGACTCACACAATCCTCCCTCCTCCCTACCCACCGCGATGGTCACGCTATTGACCTTGTCTTTTCCAACCTCTGCTCCATTTCTGAGTTCAAATGTCACCCTTTCCCCATCTCTGACCACCACCTTCTCTCTTTCAACCTATCTGGACTTCCTAAACACCCTGCTCCCCACCCCGCACACACACTCGCAGAAATCTACATGCTGTGGACCCCCATCAATTCTCCAACCTACTTCACCACCTCCCTCATACCTCATCCTTCACCTGCCCTGATGCTGCCACTAATCACTACAACACTACGCTTATCTCTGCTCTAGACACTCTTGCTCCTCTTCGACTCTGTAAGGCCCCACGCCGCCAGCTTCAGCCCTGGTACACCCTCCAGACTCGCTACCTGCAAAGATGCTCCCGCACTGCAGAGCGTGCCTGGAGGAAATCCCGCTCTGAAGCTGATTTTGTTCACTTCAAGTTTATTCTCCGGTCGTACACCTCTGCCCTCCACTTGGCAAACAATCCTTCTTCTCATCTCTTATATCTACGCTGTCCTCCAACCCTAAACGGCTCTGGTCCACCTTCAACACCCTCATCTACCCACCTGCACCTCCCCCCACAGCTGCCTTCAGCACTCAAGACCTGGCAGACTACTTCCTCAGTAAAACTTTAATTATCAGAAGCAACATCCCAACACAAGATAGTTATCTGCCACCTCCACTCCCACAGGTCCCCTCTGCCACCCTCTGCCGCTTCCTCCCAGCCACTGAGGAGGAAGTCAATTCCTTATTGTCCTCCTCACATCTCACCACATGCCCGCTCGACCCCATTCCCTCACATCTAATTCCTCCCCTCTCCTCCTCCCTCACCCCTGCTCTCACACACATCTTCAACCTATCTCTCTCCACTGGCTCCTTTCCATCCGCCTTCAAACACGCTAGTTACCCCTTTACTAAAGAAACCATCCCTAGATCCAACTCTCCATCCAACTACCGCCCTGTATCCCTGCTTCCCTTTGCATCAAAGCTCTTAGAAAAACTAGTCTTCAACCGCCTCTCCCTCTTCCTGTCCTCCAATTCCCTACTTGACCCCCTGCAATCTGGCTTCCGTCCCCTACACTCAACTGACACTGCCCTCACCAAAGTCACCAACGACCTCCTAACTGCTAAAAAACACGGCCACTATTCTATTCTCATCCTGCTTGACCTCTCGGCTGCTTTTGACACTGTTGACCACCCCCTCCTTCTACAGACCCTCAACTCTCTTGGTCTCGGTGACACTGCACTTGCTTGGGTTGACTCCTATTTATCCAACAGGTCCTTCTGTGTGTCCTTTGCTGGTAACTCCTCCTCCTCATTGCCTCTATCTGTTGGTGTACCTCAAGGCTCTGTCCTTGGTCCTCTGCTCTTTTCCATCTACACCTCCTCCCTGGGCAAAATCATCAACAGCTTTGGCTTTAATTACCACCTCTACGCTGATGACACTCAGATCTACCTCTCTACCCCTGATCTCTCTCCCCCTGTCCTTTCAAAAGTCAGTGACTGTTATCTGGCATCTCCTCCTGGATGGCCTCCCACCACCTAAAGATCAACATGTCAAAGACTGAGCTCCTACTTATTCCTCCCTCCAATGCCTCCCCACCTCCTGACTTCTCTATCACGGTGGAGGGTATCACCATCTCCCCATCAAACCAAGTTCGCTGTCTTGGAGTTACACTTGACTCTACTCTTTCCTTCATCCCCCACATCAAGTCTCTTTCCTCCTCCTGCCGATACCAACTGCGTAATATTTCCAGAATTCGGCCATTTCTTACCACTGTCACCACAAAACAACTCATACACGCCCTGGTAATCTCCCGACTCGACTATTGCAATAATCTCTTATCTGGCCTCCCTCTGTCTCGCCTCTCCCCCCTACAATCCATCCTGAACACCTCCGCCAGGGTAATTCACCTCACCCGCCGCTCTGTCTCTGCCGCTCCCCTCTGCGAGTCCCTTCACTGGCTCCCCATCCACTGCAGAATTAAGTTCAAAATCCTTATCCTTACCTACAAAACCCTCACTAACTCAGCTCCCCACTACCTGTCCTCACTAATCACCAAATACACCCCAGCCCGCTCCCTAAGGTCAAACAGTGACCTGCGCCTAGCTTCTCCCCGCATCACCTCTTCCCATGATAGACTGCAGGATTTCTCACGCGCAGCCCCCACTCTCTGGAACGCTCTCTCTCGTACTGTCAGACTTTCCCCTAACTTCTCTTCCTTCAAACGCTCCCTGAAAACATTCCTATTTAGGGAAGCCTACCACCCAACTCACTGACACAACCATCAATCACTCTCACCTTACAGTCCTCTCCTCCTGTTTCCAACCCCAACCCTCCCAGATTGTGAGTTCCTACGGGAATAGGGCCCTCATCTCCTCCTGTACTGTTTGTCAAATGTTGTTCAATGTATTGTAACAGTGTCTATACTGTGCTTATTGTACAGCGCTGCGGAATATGCTGGCGCTTTATAAATAAAGAATAATAATAATAATAATAATAATACCTCTGCCTTAGATCAGAGAATAAATGAATTTTTATTTTTATACATTATATGGTCATGTTTGCTATTATTGGAAAGGTCAGACTCTGGCCTTTCCAATGACACCTCAAGTGACCATGTGTGTTGTAAAAATCAGAGATGTAGGGTTCAAAAGTCACCCTGTCTCTCCTCACGGCAGTGCCCGGTCTAGGGAGTCGAAGAAATACTGTGTTGTGCCATCAACTCCACACTTGCTGACAGTGTGGGGAATGAGAAGGTGTGTTAGTGCAGCATCACTGTTTATAATTGTAAAGTGACCAATAGTTTAGAGTTACGAAAAAAGAGAAAAACCTTTCAATTTTATTTGTTGTTCTATTGTTGCCTAAACCTGGTCATTGGTTGGTATCATTGGGAAGGCCATACTCTGCCCTTTCCTATAATGTCTTACATGTCCCTCTAGCATATAGGGCTCCAGAAATACAGTTGTCTAAATGTTTATAAATGGAAAAAAATATAGAAACATAGAAAAATGTCAGCAGATAAGAACCTTTCGGTCCATCTAGTCTGCCCAATTACATGGATTACATGGATTTACCTGGATTTATCTTTTGTTTAGGATAGCCTTATGCCTATCCATTTCCTGCTTAAATTCAATTACTGTTTTGGCCTCTACCACTTCAACTGGAAGGCTGTTCCATGTATCCACCACCCTCTCAGTAAAATAATGCTTCCTGATGTTACTTTTAAACCTTTGCCCCTCTAATCTAAGACTATGTCCTCTTGTTTTGCTACTTTGTTTCCTTTTAAATATACTCCCTTCCTCTACCTTGTGGATTCCCTTTACGTATTTAAATGTTTCTATCATATCTCCTCTGTCTCGTCTTTTTTCCAAGCTGTACATGTTAAGATCATTAAGTCTTTCTTGGTAACTTTTCTCCTTCAAGCCGTACACCATTTTAGTAGCCCTTCTCTGAACTCTCTCTAAGATGTCTATATCCTTCTGGAGATACGGTCTCCAGTACTGCACACAGTACTCCAAGTGAGGTCTCACCAGTGCTCTGTACAGTGGCATGAGCACTTCCCTTTTCCTACTGCTAATACCTCTCCCTATACAACCAAGCATTCTGCTAGCATTTCCTGCTGCTCTATTACATTGACTATATATATATATATATATATATATATATATTTTTTTTTTTTTACAGAGCAAGCGCTTCCTTGTAGCAGGTGCTACTCTGCCCAATTATAGATCCAGCCCTGATTGTGTGCTGAATTGTTCAAATTATAGCTGTGTGAAAAAGACTTCCCTGCTGTTTTATATGTTGAACCCAAAAAGGCAAATAACTCAGTCTGAAACTTTCCAATTTTGCAACAAACTGGGGGGAAAAGATACTTCTATCCCAAAATATCCGTCAGATTTCTTCTTTGGTAGCGTTTACTCCCATATTAAATATTATAACCCTTAAGGGAAAACACAGAAAAATAAACAAAAGAAAACCTATTTCGGTTCGATACACGCAAGCTTTTCACCCTTTCGTTAAAGTCACTTAGCGTTAACGCTCACATATCAATGCTAGCGTTACGATTGTAATAGGGCCCTATGTGTTTTGGTTCAGCTAAATGAGCTGGTTAAGATAATGCTAGCTTTAAAACATTAAACTTTAACCTCCTGGTCCTTCGTTTATTAAACAAAATGAATTTTTTCCCTTTTAATGGAAACAAAATAATAATTGAGCTGTTAAATCAGGACTGTCGCCTCTCGTGGAAAAGGCTGATAAAGTAATAAAGGTTCTAGTCATTCCCTTTGTATGGCACAAGGGGATTAGAAACGTCATCACTAGTTATCATATCTGATGTATAGAACCATTGTAAAAAAAACAGTACTACCAAAACCCCCTACTGATTAAAGATATATTTATGGATTGTGTTCATGAGTCACTTTCTGTCGCTATGAAGTTCACTGCAAGCAATATAATACACATACTGTAATACATAGACTTTTGAAAGTGATATTTTATTTTCATTCTGATATATTTATTTTAAAATCAAAATTAAGGCTGGGGTCAGAGTAACGCATTTTTAACGTGCGTTTAGGCGCACTTAATCACGGCCGCAGTAGTAGCAAATGACGGGCAATGAAAGCCAATATACGAAGTACGGTCGCACGAAAGTCCGGCCGCGCAACGCAAGTTGAAATGAACGCATTTTTTCGAGAACCGCTAGTACTGACGTACAGAGCGCGCTGCGGCGGCATAGCAGCGTGTGTACGTGATTAGGAGATGTCAGTCGCTGCTAATGTCCAGCCTACATAACGTCCAGACGCAAAAAGTGTTTTATTCACGATCTGTAAAAAATCACGCACTAAAATGCGCATCGTATGACCGTTTTCGCGCATCCCGTGAAAAAATCCGTCAATGCGTTCGGACGCACTTTTTGACGGTCGCAGCGAATAATGCGTTCGTTTGACTCTAGCCTAAATCTCTCATAACAATTTCAGGCCTGTATTTTCAACAAACCCATTATTTCCACTGAAATAACAATGTTATTCTTTCATCTACTGTACATCTTCCACTTGACTTTTCCAGAAGCTTTTTGTACTTCCACACGTTGTATACTTTGTATCTTCTGTCTGGGACATGTAAAAGAACTGGGTGGCTTTTGCAGATGAAAAACAAAATTCCTAGTTGTTATTTTTTTTTTGGAGAAAGAAATTTTACCAGGAAGGATACATTGAGATTTCTCTCGTTTTCAAGTATGTCCTGGGTGGCTAGTATGTACCAATAGGTGTCTTGCCCAAGGACACTTACTGGAGAGGTGCTCTTGCTGGGATTGAACCTGTGTCTCCAGAGTCTCTCTCCATGGTTATAGAGCAGTGATGTTACCTCTACTCCACCCTAGTTGTTATTCAATAGAGAGAATGAAAAATAAAATGTCCCTGTTCTAAACACTACTCTCTCTACTCCCCCCCCCTATTCCCCAGGTAACAGGAAGCCATAATAGATAAAAAATTGGCACAAACCGACTTCTCTTACCATCTCCCTATTACCGTATCTATTCCGACACAGGTGCTTATTTGCGGCTGGTGTTTGAAAAACAAGGAGCTGCAGAGAGATAACAGTAGTGCCATGAGTGCCACCACTGGTACCTTCTCCTGGAGTCCGTAAGACTCCACAAAGCAGAGGGAGACCCTACCGAGAAGTAGAGGAGCCACAGGAGCCGCAAAGGAATCGTGGAAGGACACAGGAAACTATTTGTTCCCAGTCTTCTGCGGCTCACTACAAAAAAAATGTAAAGCTCACTGAAGATCCCTCCTTGACGCCTAATTACAGTAATAATATTAATCACATATTCTAATATATTGTCATGGGCACGTCATACTGTTTATCTTACATTTATGAGAATTCCACATGGATTTCAAGCTTAAGTAACACAAGATGATGGTTGATCCTTGAATCATATCTTGAAGGCTCACCTTCAAATGTTACTATTCTAAATACTATGTTTGGGTTTTTTTAATCATGAAATTGTTAAACCTCTGCAGGATGCAATGATTCCTTTTTTATTGAACTAACAATACATAATAAAAAAAGTATTCAAAAGTCTCGTCTATTCTTCAGGTCAGAAACAATAATGCGATTTCCTTCAAAATCTGAAAGATAACATTTTTTTTATATTTTACCATAGGTCAAGGAATTTTAGGAATCCTTAACTGTGCTTTTCTAGAGGCACTACCCAAATATCACTCGACGGATAAAAAAACATGAAAGAATAGTCAAGGTGACATACTTGTCCCTGTTCATTTCTTTCCGTGTACTTTTAAAAGTATTAGATTAGAAAAACATTCTCACTTGAAAACTATATCTATAAAAATGTGTTAAACTTTTTAAACATACTAAAAAATTGTCATCCCATATCCTCATGCTATGCAAAAACAGAGATTTATAGTTTACTTCATAAAGTTTTAACCCCTGCAATATCAAGTTCTTTTCCATAAAACCACTGGCAAGAACCAAGAGGTGTTTGGAAAATCACTCTCCATTAGTTACACAGTATAAAATCATTGTGAAAAGTCACAATGTATTTGTTACTTTAGAAGTCCTATTTGACAAGCAAACATCTGCCATCTGCTGGCCAAATGGGGCTACTGCAACTGAAGCGTCATGCTCTATCAGCTGGGGACTTGTGTTTTATACATGGAGTTCTAGCTGTTTACACAGTTGTAGCACCTCGGCTGTCAGACACAAGCTGCTAAAACATTTAGGACATATTCTGGACCCCTTTTCTGGAGCCAAACTATAAACAAACAAAATTCCTTTAAATTGCTCTGGAAATAGACCAGATTGAGTATACTTGATGTCGGGCACTAGCACGTGCTTTGAAGATCGTATTTGCTCAATGCTAATAGTGAAGGGGTTCTGCTCACCTACCTGCATTGTCCACATTTGGAATTCAAAGTGCAGATGATAATTTTTTAGAATTTCATTGCATGAAGTGGGGTATCAGTGAATACCGACGTGTACTCTGCCGCCCTAGTGCAATGAGAACAGAGTGTCAGGATGGCATTTATGCGTTTATAAAGTCATTCCTCTTGCTCTTAAACATTATGGGCTGCATTACATACTTGTTACTAATATTAGCGCTCACCTGCGTGAGCGTTAACGTTAGCCCTGGTGGCCCTAACGCGGGTGCAGCATATTACTATCCAAACGCTAATGGGTTATGAAACCTGTTATCGTCTGGTACCTTCTACGCGAGGTTACTGTACTTTGAGCTCCCTATACTTAATATGAGGAGCACAAAGTGTTAATCAGCGTTAGGATTACAAAGTCCTAACACTGATTAACGTCCGGCTGCGGTTAGCATAAAGTTAACCACAGCCAGGACTTGGTGCTAACGGATTCCGCTGCTGCAGAATCAGTCAGCACCAGCAGAAACCCACCCAAAAAAATTCAGATACTCACCGCCTCTCCCGCGGCGAGGACCGCGGCTCCATCCGCCTCCTCCATCCGGTGGGAGCAGGGAGAAACTGGGGGAAAAAGTCCCCCAGTCTCCCCCTGCGGATCACTACGCCGATCTGCCGGATCTCGCGAGATGTGATCGGCACTGTCTGCTCAATGGAGTCCTATGGACTCCATGGAGAGGATGCACGCGGCGGCGCTTAGAGCTGCCGTGCGCATCCCGGGGCTTAGCGCCCGTTAACAATGCAGGCAGCTTTTTAAGAGCCTGCATTATAATATCGCGCTAAAACGAGGGCGGGAAGGATAAACCTGAAGTCGCAGGTTTTTCTCCTTTGCGTCCTCGTTTTAGCGCGATATATGTAATGTAGCCCTACGATTATTATGATCATCCAATTTTTTTTTACGTTTTTTTAAAAATCGATTTAAAAAAAAAATAAGACAACATATTTTAGGTTTATTTTATTTTTTTGCTTATTTTGGCTCATTTTTTCTTCGAGGTCTTCAAAGGAACTTTTGTAAAGATTCAGTTTATAGATCTAACATACAGAGGACAACAATTGTACAGGCTTCCCCTGACACAATGTAGACGTCGTCAAATCTTGCTGTAGCTGGAGAGATACAGCATGATACGGGCGGTATTGATTTTTTTTTCACAGAATCGTCTTGCATTGTACATTTTTGGCTCGGATTATAAACTGCGTAACTGATTTCATCTTTAATTTTTAACGGAATGTAACGGGAGAGTATTTCTGTTTGGCGTTCACGCAGTTTTCAGATACCAAAGGAATATTTGATGTTGCTGGGAAATTGTCCAATGCGCTTTGCTTGCTGTTCAATGCGCAATGAATAGTTGATTCAACTAATGACTTAGTGTCTGGTTTCTTGGACATACAATCCCGCCGATCGGAACGCTTGCTTGTTCTGACACACTGAGCAAAACTTTGGATCTTTAGAATCATTTTTTTTTTAATTGAAAATAAGCATTTTCCTATTCTTTTATTTAAACAAATCATTTTTTTTTAATTGAAAATAAGCATTTTCCTATTCTTTTATTTCAACAAATCATTTTTTATTTATTTAGTCTCTTGAAAGAGTACCAAAAAAAAAAAAAAGAATAAAGTCAAGGACGAGTGTTTTATTAAAAATCCTTTGTGTTTAACGTTTTTGAATTAGTCTGACGGGGATCAGAAATGCGTTTTTTTTTTCCGTTGTTTTTTTTACTATTTCTCAGACAATTCGGCTCATATGTTACTCATTTGCTCTGAAAACTCGCAGGATTAAAAATGAATGTCAACAAGATGTTATTGGAACATAAGGATCCAATATTCTCGGCAGTCTGATGAACGGATGAAGAGACAAAGCCAAAAGGTTGTTTAATGATTTATTTAGGATATTGCGTTATCGTTCCATTTTGGTACATTTTAGATGAACATATGTTCTATAAAAACATCCGCTGGTTGGTATGTGAGCTCCGCGTGATGGTGGAACTCTCCTATTTGTGTTATTTTGTTTTTACTGGTGTGGCGTGTAATTAGCCCGATGCTGTCTAAGAACGGGTAGCTAATAGCTGTGCCTGTAATTAAGGTAATGATAAATCGCGCATGCACTTAGGATCCTCTGCATTCTACACAATACCTTCCTGCTCCCAGAATTATGGACGTAACAGAAATGATAAAGCATGTATAGAATTCATCACAAACCAATATAAAATAGATATTAACAGTGTTATTCACAGAGAGACGAACTGGCCCCGAACTGTAAATTTCTCCGGAATTGCACCTAATTGTGAATTTCCCCTTGCAACGCAATTTCATGACCATTCGGCTATTCAGAAAGCAGGTAGTTCGCCACATTTTGGCGAATTGCCAGCAAAACACGGTGCCAGTTTGGCGACAGTGAAAGTCCCCATAGAGAAGCAATGATTAACCTATTCAGAGACACCGAACAACAGTGAAGTGTCAGTGAAATGCTCTGATGTTCAGGGGTTTCATTCGGCAGGTTTAGTCAGGTGAATCCCATAGTTTTCAATTTTTTAAATATTACAGTTTTATTCAATATCTATTAAACCGCGTAATCCTTTAATCTGCAGCAAAAAGTCTCTTTATTGTTATTTTTTTTAGGATTTTTTAGGCATTTTCCGGCAATTTGTTTTTAACTAGTGGATTATTCTTTTGTTATAACAGACCTTTTTATTATCATTCATTGGATCTTATATGTTAATTCCAGACATTTTCGTCCAGTAGTTTTTTTGGCATACAGCGTTTCAAATTTGAAACTTTCAATCATTTTTTCTTTTTTTTACCCCGTTGGTCGGCTTGTCGGCATTTTCCGGCAGCTGGTCGGCGCTGTGTTCAGCGGACCATCGGCTCTTTTGAGACGTGTTCAGGTTTTATTCAGCAGTTTTTCAGCGGACGGTCGGCTTTTTTTGACGAGTGCAGTGTTTTTTTGGCTGTTTTTTTCCATTCAATGCGGCGGTTTTGCAGCGGATTTTCGGATGCGTTCGGCAGATTTTCCCTACACTTCGAGGACTCTGCGATGAATGCTGAATTTACTGCAGAGTCAGGGAATCTGTTTCACCGAAGTCCAGGGAACGAGGGAGCACCGAAATGTCGGCGACATTTCTCTGAAAAACCCTGTAAACATATTGTTTGTCCTTTCTTTTGCACTTCTGTCGTCTTATTAAAAGGATAATATTCTCTGTGGAATTGCCCATGGATGCTGTATATATAACTTTTTTTTGCTGGTCTTTTTAAAATATAACAATTAAAAGAAAATCAATTTTCTCAATCAAAGACACAATTATAAACATTGAATATTTCATCACAACGTTGCATATACACAAATGTATTATATGATAATCCAGGTGCAAGAAATAACTACATCCCTTTTTTTTAACATTTAATGTCCTTAATTACTCCCTCCGCACATACCATTTTCAAGTGTTTGAAGTCCGATGTTTCAAAATGTTCGCCTGCTACATACAATTACATATCACATTTATTATGCTGGCTGGAACTGGAAGGTAAATAGTAGTGGAGAAAGTAATAAATGCCATGACATGAATGATTGCACACTTAAGAGATTTGTAATTTCGTCATGTATCAAATTATTAGCATAAATGTTAAAGCAACAGAAGTGAGCACCTTGCTTGTATGTTTGTTTGCATTTCCCCACTGTGACATTTAATCGCTATTAGTTGTATGATATCGCTTTCTATAAAATAACAGGGATGTTGTTACAGTGATAAAATGTTAATTAAGCCGTGAAAAAAGGGGTGAATTTAGATTTGGTGCGGCTCAGGCACTTCAAATTCAGTCTCATATTCCCACCAGCGTAAAATGAATTTGTCAACATGAAATTAAAGCTAATATTAATGCCATATGTTAACCTCTTCAATACCAAACTATTTTACATAAAACCACTGTCAGGACCCAGTGGTTTTATGTAAAATGACTTTCCACTATACACACACAGTAAATATATGGGGCTCTATTACATTCTTCGCGCACACGTTTGCGCCGGCGCAAAAACGCATTAACGCGAGGGGCATAACCCTTTGCGCTTAACGTCGTATTACAATGTCAGCGCAACAAACGCGCGTATACTTCTACCGCTGGTGAACCTGCGCGAACGCTGCACGAGCTTTCTGTATGTCGCGCGTCCTAAACTTAACATTGTGAGCGCAGATGCGTTTGTGCGCTGGTATGCGGATGTTATTACAATCTATGAGCAGTTTGTAACGCACAGCCTTTGCGCACATAATTTTAGCAACTTCTAAAAGCTGCTGTTAATGGCAAATTCTATCAACCTGGCCGAAACCAAATACACCAGCCCAAAAAAAAATACGCAGCAAAGTATAGTTACACATTCTACACATATCAAAGTAATAAAATGGAGAAGTTGTGTGTGCATTTTTTATTGCTGCAGCATATATGCTCAGATTGACTTTGACAGGCGCAAAAACTTAACGTGAGATAATTGTGGTTCTTAATTCTGATTGGCTGAATCGCGTGAAAAAAACAGTCCGCACATTGATTTCTGCGTGCAACGTTGCTGCGCCGCATTTGTGTGCGTCCGATTACGTGCGTTATTGCTCGACGGATGAAAAAATGCACGAAGATTGTAATTCCAGCGTTCATTTATGCGCGTTAACGTTTAACGCTGGGCGCACAAATTCACGCGTTGCGCAAGCATTTTAACGTGAAGATTGTAATAGGGCCCATAGAGAGGTGTCCCTCTGTACATGTTGACTGCAAGTAAGCTCTATTTCACAGGCAGAGGGTTCCCTCTGATGGTCAGAAAGCGCTTCTATAGGGGTTATTCCACCTCTTTTATTTGGCGCACTTCTGAGACGTCAATTCACCAACCCTGCGGTGACTTCACATGTTGAATACACCAAACGGTTCCGGAAATGCGCTGAATCGATCCACCAAACGCTGATGATAAATCCAACGAATCAACCCAATAAACCGCCAACAAATCACTGAAACGTTCTGACATACCACCCAACGCTGCCAAAAATTCACCGAATCGATCCGTTAATCCTCCGAACGGAGCTGCAAACTCACCGAATGCAGCCGACGACATGACAGATGCATCTTCAAACCTCCAAATAGACTGCCGAACGCTGCCGGAAAAAGCTGACCAGCCGACGAACAGGGGTTAAGAAACATAAAAAATGCAACTTTTAAAAGGCGTTTTAAACTAAAATAATGGATGGAAATATATAAGGTCCTATGAATAACAATAAAAAGGTCTGTTATGGCATAAAAAAATAACACCATTAAGACAGAATCAAAAATTTCCATGAAAAAATATCGAAAAATTACTAAACATTTTTAAAAAATAGATTGCTAAAAAGACGATTTGCTGCAAATGAAAACAATAAATGTTTGAATAAAAATTTAATAAAAACAGGGAATCTTTTTTACATTGAAACCTATGGGATTCGCCCGATTAAACCTGTCGAACGAAACATGGGCTGTCATGTCTATTAAGTTGAAAGTTCAAGAGCATCTTGTGGAGCAAATTTAATTTGCGATAAACAAAAGTCCTTTGCACTGCACCAGGATTAATGACCGTATCGAGTATACTCGATCTCAGTGGCACCAGCAGGAGCTTTTTAGGGTTGAGTATGCTTGAACATGGTTGCAAAGGGGTTAATGTTAGGCAAATTTAAGGTCAGGATAGGCAGTATCCTATCAGAAAAGGCAGATGATCAAATGATAACAGGAGTCTGTGGGCCGAACTGCAGTCTAGAAGACCCTATAGGGTGCAGAGCTGATGCCTTAGTGACATAAACCGAGCGTGGATCATCGTTCTGATTTAGTACCATGGAGTACCATAGTAACATCATGCCCAGCATAGTATTAGCACTGTGTCTTCTACCTGGCATCTTACCTGTCTGCTGCCATGCATGAAGGTAGATTCAAAAGGCAGACTGTTAGTGTACAATACAGTGACCTTGTCTGTTATGACAGAAACAGGAATCCTGCTATTTAGCTGACATTGTGTGTGAACATAAGAGTTGTCTACTAATTATAAAAAAAGCCAGTCAGAAGAATAATACTTACCCCTGGGATCAGTGAGGCAATTTCTGATTATCTCTTTTGCCTTGGGATTTAGAGACCTGAGCGGTATTTAACCCATGACCCCTGCTTTGTTATGGGTTGATTGCTTTTTTCACTGTTTGTTACATGAGTCATTTGACAGAGGAAAATCAGTTAGCACATGTATTGGGAACATACGCAAACAATACAATGCATGTGATTGTAGGGCTCAGGGTTTGTGTCAACTACAGTAGATACAAAGAAGGAAGTAACCAAACTGCAGACATGGAGGAAGATAGATAGATATACATGTGGATAGATAGATAGATAGATAGATGTACACGTGGGTCAATGATAGAGGGATAGAGAGATAGATAGAGGTACACGTGGATCAATGATAGAGGGATAGAGAGATAGATAGAGGTACACGTGGATCAATGATAGAGGGATAGATAGAGAAATAGATAGAGATACACGTGGATGGATAGAGATAAACGTGGATGGATGGATGGATGGAGGTACATGTGGATCAATGATAGGGGGATAAATAGAGAGATAGAGAGAGAGAGAGAGAGAGAAAGATAGAGAGATAGAGATACATGTGGATAGATAGATATATAGATAGATAGATAGATAGATAGAGATACACGTGGATGGATAGAGATACACGTGGATGGATGGATGGATGGAGGTACATGTGGATCAATGATAGAAGGATAAATAGAGAGAGAGAGAGAGAAAGATAGAGAGATAGAGATACATGTGGATAGATAGATATATAGACAGATAGAGATACATGTAGATAGATAGATAGATAGATAGATAGATAGATAGATAGATAGATAGATAGATAGATAGATAGAGATACACATGGATGGATAGCTAGAGAGATAGATAGAGGTACACGTGGGTCAATGGTAAAGGGATAGAGAGAGATAGAGATACATGTGGATAGATAGATAGATAGATAGATAGATAGATAGAGAGATAGATAGATAGATAGATAGATAGAGAGATAGATAGAGAGATAGATAGATGGATAGATGGATAGACAGATAGATAGACAGATAGAGATACACGTGGATGGATAGCTAGAGAGATAGATAGAGGTACACGTGGGTCAATGGTAAAGGGATAGAGAGAGATAGAAAGAGAGATAGAGATACAGTATATAAATAAAGAGATAGATCTATTAGATACATAGCTTATAGAAACAATCTATTGTTCTTTATGTCCCTTCTTGTTAAAGACAAAATAGGACACAATATGGCAATGAATGCTGTAACAACACAACCTGTCTACTAGTCCAATTTTAAGGCCTTCGTTTTGGATAGATGAGGGTTAAGGGGGTAATGAGAAGAAAACAAGAGAAAGATTGAATGAGGGAGTGAGACATGGGAAGAGATATAAATATATTAGGGAAAATAATGTAACCTTTTTGTAAAAAGTAATGCTTTGTGTTTCCAACCTGGTCTAGAGACACAATGTTGCTCTATGAGCATTGGATGATGGGTTAAGGTGCACATAGAAGGCTTTTGAAGCATGGGAATCATTACTGGAGAGTTAGTTAGGTTTATTTTAATAAACTAAAGATTTTTTCACTCGCACAGGTGACATTCAATGCAGAAGCTTGTGCCAGAGATGGACACCGCACAGCTAGGATTTAGGGGACTGGATTTCGAGAGAAATAGCAACACAATATTAAGCAAGCAATTTGTGTAACAAGGAAGCGCTTTCTTGATCAATAGCAAATGGCATGGGTCAATAGTGTAACACTAAAGGCCCTCCTATGATGAAGAGACTTTTTCGTGGCATGCGTCAGAAGCTATCCAGAGGGACTTGTTTTTAGTCATGTTATTGATTCATACATTTTATTATTAAATAAGTATCGACATTTTTACTCCTTAAACAAGTACTGCTAGTGTTTGTCCTATAAACTCAAACATACAGATTTATCATTAAGTGCAGAGAAGATACATCTCCAGTGTTTCCCAACTTTAAATATTAACAAAGCATTTTGCGTATGAATACTATTATTAATGTCGAGTTTGCGTTTACACAAAATACCAAACTAAATACATATATATATACTTTTAAACACAGTATGCACATTTATATTTACATTTTCTCCCAGGCTTTTTTTCCTACCCAAGGGCTGTAATTTAATTACTGTCACAAATGGATCAGACTGTTCCAGTTGCAGAGCTCTTTAGCATTAAATCTGAAGACCTCGTTTCATTCCTAGATACAGGTTGCTCCAAAGTGATTATTTTTATATCACCCTAAATATTTTAAAAATATGTATTTTGTGCTTGCCTACCTCAATTGGCAAAAGATGAAGAGGTGGGCATTGGGGAAAGCAATTGTGACTGTGTGATTAGGGGCAGGGTGGCAGACCACAGGTTTATTAGCAGGCGAATGGAGAACTCCCCTTTTCCACTATAGGGTTAACTCACAGCCAATGCCTGATTAGGACTGCCCTGCCCTTATAGGAGATGTGGTTCCCTCAGAGAGGGCAGTCTTGGTACTGGATGCAGCAGGTAAGGAAGCTAAATCCTACACCCATAAGAAAAGTCCATTTTATTTTGTTTTTGCTTATTGGTAAGTGACTTAACCGCACAACATTTCAGTTAGGAATACTGAATGTTTATTTAGCGTCTGCATAAAGGAGTAGGCGTTTGATTTAAATTTGTTTTATTTTTATGTTTATGGTATATCCTGCAAGTACCGTGGCTGCATAATAAAGGAAAGCGTGAAGCACAAATCCCTGTGTCAAGTGGCTATATCACATAATGTATTTGTCCACATTTTATGTGCAGTCAACTCTACAGCATGATCACAAAAATGTGCCTAGTTATGCGTACAGCTATAGGGAAAAAGTGATTGAGCCATTATTTATAGCGGAAATTCCATCCTACCATCTCTGTCAGCACATTAGTTTAAAAGGTGCTACGAAAGTGTGCTACGATAAGACAATGGGACAGAAGTCTTCACCTCACATGCTAAGCCCTCGGAGGGTGTTTAATTTCAATCTTGATAATATTCATTCCTTTCTGGAATATTTTAATAATACCTAGTATATCTATCTATCTATCTATCTATCTATCTATCTATCTATCTATCTATCTATCTATCTATCTTCAACCAACTATATATCTATCTAGTTGTCTATTGGAATTTGGGATTGTCCAGATCCCAGGGAGGACTTGCTTTAACCCTTTCATGTCAAAGGGTCTTTTGTGTCAAGTGGACAAGAATTTCCTTCACATCACAATCTCACGTGATCAACGTGACAGTCAATGTCATCAACCACATTGCGGAGCTGACCTGCTTCACACCAGTGGCAATCAGTAGTTGTGATCCTGGAGTGTTCCCAGCATCAAAGATAAGTATAACCTCTTCAACAGATGATGTCCCATGACATGTTCCCTAGGAGTGTTATTGTGACGTGTTTGGCACCTTTTGGCGTGAAAACTTTAATTTGAGTCTCCTTATAAAGGAGGTGTTTGCACATTTATTTCTAGAGCCTTACTTTCACAACTCCCAGTTTTGCACAGGATTATGACATTTCCATGCTGACTTCTTCAAGTGTGCCTTATATAAACGCAAAGCAGCAATGTGTGCCTCTTCTTTGTTCCCCCTAATGAGTCTTAGAGTAATATTCTTTTATTCTAGCAACCTCTTTTTTTCTAGTGATCTGTTTTTAAAACCCCATACACTACCAAGATTGACTGTGCTCGATCTGAAACGCACCTCACAGTGCCAAGATAGTGGCTATAGTTGATATGGTGTTCTGCAGGCACAATAAGGAATTTTGTTCATTTTAAATGAAATTCATTTGCCTTTAGGGCTCCAGAAGATGCTTCTAAAGTTTTTTGCACAGTGGGCATGATACCCAAAGTACTAAAATTTTTAAAATCCAGCTGGGGAATGCGTCTGATGACATCTCCCCTGCTGATCCTGCACAGAGCCCAGAACTGTAGTAACTCCTTTTGGCCAGTAGATGGTGACATCTACCTGCTAAATAGGTTATTACATTAAGGAATACATTGGGAATTTTCCCAAATATTTCTTACTGTACAATTAATTAAAAGAGTTTTTCCAAAAAGCCAGTGTTTCCTGATTGGTTTTCTGGAACAATCCCATGATATTAAAGGGGTTAAAGTAAGGAGAAAAAAACAGCTCAGTGTGTAGTCCACATCATGTCATCTCATATAGGGATGAGCCGAACACCCCTGTGTTCGGCTCGTATTCGAACAGCCGAACGGCCGAAATGTTCGAATACGAACTCGAACACAATGTTAATCAATGGGGGCCGAACACACAAAATGTGTTCACAGTTCTCCTAAATGTACCGGCGTCTGCCCAATCATAGCTCAGCATGAAGATGAGGCGTGGGGCAGAGCTTTAACCAAGCTCTGATTGGTTAAAGTCGGTGCAAGACTTTAACCAATCAGAGCTTGGTTAAAGATCATCTTCATGCTGAGCTCTGATTGGGCGAAGTCCTGCACCTGACCTGGACTTTGCCCAATCAGGGCTCAATATTGAATTAGAGCCCTGATTGGGCAAAGTCTAGGTCAGGCGCAGGACTTTGCCCAATCAGATCATTCAGCATGAAGACGTGAGGCAGAGGAGACGCGGCCAGATGGACCGGAGGAGCTGATGGACCGGGGAACAGGAGGCCGGGACAGCTGCAGGACAGGTGAGTTACGGGGGCCGGGGGCCACAGCCACAGGTCTCCTAAATAATACAGCAGCCGCCGGTACATTTAGGAGACCTGTGGACGCATTTTTTATTTTGGAATGTCCGCTTCGAACAAACCGCGAACATCCCATAGTGTTCAGCATTCGCCGAACACCCAAACGGCCAATGTTCAACTCGAACTCACGTTTGAATTGAACCGAACGCCCATCCCTAATCTCATACCATATCAAAGTACAATTATCTATTTACACTGATAGCAACATTAATAACCAGACAAGTGTTTGAGTACGATATTTGTTTGTCAAAGATATGCACCAACTAAAGTCCTCTCTTGACATGCCAGGGTGGAGATGAGGACGTTTCTATGTGTTTGATATTGTCTCTAAATATCCACATGCAGTCACAGGCATGATCATGGTTTGTGTCATCTTAACAAAATGTATTTGCTATTATGATTTACCCAGAACATCAAATTGCAAAAATAGAAAACATTCCGCACAAAAGACATTTTTTTCTTAAAGAAACGTGTGTCAGAAACTCAGAATCATCAGAGAATGGCTAACAATACCTATTGTCTGGAGAGATGGCAGTGCACGTAGGTATCCCGTGTTGTCTTTGTAACCTTCTTGACACAAGGCAACTCCTTGATGTTGTAGTTCAAAAAGGAAGATGCAAAGCAGGTGATCAAGATGTCTTCGAGTAATCAGTTACTCATGCAGCTGATGCTTTACTGCACTTTTATATTTTACTGTGTGAAACTAACCAAGAATAAATGTCATAGCCAAGAAATACTTTCATTCCGAGATGAAAAACCAATGTGTTTTTATTGCACTTATCAAAAAGGACCATGAGTAAAATATTTTGTTTGTACATTTACATTATATTGTTGGGCCACCTTTTGCTTTGAGTACGGCACGCATTAACTGTGGCATTGTTTTGATAAGCTTATTCAATGTCGCAACATTTATTTGCATTCATTTATTGCCAAGTTCTTGTATTAATAATGGGCGAGTCAGACGCTGTGCAAAGTCTTCTCCAGCACATCATAAAGATTCTTAATGGGTTTAAGGACTGGACTGTGTGCTGGCCAATCCATGTGTGAAAATGATGTCTCGTGCTCCCTGAACCACTCTTGCACAATCTGAGCCTGATGAATCCTAGCATTGCCATTTTAGACTATGCCAGCGCCAGCAGGAGAGAAAAAAGCCATGGATGGAAAAACCTGCTAGTTCAGTATCTTTTCGGTAGTCAGCTGACCTCATATTTTGCAAGCTGAAACATATCAATCGCTGCAGTAATTATCCGATGGAAGATTTGCACGTTTTTGATCAATTAAGTCTAGGTGGTGACTTTTTTTGGCCAGGCAGTGTATATGTTTGTGTATATATGCTTGTTTTCAGTGCATCTCGTAGCTTATCCTTGCACATCCTCTTGATGACCTGTTTACATGGAAATACCAAGGCCTTATTCCAAACCTGCTGATGCGTTAATGAGTGGAGTGATTAAACATAATAGCTCAGTTAGGGCCAAATTACAATCTTCGCGCAAAAAGCCTCGAGAAAGCGAATTTTTTTTGCCAAGCATTAAACTTTTGCGCGCGCAAATTACCGCTGGAATTACAATCCTCGTGGCTTTTTTCATCCGTCGATCAATTGCTTGCGCAAAAAGGACGTGCACAAATGCTGGCAAAGTTCCGTCTCGTGCAAAATTTTTTTTTGCTTTTTTGCAACTGAATTGCGTCTGCAAGAGGCATCGAAGACAGGTTCTGCGTCTATGATGCAAAATGAGCACATATGCTACAGTAACAATACACACACACCTGCCATCATCCACTATATTGTTGCTGCATGCATTTGAATATATATATATTTTTTTTTTAGTTAGCCAGGTTGTTCAGATATGCCGTTAGCACCAGCTTTTAGGAGTTGCTAAAATTATGCGCGCAAAGGCTATGCGGTAATTACCGCGAATAGATTGTAATACCATCCTCGTACCAGCGCACATTCGCATTTGCGCTCACAATGTTAAGTATAGGACACAGGAAGTACAGTAAGCTTGCGTAGGGTTTGCGCAGGTTCACCCGCGGTAGACGATTGCGCGTGGTTGTTGTGCTGACTATGTAATACGGGATTAGGCATTTGCATGAAGATTGTAATTTAGCCCTTAATGGCTTGAGCCACTGTTCCGGCTTTACCACAAACTGTGCCGTCAGCTCAGAATTAGCAGTAGTTTATTGTATATTAATGGCTCCTGTCCTTTGTATACTTGTATAGAGGCCAATAATAACAGCTCAGCACTCAGAAAGTGTGCATTCCCATGGACGTTTACTGTTTCAACTCGAGGTGGTTTTCTGCAAAGAATACAGGGTCTCAGAGCCTGGTGTTAAGTGATTTTCTGTTTGAAAAATCACTTAACACTTAAAAATAATACATTTTAAAAATTCTAAACTTATGCCTGAACCCACAGTGCAGGGTATGGTGCAATCTGTTGCATCCACTGGCCTCATTGAGGACAAATAGTTCCATGTGTCCTTCAGTGTCCTCAGTATACACAAGATGGTCCTTGGTTTCATGGAGTCTTATGGATTCCAGGAGTTATAACCACTGGTGGCATACTTCACTGCTGCTGGTATCTGTTTGCAGTTCCTATATAGTCTGACTCGAGCTGCTAATATAGTAGCTCAATTGAAATGGATCCAGTAACAGGGAACCTCAAAGGGTTATTGGCTGGTACAGTTACTTGCTTTTAGCGGCTCCCTGTTGCTGACTACATTGGAATAAGCCTCCCGATTTAGGCTCGGGTCAGACGAGCGCAGTGTTCACATCCGTGTTGCCGCACATTTTAACGTCCGCGGTAGCATACAATTATGATCAATAGAGACCCACACACGAAGTTCGTCTGCACAGAAGTGCGGACGCACAACGGGCGCGGCAAACGGACGCAAGTTAGGCAAGACCGTAAAACCACCAGAACAGACGTGCGGAGTGCGCCACATCCGCAACGTCCACATAGCTTTGTGTGTGAGTGATGGGACGTGGTCAGACGGACTGCATTTTTGACAGACAAAATGGTTTTTCATATTAATTTTATTTCCCATCTACATCAGTCAAAAAAAAGTAAGTCACAAAAACGGACCGTGTGGCGGCTACCTTGTTGTCAATCAGAAAGTACGTGCATTGTAAATGGACGCACAGTCCCTGCAGAATGCGCTCGTCTGACCCTAGCTTTATTAAGGCTTACTAAAAGCACGAGAGTCTCCCTTTAAATATGATAGCTGAAATGTAACAAGCCTAAGCCAAGAAATACATTGGAAATATTAATTAATACATAGAATTAATGGCTAATAAATATATATACTTCAATTTTAATATGTATATATTCTTTCTGAACAGCAGCACTTTTTTTCTTTAAGAAAAGTCAAAATAGCACTTCCTTAGAACATGTTTGTCAATGTAATTGTAAGATGCGAGTGTGTGTGTTACGTAGTTTATATAGGAGCATTTAAAAGATATTTACCATATTTTTGGTGGAGATATTTAAATGTTACTATGTCTAAAATCCTATATTCCACCAGCAGCAGCCATTCAGATGTACATGGCTTTGGCTACAGCTGGGAATTTGAATTCTCTTGGAACAAAAAAATGTTAAGAAACACTGTGCCACCGAAACGATCTGAGCACAAATCTCTTAACATCAGGACTTGCAGCACGAACAAAATAATGCTGACTTAGTATCAACAATTGAATCTAGAGGAAATAGAGCGAGTAAGATAAGTGTTCTGATGTTTCCCTTACTCTGCATAATGAAAATGTGCTCTGTTTAGCTTGAAGGCAGCTACCCAAGTTGTTGGATTTTGATTAAACTAAGCAGCCTTTAAAAGTTGACAGGCCACATATAACCCCCAACAGATAACAAAAACAGCTCAGGAATTAAGGTGACATATTTCCTTCAAACCGATACAATGACCTGTTTTTCTCCTTAATAATAATAATAATAAAAAAATAAACACTTTACAGTATATCCTGTCTCATTCATTTTCTTTCGGCGGTACCAGTTTCTTATCTTTTTTCTTCCTTTTTCTCTATTTTTACCTTTTCAATTTTTCAATCTTCCTTATTATTTTCTCCTTCCTTCCCATCTCCGTCTCCATTTTTCTCGTTATTCTTCTTTTGCCCGTATTTTGTCAATTTATAGCTAACATATTGACATTCTTCTGCTTTTTTTTTTGTTTTTTACACTTATATTTATTTATTTTTGAGAATGACAGATGTTATTGCACATTATAAATCCCTCGTTTTATGTTTCTTGCAATTCTAGGAGCTTTCATACAATAGCTCTGCATTAACATTCCAAGCTTGTTCCTCCAGTGGCCATGAATCTTAGCACATGGTGATTTATTTATGCTCTCATTTTTTTTTTTGTAATTTTAGTGATTATATATATTTTTTTGTTATTATTTTTTTTTTTTTTACTCATTGAAACTGCTACTGTTTAATATCTAATTCTAGGGATTTTTTTAACCTGCCGCTGAAAAATAATCCCTGCTGTATGTTATGTTTTATCCCTAGCTTTCAGCTTAAATCTTTGATATTTTTTCTTTCGCATTAGATCAACACAAACTTGCCAATACTTGACGCTTTATCTACACTTTCCAATCTTCGTTCTTTTCTACGTTTCTTTTCTAAGTCAAAGCATATTTCACAGCTTTCCAGAGCTTTGAGAGACAAACACTGCTTATAACACGGAATGTTTTCTTCTTAATCCCTCTGTTTACACTATTAATACATACCTTTTTGCATATAACATATACACTGTATATTAAAAGTTATGTGTTAGCTAAAAACTTTCCCATGATACCAGTAATCCTCTTTGTTCAGCTTAGACTCTGTATGTGTTACAGGTGGGAAATTTTCAAAACAGCACTCAAGAAGGGTGTTTCAAAACAGCAGAAGGGTGTTTACGCTAAGCACGACAATTGTGAAGATTTAGGCCAAACTACCTCATTTTAAACATTCTTTTAACAGTTGTATTGTTTGAACTCTACTTTTTTAACCTGAAACCAATCACTGACTATCATTTCCTGTATACAGCATATCTATTTAACACTCCATTATATTTATAAGTGTGGCATGGTAGCTTTAAACGCACATGTAAAGTTATGGTAGGGTACAGAGCGGTGAGTTTCACCTCCAGCCAGCAGATGGCGTGAGCCTGGTTGGGAGTGTAGGGTCATGTACCAGGAAGTGTTCGGCTCTATGGTTAATCTCACTGGTGCATGGAGGAGACTGTACACCTCATGCTATTGCAAGAGATTAAAACATTGTTTTTACTTCATACAGGCAAACAGGTTAATAAAAGGTCTGCAACTGAGGAACAGTGTGTATTTCTTGATTGCAAATGTGCAACATATATATATATATATAGTTTATTATTGCAGAAGCGATTTGCACATCACAGCAATTCAAAGAACTGCATCCCAGAGCTCCTGTGCTACATTCCCCATATGCAGCATATACAGTATATGTTACTGTGTTAAAGGCTCTGAAGGGGCCAAAACGTTGGTTCTCGGACACAACAATTTTAATATGGATTAATAAAGCATCGTGTATTATCTTATACTCAAGACCTTGATTACGTCTGTATTTTGGATAGATATATATATAATATACACACATGGAGGGGCAGCATTCAACCTTAACTAAGCATTCAGTGTGGGTTCATATCAAGTAAAATAATAGAAACAAGCCAGAAGGAGAGCACACCAAATTTCACATTCAAAGAGAACTACAACAGCAGCTTTATACATTTCTTACCCACTTCAGGAGCACAGCAGTTATTAACCCATGCAAGACCTTAGCGAGGTTTTAGACCCTAAATTCTGTTAGAAATGGTGGACGTGTTTCGCAATAGATGGCCTTGAATTGCTTAAGCCTGCCAACAGCATCAATGTATTCCACCCTAGGAATTAGATTGGTAGAATAGGTACCTGCCAAAGGGTGGAATACATTGGTGCTGTTGGCAGGCTTAAGCAATTCATGGCCATCTATAGATTTATTTATCTATCTTACATTGTATCCACCTTATGATCTCTCACTATCAGGTCTATTCAGAGAAAGGTGAAAACCAGGAGAATTGGCAGGAGAAGAGAACAATCTAGACCAAATAGTCGATTTGGAAAGAAATAAATGGGAGATTTTTTCTGGTTTATTTTGACCTAGAATTTTCACTTCTCCAGTCATTCTCCTGAGTTTCACCTTTCTCTGAATAGACCTGTATATCCGTCTTTTCATCTATCACTATCAGGGTTATTCAAAGAGAGCCGATCTGGCCCGGAAATGTAATCGGACACTGAAAGTCAGCACTGAAATACATTTCCTTGCCATTCGGCTATTCAGAGAGCAGGCAGTTCGCTAAATGTTGGCGAATTGCCTGCACGTACGGTGCCTGTTCGGTGCCTGTTCGAGGGCAGTGAAGCCCCCATAGAGAAGCAATGCTTTCTCTATTCAGAGAACACCAAACAGCAGTGAAAAGTTGCCGAAATGCCCTGCTGTTTGGTGGTTTCATTCAACAGATTTATTCAGGCGATTCCCATAGGCTTCAATGTTATAAATATTCCGGTTTTAACTCAATATCTAATAAACTGTTATATTCTGCAGTAAAAAGTCTCTTTATTCATAGATTTTTTAGGATCTTTCAGACATTTTTTGGATTGTTTTTGCAAACTTTTTTCACGTTTTTTTTAAAATGTTTTTTTTTTCTTTTTTCTGTAACAGCCCTATTTATTATCATTCATTGGATCTTATATGTAATTTCCAGACATTTTCGTTCAGTCGTTTTTTGCAAACAGCTTTTACATTTTCAAACTTTCAAGCGTACTGTTTTTTTTCTTTTTCACCTTGTTCGTCTGCGTGTCGCCTTTTTCCGGCGGCTGCTCTGCGCTGTGATCGGCGGCTAGTCGTGTTTCTCCGGCGTGTTCGGTGTGGTTAGTCCAGCTGCTTCTGCAGGTTTCGGTGAGTGTTCGGCAGGTTTGCGATGAGTGTTCAGTGTGTTTGCCCTGCGGTGCTTGCTGAATACACCGCAGGGTCGGCAAACTAGGATCGCTGAATCGCCCCGGAGTGCGGGGAACAAAAAGTCACGGAACGTGCGGTGACTTTTCAAATCTCTTTGAATAACCCTGTATGTCTATCTTTCTGTCTCTCTCACTCGCTCCAAAATATAGACAAAGGGCACCATTGAATTAATGGGTGCTCATGGGACTCAGAGAAGCCACGTACTCAATGAAATATTTTAAAAAAGAAGGGGAACCATGGTACTCCAATCCTTAATTCTTTTTCAGTTTGGGATAACAAGGCAGCCAAACCAAAAATAAATCACATTATGGATTATCTGGTCTGGTACCGCTTCTAATCTCACGCTGTCTCTCTCTATTCCTCTGTCTGTCTCTGTTTGTTTCTCTCTCTTTCACTCTGTGTCTCCCTCTCAATCTCTTTCTCCATCGTCTTTGTATCGCTATCGCTAGCTCCCTACCTATAATCTCTATATTTAAAAGCACGCAATAGCTAAACACTCGTCAGTTGTAGATGTGGGTTTTTCGTTCACAGTAAAGCTTTCCGTGCAGGACCCGGGGGACCTTGTCTATTTATGCAAAAGTTTAATAAGAATTACATAAGAGGCGCCATCTGAACGGGGTCGTAAAACCAATTTCACTTAATATTTACAACACTCATTACCAGCTTAAAGAGGAAGGGCTTGCAGTCGGCGTCCCGCAAATGACTACACAACTGTTTAACACATTCCGAGGCCTTTTATTGACATACAAATTATTCCAAACAGCGAGGGGAAACGAACAAAAATATTCCCATGTGATCATTTTATCTTTAATTGTAATTCTTTCCCCCCCATGCGTAACGTTGCCAGAGCGCATTTGATTTTTTGCACATGACTCTGCTCGAAAAACAAGGCGATATTTACAAATAAAAGAATATTGGGAACGAGGGACGCATGTGTTCGTCACCCGGAAAATCCGATGATAGTACTTTGATTCTCAGGATCGGTAATTTAATAGCCGGGTGTTATTTAAGGGCTGGATTGAATGTTTGGATTTTGGTTGTTTTTGTAAAGGTGCAGGTGCAGATAATCAAATTGAAGGTCTGTTAAGTACAGGTTGCACAGGTGTATAATTTGGTTCCTGGAAGGCAGCGTGTCAACTGAATTATAGGAACAATGCTTCAGTGTTGTGAGACATTCTCTAAACAAGGAAAAGCCTCTAGTCATTCACTTAAATGCGTGAATGTAATCTCGGTGTAACAAGTGTGATTTATCGCATAACATGCCCCTTCTTTATATGCTTATCATATTTAAGATATGCAGCGGGCTTCCAATGAATTTTAAAAGAAAATGTCAGTGACACAAAAATTGTTAGAAGACGAAATGAGGTGTGTTAAACGCGGTAATAGAGCTCAAATATGCTTTTTGTGTCAGGGTTTTAACACTATGCGCTGACTGATGATGCCTCCGTCACCCGTTAATGACATCTCCTTGCTTTGAATGAACCCTCACATTAAAGTAGTCGGACATAACTAATTTCAAGCTAATTAATATGAACTAATGAACAAAAGAAGCACTTTCCATCTTGTTCTGCTATGTTAAGTGGATACATCCATCTGAGGTGCTAACATGAGTGCTCCGGCCCCCGTTTTAATGGTGAGCACTGCTATAACAACATACAGGGCTTTGAATGTATTCTGTGTTAAATAATCATCTTTGTATATAAAAAAACACCCCCTCTGCTACATTATCCCAGTTGGTAATGAAACCAGTGAGCTGTGGTTACTGATGACTCCAAAGTGAAGTATTAAGTAATGATCCACGGTTGACATCATAGTTATTCAGTAAAGTCATAAGGCACATTTAGCATATGATAATTCAAAGAAAATATACCAAGATGTAGCTTCTTTTGGAATTAATGCAATTATGTTGAAATATGAAGGCCAGACAAGTTTCTTTAAACTGCTTTATGGAGGTGTGCACAGAGAAGGATGAACTGGTCCTACTTGTCCACATTTCAGGTCCCTATCTACACCTTGTAGATGATCCTTAATTGGTTCAGGATCAACAGCATAATCATGAACTGTTTGTGATTATTTACACTGTGTAAGTAATAACTGTTCCATGTGGGGACACCCTAATGATATATGCTGTGCATGCCTATATTCCCTCATGAGTGGTATAAATGCAGACTTTATGTAGTGTAGGCAAATTATTAAAACCCTAACGTATTCTTGAGAAACAATGAAAATAGATAAAATCATAGGTGGACCCAGACTTATTACACCCTAGTGTTTACAGGTCAGAATCTACTGTAGATTTTAAACATGGTGGAATTTCAGGATTCTGTCTTCATAGCAGACATGCTTGCGATTGTCAATCAGCCAGAGGGACACCATCTTCTCTGCACTGCCAGAGAACCCCTGAGGAGATAGGATACTCCAGTGTAACGGTAGCTTTATCGCTTCTCCAAGAGTAGCGGAGTTGAGATCCTTAAGGGCAACAATACTTTCTTGATTAACACAGAAATTGCATAGAATACAGGCTGTAATTCAAGAACCAGGGGACTCAAAGGACTAGCTGAATTACCTCTAGGCTCCGAGTGTTTCGAGACCGACGGAAAGCCTAGGACACGCTCAGAAACACCATACGTGGAACGACAGTCCGTGAAGTATTCAAGGTGCAGGGCAGTCAGAGATGCAGAAACCAATCGTTCTGGTAAATACTTGAGATTAGTAGATATCTGGTGACTCTCGGAAGGTACTGGCATGCATACAGGATTGTTATTGCTAATATGTACAGAGATGCGATTAGAAATAACATCCCAATCCAAACAGTGAGCGATCAACCCAGCAACCAGCATGGGGTAAAAGCACTAAAACACGCAAACAGCGTAATATACACGATAGAGAGAGTGGTCAAAGCCAAGCCGGGTCAATAACAGAAGCAGGAATCTCATACAAAGCAGGGTCGTCAACAGTAAATTCAAACAGATTCAGGAAGTAGTGGTGCGTGAAGTAAACTCCACAACAGGGCGATTTGGCAACTGCTCAAGCCCTGTTTTAAAGCCTGCGGCTCCTGGTAACCAAACCTGCCCCTGCCCCCTCAGATGCCGATCTGCCAGCTGAAAGTGCTGGCACCTGGCCATCCAGCAGTCCCCCTTCTTGCCCAGACCCCCCAGGGGGCACAGCGGGGGCTGAGGATGTAACATCCAGGAGCTTGAACCAGCATACATCTTGCAGGAGCCTCCTGGTCCTCAGTAGAAATATCCAGCAGTGCCATCAGTATTAGGTGTTATGTCACCCAGGGTCTGCAGTCCTTGATACCATTGCTCTGTTGTCACTGCCAATGCCATACACTCATTATCGAGTCGGGAGACTTTCCCCATAGACACATCAACACCTTGGCAAGTAACTCTACCAAAGATTCCAAAAAATTATGCTCTTGCATTTTTCTGCTGTGGGTAGGCCGCTCAACCTCAACTGCTACCTGTATGCTTGAGATTCTACCCCTCAAGCTATTATTCACAGGCTTCAGCCTTACACTGAACATGAAACTCATTCAAAAGGAGATACTGTACAGGTTATAGCTGGCATGAAATTCAAGGCCATCAGAATCAACAAGTTCCCTGGGTCCTGTAGATCATCCTTCTTATATGCAAAGGAGTCCAGATATATTTTAAGAGTTGCGCGATGCTCCAGAATCAGTCATTCATCCATCAGGGAGCTAGGATCCATGGAATGTGGGTCCCATGTAATCCTGGCTCAATGAGTCATTCTGCTACTGGACATTGAAGCACCAGAAGAGCTGGACATTCAATAGTGTCATAAGGTAATAAAGTCAGGCAAATGGCCACTGGACCTAAATATACTTTTATAACTAATAAAGTCATCAGGCTCAGATCTCCTCTAACCCACTGTGACGTGCATCACTTTAGACTTGGGGGCGAGGGCATGAAGATTGATTTGGGTGCAGGCCTAAATTTCATTATTATTTTCATTGCCGTGTACAGAATGTTTGTGTGATCTGTGATTATTTAAGAATGCATTGTCTAGTCTTGTGTACCTGTTATCTGCTTCTATCTGAATAGTTTGTAAATCTGTCTGTACGCAATGTAACTAGATTTCTGTTTGTCCATCCTCATTAGAAATGCTAAGTAATGTTTACTGTAACTGTCAGATTTTACCTTCCAAGAAGTCAATGTTTGTGCAATTATGTTTCAGTATAATTAAGTCCCCCAGTGGTTTCTAAGGGGGTTTTGTATATGCAAATGACCCCTGTTTGACCACGTAAATGTCTGTGTCCCTGATTAAAAGTGAGTTCCATTTCTACCCTGAAAGACTTCAGATCTACAGCCACATCTTATTTCTGGGGGATGCTAGCAGGCTGTATGTGTCCCGGTCCTTAAGCTACGTCTGAGGACTGGAAGAAGGCACAGGAGTCTGCCTGGGTGGAACACAGGGGGGAGCGACATTGGTAGATGTGACCCTGTTGGAGTAAAGAGATCTGTCACACCCATCTCCATGGTCAGCTCCAATATTGGAGTAACTGTTGTTTTTTATATTCCATCAATATAAGATCATTTGGGTCTTTGAGCCTTACATCTTGGTCTTCCAGTAAAATGCCAAAAGAAGATGAAGAATATACCAATAATACTTTCTCATCTGTGTTTCATTTTTTATTTTTCTATTTATGTACATTTTTTTTTATATTAGTTAAATTCGTGGGTCATTTGTGTACCCTGCCAACCCAAAAACACAGAAGGTACAGGGATTTAGAAATGTGCCATGAACCTATGTAATGGTCCATGAACTAGCTCGAAGAATACATGTTATAGGTCAACAGGGCAATACGTGCTGTACAGTGAGAGACAGGATGTGAGTTTTTGCGCAAGAGAAGAATCCTTAATTTGGTAAATGATGTGTAAGATAATCATCCTCTACATCCTCTCTATTTGATTCTCATGGTATAAGTCACTGCAGAGATTGTGACTGCATAATGACAGCATAAGAAGTCAACTTTCCATTCCATTATTTGATAGAAATCTCCACTCCGAGGCAAGCCTTTTCTAGTTTTTTTTATTTGTTGCTTATTTAGTCATCTGTATTATCTCTGCATTTCATGGCATGTCTTAGGTGTGGTAAGGTACGTCATCAACAGGTTTCATGTCCAGGAGCTAAATTCTGTACAGTCATCAACCAGGGTCACCTTGCGTCATGCTTCGTGATGAATGTTTAGGTCGATGTTCTCACTTGTTTGTGTTCTGTAGGAAATAGGAATGTTCCTTATCCTAAAAGTCACCTTCCAAACAAGATGAGGGTGTGTTTGAATTTACCGACAAATAGTTCACCGAGTGAAGTGAAAAGGGATGGGCAAAACTTTCTTCCAAAACATTCTACCACTTCTCTAAATTAAATAAAAGTGCAGTGGTTGCAGGATATTTCATAGTAAATTGCGTAAGAATAAACTGAATTTTTGCATGTTTTACTGAAAGACATTCACAAATGAGGCTGCGTGTGCCTGACCAAAGTCTACATGTATTTAGCATGTATGTTTTTAAATTTTGTTGGCAAAAATAGACGAATTTGAGATCTTCTGGTTTATATTATATCCATCAGTATTATATTATGCTGGAATTTGTTCTACATTTTGCTATCTGGTTGTCAGAGTGATTCATTGCGAAGTAAAAGTAACAGTGGAATACATGAATGGAAAAAATATAAATATTTTTTTAAAAGAAAATTTTGCAAAAACAAAAAAATATTCATAGCAGGTCATTAGGGTTAATTTTTAAATCAAACGTTCAAATGTTTTCAAAATATAGGTCATAATCAACAAAATAAATATAGAAATTAGTAACCATTTGATTATTTAAAAAATTATTAAATCTCTATCTGGGCAGACTAGATGGGCCGAAAGGTTCTTATCTGCCGACATTTTTCTATGTTTCTATGATATATGTATGTCAATGTGTGTTTGTTTGTCCATCCTCATAATGTATTAATATTATGAAATGCATATTTACTGCTAATTACATTTTATTTGCATGTTTCTAGTTGGTTGGATAAAACAAATTGATAGAACAACGTTCTGTCCCCAGATCCAGTCAGTGACCAAATCCTGTTACTTGCAACTCAAAAACATTGCCTGTGTCTGCCCTTTTCTGACACAAAATGCAATGCCGCAAAGGTGCTGGTTCATGCTCTTGTCATTTCACGACTTGAGATTCCTGCAAAACTCGCTCCTCATTGGCCTCCCCAACTCCCATATTGCCACTTTGCAATCTGTAATGAATGCAGGTGCCAGGCTTATTTTTCTCACCAGAAGCACCTC
This sequence comes from Leptobrachium leishanense, assembly GCA_009667805.1. Classification (NCBI taxonomy): domain Eukaryota; kingdom Metazoa; phylum Chordata; class Amphibia; order Anura; family Megophryidae; genus Leptobrachium; species Leptobrachium leishanense. The sequence goes on along the minus strand of CM019063.1, from coordinate 483,376,982 downwards.
GCGTACCTCCCCACTCTGTCGGTCCCTCCATTGGCTTCCTGTTCCAGGATACAGTTTAAAATACTGACGCACACGTTCAAATCGCTCAATAACTCAACTCTTCTCTAAATTTCTTCGTTACTCCACAAGCACGTCCTGTCTAGACAACTCCGGTCAGCAGGTGATCTCCTCCTGTTATCTGTCTACACATGCACAGCCAACTCTCGCCTCCAAGACTTCTCAAGGGTAGCACCGGTCCTGTTGAATGACTTGCCTCGCCCTATCAAACTCTCCCCTAATCTTCAAACCTTCTAGAAATCCCTCAAAACCCATCTCTTCAGATTAGTGTACCACATCACTGATGCAACTCATCCCTTGCTCATCTACTCACACATGATTGAAGCTGCTTCAATGGCCCCTCCATTCCCGAACCACTGGCACTTATGATCCTGCTATCTAGTAAAATATCTCTTGTTTTCCTCAACCCCCAATCCCTCTAGATTGTAAACTCCTATGAGCAGGGCCCTCTAAGGCTGGGGTCAGACGAGCATAGTGTTCACGTCCATGAGTGCGCCTAAAAGTACGTCCGTGATAGCATGACAGAAAGCCCATTGGAGCCCGACACACGAAGTACGTCTGCACTGAACTGCGGACGCACAACGGCCGCGGCCCACGGACGCAAGGCAAGCAAGAACGTACAACCCCTAGAACGGCCGCACAAAGTGCGCTGCGTCCGCAACGTCCGCATAGCTTTGAGTGTGAGTGATGGAACGTGGTCAGACGGACTGCATTTATACGTCCAGCATTTTTCACGGACAAAATGGTTTTGCTTTTTAATTTATTTTCCCTCCTACATCCGTCAAAATATACATCAGTAAATAAACGGACTGTGTGGCCACTACTGTGTCTTCCGTACTGACGTACGTCCGTGCGCACGGACGTACAGTCCGTAGAAATCACGCTCGTCTGACCCTAGCCTAAACCTCGTTTCCATCATATGGCCGTAAATCTCGTTCCCTTTGGTTATTGTAAAGCGCTACGGAAACTGTTGGCGCTATATTAAATGATGACAATAATAATAATGTATAAAACATGCCAATTGGCTGGATGGAGTAGAAGTAACATCGCTGCTCTATACCCATAGAGACACAGGTTTGAATCCCGGGCAGAGCACCTCTCCAGTAAGTGTCCTTGGGCAAGACACCCAATGGTACATACTTGCCTACACGGACATACTTGAAAGCGAGAGAAATCTCAGTGTATCTTTCCTGGTAAAATACTTTATAATAAAAAAAATTGCAAGGTACAGATACTCTGACTTATCACAGCACCTCTGTCTTTTACTTCTGTTTATATCTTTGTCTTTGTTTGCTTTTTGTTTTCTTCAGATAAGCGTTACAGAGATTATCCCAGAGCATCGCATGTTTAAAACCAATCACAAAGCTCAGAAAAAAAAACCATAATGAATAGGTCATGCAGTTACTGTAATAGGTCCCCCAGGGAATTATCCACAAGGCAATCTAGATTATTTGATGGGGTCACTGGTAATGAAGGGGGGATCTTATTATGGGTCAGTGGAAGTAGCAGATGTCACATTTAATGCCCATACTCTGCAAACTTTGCCAGAAGACACAAGAATAAAGGTTTCTTATTAAATACTGTGCCCGGGGTCACTGCCTATTCAGGTGGAGGTCTTCCTATGGGCTGCTGCCTGCTGAATGTAAAAACAAGTTTTATGTACACACCGATTCTTCCTTCCCGTTAAGATAATAAGTGGAAAAAGGGTTGTGGTCATTATTTTCCTGCAGAGGAATAAATGGATTCCTAATTATCCCAGGTTGATCATCTACTTATATAATTATATGATGATTGATACTACATCCCCCACACACCAAACAAATCACTGATGTATTTACAAACATTCACACCTTCTATATTTATTTCCTTAACTTTGCAGAATCTGCACCATCTGTCGCTGTCACCATCTTCGTCATTCATCCTTCATCTTCATTGCAGCTCCCTCTCTCTATGTCCTTGTCAGGTGCTTGTTTCTTGCATTCTTTTACCTTTCAGGCTGTTTTTTCTGTCATGGTGGAATGTTTTTTTTATTGACGTTCTCAGTCATTCTGGGTACTACATGGGCTGATTTACTAAACAATATTTTTTAATGTAAAACATTACCTCTGCGCATGCCACATCTTAGTCCATGCCACACGCTGCCCTCTCTTCCTCAAATTCCTCATGTACGTATGTAGAATGTGGCAACCTTGTCATTCCTCAGTTTTCTCACGGGAGTGACGGTACGGACAGGACCGGATCAACATAGGGGCTGATGGAGCAGCAGCTCTAGGCTCATGCCCCAGATTAGGCCCAGAGAAAGGATAGCATTAACGGGCATTTCTCCAACTCCATAGCAGCTACAGTGTCATGTGAGGTATCACTGGAAATACCAGTGCATGGCCTTTCCAATGATACCAAACATGACCAGGTTTTATGTAACAATAAAAATAAAATTATAAAAATAATAAACCGCCGCACTGCAGCAAAGTGTACGGGGGGGGGGCTTTGCAACCCTGTTTCACAAACCTTTACAGTTCACAAGGTGAAGGGAGGTGTCATTGGACAGGTCAGGGTCTGGATTTTGCATCCATACCAAATGTGGCCATGTAAAACCTAAAAGAAAAGAAAACAAGAAAAACCTTTTTCATTTACTTATTTTTTGTTCCAAAGCGATGGCATTGTCCATTTGTCACGTATAAAATGAGCAATACCACTGCCATTACTCACCTTCTAATTTCCCATGCTGGGAGCAAGGTCAGTGTTTTATACATAGTCATATTATTCATAAAACACCATCCTCCAAAACACAAGGGAAATATTTCATTTTTTTGTTAAAATGGTTTACTTTCTCAAAAAATAATAATGCAGTAACAGGTTCCCATTTAATTTCTTTTAACAATAATTCCCTATAGAATATATAACCACAAAGGTTTAGATGATAAAATGTGAAAAAATTATTTTACACGCTGTAAATCATTGAAATCTGAATGGAAATCTGAATGGAAATTTCCTCACACGGTATCAGCTGATTAGGTGGCGCCTGTGAGTCATCGTAAGTCATCATTAGATATACCCATATCTGCGTGGTTAGATATACCCATATCTGCGTGGTTAGATATACCCATATCTGCGTGGTTAGATATACCCATATCTGCGTGGTTAGATATACCCATATCTGGACTATTAAATTACCTAAAATATGTTTTCATTTCACTAAATTCCAAAAAAAGCCACCAAAATATTCAGCTCCAGGCCCATAGAGATCTTAATCTGGGACTGGGTACGGACATTCACTAAAATACAACTTTACCTTGCTAAGGAGCCGGCTTTGCGGTCAAGGCTCAGCACTTCGGAGTTACAGATTGCATGTTTCTTTGCACTTTTGACATTCTGTGTGTGTGTTTTACAAACATGTTGTAGACAGGGCCAGTGCCAGACTAGCTACTTGCGCCCCCCTCTGAAAAAATTGTTAACTGTTGAAATGCGGGGGAGGGGAACACACACACTGTGCGCACGGGGATGACGACACTGTGCATGGGGGCCTTTTTTCTGTGCCTCTTTCTTTCGCCTTTTCTTTCCTCTGCCTCTTTCCTTTTTTTTCATCTGCCTCTTTTTTCTTTCTTTCGAGGATTTTTCATTCTTCCGTGCCTTTCTGTCTTCTGTGCCTTTCTCTCGTTCTTTTGCCTCTTTTTTTCAGTCATCTGCCTCTGGTGACGTCCGCACATCATCTGGTGGCGCCTGTGAGTCATCATAAGACACCCACCTTCTGCGCCGCTAGAGCGGGTCCGCGAGCTGACAGTGTCGGCTTTGCAAGCCGCCAATGCCAGTTACACGAGCCGCGCAATGAGGAACTGGTACAATAATGGAATCAGGGGTGGGGCTGGCTGCTCCCCTAGGTGGCAATGTGCCCTAGGCTGTTGCCTAGTTTCCCTAGTGGGAGCACCGGCCCTGGTTGTAGACACATCATTTTGTTCTAAGTTTTGCTTCCACTGCACTAGGCTGGTTTCATATTGAGAGTTTCAACCATCTATTTTGGGCTGTACATAGGTCAACCCTTAACCGCTTGGTGGTGCAATTTCCTATAGGGTCCTCTCTCCTACTGTTCTGTGTGTGTGTGTGTGTGTGCAATGTGTATGTATACTTGTTATTCTGTCTCTCCCATTGTACAGTGCTACAGTACTTGTTGGCGGTTTATAAATACTTGTAACTGTAACTATACTTATAATGGGGAGGAGATTGTGGCTCCACTGAGCAGCCTGACTTCCTTGTGAATTTTGTGATTTTTCTTTGCAGATCCTGCATTTTTTACAAGTTGTTCAATAGTGAATATAGGCCACAGAGTTCCTCTAACCATCCTCTACATCTAGCCCATGTCTAGCTGCTCCTACTTCCTGGACAATATGGTGCAGTACCAAACAGCGGCTGCAATATATACCTGCATTAATACTAATAAATTTGTTAGAACGGTGTTTACTTACTAATTTCTAGACTCACCTCTTGTCCTTCACCCTTTCAATACCAATAGATTTTCAAGAAAAGCACTATTAAACATCATTTTTAATTATACAGTAAGAATCATTTGGAAATATTCCCAGTGTATTCCTTACTGCAATACCTATTTGACAGGCAGATGTCACCTTCTGCTGGCCAAAAGGAGTTACTACAGTTCTGACTTCCTTGTAGGAACAGCTGGGGATATGCCATTCAGACATATTCCCTGCTGGTTTTAAAAAGTGTTAGCACTGTGACATGATGCCAAAAGTGCTAAAACTTTAGGGCCAGTTTCTGCAGCTCAAATACAAATTAAATATGTTTGCATTAAGCAAAATTCCTCTGCAGCGCTCCTATTGGCTGCACTCAATATCAGGGCACCAGGAGGTGTTTTGCAGATCAAGAATAATCGATCTTGGTAGTAAAGGGGTTAATGTTAGTCCTTGTCTAACCCATGTCAACCTCTTTTTATTGTCCTTAAGATACTGTCCTTGGACAACAGAGGGTAGAATGTTTTCTAAAGGGTCCACTGGATGAGAACAGTACCACCAAAGGTAAATGATGGATACTGTATGTGTGGGCCCCTCTCCATCCCATTGCATAGCCATAGCACAACGATACTCTAGGTCAACATTTATCTCGTATTCTCTTTTCATCCCTGTTGATGACTGACCCATATCATCTTTCAATCAAGTCGAACCTTTTTATCAGTTCTGTTTAAATAACTCATCCCTCATATTAAGACATTCTATGGGAAACACTTGACTGCTCCTGCAGCCGAAAGCAAATTGGGGAGGGGGTGAACCTACATTTTTGGGGAATTGAAGTCTTTAAGGAAGGGGTCAGCAACCTTGACACGTGTGTAACAGGCATGATAAACACCCTCAGCACACCCAGGTGTTGATCGATGCTCTTTCACATCCTAGTCTCTGCCCCACTGCAGATAACAAATCTATATGAAAATATTATTATTATTAATCTTTATTTATAAAGCGCCAGCATATTCCGCAGCGCTGTACAATGGACACAATACAGATAGGGTTACAATACATTGAACAACATTTTGACAAACCAGTACAGGAAACGAGGGCCCTATTCCCGTTGGAAATCACAATCTAGAAGGATTGGGGTGGAAACAGGAGGAGAGGACTGCAAGGTGAGAGTGAAGGACTGCAAGGTGAGAGTAATGGACTGCAAGGTGAGGGTGATGGACTGCAAGGTGAGGGTGATGGACTGCAAGGTGATAGTGATGGACTGCAAGGTGAGAGTGATGGACTGCAAGGTGAGAGTAATGGACTGCAAGGTGAGAGTGATGGACTACAAGGTGAGAGTGATGGACTGTTTGCGTCAGTGAGTCGGGTGGTAGGCTTTCCTAAATAGGAAGGTTTTAAGGAAGCGCTTGAAGGAAGAGAAACTAGGGGAAATCGTACAAGGGAGAGCGTTCCAGAGGATGGGGGGCTGCGTACAACAAATCCTGCAGTCTATCATGGGAAGAGGTGATGCAGGGAGAAGCTGGACGCAGGATATATGATATCCACGTAAACAGCAAATAATGCATTGGATAGATTATTTAATTTTATTTGTTTTATTGCCTTAAATAAATTTAGTGAGTAGGTATCAACAACCTTGGCCCTCCATATGTTTTGGAACCATCTCCCCTGATGCCCAGTCACTTATTAGGTTGACTGAGCATGTATAAAGGGCCTGCTATAAAGTGACCATAGTACCTGTTTCAATGCAAATGTTTTACATTAATTCCCTGCACTTTATACACCTTACTGAATTTGTTGATCCCGCCGTTGCCCGGCACTATTGAACATGTTGATGCCTTCTAATAGTAATAAAAAGAATAATAATATGCATCAGTTCTCATAAGATATGTAATGTTCCATGAAAAAGTGCTAAGTGAAATTAAAACAAAATCAGTGTAGCTTATAATTACCTTCACACATCCCAGGCCCGCGTAACTACATTCCGGCAGCAAATGTTGGTGTTATCATTTTTATAGGATGGAAGCATAATAAGATTTCATTAAGTAAGAAATAGCGGGAATATCTTTAATTAAAACTAACACTGTACTATTCAGTGTGCAGACTTTCCAACCATCTGCTTTTGAACTGTTTTAAAAATGATCAACAAGTGCATGCGTGTTTATTATGGCAGGCACTCACTGGCGTTTAGTAGCGGAGCCATTTCCATGGAGCTTTTGACAACTCAGCGGGGCTCCCCGTGACAGATATTAGACGACACGCAGAGCTTATGGTGGCCAATAATTATTCCTGCTGAGAGATGCCTTAATTGGAAGTATCATTTCCTTTTATGTGTTATTCACATAGCTGCGTGCCCTGGAATGAGAAAAAAAAAACTGCATAAAAATAAAGAGACGGCTAAGTAACCATAATTCAAACATTTCTGCGCCGTGGCCTGGTCCTTATTATGTGGTCTATGGCATGTTCACAAAATTTAACGCTGCTGATAAAACAATAATCAGAGTGAAATGATTTCAAATGACTCACCATTTCCTTTGGCACAACGCCGGCATGCAGCCAGTCAGGACTAAGGCCTGTCAGTGCCGAACATGATGCCAGATGTTTCGCGGATACGGATCCATTAGAGATTTGGAGTTCCTGTCTAAAGAAGCCAAAGTTCTGTTTTTATAACCGTGTTACTAGTAGAACACGTTGATTTATTCTTTTTTTTTTTTAAAGCAATATGTTTTGTATTCATTATTATTATTATCACCGTTTTGTTTTTTTAAGATTCTACGAGATTCTGGTAATTTGTCGTTTAGAATGTGCCTGTAGCTGTGAAGTTCAAGGTCAGGTACAAACATTCACTCCTGCACTCAGTATCTCCATAAAGAACTGCCATAAAATGTAAGCCTTTGGAATTAATATTTTTATTTTTAGATATAAATATCTTGCTTTAGGGATTCTGCTTAAATGGCATAATCTTATGTATCTCATTCTCTTCACAGGGCAGGAACATGCCCTTCATATTTATCTTCTAGGCACAGTTTAAATGTTGCTGCTACTGTGTGATAGTTATTCTTATTTATCTATTTATTATTTATAAAGGATTTTACCAGGCAGGAAACATTGAGATTTCTCTCGTTTTCAAGTATGTCCTGGGTTCAAGAACATTGAAATGTTACAGTCGTTACAGAAATACAAAGTAATAAAATGCAAGATATTAAAAACAAAACACAAATAAACAGATTAAGACAGAAAATAAATATGTAGGAAATATAGTCACATACAGGGTTATTCAAAAAGATCCGAATTGCTGAAGAAAGGTAACCGAACAGTGAAATTCAGCGTACGGTTACCTTTCCTGGCCATTCGGCTATTCAGAGAGCAGGGAATTCGCCAAATGTTGGCGAATTGCCTGCACATACGGTGCCTGTTCGTTGCCTGTTCGAGGGCAGTGAATCCCCATAGAGAAGCAATGCTTCAGCTATTCAGAGAGCAAAACCCACCACTGAAAAGTTGCCGAATTGCCCTGCCATTCGGTGGTTTAAGGCTAGGGTCAGAGTGGGGCAGTCGGAACGCGCGTGCAGGCGCACTAAATCACGGCGGCAGTAGCAGCACATAACGGCCAATGACGGCCAATATACGCAGTACGTGCGTACAAAAGTGCGCCGACACCACGCAACCAGCAAATGACGCATTTTTATCAGAACGTGAAACCGCTGCTACTGACGTACAAAGTGCGCTGCGGCCGCATAGCAGCGTGTGTGCGTGATTAGGAGACGTCAGACGCTGCTAGTGTGCGGCCAACATAACGTTCAAACAGCCGGATTTCCCTAGACTTCTTTTCACCCCATCGTCATGAAATACGTCCAGAATTGCGCATCGTCTGACCACTTAAGCGTATTCCGTGACAAAATGCGTGCGCACGCATCGACGTACATTTTGACGGTGGCTGCAGAAAATGCGCTCATCTGTCCCTAGCCTAATTCGGCAGGTTTATTCAGGCGAATTCCATAGGCTTCAATGTTAAAAGTATTCCCATTTTAATTCAATATCTAATAAACCGTTCATTATAATATTCTGCAGTAAAAAGTCTCTTTATTTTTAGATTTTTTTGGGATATTTTAAGCATTTTTCAGGTTTTTTTTGCCAAAAATATTCTGCTGATTTTTTTTTAAACATTTGTTCTTTTTCCTGTACCAGCCCTTTTTATTATCATTCACTGGATCTTATATGTAAATTTCAGACATTTTCGCTCAGTAGTTTGTTTGCAAACAGCGTTTCAATTTTCAAACATTCAAGCGGACTATTTTTTTTTTCTTCACCTCCTTCGTCTACGGTGTCGACTTTTTCCGGTGGCTGCACTGCGTGCGATCGGCTCCTGCTCGGGTTTTTCTGGCATTTTTGACGGGTTAATCCAGATGTTTTTGCGGGTTTCGTGTGTGCGTTCACCCTCGGTTTGCAGTGAGTTTTCGGCGGGTTTGCGGCGACTTTTCCCTGCATTTCGGCAGCCCAGTGGTGCTTGCTGAATACACCGCAGGGTGGCCGAAATCAGATCGCCAAATTGAAGAGAACGAAAAGTCACCGAACATGCTGTGGCTTTTCGATTCTCTTTGAATAACCCTGTATGTTACATGTTTACAGGTGCATTCTGTATCAAGGTATGTTAATAGAGATCTCTTGAGTGATTTTAGACTGGGGGAAGATTTGATGTACCTTTATTTATATATTTTTTTATCTTTTCATATAGGTTGGCTACACCACAATCTTGTTTTGATACATTTGTGTCACTTTAATCCAAATACCTAATGCTTTCTAATGACCCGGTGAATGTAACTCTAAATATCAATTACTTATCATTGTTATTATGTTGCAGCTCATATTTTCTCAGTATCCAATTTAAGTACAAAATCACTGCCATCGCTGCCCTATCAACCATGTGCTGTAATTCATATTCAACACAGCTTTAATCATGATTTTCTCTTTGCTCTGTTTTAGTTTGAAGAAACCTTTCTTTTCGCTCTTCTTTATGCTTGCTGTTCTATTGCTTTTCCATTGTCCCTTGATAAATTCCATCTACCACCAAACAGCATCATGTTTCTTTTTATTATAATAGTAAGTAAGAGTTTGGTTGTTTACCTTTTTAGTTGAATAATAAAGGATCTTTTGCTTCTCTCTTTTATTCCTTACTTGATCTCCTCCACTTCCTCCTCAGAAACTTCTTACATGTTATTATACTACTTTTTCAAAAACAGATTTATTTCGGCTTAACCCCTTCACTGCTGAGCAATTTCACGTCTTAAAAAACCACATTTTTCCTTTCTTTAATATTATTGTTATTTTTTTTTCTCTTTACTTTAAACATGGTCATGTTTGGTATCATTGGAAAGGCCTTTCTAATGATACCAAACATGACCCTGCTAGCTGAAAACAGTCAGGTGGTATCGGGGTTCAAAGTAACCCCTATCTCCACCGCTATCTTTCCTTAGGAGTCAATAAGGACGTTCCCCACACGTCCTCAGCAGTGAAAGGGTTAACTTAGAAAAGTATCCGCTTCACTGTGAAGTTGTTTTCCATAAAACCACAGGCGAGAAACAATGGCTTTATGGAAAACATCTTTAAATCACCCATTAACCCTGTAACACACCCGTTGTCAAATGTTATCATTACAATTCATTTAGAGCCTGCATGCACTGGATTTAAATGCTAAAGGGCTCCTACTGCTGGTCAATTCCAGAGCTATTATTATTATTTATTATCTATTAAGCACCAACACATTCCGCAGCGCTGTACAAAGGTGCAATGGGTAAAGACAGGATAATTTTACAATACATAAGGGAGTCAGTATTTCTGCCAGCAGATACAAGAGGACATGAGGGCCCTATTCCCATGGGAACTTACAATCTAGATGGGTGAGGGAGTGAGAAACAGGAGGGGGGCTGCAGTGATGAGTTAATGCAGGGAGAGGTGATGAGCGTTTTTGGGTCGGTCGGATGTCTTGTTACGGAGTCAGGTGGTCGCTTCCCTAAATAGAAGGGTCTTTAGGGAGCGTTTAAATGAAGCCAGATTTGGGGACAGTCTGATATTGCGAAGAAGCGCTTTCCATAGGGTCAGCGCCGCACGAGAAAAGTCCTTCCATCTGGCATGTGAAGAGGTAATGGTGGCGCAGGTCATTGTTGGATCGTAGGGGACGGGTTGGGGTGTATTTGGTGATTAGTGAGGACAGGTAGTGAGGGGCAGTGTTAGTGAGGGTTTTGTAGGACAGGGTGAGTAGTTTGAATTTGATTCTGCTGTGGAGGGGGAGCCAGCGCAGGGATTCACAGAGAGGAGCGGAAGAGACAGAGCGACGGGGGAGATGGATAAACCGGGCTGATGTGTTTAGGATGGACTGCAGGGGGAGAGGCGGGAGATAGGAAAGTTAGTCAGGAGGTTGTTGCAGTAGTCCAGGCGGGAGATAACAAGCGAGTGGATAAGTTGCTTGGTGGTGTAAGCAGCCAGAAATGGACAAATTTTGGCAATATTGCAGAGGTGATTGAATGGCGCCAAAACTGCAGCTAAAGTCTTAGAAAAACATTTGCCCTGCAGTTTTCAGGATTGCCAGTGCAGGCAGAGCAGCCATCAGAAATGATGGGGCCCCTTACTGAACCTCACAATGCCCCCCCTGTAAACCTCCACAACCTCTAACAGCTTTTCGCCCCCTTCCAAAACAAAAAAAGGACATAACACAGTTCCACAGCAATAAAACTCACAGTAATGTGCGGTGTGCATGAGCATATCTGTCACATCTGGGGCTCAGAGGGGCCCCGGCACCCAGCGGCGCCATCAACAAGCTGGGTGCCAGGAGTTGTGCCGGCTTCCAGAGCTCGCAGGTCTGACCAGGCGGTGGGGCGCGGCATTATGTCGCACGCCCGAAAGGTGTAAATACAGACAGCGCGATCCGACTCATCACGCTGTCGTGGAGTTTGCTTCCCTCAGTGCTGAGTGTCTCCTGGCGATTCACTACTTGGTTGTTTTTTCAGTCTCTGTTATTACTTTAGGAAAAGGTTTCACAATACCTATATATGGAGCGCTGGGTGAGGAGGGGAGGATACCTTTTGGGTGCAGCTCTGTGATGAGTGGGTTGACAGAGTCAAAACCCCAAAACACTCTATCTGTAATAACAATTTTTAGAAATGTATTCCTGTTCTCTCGGAGGTACAAGAGAGACAGAGAAGTGCCGCAGATCAGAAAGAACTTTTATTTATTACACATTTCTTCAATTGAAAGACTTTTTGAAATATGGACACTAGGTGGCGATATACCACCAATACTGCATTGCAAAGGATCTTTTATATCAATCAGACCATATATTCAAAGCTGTTTTTATATTTTATATGATATATGTATGCTTACATCTTTGCTTATGCAATTTTGTGTGAATGTATGCAATTTTGTGTGAATACATGTACACATAGACTCAACCTTTGAGCATTACGCCACCTAGAGAGAAAAGACCTCTCCTCCCACTCTTTCATTAGGTACAGGTTTGCGCTCTGGAGTGTGTCTCTCTTTTCTAAAAATCTGTTATTACTTTGCTTGTATGAGAACCACCCCGTGTTCGAGTCCTTGACCACTCCAACTCTGATTTTGGTTTATATGATAGATACCCCTTGTGTACCGTTTTGGCTATCCCTGACCACTCTAACACTGATTGATTTGGGCTTGTGTTAGAATGCGTCCTTGTATACCGTCTGACCTATTTCAGATATACCCTGTCCTTTGTGTTGGTAATACATTTCCCACTCGTTGTTTCTAAAACATTTCCCACTCGTTGTTGGTAAAACATTTCCCTGCGGTCTGGCTGGGCCCTGGTGTCTGGCTGGGCCCTGGTGTCTGGCTGGGCCCAGGGGTCTGGCTGGGCCCTGGGGTCTGGGGTTTGGCTGGGCCCAGGGGTCCGGCTGGGCCCAGGGGTATGGCTGGGCCTGGGGTCTGGCTGGACCCAGGGGTCTGGGCCTGGCTGGGCCTGGGGTCTGGTTGGGCCCAGGGGTCTGGCTGGGCCCAAGCGGGGCCCAGAGGTCTGGCTGGTCCCTGGGGTTTGGCTGGGCCTGGGTCTTTCTGGGCCTGGGGTTCCTGGGCCCTGGCTCACCGCTCTGCCGTCTTCTGTCCTGGTCCTCTGCTCCTTCTTCTCCTCTTCTATCTTCTTCTCTTCTTTCTTGTCCTGCTTCTTTTCTTCCCAGCTGTGCAGCCAGCTTCTCCTTTGTGTGTGAATCACACGCACGTGACTGGAGGGCGGCGCCAAAGCAATGTGCTTGGGAGGCTCAAGTACGATGCTTGGCCCACCCAGGAAGCTGCCGGCCAGTACAGCTCCGGATTCGGCCTCCTTGAGTCCGATACCAGAGCTGAAAAACTGTTATGGTGCAGCCGACAACGGGGCCCCGGCCACCGGGCCCCTTACTGCAACATTGGATGTAATGCCCTGATGGCGGCCCTGAGTACAGGGGCTGAAATATTCTGGAGCCCATTTGCAAATTGCTTTTGCAATTTTCCCGAATAGGTCCAGATTGAGCTAACCCAATCTCGGGGACCTGATGGTGCTTTTTGAAGATTTACTTATCTCTATACTAATAATGAAGAAGTCTATATTAAAGAAATAAATCACAGGGGTGAAGACGGCAGCCCCTAATTCAAGTGCTTTGCTAACAAAATACAAATAAGTAAGCATATGGGTGCAACATGCAAAGAACGAAGAACTCCCCAAACCCTCCAAAAAACAGATAAGTGAAGGGGTTAATAAACATTAAATATTTATATTCACGTATTTATAATTGTAATTTTTAAAATCTCATGTTTTTTTATGCAGATACAAGTCTATGCAACTTTCAGACTGTTTATGGACTATTAGAATTTTGAAATATGCAGCTAAATCTCAGTTCTATTTTAATTTATTATTATTATTATTATTATTTTACATGTAAGCATCTCAAGGTGTAAATTTTCTTGTTTGTCAGCACCATATCATTCTGATACAGTTCCTGATATACACTATTAACCCCTTCACCCCTACCAAAATCATATATACTGAATTTTGCACTGTAATACACTGAAAAACAAAATAGCAAATTATACCCATTTTGCATGTGTTTTTAATGCAGAATTAGTGTGCCCCTCTTGGGAAGAAAAATAATTCTCTGAGTGATCTCACTCTTCCTGTCACTCTGTATTTCTGTAAAGAAGTTTCAAGGATCAGCTCGCACCCTCACTGTAACAAAAAGCTCAAACATTACTGCTGCATTAGAACTGCCATGGAGAAGTCAGAATGCTTGGTTAACTAAGCATCACTACGGAGTCAGGAGAGCTTGGTTAACTAAGCAGCTCATGTTTCATTTACATGTTATGATAATATATATTTAAACTAAAAGAGTTTTTTACCGAATCAGGCATTGTTTTTTATTGTCTTGGTGGCATTTAAACTATGAAGTTGATTTGTTTTAAGCTGATTTATTTGCTGAACTGTTCTGCTATTGTAATGTGTGAGGCCCAGTACATCAAGGCAAAAAAATAAAATAAAAAGAATCATTCAAGCTGTCTCGCTGTCTTCCCCGTGAATAAATATTATATGTGTATTAAACGGACGAGATGTTATTGCTCTGTGGAACATATTAGTTAAACACATTCTTGTTCCAAGAATGTGGAAGAAATCTCAGTCCAGATCAGGTCCTCCAGCAGTTAAATGTTTAAAACAACTATGAAAGCACTGCAGTATTTTGATTTACAAGTCTAAACACAAGCCGTGCCATCAGAATATCCACCAGAGAATTCAAACTTCCAGAAAGCTGGCAGGAAGACCATGTAAAAACCGGTCTCTGTGGTACAGAAATAATAATGAGGGCATCTGGTGAATGCACATTCTAGCAATCACAATTTGTTTGCTGTTTGGATTAGATAAGCTTTTTGTAATTTTGCTGTCAATATTAGTCATTTTTCAATGTTTAAATAGAGTTTTAACAGTGTATAAAAGCTCTGTATTTGCCTTTTGCTACGTGGAAAGAAAATGTTAAAAGAAAAGAGAGCGCGCAGCAATTATCGGGGCGATTGTTCTGCTCCATCATCTTGTTTGTTTTATTGTTTTGTTCTTATATACTGTGTAATATCATTAGTTGCTGTGTCTGCAGGCGTGAATGTTGATGTCTCATTAGATTTTGAGCTAAAAATACATATTTTAATAAACAATAACATTGGTATATCTTTAGTTTTGAAGTTCTATTGCTAGGGAGATTCTACATTAAAAACGGGGATATTTAAACTTTGATAAAAGACTTTTTTTTCGAACCTTATTCTTTTTACTTTCTATTGTTTTTGGCTTGAAGTTTAAGAGTGAATCCCAAACTTGTCACAGCTCCCTGTTTGCATGGTTCCCTACCATGAATATGAAAGAGAGAGTGTAACAAAGTTTATTGACCTGGATTAGCCACAAACTTAACTAAGGTCACCCACGAGGCAGAGAAGAATAATACCAGGGCGATGAGAAGTGTCTTTACTCAGGGCTGTGATGTAAAAGCGTATGGATGAAATAAACCACAAACATGCTGGAGTGTTTATCACTCATTTTATAAAAGCTAGCAGTACATTTATATAATAAGAGTGTTAACCCAAACACTAGGCTTCATCAGGGCCAAATTACAAATCGGCAAACTAGGCATTTGCCTACAGGTGTCCATTGCAGGGGGGCACAAAATTACAAATTTGTAAAATAAATTGAATTAAGATTTTATTTTTAGTTTATTTATTCATTTTTACTGAATTTTTTTTTCTTAAGAATTACAGTGGAAAGCGTCCTCCCTATCTACCCATTTGTTCTCGGGGCTCTTCTGTTTCCAGCAAAAGGATGTGGTGGTTTGCGCTTTCTTCTGTGCTGAGGGACCCAGAGATGAAAAAAAATCATTACTATCTGCAAATGGGAATAGCGAGCGAGCATGGAATTGCTTGTTATTCTCCGACTGCCTCCACATAAGTGCTTTGTGTACAAAGTATACAGAGTGCTGATGTACAGCTGTAACAACCAAGATGCGAGAGAAGTTTGCCGCTAGGGTGGACCATGACTCGAGTCCTTAGGCTAATGTCAGACGAACGCAGTCTGAGCGCCAACGTTATGGATGTTGCAAATGCGCTGCATCTGACGTCTCGTCATCATGTACGTACACAGGCTGCTACGCAGACGCGGCGCACTCTGGGCGTCCTTTGTAATGCTTTTACGCCGGGGCCTAATGGCGTCCGTTGCCACCTGCGTGGTGCGCCCGTACTTCGTGTGCTGGTCTCTATTGATCAGAAATCAATGCTACAACGGACGATAAACTGTGCGGCGACACAGACTTGATGACTACGTTCGTCTGACGCTAGCCTTAGTGTTAAGTGATATGTGGAGCCATTACATCTCCTTAATTCTTTCTGTTCAGCTGGACTAGGGTGTGTCATTTTTTGTTTGTTCCTATTAGGAATGCATTAAAAAAGCAACTATGCTCCATCATCCCGTAAAGTAACACACATAAAAAGTATCTTTGTCAGTTGTGGTATCTGCAGTCAGTTTTGCTCATACATTGAAGAGCTACAGTACTCATTTTGGTTTATGGAAACCGATCTATTTAATGCCATGCCCAGGAGGGGTTTTAGGATGTGTAGCTCAGCAACCAGCACAAATGCCATCCAGCCTCTCAGCCTCTCTGCTTTTGCTATTAGCATGCTGACATTCCAGTTTAGAGTTTTGAGATTTGGGACGTGCATTGTGATAGCTGGAGCCTCTGTGCACAGGTGACAGGGGCAGGGGATTTCCTCGCTCTCCATGGCCAGTGCATTGCGTATGGATCACATATTCCATACATACATTAATTTGTTCAAATTAACACATTACATAGCGCAATTTAATAAATCACTCACTTGATATGCATTCTACATCTACACTTATCCCCATAAAAAACTGATGACCTTATGCTGTTGTCTTAACCTACATATATTGAATTTTCACACAAATAGCCATATTTATGCTTAGTGACTGGGGACAGATGCATGTGTCTATCTATCAGGTCTATTGATACCTCACAAGGTGACATTACTATGGGGAGTCATGGTGTGACTACAAACTGCAGTGGTTCCCAAACTTGTCCTCGGGACCCTCAATCAGGCCAGATTTTACAGATGGGGAAATGCAGACTGAATCCTGCAATCACTGAACAGCAAATCATATCACCTGTGCTGTGCTTCAGATATCTGGCAAACCTGGCGAGGCGGAGGGTCCTGAGGACAGGTTTGGGAAACACTGACATAGTGCCATGTCCTGTAGGGTACTACTTCAGAGAGAAAGCAAAATATAAAAAGTATAGAATACATACATTGACATTTATTTTTACGTTAAGCCTCGATAAACCTGTACTTGGCAAAATAGACATTTTAGCAATTGAAATTATTTACATTTTTTCTACTCTTAAGGAATCCATCCCATTTCTTAAGCCAATTTGACGACACTACTGACCTCAGCTCCTTACAGGTGGTTATTCCTACCTCTTTGTTCAGTGTTGAGGAAGAGAGGGGGAAGGGCAACTGAAATCTTCTTGCAGAGAGAAAAGATTGTGAGAAAGGATTTTACCAGGAAGGATACATTGAGATTTCTCTTGTTTTCAAGTATGTCCTGGGTGGCGAGTATGTACCGTTAGGTGTCTTGCCCAAGGACACTTACTGGAGAGATGCTCGTCGGGATCGAACCCATGTCTCCACAGCTTCTCTCCATGCAGAGCAGTGATGTTACCTCTACTCCACCCAGTCGGTACAATGGAAAACCAAAAAAAGGTTACAGGATGTGGTAGATCAGGAGTTAGCAACCCTGGGTCTCTGGATGTTTTGGAACTACATTTCCCACGTTGCTCAGTCAATCTAATGCGTGACTAAGCATCATGGGAGGTGTAACCCAAAACTTCTGAAGGGACATGGCAGTTGATTCCTGCAGCTCGCGAATGCTTGTGATGGTTGTTCAGGGCCTACTTGATCATTAGAAGCTTCATCCTTCTGACATTTATTCTACTGACACTTTCCATAAATTGAATCAGTAAAAAATGCAGATGCTTTTGTGAGGTGTTTTGCATGTTTACAGCAAGAAAAGAACAAAAAAAAACAACCCAGGCTCCATCGGTCATACTTCATATGAGTGAAATCTGCCAGCGCACGATCATTCATGCTGGAATGCCCGGTGGAGCGTACCTTCCACATGAGCTTCTCGGAGAACTATTGTCTACGGAAACAAACACATCCAGCGGAAAAAAAAAAACGCCAGTGATTTATTAACGTGTTAATCTGTCAGCTTTGATCAGAAATGTGATTTCTTTATACTGTCATGACAGCGATGCACATTTCTTGGTATCTGTATATAAATTTATGTATTAAATGTTTACTTGTAGAAAAGAGTTTTTACCTTATCTTTTCCTACTAGTAATTGTTTTTCTTTCTACACACGTCTTCAAAGAAATTAGACAATATTGTTCAGTATTTAGTGTAATTAATGTTACTCTAAAAATAATCAAACCATTTGTTGATAAGACTTTTCTTATGTCTGAGGGATTATAACATGTCAAGTTTAATTATGTTTTGATATATATATATATATATATACATATCTATTTATCTGTGTGTATTATATAAATATAAACAAATATTTTTTTTCTCGCCGAACGTAACTAAAATATAAGACTTAATAATTCAGATATATAGCGATGTCTTAGGAACCTTAGATTATACGTCTGATGCCAAGTGCCCTACCAATCCAACAAGACTCTCTTGGGTTTCAAGTAGCTTCTCCTGGGGTAATGACTTGATTCACAAGCTGGAAGTAAGTGCCTTGTGTTTTACATCCTACTCCCAAACTCATATCGAGGCAGCTGAAGTGGATACTATCTGTTCCTACTATGCCAATCAGAGCCCAAGGGTTCTATTTTGTTGAGGTTACATGAATGTTACTATTAACCCTTTCATTACCAAGCTCCTTTTGTTGAAAGAAATATTATTATACTGTTTATTGGAAACACGGGATGCCTAGTTAACATTTAAATGTAGGATAAAATAGCAATTTTAGAGACATTCAGGATTATTCAAAGAGATCCGAATTGCGGCCGAAAGGTAACCGAACAGTGAAATTCAGCGTACGGTTACCTTTCTTGGCCATTCGGCTATCCAGATTCCAGAGAGCAGACAGTTCGCCAAATGTTGGTGAATTGCCTGCACATACAGTGCCTGTTCGTTGCCTGTTAGAGGGCAGTGAATTCGCCATAGAGAAGCAATGCTTCGGCTATACAGAGAACACAAAAGAAGCAGTGAAAAGTTGCCGAATTGCCCTGCTGTTCAGTGGTTTCATTCGACAGGTTTATTCAGGCGAATCCCATAGGCTTCAATGTTAATAATATTCCCGTTTTAATTCAATATCTAATAAACCGTTGATTATAATATTCTGCAGTAAAAAGTCTCTTAATTTATAGATTTTTTTTGGATATTTTAGGCAATTTTGGGGATTTTTTGTCCGAATTTTTTTTTTTTTTAATAGTTTTTTTCTTTTTTTCTGTAGCAGCCCTTTTTATTATCATTCATTGGATTTTATATGTAAATTTCAGACATTTTCGTTCAGTCCTTTGTTTGCAAACAGCGTTTCACTTTTCAAACATTCAAGCGTACTGTTTTTTTCCCACTCCTTTCGTCTGCGGTGTCGGCTTTTTCCGGCGGCTGCTCTGCGCTGTGATTGGCGGCTGCTCGGGTTTCTCTGGCGTGTTCGGTGTGTTTTGTTTTTAGCAGGTTTCGGTGTGCTTTCGCCGGGTTTTGCGGTGGGTGTTCAGCGGGTTTGCGGCAGCTTTTCCCTGCACTTCGACGGCCCTGTGGTGCTTGCTGAATACACCGCAGGGTCGCCGAAATGAGATCGCCGAATCACACCGAATTGAAGACAACGAAAAGTCATTGAACGTTCGGTGACTTTTCGATTCTCTTTGAATAACCCTGATTGTCATTCTGAGATAGTTGAAAGAAATTAAACAATTACGACAAAGAAGTAAACAATTACATGAACTAAATCACCTTTTCCAACCTCGTCCTTTCGCCACCAATCAAGCAGCTATATCAACTGTTAGGAATATCTTGGTATAAGATGCATAAACCTCGCATTTCTGTGTCTGTAAGATTCTATCAATATGTTTCTCTTTTGAAGGTTACGTTCAAATGTCTGAAAATGTTCTAACAGTTGAATAATGAGCAGAACATCCCTATGGTTTTCAGGGTACGCTGCTTCAAATTTGACACCTTGCCACTAAAATACCCTCCTGGCATCCTCCTCCCTATTGCGACTCACGCATCATTGAGTTTGGCATGGCAATTACCTCAGTGGCTTGTTCAGTCATTACCACTTGGCTTGGTATTCCAAATCCAGCAGATACTGCGTTGCCGTCCAACAAGTATACAGTACGTCTGTGCATTCTATTTAACGTATTGAACTGGAAAAAGTGGGAGTCACAAGAAAAGAAAAAGGTAGATTCCAAGTAACACATTGAGGGTTATTCAGAGAGCGTGAAAAGCAGGAGAATGACTGGAGAATGAAAAATTCTAGGTCAAAATAGCCGATTTGGAAAGTGAGATGAAAGGGAGAATTTTTCTGGTTTGGCTATTTTGACCTAGAATTTTTCATCCTCCAGTCATTCTCCTGCTTTTCACGCTCTCTGAATAACCCTGATTATTACTAGCGCTAGTGCAGAATTCTCCAAACAAACATCCTGTCCTCAAAATCTACTGTACCTTTATTTAAAAAACTGCATTATTTCATTAACCCTTCACTACCACGATCCTGTATACATCATCAGCAGTAGCAGACAAAGCAGCCCGAGATCATGTTAACACGACAAGGGACTATGCTGTATCACTGCAAATAAATTTCATTTGCATTTGGACTACACATGCTGCCCCAAAAGTTTTAGCATGATGCCCGAGGTCCTCGCTCTTTTTAAAACCACCTGGGGAATGTCTTTAGCGAACATTTCTCCAGCTGATAATGCACGTAGCTCAGAACTGCAGTAACTCCGTTTGACCAGCTGATGGCAACATCTGCCTGACAAATAAGTTAACCTCCCCGGCGGTCTATTTATTTCAAATTTTCATGTCCCAAAGCGCTCTATTTTTTTTTTGCCCCCCCTAGGCGGTATCCCGACTGTAGCTCGGGGTTTAATTCCTATGTTGGAAGCGGTATCCCTGAGCAACACTCGGTATGCTGCTGGATACATCACCTCTCCCTACGCTCCATCGCTGTCCCCAGCTGTCTCCTCCGGCGATCGTAACCTCATACTTCCTATTACCCTCCTCACAAGAAGGGTAATCCAGGAAGTAAAATGTTGCGATCGCCGGAGGAGACTGCAGAGATCAGTGAGAGAGCACAGGGAGAGGTGATGTATCCAGCCCGAGTGTGGCTCGGGGTTACCGCTTTCAGCGGTGAAATTTAACCCCGAGACACACTCGGGATAACCGTCAGGGGGGTTAATACAGCAAGGAAAAAAATGGGAATTTTCCTAAATATTTCTAACCGTATAATTAATTAAAAATTATTTTTTAAAAAAATCACTGTTTCCTGGTTGTGTTTTTTTTTTTTAAAAATCACTTGGTAGTTAAAGGGTTAAAAGAAGAAAGAACTCAATAAAACCAAAACGGTGTTACCAATCGTAATAGGGCAATGCTATTGGTTAATGGTTCGTGCCAACATTTTCCATTAGTGACTCCCTATTACCTGCTCTGTCGGAATTGGGCCCATGGTGTCGGATTATGGAAATGATTGACCTTGAACGACCTGAAACATCAAAACGCTGCCAGATTATACAGATATCACTAGAACAAGAAACATCTATATAAATTATTTCTATATAATGATGACTGACCTAAATATTGGACCAGCTGGGAGGTATCAGCTTACCCACTATGCCAGAACGTTAAGCAACGTAAAATATGTATAATTTATAATAAAATAGTATTATGAATTATTGTTGAATTTGTAGCAGCATACAGTGTGTAAAACCAATCCCCTCACACACACAAATTCGTTTTGAGAAGAATTTTCTGAGGCTAACGGAAAAAGCTAACATTATATTTAATTTAAATTTTTTTCAAAGCGTATCTAGTGCTAGATTATAGGCTTGATCCAAAAACAATTTACAGTATTAGGCAAATTTGTCCAACTGCCAAGAAAAAAAAATCCTTCCTGATTGGTTTCACCTTGGTTCGTCAACCATCTGTCAAATCTCTCATATTCTGTCATCTGCTTGGAACATATTCCTATCATTCTTTAAGAAATTACAGCACGAGGAAATGATCCCGGCCCCATCTATTTATCCTCATTGTTCGGAATCTCAATTCCCTTGATTAGTTTGTTGGTATCTGGTATCTGGTAAAACCTTTCCTTCTCTTTAATGCAAAAAGATGAGCGTGATTCCCCCCCCCCCCCCGAATGTCATATTATATGGAGGGCTTCAAAAATCTGAACAACAAATCGCAAAATAAACCCTTCGGTTTCCAGCGGAGTGAGACGTACGTTGATATACTGGAGACGTATAATGCACTTAAAGGGTTAAATATTCTCCGAAGCAGCAAAAATAATTATAAAAAAAGACTCTATTCACCTTTGCAAAGGGAACATATGGGCAATATATGCATTTCTCCTGATTGCCACACGTACGTAAGGCACATACGAAAAACACATTGCACAGGTGCAAGTGTAACATGTGTGAAAGGGCTTGTGCTACAGCACCTGCACTGCGTGTCCCACAGAGATAATGCACATATGCTTTTATTAACATATTGAACTACTAGTATATCACGCCACAAGAATTTCTACAGAGAAGATGGAGTAAAAAAAGATTAACTTCTTCCAGGAAAATAAATTAATTGGTGCGACCCCCGCTGTCAGTTGCTGGAAACTGCTATCTGGTTTAATATGTTGTGTATCTTTCATGAGCACATCTACACAGAACAGTCACAGATACACATGGTAGGTAACAATGACATCAGACCAGATCAGTAACACAGGGTGTCCATAAAGTCTCTTTACAATTTCAAAAATGTATTACAAAGGCAAATGAAAAGACAGATAAGTGAAAATTATTACAAAATGAGACGTATATATTAAAGTTTTTTGCTACATTTAATACACCTCTATATGGGCACCATTAGTTGCACGAAGCACATCAAGACGGTACTCAATTTCTTGCCATGTTCGCTGTAGCATCCCCTCATCAATGGTGGCAAGTTTTAACTTAATAAATAAAAAGAATAAAAACATTGCCAGAACGCGTTTCACCTTTAGGTAATGTTCCAGTGGCTTCCTCAGCTGGCTATTAAAATCAAATGACCATATTCCTCATTTTATACACCCACCTATCTGCTACTGACCAATCCGAGATCCCTTAACCGGCAAAAAATATAGTGTCTGCTATCAGCTATCAACGGACCACCAGTCCTCCTGCTTCCTGTATTATTAGGATACAAAACGGAAGTGGACACCTTATATGTCCGCTTTTACTAAATGCCGTCCCAATGAAGTAGAGTGAAACCGCGCGCATGCGCGTTAGGTCCCGCTTTCACAAAGTGAAACTGCACACATGCGCATTTCATAGTAAATCCCGCCAATATTATTTGATATATATGTCCGCTAGAGAGTTACTGCACCCTAAGGTGATACCTCCGGTCTAACGAAAAAAAAACAGTAATATGGTCCCCTCCTAGTTCCCCAATACGCTGACCCCAAGGAACTTAAGTTATCAGGAATAAAACAGCGTGCATGCGCGTTCAGTACGAATTTAAAAAATGAAACTGCGCACTTGCGCATCACATAATCGACTCCGCTGACAGTCTATTTTATCTACGGCAGCGGGCTGTTATATTAGGAGGCGGCACGACCTCCAGTCCAAGGGAGGACTCCTCCCAGTCTCCCAATGTGCCGGCCCCAAAGAAACTCCAAGCCCATCTGCCCATCAAACACCATGGGGGATAGATATAGGGGCCCAACCCAATTGAATGCTAAACTAGTAACAAAAATCCTCCATTAATTTTTGAGGATAATGAAAGGAGGAGATTGGTCTGAAGTATCTTTGGGACTGTGACCTACGACCCCTTGATAGGAACATTGTTATTGCTACATCCCTCTCTGTTTCTGTATAACTTTTTTGTGGTCAATTGACAAGGGCCACGCTGGATGTTTTAGCGATTTTTCCTACTACAGCATATATCAGCGCTACCTTACATATTTTAAAATTTAATTTTGGATATGTTATGTAGGTGGAAACAACAGGAATTGGTCAGAGATTGAATTTGGGGCTTGATGGAGAGTGTGGAGGCAATTATCACTCCGCCACAGCATACATGACAGGCAGATTGAAGAGTGGAACCGTCAACCATGACTGAGTATTCTCAGAGGTGCGTGCAAGGGTAGACTCTTTATCTTGAGATTTATAAAGGACTTCCAAAGGTGACCCTAGTGGCAGACAACTAGGACCAATTCAGACCTCATAATGGTGTTACTGTGAACCCCAGTCACGCTCTTGAACATCTATTCCTAAAAAGAAAGGTCATGCAACGGTTGTTGTAAATAAGCAGATATTTATGTTTTACTGATGCTCAATATAGTGATACGATGGTCTGATACTACTGTTTCCTTAAATCAATAAACCACAGAACATGGTTAGCAACGCATCATTGGTCTCAATGTAGTATCCATGTCATGGCATTTTAGCTTAGTGTAATAGTATATGTTTATGATATATAGTGAAGCCCTGCAATGTAATAAATTGTTCTTTTGGGTAAAACTTGCCTATCTCATAGATTTGCTGTAAGAGCCTATTTTAAAAGAAAATACTTTTTTTAGGACATTCTTTGAAAATCCAAAGCCATGGCTCGTCTTCATTTTCTCGTGAAATAATTTAATCAGTTGGCATTTAATAAATGCAGCAAGCTTCTGATCCATCACCAGAGATGTGCGTGTCTGCAGCACACTACACTAGATGTTGTTCGATAACTACAGGGTCGTGTCGCCTGCCGTGCTCACATGTTTGTTTATCAAGGACTGGTCATGCAGATGTTGCACAGATGTCACCACCAGTTCTTCAACCATTACCGGTCCAGTTGTCACTGCGCTTAGGAGTGATTATACGTTACTACTCAAGTGTCAGTCATCTCCTTTCATGTATTTATTGTATTGTAATGTGTCTGTAAGTTCTGCTAAGCTCGATAGAATCTCAGGAGAATTTTAGGTCACGGGCAGACTTCCTGCAATGAAAGCATGACCGAGATGGGCGAGCAGATTTCGGTTAACCCCTACGATAATTTGTCCTAGGAAGAGAGGTTTTAAAAAAGGAAACATGGATGTTGGACAGCTACAGTTGTGCTATTCTTGTATGTAGTACGCTCGCGTGTTCTTGTGCTGCAGGAAGCCTTGAATTGACACAACAGTGCACATGTGTCTATTCAATCTCACTCATGCATGTTGCTGAATCAGCTGCTTGGAGGAAGAAGAATGTCCCCAGGCACAGGAGGTAGAGTGTATGAGCTCAGCTACCGTACCCAAGGCAGCTGCAATAATAAGGTGAGATGTAATCTGTCTTTACAAACTTTTCTGCAGAAAAAATCCAGACCTAATTATAGTCAGGAGTTATCTATATTGATGGGCTCCGTATCGCATTGTTTCACCAGTGATACATTCCAAACTATTATAAAAACAGTAATGATACTTACACCATTCTATTTTATTTGCATTCATCATATTATAACACTTTCCCTAAATTCCTTTCCTCTGTTAAAGAGATATATACGGGTGTTATATCATGATGGGCTTGTGCTGCTTCAGATGATTTTGCGTTACAATATTTAGTTATGACAGTGGTTTTGATGGCGATAAAGTAAGTTGGAAAAATAAAAAGAAGCAAAAATAGTTGTATTCGTTGTGCAACTCCACAATTCAATATGCAGCCATTCATCTAACATAGAGGAGGAAGGTTTTGTTATCGTTTCTCCTTTTTATTCCCCATACCTTTATTAAAGTGAACACCGAGACACTGCAGCGTCATGAGTTTCTATTATTTTGCCAGAGGGACTTTGATTGCACACATATAGGATCAAAATAACATAATTGCATTTATAGGGTGAAGAACTCAAGTTGGGTTAAACACCAATTTGTCAGAGGTGTCCTGATGCCCACCAATTACAGAATGCCTATAACAGACCCAGTAACATGAAATAGGAAAATACAAATAAAGAATGTAAAAAAAAAGAAAATAATAAAAAATAATATAAAATATATCACAATACCTTTCAATGACATTATATATATATAATTGGATAGGCCATGTTAGTCCAGATGCTATACTCATGATTTATATAAATATATATATGTATATATATGTTTATTATTGCAGAAGCCATCTGCACATCACAGCAATTCAAAGAACTGCATCCTAGAGCCCCTGTGCTGCATTCCCCATATGCAGCAAGGAACTCTGGGTAAGATATGCAAATGACCTCTGTCTCACTTTTATTGCATCCTGTGTCTGTTTATAAACAGAACCCTAAAATCAATGCTATGCCATACAATCAGGGTAATTCAAAGAGATCTGAATGGCTGGAGAAAGGTAACCGAACGCTGAAAATCAGCATTTGGTTACCTTTCTTGGCCATTCGGCTATCCAGACTCGAGAGCAGGCAATTCGCCAAATCCTGGCGAATTGCCTGCACATTCGGTGCCTGTTCGGTGCCTGTTCGAGGGCAGTGAAATCCCCATAGAGAAGCACTGCTTCGGCTATTCAGAGAACAAAAACCAGCAGTGAAAGGCTCTCGAAATGCCCTGCCATTCGGTGGTTTAATTTGGCAGGTTTATTCAGGCGAATCCCATAGGCTTCAATGTTAAAAATATTCCCGTTTTAATCCAATATCTAATAAACCATTGATTATAATATTCTGCAGTTAAAAGTCTCTTTACTTATAGATTTTTTAGGTTATTTTAAGCATTTTTCTGGATTATTTTTTTAACTTTACTTATTTTTTCTGTAACAGCCCTTTTTATTATCATTCCCTGGACCTCATATGTAAATTTCAGACATTTTCACTCAGTAGTTTCTTTGCAAACAGTGTTTCACTTTTCAAACATTCAAGCAAACTGTTTTCCTAATTTATTTACTCCATTCGTCTGCGGTGTCGGCTTTTTCTGGCGGCTGTGCTGCGAGTGATTGGCTCCTGCTCGGGTTTTTCCGTGGTTTTCAGCGGGTTAATCCAGATGTTTTTGCGGGTTTTCGGCGTGCATTCGCCGGGTGTTGCGGTTAGTTTTCGTTTGGTTTGCGGCAGCCTTTCCATGCAATTCGGGGACCCTGTGGTGCTTGCTGAAAACACCGCAGGGTCGCCGAAATGGGAACGCCAAAACGAACCGAATTGAAGAGAACGATAAGTCACCGAACGTGCGGTGACTTTTCGATTCTCTTTGAATTACCCTTATGGCTTTTTTATAGTAGAGATCAGGTTTATGCAACTGGTCAAAGCCACTCCTAGGACAGTGCTGTTTCAGGTTTACTGGACCCTCATCATCTAAGAGCTAGGCATGACCAATTGCAGTGGATGCTTGGACCCGTAGGGCAATTCGTATATATATATATATACTTTGAATTGTACAAGAAACAGAAAACCCTCTAAGGAAAGAGGGAACAGTGAATACCTTTGGCATAGGTATAGGGGTAACCCGTAAAGTATAAATGACAAAAATAAACCTTAATTTAAGCGAAGAAAAAGCAATACAATGAATTAAAAGGCTGGTTCCCTGAAGTGTACACTACTGGATATTGTCTGTTATACTGTGTTGGTAACGCAAGGGAGTACAGAAACCCCCCTAGGTCAGCTCCTTAATAGAGTAGGAAACAGTCCTTCTTGGGACTGCATGAATAGGAAAGAAGGAAAAACCTTAAGGATAAACTACAGAAATTTAAATACCACAATTGAATCCAGAAAGGCAAGGAGTAGAGTGAGGGTTGTGCAGACCACCTCACTACAACATAGCAGGGAACAAGCTAATTAGATTGTCACCAGAATAATACATGCTTCAAAGAACAGAACATAATAATGATTTAACATAACATTGACGCGTTTCGCCGGTTACACACCCGGCTTCATCAGGATGGACCCTCTGGTAGGGGTGAAAGGAAAAAATGCGTTACCAACACAGTATACCAGAAAATATCCGGTAGTAAACACTTCAAGGAACCAGCCTTTCAATTCTTTGTAATGTTTTTTCTCTCTCGCTGGTTTGTGCTATTTTTTGCTCTTATACATATTTTTTTCTCATTTATTGTTCTGTTGTTGCATCACTATTTTTGTTTGTTTGAACAGTATTACTGCCATTTACCATTGAATTCTTTCCGCCCCATACAGTGCGGTTATTATAAAGGTTATGTTTTATCTTTTTCTTTGCTCAAATTAAGGCTTATTTTTATCATTCATATATATACTTTGGTCTTGTACCCCTTATCCGAAAAGCTCCAAAATGATTAAAAATATTGTTTAAAATGAAATTCAGGTGTAAGGTGTTTATGAAAGATATATTAATTTCTTGTATGGACTCCCATAATTAAGATATCTCTTTATTATATGCAAATATTTAAAAAAATCGAAGAAAAAAAACACTTCTGGTCCAAAACATTTCAGATAAAGGATACTCAGCCTGTAATAATATATAGTTAAAAAAAAACTTCCGGCTCAATGGATGTCTGGAAAAAAATGGCAATAGAGCTGTAAAGCGGAGAATTGATCTGCCTACATAATAACTGTAACACTAATGTGATTGGATGAGCTGTTCCAACCAATCGCATTGTGTTTCGACTGCAACAAAAGGCTCTGCAATTAATGGACAAGTGCGTAGGCCAGGATGATCACACAATTCTAGCATCACACACAATATTACGGGTTATTCCCCCTGAGGTCATTTTAGGTTAGTTCATACATACAGCAGTTAAGGTAATTGTATCATTTGTTCATTATATGTTTTGTTAGTTATGTATTTAGTCGTCCTCCCATGTATATAATGTTTTGCATTTGTATCCCTGGAATTTTGTCTATGTATTACATTAACAATAGTTGATTTTTTCTTTTTTTTTTCCTTTCAAGAATCTGGGTAGGAAGAAGAAAAAAAAATAATACACAGTTATCCCCCCCCCCCCACAATTGATGTCCAATTATAGAGCATGATTTGAATCCACTGATTTATGTAATTGGTTGATAATGTCAGATAGTCGATCAGAATAGAAATGTCAGCTTTTCTTTTTTTATCATCTCCCATCATTTCTTGGTGAATAATTCTTCAATAAAATCAAATCACAAATCATATCTAAGCGTATATATATCTGATTGTGCTAGATTGTTTGATTTTGCATTAAAATAATTTACAATAAAGCATTACTGCCCTTCCACAAGTTCAATCGCCCTGGGATCTTAGGTCTGATCAGCGGGGGTGTCAGCTGGAGTCATTGGTCCTGCTTTCCCCTATTCAGCCCTTTCAGGTGTTTATTATTAGATTATTTTTTTTTGAGAAAGTATTTTACCAGGAAGGATACATTGAGATTTCTCTCCTTTTCAAGTATGTCCTGGGTGGCGAGTCTTGCCCAAGGACACTTACTGGTAAGGTGCTCTTGCCTGGAATTGAACCTGTGTCTCCACGGTCTCCACAGTCACAGAGCAGTGGTGCTACCTCTACTCCACCCAGGCGGTATATATATGAATATATATATAAATAAGAGCAGTGTTTCCCAACCGCGGTCCTCAAGTACCAGTAACAGGCCAGGTTTTAAGGATCACCTTGGGGAAAAGCAGACTGAATCCTGCAATCACTGAGTAGCAAATCATATCACCTGTGCTGTGCTTCACATATCTGGAAAACCTGACCTGTTGGGGGTACTTGAGGAACGCGGTTGGGAACCACGGAATAAGAGCATGAAAATAGACAGTCCTCTATTATTTACTACAACAAAAGTGCCGCGATCCAATGCCGATGGGAGCACTCCTCTTACCCAGCCACACGGTCACCGCTAAACAAGGGGCATCGCAAACCCCAACAGCAGACGTAGAGAACAAAAAAGCAGGTCCTCAAGTGGATTGAAGTGCCCAGTAAATTTTATTATCAGGGGCAGTGGACCCTGCTCCTGAATATGTGACGTTTCGGCCCAGCGGCCTTAATTATGCATCAGATGTATGATTAAGGCCGCTGGATGAAACATCACATATTCAGGAGCAGGGTACGCTGCCCCGATAATAAAGTTTACCAGGCACTTCAATCCACTTGAGGACTTGCTTTTTTGTTCTCTACCTCTATTATTTACTACCTCACCTTTGTTACTGACAGACAGTAAGACGTATTTTATGATGTTGACACGTTACATTACTAACAAACTGTAAATAATCAAGAACTGTTCATTTTCATGTTCTTTGTAATGAACCAGGTAAGAAAACCCTGGACATTGTATATGGGAACCTTAAAGGAACACTACCACCAAAAAAATGAAATAATTTATTGTGTTTATTTGATGTTGCTGATATCTTACACGTGCTTTGTTTTTCTCTTGTTTGTTTAGTTAAGAACATATTTTACTCTGTATGTGTCACTGGCGTATCCATTGTGTGATCTTTTGTGTTGTAAACTGCCCCCCCCCCCAGTATCTTTATATCAATTGCTCTTCTCTCTGTGGCAGTGGCCATAGAATGGAGTCTATGGGTCGATCACTGTCTCAAATCTCATTGTGTGGGATGTATTCAAAGGACATCCCCAGGGGATAGATTAAGGCTAGGGTCAGACTAACGCAGTATCAACGTGCGTTTAGCAGCACTAAATCACGGCCGTGCTAGCAGCAAATGACGTCCAATGCCGGGCAGCATACGAAGAATGGCCGCACAAAAGTGCGGCTGCGCAACGCAAGTGGCAAACGAATGCATTTTTTCGAGAACGTGAAACCGCTAGTACTGACGTACAGAGTGCGCTGCGTCCACTAGCGGCGTGTGTGTGTGATTGGGAGACGTCAGACGCTGCTAATGTCCGGCCAACATAACGTCCAGACACAAAAAGGGTTTTATTGATGATCCGTACAAAATCACAGACGAAAATGCGCATCGTATGACTGCTATTGCGTATTCCGTGAAAAATTGCGTCCATTCGTTCGAACGCACTTTTTCACGGACAACGCGAAAAATGCGTTAGTCTGACCCTAGCCTTAAAGTTCTTGAAGCTCCTGGTTTTATCTCATTCAGCTGCTATCTCTGAAGAACAATAGCACCCTGCAGCCGTATCTAAACATTCCCTCCTCCTCATTAACTGTTAAATACTATAGATTAGATAAGCCTAAAAAGTAAAGAAAAACCTTTGTCAAAAGTTGCCTTGTGGGGAAAAAACAAAATAGTAGGGAGATAAGTAACAAACTTTATTGTTCCATTTTACATATGTTTTTATAATGTGATTTTGTTTGTAATGCATAAGTAATCTAGTTACAGTTTATATAAGTGTCCCTTTAAGCCCTTAACTACCAAGTAATAGGCAAGACCCTGTGTATATACAAAACCACTTTCCAATACAGACACTGTAAATATTTGTGTACCATTCATTCAATACTACATTTTTAAGGACAGTAAGCTGATATGACAGGTAGGGAGGTGGCCAAAAAGTGCTACAGCATCTATAACATAAAACGATAAAGGCTGGCGTGTCTGTCGCCAAAAAAACGGACTGCGCATGCGGGCGCAACCAGCGGCGGTTGGCTGCGCGCGCATCCAACGGCCGCGGCACGCGCACAGCCGGCGTGCGCGAGGGACAAAACAAATCCGATCCATTGGAGAGACGCACAGCACAGTGCCTCTCCAATGGACCGGATTTGTTTATCTCCTCAGTGCCCGGCCTCCATCTCCTCAGCGCCGGCCTCCATTTCCTCAGCGCCCTGCCTCCATCTCCTCAGTGCCCGGTCTGCCAGCCATATTACCAGTCTGCCATGCACATTGCCATGCACAATACCAGTCTGCCATGCACAGTACCAGTCTGCCATGCACATTGCCATGCACAATACCAGTCTGCCATGCACAGTACCAGTCTGCCATGCACATTGCCATGCACAATACCAGTCTGCCATGCACAGTACCAGTCTGCCATGCACAGTACCAGTCTGCCATACACATTGCCATGCACAATACCAGTCTGCCATGCACATTGCCATGCACAGTACCAGTCTGCCATGCACAATACCAGTCTGCCATGCACAATACTAGTCTGCCTGCCTTAATACCAGTCTGCCATGCATAATACCATTCTACCATGCATAATACCAGTCTGCCATGCACAATACCAGTCTGCCTGCCTTAATACCAGTCTGCCATGCATAATACCATTCTACCATGCATAATACCAGTCTGCCATGCACAATACCAGTCTCCTGTGCACAAAAGCAGTCTGCCGGCCATATTACCAGTCTGCCAACCATATTACCAGTCTGCCAGCCATATTACCAGTCTGCCAGCCATATTACCAGTTCGCCAGCCATATTACCAGTTCGCCAGCCATATTACCAGTCTGCCAGCCATATTACCAGTCTGCCTGCCATATACAATACCAGTCTGCCAGACATATTACCAGTTCGCCAGCCATATTACCAGTCTGCCATGCACAATACCAGTCTGCCATGCACATCGCCATGCACAATACCAGTCTGCCATGCACAATACCAGTCTGCCATGCACAATACTAGTCTGCCTGCCTTAATACCAGTCTGCCATGCATAATACCATTCTACCATGCATAATACCAGTCTGCCATGCACAATACCAGTCTGCCTGCCTTAATACCAGTCTGCCATGCATAATACCATTCTACCATGCATAATACCAGTCTGCCATGCACAATACCAGTCTCCCGTGCACAAAAGCAGTCTGCCGGCCATATTACCAGTCTGCCAACCATATTACCAGTCTGCCAGCCATATTACCAGTTCGCCAGCCATATTACCAGTTCGCCAGCCATATTACCAGTCTGCCAGCCATATTACCAGTCTGCCTGCCATATACAATACCAGTCTGCCAGACATATTACCAGTTCGCCAGCCATATTACCAGTCTGCCATGCACAATACCAGTCTGCCAGCCATATTACCAGTCTGCCATGCACATTACCAGTCTGCCGTGCACAATACCAGTCTGTCAGCCATATTACCAGTCTGTCATGCACAATACCAGTCTGCCAAACATATTACCAGTTCGCCAGCCATATTACCAGTCTGCCATGCACAATACCAGTCTGCCTGCCTTAATACCAGTCTGCCATGCATAATACCATTCTACCATGCATAATACCAGTCTGCCATGCACAATACCAGTCTGCCTGCTTTAATACCAGTCTGCCATGCATAATACCATTCTACCATGCATAATACCAGTCTGCCATGCACAATACCAGTCTCCCGTGCACAAAACCAGTCTGACAGCCATATTACCAGTCTGCCAACCATATTACCAGTCTGCCAGCCATATTACCAGTCTGCCAGCCATATTACCAGTTCGCCAGCCATATTACCAGTCTGCCAGCCATATTACCAGTCTGCCTGCCATATACAATACCAGTCTGCCAGATATATTACCAGTTCGCCAGCCATGTTACCAGTCTGCCATGCACAATACCAGTCTGCCAGCCATATTACCAGTCTGCCATGCACATTACCAGTCTGCCATGCACAATACCAGTCTGCCAGCCATATTACCAGTCTGCCATGCACAATGCCAGTCTGCCATGCATAATACCAGTCTGCCAGCCATATTACCAGTCTGCCATGCACAATACCAGTCTGCCAAACATATTACCAGTTCGCCAGCCATATTACCAGTCTGCCATGCACAATGCCAGTCTGCCATGCATAATACCAGTCTGCCAGCCTTATTACCAGTCTGCCATGCATAATACCAGTGTCTCATAATACCAGTGTGCCTAAATACCAGCCTGCCATGCCATGCATACCACGTGCCATTAAATATCCGCATAATGTATACGCTACAAAAAAAAATCCTGCCCAAGCCCAACACAATCTAAGGGGCCCCATGATCTTACAATCTAAGGGGCCCCATGAGCTTACAATCTAAGGGGTCCCACGAGTTTACAATCTAAGGGGTCCCACGAGTTTACAATCTGAAGGTCCGGTTCCCTGAGTTTACAATCTAAGAGGGAAGAGGAACCTGCTCTAATATATAAATGCCTTTGTAATGCACTGTCAGCTGCACGCGCCCATCACAGCTGCTCAGTTCTCCCTCCTGTTGCAGATGGGATGGCGATGGACGCGTTACAAACGCATTTATATAGAGAGATACTCTTGGATAGGACATTGAAAAAAAACTATGTGGACGTGAATTCTGAGCTGGCGACAACAATAGACTGCCCTCTGGGCAGGCTTTCCACCTAGTATATAATAATACAACTGGAGCTCTGTGAATCTTTATGTTGAAGGTCAAATGCAGGATCAATTAGCCAAATGGGCACATCTCTCAGCACACTTCTTTGGTAAGTAATAAATGTTGTGTGTGTCATGTAATATCGGCTGTGCATGTCTATGGGTGGGATTCATGAAGTGGAGATACAGGAGAGATGTGCCTAATATCACCACAAAGCCCCCCTCCTCAGTCATGACTCAATGACGCTGTGGCCTCCTTGTGGTGCAGTGCCATCCACGTTCTTACAGTAGTGCATTCCAGCCTTGAAATCTTGAATCAGCCCTGCCGCAAGGCCAGGGTGGCGTACCATAGTGGCAAATTACAAGGCCACAATATTGCACAATCTTTTCTGGACAACTGGTACATCGAGATGCTGGCATAAGGGAGATGCCAGTATTCATTGCGGACCCTCAATATACATAGAAGTTACCCTATCTTATATAATCAGCTATTGCTTTTAAAATTTAATGGTCACTGTGGTACTTCCACTAAAATGATAAAATAAAGCACTAGGGTTCGTCAAGAAATGAGAGCATTTATTCAGAGGTAATCACACAGAGGTAAACTATATGTATCACACAGACCCAGACGTATCTAACCATAAAACCACTCTAAATAGCAATATATATATATATATATAAACATGCATATAAGCAAGTTTATAATTGTGGAAGACATTTACACATCCCAGCAATTCAGAGAACTGCATTACAGAGCTCATGTGCTACATTCCACATATGCAGCAAGGAACTCTGGGTAGGACATGCAAATGAAGTCCACAATTTTTCACTTTTTTGCATCATGGGTCTGTTTTAATCCAGAAACCTCCTTGCCAGCGCCATGCCATACTAGATGGCATTTTAGAAAAGGTCAGGCTATGCAACGAGTCACAGCCACTCCTGGACAGCTGTTTCAGGCTTATTATGCCCTCATCAGCAGGAGATAGGCCGTTACTCATTGCTATCTGATACTTAACCCGTAGGGCAAATCAATACCTATTTGCATGCATACAAATAAAACAATCACCAACCCAGAATAATGAACAGCGATTCCCTTTCTAATTAAATCAACCCAATATCCGAGATCTCACCCACACGTCTGTCCTCTAGGCCCAAATCCACAGGTCTCCCTCAGTGGCCCCTGGAGCTGAAGTCTGTTCATCACCAAGGCAGAGGAAGAAAGAGAGGAAGATCCTGCTTTGGTTCTACCTTCTATAAGGTTACTGACCACTCCTACCCCGCCTCACTTCCTGCTTCCTTCCAGGTAGCCATGTGGTCATAATGAGATGTGGAGGGAGGGAGCCACTGGTTGATCTTCCTACAGGGGTGCACACTTTGGAAGTGCTCCATCTAAGTTGTCTATGTAAAGGAATTCATTTTATCCCAAAAGTAAATCACCTTTAAATGTTTCTCTGCCAGATTATCTCCTTATAGGGATTGTGACCTTCTTGGCGTAACCACTGGTATTCACATACTTAACCTACATCATTCATTCTGGCTGATCCCTTTCTAAATCCCTGACTCCCTGAAGCAGACAGCTTATTTCGGCAGAAGTCCAGGAGAAACACAGGTTGTTTGCAGCCTTCTGCCTCTTTTTAGTGGGCCGCAAGCTGTAATAGCTCTTCATTAGCGATAGGAAATTGACTTGCCAGATTTGCATTTCGACCCAAATCAAGCCTGTACTCGTCGTGCAAATTAATTCATGAATCAGCAGAAACTCAGAGCATGGACATTAATTATTCATCAAGTAAAATTTTAACATTTTAATATTGTTTAAATTCATCAAAAAGGCCAGTTATGACCCCAAAAACTTAAAAAACAACCCATAAAACCCAAAGTGAGTAGGAAAAATATATATTATAATGTAATATTCCATTATTTCACATTCATTAATGCATTAATCCATATACATAGAGATATCCTACTAAAGCCATAGTGAAAAGCAGCAAAATGGTATGGAATTATACCCATCCGAATAAATTGCTATATTTGCATAGCCTCAATCCCACAGATGCCTGCTATACATCATCATGATATATTTAGAGACTGCTTTCTTTCCTTGCATGTGTTTTTATTCCTATAGAGGTGTCCGCTTGGGACTCTCTACTGAAACATAATTGCAAGCATTGGGAAATGAACCCTTGGCACAATTAGCTTGTAATTAAGATGCACATTGTAAAGAATGGTCTTCCGATCCCTGTATTGATTTACATCGGAATAGAGTAAAAGCAGGACTTCAATCATTGGCTAAATTGTTATTATTACTAGTATTTATTATTATTATTACTCTGCTTAACGAGAATTCTAAATGGCCTTCTGAAGGTACCCCCCATGGATACAAAGATAAAGATGCTATTGTTAATTTTTCTTAAACTAACATCTTCTCGTTGTCACTTCCAAGAGCGATGGGTGTGATCGAGCAACATAATTAAGAGTCAAAAGCCACATTTACTTTGAATTTTTCTAAGTCTTTCGGTGTTTTCCACAGAGCTTTCACTTTGTAAATGTTAAAAAAAACCTCCAGTGTTGAGATTTTCCAATTAATATAAATTAACATCTTTTAATATAATAAGTTCCCCTCCTTTTCACAACTGTGAGCCTACAATTCCCTATAGGGATGTAAGGTCAGTGCAAACAGATACTTTGTTTCAGCAGAAAAAATGGAAGGCATTGCAATGATCACGTTTCAGTCCTGTCCTCCTGAGGCCTCGTACACCGAGGATAGCGATATGTAATTTAAGACCGAACATTAAATTTTAATCATGTGTAGTTATCCATTGGAGTTATTTAATAAGGTATGTTTAATCACACAAATTAATCGACGTTTGCAAGTGGAAATTAACAAATTTCATACAAAACAGAGGCTAGCGCAGGAATAAAGCCGCGATGTATGCTAATGATGACTTTGAATAGAGGGCTGTCTATGATTTACAGCATACATAGTGTTAATTCTGGCTCATAATGCATCACTTCTAAGTAAAATACAAAAACATTTTATATTTTCTTGCAGTCACATGTGTTTACATATACAAGCGACACTGTAACCCCTTCTCTACCATTATCAAGTATACTAATCCCTCAAAAGTACCAGCAGGTGCCCTGAGTTACAGGATATGGGCTCTATTAACTGCTTTGCGCAAAAGCGCACACACAGCACTATTTTTTTGCACGCAGCATTAAATGTTAACACGCGTAAATTAACGCTGGTATTACAATCCGAGCGCATTTTTTGATCCGTCAAAAAATAACGCGCGTAAAAAAGATGTGGAAAAACGCGTGCAAATTAACGCTGCGCGCAGAAATCCGTGGGCGGACTGTTTTTTCACGCAATTAAGCCAATCAGAATTAAGAACCACAATTGTCTCCCGTTAAGGTTTTTGCGCATATATGCTGCAGCAATAATAAAAACACGCACAACTTCTCAATTTTATTGTATGGGTATGTGTAAAATGTGTAACTATACTGTACTTTGCTGTATTTTTTTTTGGGCTGGTGTATTTGGTTTTGGCCAGGACGTTCAGATTTGCCATTAACACCAGCTTTTAAAAGACGTTAAAATTATGCGCGCAAATGTTGCCCGTTAAAATTTGCGCATAGATTGTAATACCATCCGCATCCCAGCGCACAAACGCATTTGCGCTCACAATGTTAAGTATAGGACGCGCGCAGTACATTATGCTCGTGCAGGCTCACCAGCGGTAGACGTTAACGCGCATTTTTTGCGCGGCCATTGCGCGTTTTGCACAAAGGCTAAAAGTTAATGCGTTTTTGCGCACACGTTAACGTTTTTGCAAAGTATTTAATAGAGCCCGATATGGGTTAATTATGGAACAATATAGATAATGAATAGTTTTCCAACTCTTGCAACCAAAAGGAGGGGCACCCTGAACCCCTCAAACATCACAAAGAATAGCAGTACAATGGTGCATATATAGTGTTACTACCAGCAGGACAATCCAGATACAGTTGGGTTTCCCAATTTGAGCTTCCAGTTCCACTCTCTGATCTGGAAAATATATGGAAATGGAATATAGTGTAGTATTTAATACATAAAATATATATTTAAAAGCAAAAAACAAACTCACAGATTAAAAAGCACATGACCAAATGTGCATATACTCATTTGCCACAGTGGCTCAAACCTCCCGATCATAGTCCAAGTCAGTCCGTTATACGCCCTCCGGTGGGTAAAGAACAAAATGTAATGATCCGGTATGAGGTTCCTCCGGTAGGAGGTTTGTGAGGGTCCTGAGGACGAGCAATGGAACTAGTGGCCTGCTCTACGGTGGGGTCGCTCAGGTCTCACAAGGTTTTAGCTTGATTGTGCCACTACAGGGACAACTGCTCCGTATTCAAATCAACCTGCATCTGGTGAAATTCTTTGACAACTTCGGTGTTTAGTGGATAGACCCTGAAATGTTATTTAGTACAAGAATGTATTGTGTCCTTTATTACACTTGCGTCACAGGTCATGCGCGCCTAGAGGGAGCTTGCAAATCTGTACATTATCTTTGCTCTTATGCCCACAGGACTAAAACTTCGGGGGCACCTTCTGCAGCCCAAAAGTAAAGACAATTCGTTTGCAGCGAACAAATTTCATTTGCTTTTGGGCTGCAGATCAACATATCGAAATATCTCGACATCGAGCACGGGATGGTGCCTTTTGAAGCCCGCGATATCTCGATCTCGTTAGTGAAGGGGTTAAACCCAGTGAAACGTTTGTCACAAGTCATTTTCCACACACAGGAGATTATTTTGTTTACTATTTTGGCGTGATGATGATTGTATGTTTCACCTGGCGGTATCTATTCTCCTCTCAAGACAAAGGGGGAAAAAAGCTTAAAAAAAAAACAACGAAGCACTTAAATGACACTTGATTACCAAGATCTTTACAGGCCTGTAATTGTAACATTGTGACAAGCTTCCGTTTGCATTTTCAATAGCAGCCTTTGTGGGAATGAACTGGATGACTGACACATTCTGACTTTATTCATGAGATCCGAAAAATACAGTATATGAAAAACACTATGGGCCCTATTATAATCTTAGCGCAAGTGTCAGCGCCGGTGCAAAAACGCATTAACGTGAGGGGCAAAACCCTTTGCGCTGATCGTCGTATTACAATGTCAGCGCAACAAATGCGTGGATACGTCTACCGCGGGAGAACCTGCGCGAACGCTGCGCGAGCGTACTGTACTTTGCGCGTCCTATACTTAACATTGTGAGCGCAAATGCGTTTGTGCGCTGGTACGCGGATGGTATTACAATCTATGCGCAGGAATTAACGTATAGACATTGCGCACATAATTTTAGCAACTCCTCAAAGCTGGTGTTAAAGGCAAATTCTATTAACCTGGCCGAACCCAAATACACCAGCCCAAAAACAAAATACGCAGCAAAGTATAGTTACACATTCTACTCATACCAAACCAATAAAATTGAGAAGTTGTGTGTGCTTTTTTTTATTGATGCAGCATATATGCGCAGATTGACTTTGACAGGCGCAAAAACTTAACGGGAGACAATTGTGGTTCTTAATTCTGATTGGCTGAATCTCGTGAAAAAACAGTCCGCCCACCGATTTCTGCGCGCAGCGTTAATTTGCACGCGTTTTTCCACATCATTTTTACGCGCGTTATTTTTTGACCGGCTGGTGATTTTTTTGACGCGTGATTTCTGCGAGCAACGTTACCGCGAGTGCGTTTGTGCGCGTCCGTTTTACGCACGTTATGTTTTGACGGATGAAAAAGTGTGCGAGGATTGTAATACCAGCGTTGATTTACTCGCGTTGACGTTTAACGCTTCGCGCAAAAATTCACGCATTGCGCGTTCGTTTTTGTGTGAAGAATGTAATGGGGCCCTGAATATCTGTATATAAAAATATATACCGATGAGCTCTTTATAACATGCCTTTCTAATGTTTGTTGTGCAAAACAATTGATAGAAAATCCTACATCTAGATTAGGGGTGCTGAACCTCGGCCCCCTAGATGTTTAGGAACAACATCTCCCATGATACCCAGCCACTCATTAGATCAACAGAGTATTGTGGGAAATGTAGTTTTAAAAGATCTGGATAACGCTCCCCACCTAGAAGCTTATATTTAATCTGATACTTGTGCTCCAGAAATAAAACTATATAAACCCTGATCCCACATGCATTTACTACTGAAAACAAGAAGCACTGCTTTTACCATGTTTGAAATTGGTCCCGAAAAATGGATTATGGACAAACTTTACTTGATATTAATTTATTCGTAAATTGAAACGCAACACAGCCAGGCTGAGAGCGGAAAGGAATCCTCCT
This sequence comes from Leptobrachium leishanense, assembly GCA_009667805.1. Taxonomy (NCBI): domain Eukaryota; kingdom Metazoa; phylum Chordata; class Amphibia; order Anura; family Megophryidae; genus Leptobrachium; species Leptobrachium leishanense. Next base: position 483,336,670 of record CM019063.1, on the reverse strand, counting down.
GTCTGTATGTGGGTTGAGTACCTGATATTTGAAATGCTCAGTACCTCGCATCCAGATTTCAGATTCTTTTGGTTTTCAGTATCCAGCCAGATCCTGAAGCCGGAGAGAAGGAGGGAGGTGGCAGTGAAGCTGTAAGATACAGCTTTCTGTGGCATCAGTGAAATGCATGATGGGAGACACTGCGAGACTCTGCGCAGCATTTGTGAGGGACATGTTATACAGAACCTATGTGTCTCTCGCTGGCTCTGTGCCACATGTCACACGCGGAAGCCGCACAGAGAGCCCTATTGCAATCTTCACGCAAACGTCAGCGCGCACGCAAAAACACTTTAACGCGAGGGGCAAAACCCTTTGCGCTGAACATCGTATTACAATGCCAGCGCAACAAACGCTCGTATACGTCTACCGCGGGTGAACCTGCGTGAACGCTGCGCGAGCTTACTGTACTTCTCGCATCCTATACTTAACATTGTGAGCGGATACGTACGTGGATGGTATTACAATCTATGCGCAGTTTGTAACGCACAGCCTTTGTGCACATAATTTTGGCAACTCTTGAAAGCTGGTGTTAATGGCAAATTCTATCAACCTGGCCGAAACCAAATACACCAGCCCAAAAAAAAACACGCAGCAAAGTATAGTTACACATTCTACACATACCAAACAAGTTGTGTGTGTTTTTTTATTGATGCAGCATATATGCGCAGATTGACTTTGACAGGCGCAAAAACTTAACGTGAGACAATTGTGGTTCTTAATTCTGATTGGCTGAATCGCGTGAAAAAAACAGTCTGCACACTGATTTCTGCGTGCAACGTTGCTGCGCACGCGTTTGTGCACATCCGTTTTACGCGCGTTATTTTTTGACGGAAGGATTGTAATACCAGCGTTGTTTTACGCGTGTTAACGTTTATCGCTTCGCGAAAAAATTCACGCGTCGAGCGTGCATTTTTGCGAGAAGAATGTAATAGGGCCCAGGGGCCCAGATTGTCCCAACGGATTCTCGCGTGGCTGCACCCTCGGAGATGCGCCGGACTGCAGAAGGACCGGTCTGGAGATTCAGGGAGAGAGCGTAAAAGTTATGTCCGGAAGACTCCAATGGTTTTTAGACTAATCCAGATTTTAGAATTTCAGTTAACAGGACCAGCATCTTGTAATTTGCACCAGCATAAAAAAATCTAAAGAATCCAGCACAAACGCGGTCCAATATGTGCAATTTATTAACAGTTGAAACATTGAAGTGACCACTCCTCCATAATAATTTACACATTATTGGACCACGTTGTGCCAGATCCTTTCGTTTAGTTTTGTCTAACACTGAGGAGATTGCCACTCCAGCATCCAGCAAGCACCATGTAGTAGTTTGCCCCATGCCGTGACTACCATCTCATTAATGGTTTTCATTAGAGATGTGCATTCGTTTCGGAGAAATTCGGAATTTGGAACGAAATTTGATAATTCGTCTTCGGAAGTACTTCCGAATAACGAATCGATACGAATTCGAAACGAAATGGTATATAACGAAATTATTTTGTTTTACACTGCGTCATCATCATAAAAGAAAAATTTGAATAACTGATATCAACTATTGAATTTGAAATGAACTATCAAATTGATATCAACTATCGAATTGATCTTAACTTACAATACAAGTAATAGTCAGCAAAGGACTTTAGGAAACAAATTAATTTTGTTTCACTGTTTAATTTGACTCAAATACTAAATCTGTGACACAGCTTAAAATTTAACCCTAGCTTTACTTTTAACAGCAAAATTTGATCAATTGGGGCTTTATCTAGTGATCCAAAATTCGAATTGATATCAACTATCGAATTGATTATATGAAATTTGAATCGATTCGAAATTTCAAATCGATCCGAAATGAAATGAAACGAAATACGAAACGAAATTAGTTCCGAAATTCCGAAAACAAAATGATTTAAAAACATAATGAAACAAAACTAAACAAAACAAATTTTTCAGCCATGCACATCCCTAGTTTTCATTCTGTATTCTGGCATAGGCCTGATATCTGACTGCCTTGAATTCCAAAAGACTCGTGCAAGCCGATATTATGTTACAGTGAAAAGACTCTGAATCGCCTTTCACTCAATACAAACAAGGTTTGTTTGGCTAAAAAATCCTATAAATAAGTTAGCCATTTTTATTTTATATTTTATTTTGTGTATTAAACCACCTGCCACTCGATATAAACAAGGTTTGCTAGGTTGAGAATGTTGAATATATACCACCCATTTCCATTGTATTTTTTTTTATTTTTAATTCGTGTTACCAATACCCATCATTCAGGCAAAGCATAACGAGAGATCACAGATGTGATGCTCCTTCACCACTTTACCGTCAGCATTCGCCATTCTTATTGTAATTTATCGTGGTTATAAATCATGATGAGGTTTGCTTAACTGATTCCAGATACAGTTTATTGTTCTTGTTCGTTTTGGAATATCTCCACAGTTGCTCCATGACCGATTCGTCGACGACCTTATTTCAGTAGTGACATTCCAGAATGTTTGACTTAACGCCGAACACTAGCGGCTCATTCTAAGGACACTGTACCTTCTAATTTTGCAGGGATAATTTATTTAACTGTTGATAAGATCGCAGCTGAGGCAACAAAAATCTATACGTGTAATGTGTTTGCAAAGCTCCTTGATAACCGAGGTTGCAACATCATTAGGATCTGAAGGAACGAATGAAGAATTAAATTAACACACAGGTTTATACGCTTGTGTGGCAATATTTCCTTATTAGACAGTGTTGTGTTTGTCTATGTGCAGGCCTAGAAGAGTATACTAGCTGTTATGTTTTGTATTTTTTTGCTTTGAATGGGATTCGGGCATCATTTTAACTCTCTGTCCATCCTTGTACATTATGCTTTGAATAGACTAAAGAATCTCAGCGGAAATAAAATGTTTGGGTTGATTCACCAAACAGCTGGAATTTTAGCCACATTGATTTTATTGTCGATGGCTGCTTCTTCATCCTAGTTTCAGACGACCAAAGAGTCACCGTTGAGATGAAACATTTGGGTTGGTTTACGAGCCCAGCTGGAAGTGGTTAATGCAACAATGAACTTACAATAAGTGACTAAGCTCAACGTATTGGACACCATGCCGGCACCTTCACACTGCCGCTAAAATAGCACAACAGATGTTTTCTCGAAGAATTGAGTCTGATCAAGATCTCTCACTCGCTTGAGGTTAAAAATATAATAGCAATAGGTTTTTTAATGATTTGATTCAAAACAGAGAGCAAGGCATACCTAACAGATAGATAAATGCTCAGGTGAGCCTAACTTCGACAGCATCAGGACTGCCATCAGGGGGGTGAAATCCCAGTGGCTCCAGGGGCCCTGGATCTTGCCAAACCCTGTTCAGGTTGTCTAAGTGCCACAGATGTAAGGGCTCCAGGACTGGCTCACTGGGACACTAAGACATTTTCCGGTGGGCCGCAGCATTTGAGGTCATTAAGAACAATATGACTCATCACATAGGGAGGGATCAGTATGGTCTGCACCACATGGAGGCGCAGAATGAACAATCTTCCACCAGGGAACACTTTTGATCCCCTTGCTGGACCAATGGGGATTTATCTCACTCCCTGTAAAATAAGGTAAGCAGAGGAGGAGGCAAAATGATTTATTTTTAAATAATTTACTGAAATGGTGAGTTGAGAGAAGGTGGGCCTGACCAGTGGTTCAGTAAGAGGCCCCAAGATTCCTGTGAGCAGCCCTGGACAGGATCATCTTGTCTGCATTCCCTCACTAACAGGGTTATTCAGAGAAAGGTGAAAACCAGGAGAATTGACTGGAGAAGAGAACAATCTAGACCAAATAGCCGATTTGGAAAGGGAGATAAATGGGAGAATTTTTCTGGTTTGGCTATTTTGACCTAGAATTTTCACTTCTCCAGTCATTCTCCTGAGTTTCACCTTTCTTTGAATCCAAAATGTGTATATTCTTTTTTTGCATTAAAAATCACAGCATTTAGCTAATAATATACCATTTAACCCCATTTACTATCATGATCATTTATACACAATCATCAGTGATATAAATAGCAGCTCGCGATCGTGTTAGCAAGATCTGAGGCTATACTGTATCAATGCAAATGAAATTGTTCTTCAAGCCATGAGAAAGGATGCACTACCAGCCAAAATGTTGCTGGGTTTTTCCAAATAAAAGTACCTTTACTGCTGGATTTTGCCTGGCTTCCATTTCTTTTCCCTGAATATACCGAGGAGCTGGCTACTCTGGGACCCACTGAGCACACAGTAACTGTATTGTATTTAATTGTTGGTCTAGGTGCAGGCAGGACCGGACTGGGAATAAAAAGCAGCCCTGGAAATTTTTTTGTAGACAAGCCCCATATTGTGATACGTGCAAACGAAAAGGATACGTATCAGCGCTGCACAGCAATAAAACTCACAGCAATGTGTGGTGTGTATGAACATTAATTAACAGTTGTTTTAACATCATGGGGGCCATCATGGTTTAGATAATTATTAGTCATGCAGGTTGCATGGCCCTGTGTATTGCTAGGGAGAACATGCATCTGTGGAGCTCTGTGACAAGCTCATACTCACTACTCATTACTGTGGAGCTCTGTGACATGCTCATACTCACTACACATTAATGTGGAGCTCTGTGACACGCTCATACTCACTACACATTACTGTGGAGCTCTGTGACATCCTCATACTCACTACACATTACTGTGGAGCTCTGTGACATGCTCATACTCACTACACATTACTGTGGAGCTCTGTGACACGCTCATACTCACTACACATTACTGTGGAGCTCTGTGACATCCTCATACTCACTACACATTACTGTGGAGCTCTGTGACCCTACAGACTTCAAGATGGCAGCTGGCCTCCTTTGATTAGGCTACAGGGCACGCAGCGTGACGTCTGCCACCAGAACCTAGGGCCCTCACTGTTTGAGGCTTGGGGAGAGGGTTTTGGGGCCATTACAGTGGGTGGAAAGGGTTAATAGGGCCACTCATTTTGGGGGAGGGATGAGGTCTTTCCTTGTGGGGAAATGAAGGGGCGTGGGCACTCTCACTATGTGGAATTGGAGGGTTAATGGGGTCACTTGGGGGAGGGTAATAACTGAGGAAAATGGGGGCTCCATTCACTCTGGCTACACCTGTTAAGTGTGTGTGTTGGGCCTGGGTATGTGGAGGGGGGCTGGATGTGCATGTCTATCTGTGGGGGACTGGACATGTGTGTTTGTGTGATGGCCAGGGGTATTTTACTGTGGGGGGGAGTGACGGTGGGGTGTTTTACGGGGGGGGTGATGACTGGGGTATTTTCCTGGGTGGGGGAGTGATGGCCGGGGTTTTTTCCTGGGGGGGAGTGATGGCTGGGGTATTTTACTGGGGGGGGTGAAAGCTGGGAGTATTTCATTGGGGGGAGTGAAGACTGGGGGTATTTTACAAGGGAGATTGAAGGCTGGGGGTATTTTACGGGGGGGAGTGAAGGCTGGGGGTATTTTACTGGAAGGGGGAGTGAAGGCTGGGGGTATTTTACTGGGGGGGGTGAAGGCTGGGGGTATTTTACTGGGGGGATTGAAGGCTTGGGGTATTTTACTTGGGGGGGTGTGAAGGCTGGGGGTATTTTACTGGGGGGATTGAAGGCTTGGGGTATTTTACTTGGGGGGGTGTGAAGGCTGGGGGTATTTTACTGGGGGGATTGAAGGCTGGGGGTATTTTACTGGGGGGATTGAAGGCTGGGGGTATTTTACAGTGGGGGAGTGAAGGGTGGGGGTATTTTACTGGGGGAGAGTGATGGCCAGGGGGTGCCCTGGCAGGGGGATCTGACTGTAAATTTGGGGAGAGAAAGACCTGACTATGTATCTCTAGAAGTCAGAGCATGCCAGGCCAGCCTCTCACCTGGTTCACAAATTGCTATCACACAGGATGCTGCCATCTTCCCAGCTCCACACAGCCACTCCCAAAATGCAGCAGGGGGAGGGGGCAGCTATCCACCTGCATAGCACATAGCAATTCTGCATGATGACATCACCCTGGGCTGGGCAGTGCTGGTTACCATGGAGGGGGCAGCAGGGCTGTGAGTGAAGAAGCAGGGAGGAATGGATTGAAAGCAGGTGCTCTCACAACAACTCACCTAGGAGTCTGCCTGGTGCTGCCTGTCCATCCAAAGGAATCAGCGTGTGGCCCCGAACTTCCTGTGAGCGGGAACAAGTGGCTGATGGGAGGAGGCGGAGACAAGTGGGAGGAAGAGACGTCCCACCAGATCCACCTCCACACTGTCAATGACCGGCAGAGCGTCTCTCACTCACATGCACGCAGCTTGCGCGCGAGTGAACATTTAAGCTATAGGCAGCCCAAAAATTAAACAGCCTACCGGGATTTCTCCCGGCATCCCGGTAGGCCAGTCCGGCCATGGGTACAGGCAATGCATTTACTGTTTCGTGGCTAACACTTTTTCAAACTAGCTGGAGAATGTGTCATACTGACAGTTCCCCAGCTGATACTGCAAGGAGACCAGGACTGCAGTAACTTCTTTTGGCCAGCAGTTGGTGACATCCATCTGCCAAATAGGTTGTTACAGTAAGGATGGAATACATTTAGAACATTCCCAAATATTTCTTACTGTATTTTTAAACACGTTTAATGCATGATTGGCGCTGAACATTTTATATAAAAATATGCTATTTCATCCTACTTTTATGTGTTTTCTGTATCCCATGTTACAATGAAATGTTATGGGGATTAGTCATGGATGTGTTGATCATTCACAGAATGAAAACTATGACACATCTCTTCTTCCAGTATTTTAGAAGTCAGAATTACTGAAGTCTGTGAGTGTTATGACATGGAAAATCATCACTATACCTGCTCGCACTTCACATATGACTGGCCCGGCATGACTGGCTGCTTCTCCATAATTATATAAACGCACTAGCTTTAGTGATAGCACATACACAGTTGCTGAAAGCCTCACAAGGGAAGCAAGAGAACTGCCTGAAGACCATCTCTCTTAAACCCCACTCCTCATCAGTGCTATGATCAGATACAACTACTGTGCCTCATATTTGATTGACAAATGTGGGGTGGCCACATATATCCCACCTGATATAGGTTCATACAAAACGTGTATAGGCTCCCATTCCAAGTGAGCCATTATGGTTACGTTAATGAGCTGGGATAAAAAAATCAGCCCTGGACTTCATCCAGACTGGCCCAATTTAATTATGCAAACACAAACAAAAATAATATATAAACCAAACAGATCACTCAACTAATCGCTTTGCAGAAACCAGAGTTGCTCGCTGCGGCACTAAGGTTGAGTGTGCACCATGTCTTAAGGTGAGACGGATGCGCAGTGGGTGTCACCGACACAGCGGCCCCAATATGAAACTGCGGCAGGCTGCGTCTGGTTTACAGACGGCGAGAAAGTTCTCACCTCAATAATTAAGGGCAGGGCAATCCGCACGGTGAACCAGCATTCACACTGGCCCACTGAGCCATCGGCCCACCGGGAATCTCCCTGTAGTCCCAATGGCCAGTACATGCTTAGTTACGGTCCAATTCCAAGGGAGTCGTTATGGATAACGAGTACTGTAGATACTCGAGTATACCGCTAGATTTTGGTGACAAATATTTACCTTAAAATTGGAGGGGTCGCGTTATATTCGAGACATCTGCACCACGTGTAGAAAAAACCCGAAAAAAAAACACTTGCCTTGCTCTGGATCCCAAGTCTCCTGGAAGTTCCGGTAGTCTCGCTGAAGTGAATGTGGGCTCCCTGATGCTTGCAAACACTTCAGGAACTCCCAGATTCAGAAGCCAATCATACACCTCGCTCGCCTCCGCCGGCCATCTAAATCACTAGTAAAGATGGGTGCCCAGCAGCTTCATACTTAGAAACAACTGCAATCATTCTAGAGCAGAGCACCCTGGCCTGAGGGGGAGCCTGACTGTGTTACGAGAACCTGAAAGGATTGTAATTGGGTACCGGTACAGTAAAAGTTTGTTCCTCGCGTTATATTCGAGTCTTGAGTATTCTCTCATTTCCATAATAAATTTCTATCCATCGCGTTATATTCAGGTCACACTATACTCGAGTATCTATGGTAAACTGTCAAGTAAAAGGGCTCCATTTGTTATTCAAATAACCTTTCTTCCTATTCCAGCCAAGCTGCAAACCTTGTTTGCGGTTTGGCTGTTGTACCAGCTTTCTATAAATGATTGCTTCCGATACTTTGTAGTTAGTGTTAATGTGCTGGCAGTGCACTCGGAGAATAACTAGCTATTCTAAGGTTGCTCCTTATTCTCACAAAATATTTCCTGCTGCCCAAACCTGGTGCTTGGTGATTTTCCTCTAGCAAATTACCTAAGGCAAAATAACACATGAAAAAACATTCCTTACCTCACCTCTGGTCCTACGAAGCAGAAAGAAGCATGGTCTGCTACCTTCTCTAGCTGTAAGCAAAGGGGAACTGCTGACCTTGTACGACCCTGCTATTACTCATTCATAATAGAGTTGGTAGTAGGGTTAACGGCTCACGTCAACGTTTTCCATTAGCAGCTCCATGTTGCAGCCAGAACAGGATCCTTTATTTGGTAGCTTTGTGGGTAGCACAATGTATCGATACAATTTATTGACTGAACTGTTACAGATTCACTTTACGTATTTATAAAAATTTGAATTATTTTTGAAATGTACCACAAAATGTAAGAGACCTCCGTATTAACATATGCGACTCTCTCTGGAACACAATATCCTGGCAGTAGTCTTGAGAATTCTTCATTTTTTTCCTACTTTCACTCTTTGTTTTTTTATTGAAATAATATAAAACATTTTAATGCAGATTTCTATTATGCTTATATAAGTCCACTATGAAAAGAGTCCACTCGGGATTCATTTTCCCAACTCTACATATGTACCATGTAACAGGTACCAGCCTGCGCCCGGTACCATTAACAAACAGGGTTATTCAAAGAGATCCGAATGGCTGCCGAAAGGTAACCGAACGCTGAAAATCAGCGTTCGGTTTCCTTTCTTGGCCATTCGGCTATCCCGAGAGCAGGCACTTCGCCAAATGTTGGCGAATTGCCTGCACATACGGTGCCTGTTCGAGGACAGTGAAATCCCCATAGCTTCGTCTATTCAGAGAACAAAAACCAGCAGTGAAAAGTTGCCGAATTTCCTTGCCATTCGGTGGCTTCATGCGGCAGATTTATTCAAGCGAATCCCATAGGCTTCAATGTTAAAAATATTCCAGTTTTAATCCAATATCTAATAAACCGTTCATTATAATATTCTGCAGTAAAAAGTCCCTTTATTTATAGACTTTTTTGGGATATTTTAAGCAATTTTCGGGATTTTTTAAGCAAACTTTTTTTCAGATTTTTTTTTTTTAAAACGTTTGTTCTTTTTTCTGTAACAGCCCTTTTTATTATCATTCCTTGGACCTCATATGTAAATTTCAGACATTTTCACTCAGTAGTTTCTTTGCAAACAGCGTTTCACTTTTCAACCATTCAAGCGTACTGTTTGGTTTTTTTTTTCACTCCATTCGTCTGCGTTGTCTGCTTTTTCCGGCGGCTGCGCTGCGTGTGATCGGCTCCTGCTTGGGTGTTTTCAGCGGGTTTTCGGTGTGCCTTCACCGTGTTTTTGCGGTGAGTTTTCAGTGGGTTTGCGGCGACTTTTCCCTGCGTTACGACGGCCCTGTGGTGCTTGCTGAATACACCGCAGGGTCGCCGAAATGGAATCGCAAAATCGCGCGGAATTGAAGAGAACGAAAAGTCACCGAACGTGCTGTGACTTTTCGATTCTCTTTTAAAAACCCTGTAAATTACCAGCCATTGGCGTGGGCACGTTCTACCAACCTCGATGATATGTAATTTGCCTCTTTAAAAATATAATTAAGCCCTGTGTGGTTTTATGTTAACTCCGCCGCCAGCAAAAATATCCGCAGGTAAAATGTGTTTGCTTTAATAAATACTAAGAGGCAGAACAGACCAAGCTGACCTTTTCGGAGTTTGCCAGTTCCTTATCACAGTTGGCATTTCAGAGCTTTAAGTTTCTTTCGATGCTGCCTTTTAACAAAGAGAACAGAGTCCAGCTAGGGGAGTTCTCACATTCTTCCAAAAATAAGGGATGTGTTCATCTACGGGCGTCTTGTCTTACTCCCCATCAAAACGGTTGTACACAAGAGACTAACAGAGGGAAAACTATTAGCATGGCAGCGATTTTTCATGGTTTTATTGACATAAAGGCACTCAACCGTGGTCATCAAAACCCTCTGCGGAAAACAGGATTTTCACTGACAGATTTCCCTCTATAAATGTATTAATAACATAAAAAAAAAAAAGAGCCAAGAATTGATGACCTGGCCTATTGCTCATAAAATAATAAAAAAAAAAAGAGAAGTTTCATAGTATCTGTCAGCAGACAAGATAAGACGGTGTGTTTTATGCTTTCTCCGCGCACATTTATATCACCGTCTGTGGCATAAGTTACTTTTGACAGTGTTCAAAAAAATCCTCCAGTAAAGAGAAATTATTCTGTTTATAATGGTGAGTTCTGTGATGAGATGGAGTGGTCGTAATCAGTATTCATTCCGTGCCGATCTGCAACTTAACTGACATTTGCAGCTATTTAACTGCGTATTCCAAAGCGCTGGCGAATATGCTGCTGCTTCAAAAAGATCCCGAAACCAATTAATGTGGTTTCATTTATCAAACAAGGCAGAGTTGTTCTAAATAGTAATAATAACGCCATAACAATATATTTCCGTTTGGCCGTCAGTGCTGAATCCTGTTACGCTCGGCGGATCGGCCGAGGGGAAAGGATTTAATTATGAATTTAAAAAAAAAAACAATTCTGAGAATTTAAAGGAATGTTTTTGTACTATTGTCAAAATTCTCGTGTTTCATTGCTTCCACCCAGCTACCATTTAAGCGAGGTCTTGATTCCCGAGTTAAGACACCTTTGTATGAGCATCGAGGGGATATTGTTTTACAACTTTCTCATGGCCGTATAGAGGAAGTACAATATTTTGACATATCATGTGTCTTTAATGCAGTGATATCACGTATCAACCTCAATGCCGCTGTCACCCGATTTGTCATCTCCTAAATCAATAGCACCATACGATAGTTAGTGATTATATTAAGGCCTTTTCATAGACGGCAAACGAGCCCTTTTTGCATGGTGGAAAGATAATAAGCTCCGGCTTCTTGTCTGAGTAACAGGAATATATTCCGTAAAGGTCAAAGCTCAGTTCTCTGCCGGTGTTTACAGCTCGCATTTATAGCCATAGTAGACTGTGCATAAGGTGTTTACTGCTTATTTGCAGTCTTCATTAAGGATGAAATCCCAAAAAGGTTACACTCAATAAACATTTGCAGCGGTTTATCAGTTTTTTTTTCCTATTTATTTAATAGGCTTTGAAAGTATAAATAGAAATGTATTGAGATTTTTGCGTACCTACGTTCTTCTTCCGCATTTCTTCAGGAAGGATTTAGAAATCAGGAAAATATGGCTGCTTTAATGTGGTACATTTATAATATATACAAAATTAAATACTCCAATGCAATTAAAATACCCTTTTGTTTTCATAATTGCACCTACAAAACGGTTGAGAAGAGCACTTGTCAATTCCAGCCTGCAGAAATAGCACGTGTATCTGATTTCACGACAACATAACTCTACTAAAGAAAAAATAATAAATCTATCTAAAGGGAATATGACAGGTAAGCGGTAGCCGTCGTTAACCCTTTTACTACTGAGATCTGTTGATACAGTTTTCAGAAGCACTATAAGGTGCCGGAGATTGAGTTAACACGATCTGGCCTTAGGCTGGCGTCAGACGAGCGCACTAGGTGCGTCTGTACTGACGTGCCTACCGGCGTCCATCGCAGCGCTGTCACACTGCAGCGGGGCCGGTCACATGCTGCAGCGCGTGCACAAAATACGCACGCTACAAGCGTCCCTGCACAAAGCCTCCCCGTCAAAACGCACGTTGACAGGGCTGCAAAGCACAATCCCTCATACAAGGATCGAGCTTTACAATGCTGAGCGCACTGACTGCACTCAGCGAGGTGGCCAGACGGGCGTCGAGTGGAAGGAATGTCCACTCTCACGGACGTTCCTTCCACGCTGAAGTGCGCTCGTCTAACCCAGCCTTGTTCGGGAGAGCTGCAATCAAATTTTGTTGCTCCAGAATATATTCCCCAATTTACAGTACATCAGACGTGACATCTGATGTACTGTGAGTAGCTGAAGCTGTCAGAGGCGAGCCAAGAAAAAAAGGGTTTAGGCAGCACTCATTCACTTACAGGCAGATCCGCTCCATGGTGCACTCGATATTTGGATTTTGACACATTCAGAATGAGAGTACTAACACTCTTGTTCTCTGTTGAAGTGTCTTTTTATTGGATGGTTTACATGTTAGGGTACCAGCAAAGCTTCAGGCTACTGGCTAAAAGCCATTAGGTTGAAATGTTGCTGGTACCCTAGTCTGTAAAGCATCTGATAGAAAGATACTTCAACAGAGAACAAGAGTGTTAGTACTTTTAGTTTTTTTTGTCAGAGACAAGCTGGTAGCCTATGCGCTATAACTGGATTCACCAGCTGAGGGAACCAGACACTCCCTCTGCCTGTCATATATAATGGATTCACAGCAGGACTTAATCCAGTATACTGACAGCGAAGGGGAGAGAGGTAGTTGTATTCTCTGTTTGTATGTCGGAGTAAGGAATTTTGTTTAACAAATCCTGAAAAACCTTAATTGCCATTGGTTTTGTTTAAAACCACCTGGCAGTGAAAGGGTTAAGTCTGACTAGTGTTAGGATCAGTTGAAATAGGAAACATTTTAATAATATCAACGTTCTGAAATATGAGTCTTTAGAACTTTGAAAAATTTCACATGGAATGCACCTTACCGGTCCATGCCCTCGTCCACTGGGCATTTTCGCTTTTGAATACCCGCCCTGCCGTGCCACACATTAGTTTTGTTCCCTTATGTACCGTTTCAAATGAGGGAAAGACACAAAGAGTGAGTCAAATGTTCTCCCATGCCCAGGGAAAAGCTATCTGTCGGAGGGTGCATAACAAGTATGGACAGCACCTGTCATCCTAGAGTCGGGGCATCCTGAGATGATCCACCACTCACACACCCCATACCCAATTTTCTCTTCTCACCTTCCTTCATTCGTTGACACTGCTGATATTTATCTTTATAGAAGTGCTTGTATAATTAATTAAAGCCTTGTCTGCCCCTGGTTACGTGTATATTCTGAATGGAAGGCAATCACAGTCTGTTTCTAGGACTCCAAACATGCTTCCTCTGGAATGCTGTACGTTGGCAGCAAAAAAAAAACCTCCCCAGTCAGGGATGCCATCATTTTTATATACATGAATAAAATATTTATAATAAGGCATTACTGTCAGTGGTTAGGATAGGTAATTAGAACATGAACATGGAACATCACCAATACGCCTTTTCTTGCTGTAAATAAATGAATGCACAGACATGCATGTGTGCCTGCTTTATGCACTATTTATATCCGCGGATATATAATCCTCCACACAGATGCTTTTATTGGCACTCCGCTGTATACAGATAGAGACAAAGCCAGGTGATACTGAACTTGATGTGTTTTGCGTGCGCAGTGTGAATCCAGCTGTGTCTATAGCTGTATATGTTGAAGTGATAATAAAAGTGTCAATAAGAAGAAGTACATTTGTGCATTTATTGGCAGAAACGGATGGAGTGCTTGTGATGTTTTATGGTTCAGAGTACAAATATGAGGCAGCTTTTGTTCTCACCTCCTGCATTTCTGAAGAAGAACTATTTTTCTTCCATATCCAATTAGTCCTAGCATATATCCCACATATAATCATATTTTCTTAAGTATACAGAGCTTTGACATTTTCCACACCTTGCGGTGTCAGAGATGATAACAAATGCAGGCATTAAGACAAGGAAACAGCTTTACAGTAACTATCTATTTTTTAACAATACTTTCCATTTATTTCAAGGGGGTTTAAAGCACCCGACACGTACCATTTCAGATATTTTGAAACTACACGTGTCATGATGCTCAGCCACGTTTAAGGCAGACTGAGAATCAGAGAGAGCGGATCTGGGAATCACATAGGATGACGATCTCCACCTGTCATCTGTGTACAGGCGCAAGACCAACTCTCGCCTCCAAGACTTCTCAAGGACTGCTCCGGTCCTGTGGAATGACTTGCCTCGGCCTATCAAACTCTCACCCGATCTTCAGGCCTTCAAGAAATCCCTCGAAACCCATCTCTTCAGATTAGCGTACCGCATCACTGGTGCAACTCTCCCTCTGCTCACCTACTCACACATGATTGAAGCCGCTTCAATGGCCCCACCGTTCCCAAACTACTGGCACTAATGATCCTGCTATCTAGTAAAATTCCTCTTGTTTTCCTCAACCCCCAATCCCTCTAGACTGTAAGCTCCTATGAGCAGGGCCCTCTACACCTCTTGTTTCCATCATATGTCCATTTATCTGTATCGTGTTCCCTTTGGTTATTGTAAAGCGCTGTGGAAACTGTTGGCGCTATACAAATGATGATAATAATACTAATAATAATAATGCCAATGGTAGCTGTCACTATTCTAGAGACTGTTACTGCTCACCTCCATATAATGTAATTAATAATGGGGAAAAAAAAGATGAGGATAGAAAAAAAGTCTAGAACCTGGAAGCTCAAGTCTTTCTGCTTTTTAAGTCCACTACTGAAATGCAGGAACCACATAGAAAAGGTAGAGACTGCGCTGTTTTTCTCCAAAAGGTGCATTGTGTGATCTGTGTTTAATACATGAGGTGAGCATCAAAAACAAATGTTTCGGGTGTGGAACCCTTCTTCAGTGTAATGCCCATCATAATCCCCATGATTAAATGATCCTGGATGACCTCTAGCCAATTTATGTTAAATAATTCTGTTCTTCTCATTTACATAACATTTCGTACTTCTCACACCTCTCCCATTTGTCAATTTTGACACAGGTTCCCTGGTTTTCTTTCCAGTTCAGTTCTCTAGGTAGCCAGTATGTCCGGTTTAATATCAGCAGGTCGTCACCTAGCAGGCGCGGAAATAAGCAACACAATGATTAAAGCACCAGATTGGAAAAGATGCTTCAATTCAGTCCCTTTCCCGGGGAACTCCTACATGAAATTCAAATAGGATGAAACGCGTTGGGACATTTTATTCTTTTATTCTTTGATGTACCCTTCATTTTTTTATTTGTTTTACATATATATTGAATATATGTTTTTTATCTTATCCTGTGATTGCGGTATTGCTAGTCAGTAAGATGTTGTGCTGATAACATCATCCAGCCTGGCGAAACGCAGTGACAGAAGCCTTCTGTCAGACAAGCTTGATTTTATTTTATATCTGGTGTGCATAACCTGTACATTATAGGGTAGAGCGCCCAAGATACACACACAAAGTTATGCTATGTTTCATGTTTTGTAGTGCCTCCATTTATTGTTTGGTGTCTAATTTGTTTGT
The DNA here is from genome assembly GCA_009667805.1 of Leptobrachium leishanense. NCBI lineage: Eukaryota > Metazoa > Chordata > Amphibia > Anura > Megophryidae > Leptobrachium > Leptobrachium leishanense. The sequence goes on along the minus strand of CM019063.1, from coordinate 483,321,115 downwards.
ACCTGAATTTTTAGATTCCTCGTGAAAAAGGCTTCTTAAAAATGGCACAGAAATGTCCCAATTGGAGAGTCTTTTTTAGGTTCGGTGAACTAATAACCGCATCCTTTTTTCCACATCCACTAGGTAGTGACTTTACCTTAGGGTACCAGTATATTCCACCCGGACCTGAGACCATTAGTTATGCACCTCCAGACCCCAGACTTTAACCTACAGGATTTCTCCATGGCTATCAAAACAACTCCTACCCTTACCATATCACATGCTTCACGTCTTCAGTCTTCCAAAAGTACTTAAACCTTGAACGTAGTGCACCTTTATCAGTTCACTTCCTAATCCATCCACATATTACACCATTCTGACCTATTTTCCCCAATTCCATCCGCATGCCATATTTACTAACTTGACCCTCTCTTTCCTATTACAGTCACCATTTATGTATTCACCTCATTCCAGCTGGGTGGAGTAGAGGTAACATCACTGCTCTATGACTGTGGAGACACAGGTTTTAATCCCGGCAAGAGCATCTCTCCAGTAAGTGTCCTTGGGCAAGACACCTAACGGTACATACTCGCCACCCAGGACATACTTGAAAACGAGAGAATCTCTGTATCCTTCCTGGTAAAATACTTTCCAAAAAAAAAATTGTAAGCTGTGTGAACTGTGTTGTGTTCCAATTTGTTTTTGTTTGATCAGTGCTGGATATGTTGGTGCTATATAAAGAATGCCTCCTCCAAAGTGTCACTACTATGGAATTCTGAGTTCTTTTTGTGTATGCAGATGCTGTATTTTGTGTAAAAATATTTTGTTTAGTTACACGTGTTGTTTTCATATCATTTTAAGACTTAATTATTCTCGGTTGTTAAGCAGTGCTGCTTTATACTCAGCAAAGATTTTACGTTATTGCTTTACTTCTGCAAAGGTTTTACAGGAAAGTTAATGAATCGGGAAGTAACTTATACACACATCGCACCAACATCTATACCTCAGACTGCACAGTGGCTGCATAATTAACGCTGATTAGACTCTGCCCGTTTCTTGTCTAAAGCAGATCTGACAATGCGATTTATGGCTTTTCTTTAAATCCGGCTCAACCGGACAGGTTTAAGAAAACTTGCACCTAGAAAAATCCAGATAAATCAGTAAAGCCTCGTGTAGAAGAAATGAAAGCTTCGATGAAAACAGGGAAGTCTTTAAAGTTAATCATGTTCTGAGAAAATATCCACCAGTGGTACTTCAATATAAGCTGCACGAGTGTTCCCTGTACTCTAACCACAATCCATTTCCATCTTTACCAATATTTATAACTAATGAGACTTTGTTTATCACAAATATAAATAACAGTGATACAAATGAATGAAAGAATAAATATTGCAGCATCATCTCTCTATGGATCTGTGGAAGTTGCATCATTTTACTAAGAGGAAAAAACAAATGAGGATATACATTTTCTTCAACAGTGCTAACCTATTTATCTATCTATCTATCTATCTATCTATCTATCTATTATCCATTTAATCATTGATCCACAAGTATCTCTATCTATCTATCTCTGATCCATATCTATCATTGATCCATATCTATCTATTTATCTATCCATCATTGATCCACATATACCTCTATCTATCTATCTATCTATCTATCTATCTATCTATCTATCTATCTATCTATCTATCGTATCGTATCTATCTATCTATCTATCTATCTATCTAATCTATTTATTTATTTATTTGCAAAGTATTATACCAGGAGGGATACATTGAGATTGCTCTCGTTTTCAAGTATGTCCTGGGTTCAAGAACATTGAAAATTTACAGTCGTTTCAGAATCTATCTCTATCTATCTATCTATCTATCTATCTATCTATCTATCTATCTATCTATCTATCTATCTATCTATCTATCTATCTATCTATCTATCTATCTATATTTCTATATATCTATCTATCTATCTATCTATCTATCTTATCTATCTATCTATCTAGCTATCTATCTATTTATCTATCTCTCTATCTATCTATCTATCTAGCTATCTATCCATTTAATCTATATTTCTATCTATCTATCTATCTAATCATTGATCCACAAGTATCTCTATCTATCTCTGATCCATATCTATCTATCTATCTATCTATCTATCTATCTATCTATCTATCTATCTATCGTTGATCCATATGTATCTGTCATTGATCCACATGTATCTCTATCTATCTCTGATCCATATATATCATTGATCCGTATCTATCTATCTATCTATCTATCTATCTATCATTGATCCACATATACCTCTATCTATCTATCATTGATCCACATGTATCTCTATCTATATATCATTGATCCACATGTATCTCTATTTATCTGTCTATCATTGATCCACATGTATCTCTATCATTGATCCACATGTATCTCTATCATTGATCCACATGTATTTCGATCCATATCTATCTATCTATCATCTATCTATCTATCATTGATCCACATGTATCTCGATCCATATATATTTATCTATCAACAATCTGCATGTATCTCTTTATCTCTGCATCTATCACTGATTTCTATCTATCGATTAATCTATCATTGATCCACATGTATCTCGATCCATATCTATCTATCTATCTATCTATTGATCCATTTATCTGTCTAATTGTTTATCATCTATCTATCTCTCTATCTATGTATTATTATTATTCTTTATTTATAAAGCGCCAGCATATTCCGCAGCGCTGTACAATAAGCACAGTATAGACAGGGTTACAATACATTGAACAACATTTGACAAACAGTACAGGAGGAGATTAGGGCCCTATTCCCGTAGGAACTCACAATCTAGGAGGGTTGGGGTTGGAAACAGGAGGAGAGGACTGTAAGGTGAGAGTGATTGATGGTTGCGTCAGTGAGTTGGGTGGTAGGCTTCCCTAAATAGGAATGTTTTAAGGGAGCGTTTGAAGGAAGAGAAGTTAGGGGAAAGTCTGACAGTACGAGGGAGAGCGTTCCAGAGAGTGGGGGCTGCGCGTGAGAAATCCTGCAGTCTATCATGGGAAGAGGTGTGTGACGTTCTGGGTCTCTGGCGCCCCCTCTGGCAATACTGGACATTGCTTTTAGTTCTGGACATTTGGTTCACGTCCAAGCCTGATCTGTACCTGGACTCCATTGGTTCACCCTGGACCATTTTGTATAAATGGAGACCACTCCCTTAGTAGGGTGCGGTCTCATTCATCCTGGATCAGTCATTCAGCTCATGTCTGGTTTGCCTTGCTCTAGATTCATCCTGAATCTTCTATTCAGTTCAGTCTGTCTTCAAGCTCCTGTCTGGTTTGCCTTGGTCTAATTTTATCCTGTTCAGTCTGTCTGTCTTCCAGCTCGCTCATGTCTGGTCTTTTCCCTGGTCTAGATTTATCCTGTTAAAACCTGTTTTCCTGGTCATTCTGTCTACAGGCTCATGTCTGGTTTGCACTGTTTTTCTTGCCTTCTTGTATCATGTTTAATTCTGCCTCCATGTTTAGTTGCCTATTTTGTTTATACCTGGTTTTCTTTATATTTCTTGCCGTGAGGTTCAAGGCTCTGTTTATTGTATTTAAGTTCTTGGTTCCTAGAATAAATTATATATATTTACTTTTCTAGTTCAGGCTCATGGTCTATTTTCACTGCTCATTAGGCTCACACCCCTCTCTGTCAGGTCAGGTCCCTGACCCCCATCGTGACATAATGAGACCGCCAGTAACAAGTGAGCTAGCAGTGATTCTTGGTCTGTTGGAGAACCTGCAAAAGGTTAATAAAGCTGCAGAACAGCACCTGGAGCGGCTGAGTGCTATACTGCGGAAAACTCCCAGGGACGCCTTCCCAAAGGAACCTGTTCCAGTGAAAGATTCCAGAGGACCCCTGACCCTGGAGGAAAGGGTATGGAGGAAAACCCATGGCTTATGTTTCTACTGTGGTTCCTGCCTGCACAGAGTGGCAACCTGCCAGGTGCGCCCACAGAAGGCCTTCACGGTCCAGCCTTACCAAACTTCCTTGACCAAGCCATGCCAGGCCGCAGTATCCATGTCCGCTGCCCTGCAACCCGCAGGATTTCCAGAGTCCGCTGCCCTGCAACCCGCAGGATTTCCAGAGTCCGCTGCCCTGCAACCCGCAGGATTTCCAGAGTCCGCTGCCCTGCAACCCGCAGGATTTCCAGAGTCCGCTGCCCTGCAACCCGCAGGATTTCCAGAGTCCGCTGCCCTGCAACCCGCAGGATTTCCAGAGTCCGCTGCCCTGCAACCCGCAGGATTTCCAGAGTCCGCTGCCCTGCAACCCGCAGGATTTCCAGAGTCCGCTGCCCTGCAACCCGCAGGATTTCCAGAGTCCGCTGCCCTGCAACCCGCAGGTTTCCAGAGTCCGCTGCCCTGCAACCCGCAGGATTTCCAGAGTCCGCTGCCCTGCAACCCGCAGGATTTCCAGAGTCCGCTGCCCTGCAACCCGCAGGATTTCCAGAGTCCGCTGCCTGCAACCCGCAGGATTTCCAGAGTCCGCTGCCCTGCAACCCGCAGGGTTTCCAGAGTCCGCTGCCCTGCAACCCGCAGGATTTCCAGAGTCCGCTGCCCTGCAACCCGCAGGATTTCCAGAGTCCGCTGCCCTGCAACCCGCAGGATTTCCAGAGTCCGCTGCCCTGCAACCCGCAGGATTTCCAGAGTCCGCTGCCCTGCAACCCGCAGGATTTCCAGAGTCCGCTGCCCTGCAACCCGCAGGATTTCCAGAGTCCGCTGCCCTGCAACCCGCAGGATTTCCAGAGTCCGCTGCCCTGCAACCCGCAGGATTTCCAGAGTCCGCTGCCCTGCAACCCGCAGGATTTCCAGAGTCCGCTGCCCTGCAACCCGCAGGGTTTCCAGAGTCCGCTGCCCTGCAACCCGCAGGGTTTCCAGAGTCCGCTGCCCTGCAACCCGCAGGGTTTCCAGAGTCCGCTGCCCTGCAACCCGCAGGGTTTCCAGAGTCCGCTGCCCTGCAACCCGCAGGGTTTCCAGAGTCCGCTGCCCTGCAACCCGCAGGGTTTCCAGAGTCCGCTGCCCTGCAACCCGCAGGGTTTCCAGAGTCCGCTGCCCTGCAACCCGCAGGGTTTCCAGAGTCCGCTGCCCTGCAACCCGCAGGGTTTCCAGAGTCCGCTGCCCTGCAACCCGCAGGGTTTCCAGAGTCCGCTGCCCTGCAACCCGCAGGGTTTCCAGAGTCCGCTGCCCTGCAACCCGCAGGGTTTCCAGAGTCCGCTGCCCTGCAACCCGCAGGGTTTCCAGAGTCCGCTGCCCTGCAACCCGCAGGGTTTCCAGAGTCCGCTGCCCTGCAACCCGCAGGGTTTCCAGAGTCCGCTGCCCTGCAACCCGCAGGGTTTCCAGAGTCCGCTGCCCTGCAACCCGCAGGGTTTCCAGAGTCCGCTGCCCTGCAACCCGCAGGGTTTCCAGAGTCCGCTGCCCTGCAACCCGCAGGGTTTCCAGAGTCCGCTGCCCTGCAACCCGCAGGGTTTCCAGAGTCCGCTGCCCTGCAACCCGCAGGGTTTCCAGAGTCCGCTGCCCTGCAACCCGCAGGGTTTCCAGAGTCCGCTGCCCTGCAACCCGCAGGGTTTCCAGAGTCCGCTGCCCTGCAACCCGCAGGGTTTCCAGAGTCCGCTGCCCTGCAACCCGCAGGGTTTCCAGAGTCCGCTGCCCTGCAACCCGCAGGGTTTCCAGAGTCCGCTGCCCTGCAACCCGCAGGGTTTCCAGAGTCCGCTGCCCTGCAACCCGCAGGGTTTCCAGAGTCCGCTGCCCTGCAACCCGCAGGGTTTCCAGAGTCCGCTGCCCTGCAACCCGCAGGGTTTCCAGAGTCCGCTGCCCTGCAACCCGCAGGGTTTCCAGAGTCCGCTGCCCTGCAACCCGCAGGGTTTCCAGAGTCCGCTGCCCTGCAACCCGCAGGGTTTCCAGAGTCCGCTGCCCTGCAACCCGCAGGGTTTCCAGAGTCCGCTGCCTGCAACCCGCAGGGTTTCCAGAGTCCGCTGCCCTGCAACCCGCAGGGTTTCCAGAGTCCGCTGCCCTGCAACCCGCAGGGTTTCCAGAGTCCGCTGCCCTGCAACCCGCAGGGTTTCCAGAGTCCGCTGCCCTGCAACCCGCAGGGTTTCCAGAGTCCGCTGCCCTGCAACCCGCAGGGTTTCCAGAGTCCGCTGCCCTGCAACCCGCAGGGTTTCCAGAGTCCGCTGCCCTGCAACCCGCAGGGTTTCCAGAGTCCGCTGCCCTGCAACCCGCAGGGTTTCCAGAGTCCGCTGCCTGCAACCCGCAGGGTTTCCAGAGTCCGCTGCCCTGCAACCCGCAGGGTTTCCAGAGTCCGCTGCCCTGCAACCCGCAGGGTTTCCAGAGTCCGCTGCCCTGCAACCCGCAGGGTTTCCAGAGTCCGCTGCCCTGCAACCCGCAGGGTTTCCAGAGTCCGCTGCCCTGCAACCCGCAGGGTTTCCAGAGTCCGCTGCCCTGCAACCCGCAGGGTTTCCAGAGTCCGCTGCCCTGCAACCCGCAGGGTTTCCAGAGTCCGCTGCCCTGCAACCCGCAGGGTTTCCAGAGTCCGCTGCCCTGCAACCCGCAGGGTTTCCAGAGTCCGCTGCCCTGCAACCCGCAGGGTTTCCAGAGTCCGCTGCCCTGCAACCCGCAGGGTTTCCAGAGTCCGCTGCCCTGCAACCCGCAGGGTTTCCAGAGTCCGCTGCCCTGCAACCCGCAGGGTTTCCAGAGTCCGCTGCCCTGCAACCCGCAGGGTTTCCAGAGTCCGCTGCCCTGCAACCCGCAGGGTTTCCAGAGTCCGCTGCCCTGCAACCCGCAGGGTTTCCAGAGTCCGCTGCCCTGCAACCCGCAGGGTTTCCAGAGTCCGCTGCCCTGCAACCCGCAGGGTTTCCAGAGTCCGCTGCCCTGCAACCCGCAGGGTTTCCAGAGTCCGCTGCCCTGCAACCCGCAGGGTTTCCAGAGTCCGCTGCCCTGCAACCCGCAGGGTTTCCAGAGTCCGCTGCCCTGCAACCCGCAGGGTTTCCAGAGTCCGCTGCCCTGCAACCCGCAGGGTTTCCAGAGTCCGCTGCCCTGCAACCCGCAGGGTTTCCAGAGTCCGCTGCCCAACAGGGAGAGACCAGGTGTAAGCCAGCAGTTCCAGTCATGAGTGCTGCCCTGCAGTGCGAACAAATCGGGGTCACCCCTCCACAGTGCCAAGCCAAGGTGGTTCCCAAGCACTGTGAGACCAAGATAGCAGCTTCCAAGCCACGCTCACCCGAGCTGGTAGCTTCCAAGCCACGCTCACCCGAGCTGGTAGCTTCCAAGCCACGCTCACCCGAGCTGGTAGCTTCCAAGCCACGCTCACCCGAGCTGGTAGCTTCCAAGCCACGCTCACCCGAGCTGGTAGCTTCCAAGCCACGCTCACCCGAGCCGGTAATGACCGAGTCGCCGCAGATCCGTGCTGCCGCCGCTAGGACCGAGTCGCCGCAGAGCCGTGCCGAGGTCGCTGACCCACAGAGCCGTGCGGGGTCGCTGACCCACAGAGCCGTGCCGGGGTCGCTGACCCACAGAGCCGTGCCGGGGTCGCTGACCCACAGAGCCGTGCCGGGGTCGCTGACCCACAGAGCCGTGCCGCCGCCGCCAAGACCGAGTCGCCGCAGAGCCGTGCCGAGGTCGCTGACCCACAGACCCGTGCTGCCGCCGCCAAGACCGAGTCGCCGCAGAGCCGTGCCGAGGTCGCTGACCCACAGACCCGTGCTGCCGCCGCCAAGACCGAGTCGCCGCAGAGCCGTGCCGAGGTCGCTGACCCACAGACCCGTGCTGCCGCGCGCAAGACCGAGTCGCCGCAGAGCCGTGCCGAGGTCGCTGACCCACAGACCCGTGCTGCGCCGCCATGACCGAGTCGCCGCAGAGCCGAGATGAGGTCGCTGACCCACAGAGCCGTGCTGCTGCCGCGCCAAGACCGAGTCGCCGCAGAGCCGTGCCGAGGTCGCTGACCCACAGACCCGTGCTGCCGCCGCCATGACCGAGTCGCCGCAGAGCCGAGATGAGGTCGCTGACCCACAGACCCGTGCTGCCGCCGCCAAGACCGAGTCGCCGCAGAGCCGTGCCGAGGTCGCTGACCCACAGACCCGTGCTGCCGCCGCCATGACCGAGTCGCCGCAGAGCCGAGATGAGGTCGCTGACCCACAGAGCCGTGCTGCTGCCGCCGCCAAGACCGAGTCGCCGCAGAGCCGTGCCGAGGTCGCTGACCCACAGAGCCGTGCTGCTGCCGCCATGTCTGAGTCGCCGCAGAGCCGTGCAGTTGCTGCTGTGTCCAAGTCACCACAGAGTCGTGCTAAAGGCGCTGCCCCTCCTGTCCTTGCCAGGGTGCTACCCAACCGGTCCACACCAAGGCGCTGCCCCACCGAGTCCAGCTGTCCCGGTGTCTTCGAGCCCAGTGGTTCCAGTCCAGTCGCTGCAGAGCCGTGCCAAGGTCACCACCTACGGAGCCGTGCTGCTGCTGTCCCAGTCACATTACCACAGAACCGGATCGCCACTGGTGCCATGTTCCTGTTGCCGCAGAGCCGGGAGGACACTGTTGCTGTCCATTCCACGTCCCGTACCAGGGGGAGAGAGACACAAAAGGACTGGTGCCAGTGACTTCAAACCTGGACCCAGTTTTGGCTCCCAAGGGGTCTATACCTCAGGTCCTCCAGCCCGTGAGTCGAGTCCTGTCCCTGCTGGATGTTTCCGAGCTTCTAATGGTGCTATAATATGCCTTGAGGACCGAGAGGTGTACGAGCGCGCTCTACGTGCCTACAGGACCCATTGACTTTTTATTTTCATTTCTATTGTCTTCTTTTGAGCATCCGGGGTCTGCTCGTGGAGGGGGGGATATGTGACGTTCTGGGTCTCTGGCGCCCCCTCTGGCAATACTGGACATTGCTTTTAGTTCTGGACATTTGGTTCACGTCCAAGCCTGATCTGTACCTGGACTCCATTGGTTCACCCTGGACCATTTTGTATAAATGGAGACCACTCCCTTAGTAGGGTGCGGTCTCATTCATCCTGGATCAGTCATTCAGCTCATGTCTGGTTTGCCTTGCTCTAGATTCATCCTGAATCTTCTATTCAGTTCAGTCTGTCTTCAAGCTCCTGTCTGGTTTGCCTTGGTCTAATTTTATCCTGTTCAGTCTGTCTGTCTTCCAGCTCGCTCATGTCTGGTCTTTTCCCTGGTCTAGATTTATCCTGTTAAAACCTGTTTTCCTGGTCATTCTGTCTACAGGCTCATGTCTGGTTTGCACTGTTTTTCTTGCCTTCTTGTATCATGTTTAATTCTGCCTCCCATGTTTAGTTGCCTATTTTGTTTATACCTGGTTTTCTTTATATTTCTTGCCGTGAGGTTAAGGCTCTGTTTATTGTATTTAAGTTCTTGGTTCCTAGAATAAATTATATATATTTACTTTTCTAGTTCAGGCTCATGGTCTATTTTCACTGCTCATTAGGCTCACACCCCTCTCTGTCAGGTCAGGTCCCTGACCCCCATCGTGACAAGGTGATGCGGGGAGAAGCTAGGTGCAGGTCACTATTTGACCTTAGGGAGCGGGCTGGGGTGTATTTGGTGATTAGTGAGGACAGGTATCCTATCCTTGTATCCTTCATCCATCCATCATCTGGATTTAACTATCTTCTGCTTTATTTTTTCCAGAAATGACTTAATGTTTTTTTAATCCACATTCTAGATAGCCACGACAGAAGATGAATCATTTTGCTTTAGCTTATTTATTCCACCTAACGTAAACACCCTCTCCATTTTGGCAGTGAATGCATTTATGTTTACCTACAACGTAATGCGGAATTGTCTTCCCATCCCATTATACCTTTGTCACCTTTATTCTTCAGCTTGATGAGCCCTGTTTTCATTGGATTTTCTCAAGGTAGTTTAATTTTCTTGTCCTCCTACATCCAGTTCCTTACTTAGAGCCAAAACTAATAAAAACCTGCAGCAAACTATAATAAAATGTAGACACCACACCATGCATACTACAACTGCCTCTACTGGTTACCAGAACTAGCTACACATTGGAGAACTTGCAAGACAATGTTTTATTGAATGTTAAAAGTGAAAATACTATATTATGCATGCCAAAATAATGAGTATTGCAGCGCAATGTGTTTCATTGTTCTCTCAGTACATAATATGAGAAAAGAGTCTTCTCTATGCAGAAATACTGATCTGATATAGAATTTAACATGTACAACTTAACACACAACAAGCTAATGACTTTATCACAGAGCAGGTTATGTGTCATTGCAGCGCAGGTTCACTTTTCCTGCAGTATCCCATCAAGACATGGATATCACAAGCATCTTAAAGATTAATGAGATATATAAATCCTTCAGATATTGCGTCTGGTACTCCAGCGTCGCGCATGATCACTACTTTGGACGATGCTCCAAGAGGGCTGTTGCGCTGTGTGATTGGCTGATCGCGGTGATGTCAGATGGGAATAAGTGGTAGGATGTCTTGTAAGATGTTTTTTCCATGGTAAGATGGCTTTCACACATCCGACTGCATGCCTCCTGAAGTGAATGATTTTTTAATAGGGAATTACCTCATTATTTACTATATAGTTGTAGCAAATGAATGCTAACACATATATAGGGAGTAAAACAATTATTGTTGCTGGATTCTACCGCCCACCGAGTTCCCCAGTGCACTCCCTTTCTGACATAACCCAAATTCTTATTAAATTAGTCGCTCAAAACCAAAAAAGTGAACTGCTGGTCCTCGGCGACTTTAATGTTGATTGGCTGAATCCTAAAAACAATAAACACTGCTCACTGTTTAAGGCTTTGCAGCTAACACAATTAATCTCCTCCCCCACTCGCATTAATATGAAAAGCCCTAACCACACCTTGCTGGACTGGATTCTCTCCTCATGTCCTGATCGTGTACAGGAGGCAGGCGTTCTCGTTAACAGTTTCAGTGATCACTGCCTAGTGTACTGTGTGCACAAAATAAGGGCCACAAAATGTCCACCAAAGGTAATAATCACCAGGTCTTTCAAGAGATTTAATCTTGAATCCTTCCTAAATGATCTCAAACAGCTCCCATGGTACAGACTAAACCTAGTCCCAGACCTAGACTGTGCAATTGAATACTTTCAAACCGAGCTCCTGAAAGTCTGGAACACCCATACCCAGCTGCGCAACAGCGCTGTACAACACCCCCTAGATGTAGTAAATGCTTTTAATAATTATTTTGTTGGATGCGCCACCACCCTGATTGCTAAGCTAGGAAATGACACGCAATCAGAAAGGCCGCACACAGATCAGGCCCCACCAACAGTGCAAAGACCCTGTAACGCAGAGAAATTCAGTTTTAGACCAGTGCCTGTCAGTGCCATCACTAAACCTCTCCGTAACCAAAAAATGAAATTCCAGTCTGGACCTGATCAAATCCCAGCAATGTGTCACGGTGGCAGTACCACCAGGCACGCACCACCCTATACTTGCCCTCCGATCCTTGGAAGTGGTCGGTCTGTATATATATCCCTATGAATATAACTCGCAGGAAGGTGAGGCCTTGGTTCCTGAGAGAAGCCCCTATATGCAGAGATGCAGGGTAAACTGCAAGGACAGGTGAAAGCAAAGGGTTAACAAAAGACCTCTGTACGGCAATACCAAAGATTCCCTGCACTGAAAGACCGGTCTTTAGGATAGCCGGATCTAATCTAAAGGAAAGTATTACCTTGAAGCCGTACAGAGTCTTTTGTTATATGCAGATGACAGGGTTACCTGGAAACGGTACAGGCAAGGAATATAGCATAGAATAGTCATAGAGGAAAGCCAAAGGTCATAACCAGAGAGAGTACGTCATACAGGATACAGGAATCAGAACCAGAAGGGAAGTCAGCCAAGCCAAAATCAGTAACCGGAGAATCTGAATGGAACATAAACAGCAAAACAAAATACAGCAATAGACAGAACAAAATACACAGAAGGAACTGACATAAACTGGAACAGAAATAAAAGGCAATAACTGAACCAGGATTAACAAACGGAGGATATCAGGAACACAGCAAGGAGCTTTCAGGACACAGGATGCAAGGAGACCAGGCAAAGGAAAATGACCCAGCAATGTCTTATGGGTACATAGCTCTAATATAGGCAGGAGAATCAGGGCAAGGATCAACAGGTGAGCAGCACACAGAACACCAATTAACCCCTGGGAGGCCACCCAGGAATTGGCAGCAACAGAAACACAAGGGAAAAAACATATATACAAATACAGAGGGCAGGAAGACAGATTTTCCAGCACAGAACGTGACAGTATCCCCTCCTCCATGGGTGACCCCAGGGCACCCAAAACATAAAACATGACAGACCGTGATCTGGTTTCCTGCTTCTAACACCAGTCACCAAAATCCATTAAGGACCCACTCAGTGTCGTCTTCCTCCTCCTCAAAACACATGAGCGCATTAGGGTCTTTCCTGATCATGGCCCAGTGTGCCTCACGGAACAACATCCCGCATGGGGATCGTATATAACCCTCGGGTACAGGGCTAGAATTAGGGATGTGGGTACCAGTCAGGCCACTACCCTGCTGGATCTCCTCACGATAGGCACAGAATACGGCATCAGACCCATCCTGGAGCGTGGTATTCTTGGAACCAGATTGACTAGTGTTGGTCAGCTTCCCCCGTCTCCTCCTGGATCGAGACTTGGAAGGGGTGACCACCATACCTGACATGGCAACAGTGGGAGTAGGCTCACCTACCTGTGCCTTACCATGAGGTTTGGAAACCCCGGACTCTCTGTGGGGCATGGGCACAGTGGTGCTGCAACGCAGCTTTGGCACTGCTGACACACAGCTTGCCATGGATCTGACTGGCAGCTTACCAGAATCAGGCAACATTGGTAGCGCATTGCCAGACGGAGACAGGACTGGCTGCGCATTGCCAGACGGAGACAGGACTGGCTGCGCATTGCCAGACGGAGACAGGACTGGCTGCGCATTGCCAGACGGAGACAGGACTGGCTGCGCATTGCCAGACGGAGACAGGACTGGCTGCGCATCGCCAGACGGAGACAGGACTGGCTGCTCATTGCCAGACGGAGACAGGACTGGCTTCTCATTGCCAGACGGAGACAGGACTGGCTTCTCATTGCCAGACGGAGACAGGACTGGCTTCTCATTGCCAGACGGAGACAGGACTGGCTTCTCATTGCCAGACGGAGACAGGACTGGCTTCTCATTGCCAGACGGAGACAGGACTGGCTTCTCATTGCCAGACGGAGACAGGACTGGCTTCTCATTGCCAGACGGAAACAGGACTGGCTTCTCATTGCCAGACGGAAACAGGACTGGCTTCTCATTGCCAGACGGAAACAGGACTGGCTTCTCATTGCCAGACGGAAACAGGACTGGCTTCTCATTGCCAGACGGAAACAGGACTGGCTTCACATTGCCAGACAGAACTGGCTTACCGCCAATTGGCACTGGGGTTGCGGCTCTACATGTAATACAACCAGTAACCATACGTAGGGACTGTCTTTTGGCTGCCAGTCGCTGCTCAGAACCAGCCAGTTGTGTCTTTAAAACCTTACAGCCATCAGAGGTATCTACAGAAGTCTGAGGTTTATTATCGGATGCCTCTTTCTCAGACCTGGATTTCTCAGGAGGTCTGAACTCAAAGTGGGGTCTGGTGCCATCTGACTCCCCGCAGGGTCTGGTACCATCAGATCCCCTACGTGGTCTGGCACTATCCGACTCCCAGCTAAGTCTGGCGCCAGTGGATCTCATGCGTGGTCTAGCTTTAGCGATCTTACTGTGGGACATGGGCACAGTTGGCACTCGGCCAGTATCAGGACGCACAGACTCACCGCAAGTCTTGAGACGCACCGGCACTCCAGCCCCAGGACGCACCGGCACTCCAGCCCCAGGACGCACCGGCACTCCAGCCCCAGGACGCACCGGCACTCCAGCCCCAGGACGCACCGGCTTGAGGGGACAGCCAGACAAAAAGTGCAACGAACTGGCACAATAAAAACAGAGATTGTACTCACGTCTTCTGTTCTTTTCATCAGGAGAAAGCGGACCACGAACTCTGCTTTCAAATGAAACCTGATTGCCAGAATCTAGACACAGGCTCAGTAACCCTTTGAGGTGAACCACAAATTCCTCAAACATGTGCAATAAGGTTTCCAACACGGTACACATCTCTGCGGGCTTATGTAATGGCTGGGTCATTATGTCACGGTGGCAGTACCACCAGGCACGCACCACCCTATACTTGCCCTCCGATCCTTGGAAGTGGTCGGTCTGTATATATATATCCCTATGAATATAACTCGCAGGAAGGTGAGGCCTTGGTTCCTGAGAGAAGCCCCTATATGCAGAGATGCAGGGTAAACTGCAAGGACAGGTGAAAGCAAAGGGTTAACAAAAGACCTCTGTACGGCAATACCAAAGATTCCCTGCACTGAAAGACCGGTCTTTAGGATAGCCGGATCTAATCAAAAGGAAAGTATTACCTTGAAGCCGTACAGAGTCTTTTGTTATATGCAGATGACAGGGTTACCTGGAAACGGTACAGGCAAGGAATATAGCATAGAATAGTCATAGAGGAAAGCCAAAGGTCATAACCAGAGAGAGTACGTCATACAGGATACAGGAATCAGAACCAGAAGGGAAGTCAGCCAAGCCAAAATCAGTAACCGGAGAATCTGAATGGAACATAAACAGCAAAACAAAATACAGCAATAGACAGAACAAAATACACAGAAGGAACTGACATAAACTGGAACAGAAATAAGAGGCAATAACTGAACCAGGATTAACAAACGGAGGATATCAGGAACACAGCAAGGAGCTTTCAGGACACAGGATGCAAGGAGACCAGGCAAAGGAAAATGACCCAGCAATGTCTTATGGGTACATAGCTCTAATATAGGCAGGAGAATCAGGGCAAGGATCAACAGGTGAGCAGCACACAGAACACCAATTAACCCCTGGGAGGCCACCCAGGAATTGGCAGCAACAGAAACACAAGGGAAAAAACATATATACAAATACAGAGGGCAGGAAGACAGATTTTCCAGCACAGAACGTGACACAATGCTGCTGAAAATCAGTGCGCCAGCAATTGCAAAACCTGTCGCAACCCTAATCAACGAATCACTGGCAACTGGATACATACCCAAACTTTGGAAGACTGCAAGGGTGGTACCTATCCATAAAAGTGGAGACAATACTTTGGTATCCAACTACAGCCCAATATCACTGCTCCCTGTAATGTCAAAAATTCTGGAAAAATGTGTCTACACTCAATTGTGTGATTATTATCAGTATCAGAACTATTTAACCCCAGATCAATCAGGCTTTCGTCCAAATCATTCAACTACAACTGCCCTTTTAAAAGTTTGTAATGATATCCAAGCGGGCATGGAACAAGGAAACTTAACTGGAGCCATCTTCCTTGATTTTGCCAAGGCTTTTGACACAGTAGACCATGGCATCCTATTACAAAAACTTAAAAACTCTGGTATTGGTGATAGCACGTTAACCTGGTTCCAATCATATGTGTCTGATAGGTCACAATTTGTGTCCATTTCTGACAGCACTTCCCTTCCCCTCCCAGTCACATGTGGTGTACCCCAAGGCTCGATACTTGGCCCCCTGCTATTCACTATATTCATAAACGATCTGCCCAATGTCTGCAAAGCCTCAACTGTACACATGTATGCAGACGACACTGTAATCTATACCAGCAAACCAAATCTCCCACAGCTGGAGGCCGTGCTGCAAGAACAATTCACAGGGGTAGAAAAGTGGATCAAACACAACAAACCTTTCTTAAATACTGACAAAACGGTAACGATGCTCTTTGGAACCACACCTAAACTACACAAATTGCAAACTCCCCATCTATGTGTCAGGATGAAATCAAATGGCATGTTGACCACAGTCACTTCTCTCAAATATCTAGGTATGTGGTTAGACCCAAATCTATCTTTTGGCCCCCACATTGAAAAACTCTCATCTAAACTTTACCCCAAACTAGGTGCCCTGTACAGAAGCAAATCCTGCCTGAGCCCCGCGGTAAGAAAGCAGATTGTACAACAAATGCTTATGCCAGCTATTGTATACGGAGATGTAGTGTATGCAGCTGCCCCTCAAACACACCTCCAGAAACTTACCACATTGTATATCTCATTCTGTCGCTTTGTGCTACAATGTAACTACATGACCCACCATTGTGACATGTTAAAAGAACTAAACTGGCCATCGCTGGAATCTAGACGCACCCTTCACCTTTCCATCCTGGTGTTTAAGAGCTTTTCTGGTAAGCTACCACCCTACCTGAATATGCTGCTTCCCCCGGCAGTTCCCTCATCCTATAACCTCCAATCCAGGACCTGCCCCTTACTTACAATACCACAATACAAAAAGAAAGTGGCTCGATCCTCATTTTCCTGCAGAGCACCGCAAATATGGAATAACCTCCAGACACCGTCAAATCTTCCCCCAGTCTAAAGTCCCTTAAGACTACCCTATTAACATACCTCAATACGAAATGCACCTGTAAACATGTAACATAATGACTTTATTTCCTACATATTTATTTTTCTGTCAATCTGTATATTTGGTCTTGTGTTAATATCTTGCATTGTATTTCTGTAACCACTCAATGTTCTTGAACCCAGGACATACTTGAAAACGAGAGAAATCTCAATGTATCCTTCCTGGTAAAATCCTTTTATAAATAAATAAATAAATAAAAATTCCAAATGAGAGCAACTTGCGCTGGGCATGACCATGTCACTTTTAAAGTGGTTATTCCTAAACTGAATGATATATATGGGGTCTTTGTGGGAAGAAACCATCCTGTTACCTTGGCTTCTGTATGTCTGACCTAACATAGCTAATCCGATCTATGTATATTATTCTAATACACATTCATATTTGTTCAATCAAGGGGCAAAAAGCATACACTAGTGGCCAAAATTGTGGATAAACCTTCAGAACTCCTCTGCTTCCCTGGGCTGGAAATAGCCCTGACTTGAATCCCATCGAAAATCTGTGGTCAAGATTGAAACGCATGGTCTCGAGCAAGAATCCAAGCAACAAGCGAGAACTCAATGAGGCTATAATCAATTCCTGGCATCATTTGATCACAGAAGAGGATGTCAAAAGACTTGTAGAGTCAATGCCTAGAAGGTGTCAGGCAGTAGTTAAGACCAAAGGCTATCCAACACGTTATAAAAAAAAACGCATTGTGACAAACTTGAAATAATCATTTCTATGCTATATAATAGCCAAGATGCATTGTGGTACATTTCCAGCCAAATTTGAACTTATTTAAAGTTTTTTTGCTGTTAAGGCATTCATTTACTATATTAAATTTAACGTGTGCTGTGACATTTTTAGAGATTTTTTATATAAAAGTACTTTAAGCAGCAAAAGTTTGTAAAAATGTGAGGTGTATCCACAATTTTGGCCACAGTGTATAATGACAAAGGTGGGTGAGAGGCAAATGTACTCCAATTCGGGTTTCCCTTCGGCAGAACATTTAAGCAGATAATCACTTTTCATTGTGTTTTTCTGAAATTATAATGAGTTTATCATCCGGCGTTAGAAAATCTTGTACAGAATGTAGAGATGGAGCAGGCGTCTAAGATGCCGAACAATGATTCCTTACAGACCTATGATCCACGCAACCGCCCATCTAAATACATCCCTGGAATTTCATGTGTCCTTTATGTTAACTAAAGAATATCCATTTTATTGCAGTGCCAGCTGGACTCTTATTAGTTGTAAATGGTCACTCCGCTATCGCTGAGATCAATTTGAGGCATACAGGAGGTAATTAACACATCAATGATTGAAGCAGCTGTCTAGTTAAGCTTCTAACAAATACATTTTCAATCAAATTTTCATTTTTTCCTCATATTCACATGTAAAATCACTATTCACTTTTTAATGCCCTCGAATGTATATATGAAAAGTTCAGGGAACAGAGGGGCCAACAAAAAGAAAATGGTAGGACGGATGTGCTATGTTGAGATGATGGAGAGAGCGATACAAAGGAGATGGAGTTGCCGTGGCAGAGAATATGGGTCGAAAATCAGTGTTCGGTTACCTTTCTTGGCCATTCGGCTATACAGAGAGCAGGGCAGTTCGCCAAATCCTGACGAATTGCCTGCACATTCGGTGCCTGTTCGGAGTCTGTTCGAGGGCAGCGAAATCCCAATAAAAAGCAATGCTTCGGCTATTCAGCGAGCAAAAACCAGCAGCAGTGAAAAGTTCCCGAAATGCCCTGCCATTCGGTGGTTTAATTTGGCAGATTTATTCAGGCGAATCCCATAGGCTTCAATGTTAAAAATATTCCAGTTTTAATTCAATATGTAATAAACCGTTCATTATAAAATTCTGCAGTAAAAATTCTCTTTATCTATAGATTTTTTAGGATATTTTAAGCATTTTTCTGGATTTCAATTTTTTAAAAAAAATTCCGATTTTTATTTTTTTTATTTTAAAGTTTACTTATTTGTTCTGTAACAGTCCTCTTTATTATCATTCCCTGGACCTCATATGTAAATTTCAGACATTTTCGTTCAGTAGTTTCTTTGCAAACAGCGTTTCACTTTTCAAACATTCAAGCAAACTGTTTATCTAATTCATTCACTGCCTTCGTCTGCGGTGTCGGCTTTTTCCGGCGGCTTCGCTGTGTGTGATTGGCTCCTGCTCAGGTTTTTCCGACGTTTTCAGCGGGTTAATCCAGATGTTTTTGCGTGTTTTCGGCGTGCATTCGCCGGGTTTTGCGGTTCATTTTCGGTGGGTTTGCAGTGACTTTTCCCTGCAATTCGGGGACCCTGTGGTGCTTGCTGAATACACCGCAGGGTCCCCGAAATGGGATCGGCAAAACGAACTGAATTGAAGAGGACGAAAAGTCACCGAACGTGCGGTGACTTTTTGATTCTCTTTGAATTACCCTGATAATGATCAACTTTACAAGAAAATGACTACCTTGTATTTTTACACCTTAATATTATAAATCATAATCAAAGTAATGGAAACTGTAGACCCCCTCCCTGATTGCAGCTGTGGCTGAGATGTCTCATTTAATATCTCCATTGGAGCTTTTAGATAAAAAGTTCTGAAGTTAGACCATTAGGTCATAATGTTTAATAAGGAGTAATAGAACTCTGGTGTTTCCACTCAACTCTTCCATTCTATTATAGAACATTAAACTTGCACATTGGGAAAATGTAAAGCAAATATAAAATGAAAAAAAAAAGGTTTGACCTAGGAAGAATGATGGGAAAAGGGGACCCTGCTCCAGTGAGTTTACAGTCTAAAATCTAAGCGTTAGTGGGTGACAAACAGAGCTGAGGGCAAATTAGAATTCAGATTATAGAAAATTAACAGTTACAGTTACAAGGATTTATAAAGCACTGACTAGTTCCACAGCGATGTACAATGGGTGAGACAGAATAACAAATATGCATACCAGTTAAACACACAGAACTATAGGAGAGATGACCCTGCTCGTGAGCTTACAATCTAAGAGGAGAGGGGTGACACACTAGGTGTCACAGATCCCCCCTCGGTCTATAATACAGGTCCCTGTACACAGTATACTCTCTACCCCTCTGATTCTTGGATGGTTGGTACAGCTAACTATCTTCAGGGAACCAGTGGCATCACAAGGGGGGGGGGCAGGGGCAGTCTGCAGTGTGTGACACCACCCCCTAGGGTGACATCCTAAAATATATATAAAAAATTTTAACACACAAAAATATTTTGCCAGAAAAGATACATTGAGATTTCTTTCATTTTCAAGTATGTTCTGGGTAGGCAAGGCCTAAGGTGGCACTTTCCAGGGTTACGTAAAAAAAAACCTACCACTGAAGGGGATATTCACAGAGCAGCGAAATGACGCAGAAATTTCAGTGTTCTGTTGTACCACACACTTTGGGGAATCAAATTTCCCCGGTGAATTCACCGCAGGGTCCCTGAAGTGCAGAGAATTAGCCACCGAATGCCACCGCAAACCCGTCGCCTGCTGTTTTCAAAAAAACTACTGAATGAAAATGTCTGGAATTTACATATAAGATCCTATGAATGAAAATAAAAAGGTCTGTTACAGAAAAAAGAAAAACTGCTATTAGGAAAGAAATGGATTTTTTTGAAAAATGCCTAAAAGATACTAAAAAAAAATGAAGAGATTTTTTTTTACTACAGATTAAAAGAATAAGGGTTTATTAGATATTGGATAAAAACAGGAATATTTTTACATTGAAACCTATGGGGTTCGCCTGAACAAACCTGCCGAATGAAGCCACCGGACATCAGGACATTTCTCTGCTGTTCGGTGTCTCTGAACAGATTAACCATCACTTCTCTATGAGGACTTTCACTGCCTTCAAACAGGCACCGTACTTGCTGGCAGATCGCCAAAATTTGTGTATGAGCGTATCACAGAGCTCCACAGCAATAAACCTCACAGTAATGTGCGCTGTGTGTATGAACATTCAGTGTTATATGGGAGTACTGACTTATGAGTAAGAGTAGTTAAAAAAAGAAATCGCAAAACTCAGGGAGGGTGACACCATGAGTTACCGCACCGGGTGACACCAACCCTAGTGATGCCACTGCAGGGAACCAAGCGACACATAACCAGCAAGGGTTAACAGACACCAGAATATAACAAACTTAGTTAAAGGAACAGGGGTCTTCGTACTAGTCAGACATGTGCCAATATCGATGCCCAGAGCAGGGTCACTAGTATTTGCCAAGTCGTTATAAAGAACAGTGTGAGAAAAGGGGGGGTGTGAGGATCCTGAGGACAAGCATCAGCACTAGTGGCCTGCTCTACGGTGGGGCCCGCTCAGGTCTCACAAGGTTTGAGCTTTGCTTGTGCCATTACAGGATGAATGCTCCATAAGCAAATCAGCCTGCTCTCACCCAATGAGGGTGACCAGTACTGACTGCCAAGGACCTCATCCCTGCACGAGAGGTGCAGCAACCCCCGATGATCATTTTGGCCTTGTTAGGCCTTGTCAGGAGGGTATAGCTGTCACCCCTCTAGGCACATCAAGCAAGGGGTCCACGTCTGGATGACCCTGTAAACTTATAGTGAGAGAAAGGGGGGTTTGTGAGGGTCCTGAGGACGAGCAACAGCACTAGTGGCCTGCTCTACGGTGGGGGCCCGCTCAGGTCTCACAAGGTTTTAGCTTGCTTGTGCCATTACAGGGATGAATGCTCCATATGCAAATCAGTCTGCTCTCACCCAATGAGGGTGGCCAGTACTGACTGCCAAGGATGTCACCCCTGCACGAGAGGTGCAGCAACCCCCG
This sequence comes from Leptobrachium leishanense, assembly GCA_009667805.1. Classification (NCBI taxonomy): domain Eukaryota; kingdom Metazoa; phylum Chordata; class Amphibia; order Anura; family Megophryidae; genus Leptobrachium; species Leptobrachium leishanense. The sequence continues at coordinate 483,299,807 of CM019063.1, read as the reverse complement.
ACGATCGTTTCGGCCTTGTTAGGCCTCGCCAGGATTAGCATCATTTCGGTGCTCTCTGAATAACCCCCTAAATGTTTATTAATTTAGAGAATCTAGACAAGAACATTACAGGCAAAGATATAACAGGCCGACCTTAAGCATCAGGATGAGGCGACAACTGTGCCATGTTTTATTTGTTGTTTAATACATACAAGGTATATTTAAAGGTGATGATTATTGAGATAAATGCAGAAATAAATACAGCAGATGTGCAAGGCATGCAAATAATCACATGAGTGGTTGCCTTTGTTATAAAATCACAATTTAAGTGCAAACAGCACTGCGAGCATTGAAGTCTGGAGCAGATAAAGATATGGAGAGATAGGCTTGTATGCGTAGAGAGATATAATTATGAGATATGGATATTAAAGAGATGTAAATATATGTGCGGTGATTCATTGAAGTTACATTGGTGGATATAGCTCTTGGTTATAGGCATAAAATAAGACTGTAAAAGCATTAAAAAGGTAGATGGATGGGGAAAAACAGGACAGAGTTAATACTGATTTGCAAAATCCTCATTGCTAGGCAATATTAAGTGAAGGATGGTTGCTATGCGTGTTAGTGTGTCCTGTAGATATCCACTGATACATTTTGTCATTTTCAAATCTGTGATCATTTGTGCTATACCAGTCAAAGGCAATTTGGCAGAATAAATAGCAATACATGTTGGGGGCCATTAATAAGGATGCATGCAGGATGCTGGTGGTGATGGTGGGGTTTGGATGAACGTGGAGTTGATATTCATATTTTTTTTATAGAAGAAGGAGGTAGATGTCGAAGGATTGGTGTTAGTTGGCACAGGCGTGCTCAGAAGGGTATACTTGCTCCTGCTTTCAACATTTTAGGTCCTTATATACAATGTTTGGGTTGTTCCTTTTTGGTTCTTGATATAGAACATGAAAAATTCAGGGCAACATTACATTCTTAACGCTAATGTTAGTGCTGTGTGAGCGTTTACGTTAGATTAAGTGGCCCAAGCGTAGGTGGCCCATATTACAATCCATACGCTAACGGGTTAAAAAAAAACTTTACCGCATCGGAGTTTGTGCTTTCTAGTGAGAGCTTCCTGTACTTTGCGCTCCATACTGGGCCGGCCCGTCCATGGAACCAGATGGAGCCATGGCTCCAGGCTGCACTTTGCCAGGGGCAGCATTTTGGGCCTCAACTAGGCACACTACATATTACTTTGAGTTATTTTGCCGTGGAGCTCTGAAAAGTTATATTACTGAAAAGTTATCCACAGTTTAAAGCTTGTGCTAACAGATTCTGCTTCTGCGAAATCCTTTAGCACCAGCTGTAAACTCCCCAAAACTCAGACACTCACATCTCATCCTGCAAATGGCTGGCAGCTCGATCCAACGCTTCTGTCAGTTGGGAGCAGAGTGAGATTGGGGAGAAAGGTCCCCAGTCTCCCTCCGCATTCCGCGATCACGCCACAGACCTGAAGGATCTCACGAGAGGTAACATCCTGCAGGTCAACTGACCAGGCGGAACAAGCCTCCATGGAGTCCTATGGACTCCAGGAGGGGATATTTGCGGCAGAGCGTTAGCGCTGCCCCGAGTATCCAAGCACTTAGTGAGCAACAAGGGGGGTGTTTGTGAGGGTCCTGAGAACGAGTAACAGCACAATGGCCTGCTCTACGGTGGGTGCCCGCTCAGGTCTCACAAACAAGGTTTTAGCTTGCTTGTGCCATTACAGGGATGAATTTTCCATATGCAAATCAGCCTGCTCTCACCCAGAAAGGGTGGCCAGTGCTGATTGCCAAGGACGTCATTCCTGCACGAGAGGTGCAGCAACCCCGACGATCGTTTCTGGCCCGAGTATCCAAGCACTTAGCGCTGCGTTATGGGGCAGGCTGCTGAATGAGCACCTGTCCTGTAATATGGAGCTAAAACGGGGATGCTAAGGGGAAACCTGCAGGCACAGGTTTTCCCTCTTAGCATCCCCGTTTTAGTGGGCAGGTTGTAATACAGCCCTCAGTTTGTGATCATTTCTAGTCAGTGTAGTAAGTAATAAAGGTAACATTTGTGCCCACTCTAAACCTAAAAGGGTTGCACACACCTATGTCAATGGACTACGCAGGGAAGTGTGTGTAATAGAAAAGTGAGGTATAGAACAAGCAGGTTGCACTTATCAGCATCGGCTCAGGAAATAATGGAAATAGCCTGTTTCTTTATGCAATTGCCCAAGCTGGTGTCGACAAATGCAACAGAGTTGAGCTAAGGTAGCATTTAGCGAGTAGAGCCCTGAGATTTATTTGCATTGTCACATCATCATTATTATGCATCCACTGAAATGTGAAAAGCATTACATAACCAGAATTCATACTTAAATATAAATTATGTAATATAATCGCTAAGGAGACTCCTCTGCATGACAAACTATGCAAATGTAATCTCCCCAGCCAGTCGTAAAAACCCATTCTATGATTTTTATGTTAATGTATCATAAACCAATCGAAAAAGAGAACGGGTTAGGCATTCATTAACGGATGCCGCTCAGAATGCATAATTCTAATGAGCGTGCATGCCTAGGTTACACTAACAGAGTTGGTTTAAAGGAGATTTCATTAAGGGACCATTTTAATTTCCGAAACTTAAGGACAAATGATTGTTTATAAACAAACACAGCCAGCATTTACATCTAAGATCGATGCCTTAAGAGCTAAATAAAAATTCATGGTATAATTACTATTACACTGGGAAACATGACAGTTCCATACGTTTAAAGGTACAAAACACAGAAGCATATTTTTCACAATAGATTTCCATTAAGTTAGCATTGACCGGCATTTGCTCTACAAATGCAAAGGTATCCAGCTAGTAAAAAAAGAAAAATCAATACAGTAATATAAAGTGAATATAAAAGCCTCCCCCCCCCCTATTATTGAGACGGTAGAATAATTCAGGAGACTGTTAGTTGGTGTATTCAAACATATTATATGTAAGATAAATTAATGTCTTTTATATACAATTAATTTGTTTCCCAAACAGAGCTTTGTTAATCTCTATTCTTTTGCGCAGCCGTGAATCTATATATAGCCGCGACAAATAATACAATTTATAACCAGCCATGCATTTAGTTGTCAGAAAATATTGATTACATTTCACACTAATGTACTCAAGAAATATGCTGTTAATCAAGAAAAAAAGTTATTGTTCTTTATTATACTGTATCTCCAAGAGACTTAGCTCTCATATCCCGTTGACTATGCACTCCATCTTCAAAACAAGAATAATATTGAAATAAAGCTTGCTCTTGTTCGTGCCGCGATTCAGTTTGCCCAAATTTCATCCATTTAATTTGTTTCGGACTATACGAATCGTTTGAAGAAGCTCGCTGGCAGTGCAAGAGTTAATATGGTGTTATGCTACCCAATTGCTCCACCCATTAAAGTAAATAAACAAACAAACCATTAAAGTAAATAAATAAACAAATGCATATGACGGGGGGGGGGACCCTTGACTGTCATAGCGTTGTTGAAACCAATCAGAGCTGCCTGCCCTGACTGCTATCCTGTTAAGTAGCAAACAGAAGATTCGGACACACTGTGGGAGCTGATTTATTGTTGGAATACGTTGCAGCCTTTCGGTTCCTCTTAGAAGCATGATGCTTGATAAAGGTTCCAGGAGAAACCTACATGTTGCACCTTCCTCCAATAATAAATCAGCTCTCACTTTATTGCACCGTGGAGTGACTGGCTCTTTTGTTTAATACTCAGGCTGGCTGGATAGAAACTGGATAAAAGACAGAGTATAAATGGTTGAATTGCCTGGAACCCAGGTATTTTGTGTGTTTTGGATATGTGTACTGTATCATTTTGCACTACAGACAGGTATTCTGTTACCAGGCAGAACAGTCAAGCCAACCAATCAGACGATTCTTTGTTTTGCATGGAAAAATCTTATGAGTAGTGCCCAGAAAAGGAAATGAATGAGGCTCAAATGTATCCATTATGCAATCTGTGCTTCATTCCTTAAGTCCATGTGACATTTCATTGATTCGTTATTAGAATGAAAAAAACTAGGGGACATGTATACTATCTTTATGTAAGCAAAGCATGAAATAAGTTTCTGTGACATCCAACTTACAAAAAGACAGTCCATTCCCTAAATGGTACGGAGTTAGGGAAATCCAAGCAGGAGAAGGATTTGGGAATAATCATAGACTTCAAACTAAGTAACAATGTGCAATGTCAAACAGCAGCCGCCAAGGCCAGCAAAGTACTGGCATGCATTAAAAGGGGAGTTCACTCACGGGATGAAAACATAATTTTGCCTCTGTATAAATCAATGGTCAGGCCGCACCTTGAATATGCCGTGCAATTTTGGGCACCTGTCTTAAAAAAAGATATTATATCGCTAGAAAAAGTGCAGAGACGGGCAACTAAATTAATAAGGGGGATGGAAGGGTTAAGTTATGAGGAAAGACTAACAAGCTTAAACCTGTTTAGTTTAGAGAAAAGGCGCCTTAGAGGGGATCTGATAACCTTATATAAATATATACGGGGCCATTATCAACCATTGTCTGATAACCTATTCATTAACAGGACTATACACAGGACACGGGGTCATCCATTTAGACTGGAAGAAAGAAAATTTAGCTTAAAGCATAGGAAGGGTTATTTTACGGTGAGAACAATAAAGCTGTGGAATTCTCTGCCTGTTGAGGTGGTTGGGTCAGAGTCTGTACAGACTTTTAAAAAGCGACTGGATGACTTCCTGCAGACACAGAATATTAAGGGTTATAATATTTAATATGTGGGTAAAAGCTTCTTGATCCAAGGAGAAATCTGACTGCCATTCTGGGGTCAAGAAGGAATTTTTTCCCAGTATGTTGCATATTGGCAAGCATTTCAGACTGGGTGTTTTGCCTTCTTTTGGATCAACAGCAGTAGGTTATGTGGGAGAGGGTGAACCCGATGGACGCATGTTTTTTTTCAGCCTATATAACTATGTAACTATCTATGTAACATGTTTCACACCTGTTTTAAGAAAACAATCCCATGCTGTCTTCATAATGACATGATTGTTTTTGGTTATTTATCATATGTATAAGAAGTGATGCGTTACTGACAGTAGAAATGATTATTATGAAGGATTGGATTGTAAGAATTGCTTGGACAGATTGACAAGATTGTCTTATTATTCTTTATTTATGAAGCGCCAGCATATTCCGCAGCACTGAACAATGGGCCCAATATAGACAGGGTTACAATACATTGAAAAACATTTTGATAAACCAGTAGAGGAGGAAACAAAGGCCCTATTCCTGTGGGAACTTACACTCTAGAAGGGTTAGGGGTAGAAACAGGCAGATTGGACTGCAAGGTGAGAGTGATGTACTCTTGAGGCAGTGAGTCGGGTGGCAGGCTTCCCTAAATAGGAATGCGAGGAGAAACTAGGCGCAGGTCACTGTTTGACCTTAGGGAGTGGGCTGGGGTGTATTAGGTGATTAATGAGGGGGGATGAGTTAGTGAGAGCTTTATAGGTCATTACTGTGAGGTTTATTGCTGTGGAGCTCTCTCCTATGCTCACACACAAATTTTGGCGAATTGCCAGCAAGTACGTGCCTGTTTGAAGGCAGTGAAAGTGAAGTCACACATGGATATATATTGCCCCAGCTCACATATGGATATATAGTGCCACAGCTCACACTTGGATATATTGCCCCAGACCAGCTCACACATGGATATGTCCCCAGACCAGCTCACACATGGATATATTGCCCCAGACCAGCTCACACATGGTAATATGCCCCCAGACCAGCTCACACATGGATATATGCCCCCAGACCAGCTCACACATGGATATATTGCCCCAGACCAGCTCACACATGGTTATATGCCCCCAGACGAGCTCACACATGGATATATTGCCCCAGACCAGCTCACACTTGGATATATTGCCCCAGACCAGCTCACACATGGATATATTGCCCCAGACCTGCTCACACATGGTTATATACTTATATGGGTATATTTGCCCCCAGCTCACACATGGTTATATTTGCCCCCCAGCTCATATGGGTATATTTGCCCCCCCAGCTCATATGGGTAGATTTTCCCCCCCAGCTCATATGGGTATATTTTCCCCAGCTCATATGGGTAGATTTGCCCCCCAGCTCATATGGGTAGATTTGCCCCCAGCTCATATGGATAGATTTGCCCCCCAGCTCATACGGGTATATTTGCCCACAAGCTCATATGGGTAGATTTGCCACCCAGCTCATATGGGTAGATTTGCCCCCCCAGCTCATATGGGTAAATTTGCCACCCAGCTTATATGGGTAGATTTGCCCCCAGCTCTCACCTCCTGTCTGCGACTGCTTCCCCCGATTATATCCTGCCGGGAGCGCGTTCTTTTCCCTCCTACGTGCGGCCACCAGCATGAATACCTGCCACTCGCCTGGGGTTCTATACACCAGCCAGCCGTGATCTCGCGAGATCACAGCTGGCTGGTGTGTATAGAACCACAGGCGAGCGGCAGGTATTCATGCTGCGGCCGCACGTAGGAGGGAAAAGCATGCGGCCGCCGGCAGGATCTAATCGGGGGGAGCGCTGCCGCTGCTTTGGTGTCACCTGGTGTGGGCCGCACCCTTCCGCCTCCACTTAGCGATGCTAGTGAGTTAACCTCCCTGGCGGTCTAATTTTTTCAAAATTTCGTGTCTAAAAGCTTCTCAATTTTTTTTTAAATACATAGTCTGTAATAATTAGGAATCACACACTGAAATCCGTGCAATCAAGAGTCCTTACTGGTAAAATCCTTTATAAATAAATAAAATAGTAAATACACTGAGTCCGATAAAGTTTGAAACTCGAAATAATAATTTATTATCCCAAAAATTATTATCCAAAATAATGCAAATAAATGATATTCAATAAAATATCAAATAAATAAATAATATTCAAAAAAACACTGAAATTTGTCTGAAAACAAGAGTAAGAGGATGTATGGTCTATTTCTTATTCTGTACTGCCACCTAGTGACCGTTCATAAACATTGCACTTTGGATTACAGTGTTTTATGAAATGTTTATAAATTTGCTGCTGGTCCCGCCCCCCTGCACTGTGTGACTCGCAGGGAGCCTTCCAGGAAGCAGCTCGCCGCAATCACACAGCGGGGGACAGCGAGGGAGCGCAGGAGGAGGTGAGTATGCATCCAGCCCGAGTGTAGCTCGGGGTTACCGTTCACGGTAGTGAAACTTAACCCCGAATCACACTCGGGAATACCACCAGGGAGGTTAACCTATAGAAAGCCAGAAATAGAAATAATACTCACAATATAATTTTTAACAATTTATTTTCTATTCTTTTTTTTTGTCAGTTTAGATGACCGAAAGGAAAAATTGCAAGTTTTCAGGCATTGTTACCTCTATGTATTAAACAACTCATTGATATAAGGTGACTTGTTTAGCATTCTGCAATAATTAGCATTCGCTTGATGTCCCTCAGGGCTTACGCGCTTCTTGTGTACCTATGGAGGAAATACAATTGGTGGACTGGGGCTCTGCCACCGATTTACTTTTGCCGGCTGGAACAATTACAAGCCCTTCCAGTATTATAGCTAATCTTGTACTGGATGGATGGAGTAGAGGTAACATCACTGCTCTATAACCGTGGACACTCAGGTTTGAATCCCAGCAAGAGCACCTCTCCAGTAAGTGTCCTTGGGCAAGATACCTAACGGTACATACTCGCCACCCAGGACATACTTGAAAACAAGAAGCTTTCAGTGAACTTTGGAACCCTAAGGAGACCGGTATTCAGACACTGATGTGCTAGAAGACTGGTTCAACATTTTTCATTCAAAACTCATATGCCCCATACTGAGTTCCAGATGACGGTGAAGGGATTTGTGATGGCAGTTTATTGTTTATGTCATCCTTTTCCCTTGCGCTCTCTCTATTACAGAAGTCTGCCATTAATAGACACGATGAACTAAAAACAAAATAAAATAAAGCATCATAAACAGTTTTTGTCAGCCTTAAAATAAGCATAATTTATAATGATACTTTAAATTACTCAAAATTAATTTTCTTTAATATCTAATATTGTAACTCAAACTGCAACTGAAAGGCTATTTTGAAGCATTTAAAACCAGAGCAAATAAATGTTCTAAAATGTGGACGTCCAGCTGTCTAAATGATTAATGTTGAATAATTTACTTTGCAGTTGATAAGATCTGAACACTAGTACAGGTAGACTGTTTTACTTTAATTTGTTTACTAGTTGATAGCGACAGGTCTTTCCCCTTGTGTTTTCTTCTGCCTTTGCACGCTACTTAGCCATTTAGCTGTATGTGGGGGTAAAAGTGACAATGATGCTTCTAAAATCAGCTTAAGGCTGGGGTCAGACGAACGCAGTGCGAACGTGCGTTTAGCCGCACTTTTTTACGCCGTGGTAGCAGCAAATGACGTCCAACTCAGGCCGACACACGAAGTACGGCCGCCCGAAAGTTTGGCCGCGCAACGCAAGCGGCAAGCGAACACATTTTCACAAGAACGTTGAACCGCTAGTACTGACGTACGGAGTGCGTTGCGTCCGCATAGCGGCGTGTGTGTGTGATTAGGAGACGTCAGACGCTGCTCATGTCCGGCCAACATAATGTCCAGACACCCAAAGTTTCCAGGTTTGGATCCGTAAAAAAATCACGGCCGAGATTGCGCATCGTATGACCGCTATCGCATCTTCCGAGAAAAAATGCGTTCGGACGCATCAACACACTTTTTGACGGTAGACGTGACAAATGCGTTCGTCTGACCCTAGCCTAAGACAATGATTTTATTGGCAAGACATTCATTGAGTAGAAAATCCTGATAATTATATGAGGAGTTCTATGATGATGTGGTTTGAGTGAATGGGTATGAGTCTAACTAATAGGATCTAAAATACATAGATATCATTAATTATTATGGGTTTTAAAACAACTAATATTACAAGATTGACAGCCTTTTCATCTCGGGTTTTGACTTAAGGGTTATTCAGAGAGCACCAAAAGGCCAATGACATTACGGTGCTCTCTCGTACCCCGCACTTTAGGGAATCAAATTCCCCGACCCTGTGGAAAATTCAGCATTCACTGCAGGGTCCCTGAAATGCAAGGAAAGGCTGCCAAACAAATCTGAAAAATCCCTGAATAATCTGCCGATAACCCGCGGATACGATCTAAAAATATCAGATCACTTTGAAATGCCGCAAAAAACTCGCCGAACGTACCCGATGATCCGTCCAAAAAATGCAGACGATCCGCCAAACACAGCGCCAGCCAGCCGCCGGAAAAAGTCAACAACCGTCGTACGGATTAACAAAAGAAAAAAAAAGATTGAAACTTTCTAAAAAAAATAATTTATTCAATAAAAGCATAAATGACAGCACATATTATCATCGTACAGCAAATATTCCGCTAATGCGGGAAAAAAGGGTGAATAATCACTATAACAGTCAGAAACTGTAAAAGGTACATAGTGACATAATAATCAGAATAAGAACAACAACATCGTAATTAACAATAACGGAAGAGTGAGCCGCAACACATAAAAATGATAAAAAGAAAAAAAAAATTAAAAAAAGGGGAGGATGGGGAATGCAGATGGTGAAGTAGTGTAAGGATCAAGTAAACAGAAAGAGTGGAAGGAGAGAAAAGGAAAAAGGAATCAGGAATAGAGGAAGTAGAGGCCAGTCAAAGAGGAATGAGAAGGGATCCCAACAGGGATGGCTGAAAGTAATGTTCTGAGACTATCTGTAGTTAGAAATTATACAGGAGGTGGGGAGGAGGGAGAGGACCAGGGCTCGAGTCCTGCGGGAACGCTGGCCGCACATTGCCGACGCTGCGCCCGCGTGTTTTCCTCCTACGATTAGCGGCCGCTGGCAGGAAGTGCGCCGCTTGCCTGGGATCCAACAGCCAGCTGCGATTGGCTGTTGGATCCCAGGCGTGCGGCGCACTTACTGCCAGCGAGCGCTAGTCATAGAAGGAAAACACGCGGCGTCGGCAATGTGCGGCCAGCTTGTTTCGGGCCTGGCAGAGGTGAGCTGGGGCCTGGGGCAATATACCCATGTGAGAGCTGGAGCAATATACCCATGTGAGAGCTGGGGCACTATATACATGTGTGAGCTGGGCACTATATACTGTACATGTGAGAGAGGGGCACTATATACATGTGAGAGCTGGGCACTATATACATGTGAGAGCGGGGCACTATATACATGTGTGAGCTGGGGCACTATATACGTGTGAGAGCTGGGGCTATATACATGTGAGAGCTGGAGCAATATACCCATGTGAGAGCTGGGGCACTATATACATGTGTGAGCTGGGGCACTATATACATGTGTGAGCTGGGCACTATATACTGTACATGTGTGAGCTGGGGCACTATATACGTGTGAGAGCTGGGCACTATATACATGTGAGAGCGGGGCACTATATACATGTGTGAGCTGGGGCTATATACATGTGAGAGCTGGGGCAATATATACATGTGAGAGCTGGCGGCAGATATATCCATATAACCAGTGCTGGGTATAATATTCTGGGGTCCGGTGCTGGGTATATTATTCTGGGGGCTCAGTGCTGTGCATATTATTCTTGTGGCTCAGTGCTGTGTATATAATTCTGGGGGCTCAGTGCTGTGCATATTCTGGGGGCTCAGTGCTGTGCATATTATTCTTGGGGCTCAGTGCTGTGTATATAATTCTGGGGGCTCAGTGCTGTGCATATTGTGGGTGCTCAGTGCTGTGTATATAATTTTGGGGGCTCAGTGCTGTGTATATAATTCTGGGGGCTCAGTGCTGTGCATATTCTGGGGGCTCAGTGCTGTGTATATAATTCTGGGGGCTCAGTGCTGAGTATATTATTCTGGGGGCTCAGTGCTGTGTATATAATTCTGGGGGCTCAGTGCTGGGTATATTATTCTGGGGGTCCAGGGCCTGTGTATATAATTCTGGGGGGTCTGTGCCTGGATATATATATGTACAGTATGTGATATATATATTATATATAACGTGTTAGTCCAGTTGCCAAAATCACGAGTATACCTGTACGTAGTGATACCTTTCACTGATCAGTATAGTTTCCAGACTTGAAGAGGAGAGGTTACATTCTCGAAAGCTTGTCTTTTAAATGTAATTTAAACCCAATAAAAATTGTATCACCACATACTGCTATACTCGTGATATATATCTTTTTTTTCTTCGGGTAATAGGGGTTGTGGAATTCGTGGGTGAGTTCCCTCACTTTTTTCCCAGGACTTGACCCCTGGAGAGGACCGAGGAAAAGAGAGAAAAGGGGGAAAGAATAATTGGAAAAAAAAGGAGGGTATGGGGGAGCCACATGAATGCACCTGAAAAGGTCACGGAGGACAAACAGAACCAACAACTAAGGCCAGGTTTGCAGCACATACTCCTATAGGGATAGTACACAAAACAATAATTAGAAGTAATAAGCCAGGGTTATGCATCTCACCCAAACCAAGGGCTCCATAATTTGTCAAAGGTTTCCACCAATTACATTCCTATTTAAAATATATATATTAATGCCGTGGTATTTAGATTTGTGATAAACATGATCTCTGGATTTGTGATTTTTTATTATTTTTTTTATAATCCAGTTTCACCACCATTCAAGAATATTGCATTGACTAGAATTCAGGGTGAAATGACCTACCCAAGGGCATCCATATCTGCACAAGACAGTGAAAACTATTACTTTCGCGAGTTTGCTGACAGTGACGGCAAATGTACTTTCTAGAACTTTACAGAGCTCAATGTCACGGCAAGCAAAAGAATAAAATGCGACGCACTTCATTTGTGATCACTACGTACGTAAATATGTTTTTTTTATTTAATTCAGACGCATGCAGGTAAGAGCTATGAAAATCTTAAATTTTCAAAACAACATTTTTTTTTCGAATGTAAACATAATTTTTAAATTGTATAATATAAAGGAAAATCAAGGAACATACTGTACTTGCACAGTTGCAAACCAGAATCCTTTTCTCTGTCCTTTTTTAAAAAAAAATGTTTTCACTAATATAAAATATTTGTCTTTCGCATAGTGGGCAACCCATTGACTCAATCTGCCCGTTACATTTGTGAAAAAAACCCTTTGTAAATAATGAAGCCAATAAATGTTTTTCAGTTGCTTGGACAAGAAATAATAATAGAGTACAATATTGCACTCTAATGCAATGCACATACAATGAACTAGATTTGATAGAGAGACAGAGTCAGACAGCGGGTGGCAAACATAACAGAAAGAACTCTCAGCACTAAAAATTAAAGTCAATCCTTCTTTAATGCCAGTCATGATTTCCGTGTATTTCTGCAATGTACTTTTCTTCCAGGAGAAAACTTCTAGATCTTTGTGTGATGATAGCAATGGAAAAGAAAAAAAAAATCCCCCTATTCTTTAATCTTTTCTTTAAAGTACACCTGTCATACTCAACTGCTGGGTGCCGCCATTGCTTGTCTCCTATAGGTCGACTCCCTTTACAGGGACACATGGTCTGCTCTGATTGGAACTCAGACTGCTGTGTAAGTGTTGTCTTCAAGATGGCGATGCCCTGTAGTCAGGTATGAGAATTGAACATTGGAAGGAAGCCTATATAACCCCTTGCTTACCCTGGTACAGCCTTCTTCTACTTATCTCATCCAACTGTGGAACAAATTATGCACATAAGCCTGTCGATTGTATCTGCATGGCAGTTTGAATGTGTATGGCCAGGACTTGGAAGGGCCCTCCATCCTCCAGATCTCAGAATGCTGCCAAAATATGGCACCTGTTGTCCATGGAATGTTTGACCATCGGAAGATGGCCTACTTTGAGAGAATAAGGACCCCTTAAACTTGGAATCCCCCTAGCAATCTCCTGTTAGGTAGCTCTACGTGGTGGTACTTGGAGTCCCTCTAGTTTCAGCCACAAGGGATGAAGGATGCTCATGGCTGTTCATGTGATCTAGAGTAGGATGGCCCCCTGTCGATCTCCCCCTGGACTTTTCTTTTCCCCATCCCACTTACTGCCCCTTTATTTTCTTTCCCCTTTTCCCACACTTTTCTACCCCCCTCGCCATCAGCTTTCCTCCCCCTCCACGAATTCACATCCCTTTTTCTACTTTTCCCTACTTTGTCCCTTCACACTCACCTCCTTTCCCTTGCCACTTTTCTTGTCCTCTTCGTTCTGTCACACCCACAAACACACAGGTTCCTTCCTTGGCACCTGAGGTCATCGCAGCCACTGACATCTTCATATTTTTCATACATACCTACTTGTACCCAACAGCTTTGGCTTTAATTACCACCTCTACGCTGATGACACTCAGATCTACCTCTCTACTCCTGATCTCTCTCCCCCTGTCCTTTCAAAAGTCAGTGACTGTTTATCTGGCATCTCCTCCTGGATGGCCTCCCACCACCTAAAGATCAATATGTCAAAGACTGAACTCCTACTTATTCCTCCCTCCAATGCCTCCCCACCTCCTGACTTCTCTATCACGGTGGAGGGTATCACCATCTCCCCATCAAACCAAGTTCGCTGTCTTGGAGTTACACTTGACTCTGCTCTTTCATTCATCCCCCACATCAAGTCTCTTTCCTCCTCCTGCCGATACCAACTGCGTAATATTTCCAGAATTCGGCCATTTCTTACCGCTGTCACCACAAAACAACTCATACACGCCCTGGTAATCTCCCGACTCGACTATTGCAATAATCTCTTATCTGGCCTCCCTCTGTCCCGCCTCTCCCCCTACAATCCATCCTGAACGCCTCCACTAGGCTAATTCACCTCACCCACCGCTCTGTCTCTGCCACTCCCCTCTGCGAGTCCCTTCACTGGCTCCCCATCCACTGCAGAATTAAGTTCAAAATCCTTATCCTTACCTACAAAACCCTCACTAACTCAGCTCCCCACTACCTGTCCTCACTAATCACCAAATACACCCCAGCCTGCTCCCTAAGGTCAAACAGTGACCTGCGCCTAGCTTCTCCCCGCATCACCTCTTCCCATGATAGACTGCAGGATTTCTCACGCGCAGCCCCCACTCTCTGGAACGCTCTCCCTCGTACTGTCAGACTTTCCCCTAACTTCTCTTCCTTCAAACGCTCCCTTAAAATGTTCCTATTTAGGAAGCCTACCACCCAACTCACTGACGCAACCATCAATCACTCTCACCTTACAGTCCTCTCCTCCTGTTTCCAACCCCAACCCTCCCAGATTGTGAGTTCCTACGGGAATAGGGCCCTCATCTCCTCCTGTACTGTTTGTCAGATGTTGTTCAATGTATTGTAACCCTGTCTATACTGTGCTTATTGTACAGCGCTGCGGAATATGCTGGCGCTTTATAAATAAAGAATAATAATAATTGTACCCAATTATTCAAGGATCAAGGCCCCCTCCATTTACCTTGACCACATTTCCCTTCTTCACCCCCTAAAGCCATGTAGCAATACTAACCCTACTCCAACAACACTTTCACCACAGATAGCAAACTCCCTTATAGTTTGTTGTTTTTTTTGAGAAAGGATTTTACCAGGAAAGATACATTGAGATTTCTCTAGTTTTTATGTATGTCCTAGGTGGTGAGTATGTACCGTTAGGTGTCTTGCCCAAGGACACTTACTGGAGAGGTGCTCTTGCCAGGATTCAAGCCTGTGTCTCCACAGTCTCCATGGTTATAGAGCAGTGATTTTACCTCTACTCCACCCAGCTGGTAATTGCTGAATTGTCAACTGTTTCCCCCCTAGTATTTCAATACGCAACACCAATAGTTTTGACACAACATCTTTCACAATGTTTTTGTGTCTTTGAAATCCTTAATCAAATCGATATCAATAAATAAGTACAAATATTTCATTTTTACTGAGAAAGTAGATAATCAAGACCATATCTGCCCAGAAACTCTAAGGTGAAACTAAATTGATATTTTTTGGAGATTTCTTTCAATCGTGTTAAATATATTTTTAAGACATACAATGAAAAAGCGAGGGACTGTCAAGACACATTCTAGTCTTTAGCCTGGCTTTTGCAATCTCCTGCCGGAGTGACGTATCACATTCCACCTTTTGTTTTAGTTATCTGACTGAAATTGATAATAGATGTCACAATGCATACTGTATATGACTCCTTTTTTGAGGTATTAGTTTCTAAGAGGTAACTATTACCACGGAATGTTGGCTGGATTTCCATGAATAGGGTTTACACATTGTAGTAACGAAAAGCCTAATATTTATTGTTTGTATAATCATTTCGAAAAATTACTCCTAATGGTTCACACGGATAAAGCTTGCCAAAAAGGTGCACCCGTTTTCATCCAAAACATAAAATAACCCTGAATACAAGGTGAAGTGATCGAGCAGACTGCAATTATCCTATCCTGTGCTCTTTCTATCTCTTTTATTTCCCGATACACGTCAAGCCACTTTTAATGCTAGCACCTGCTGATATTTGGCAACCGACCTCATATCACTCACCTTTGAACATGTGTTTGTACTAGAAGATCAAACGAGGTTTGCTTATTATATATTCATTCAGACATCATTTCACATCGCGTTTCTCAAATGATAAACTAGGTAAAACCCTGTAAACCTTTGAGGCAGTATCTTAATTTAAATGTGTGAATATGATTCTAACTTTGAATACAGTTTGCAGAACCACCTATTGCCTTGCATGAGATTAGAGAACGTAACATTATCGTGGCTGATTGTGCTCAGTGATTTCATGCGTAAACAGCTGAATTTGTGACAGCTGTCTGTTCCTCAAAACCAGAAATGTGTCAGTTTTGACGTATTTTAAACTGTTTGTGTTCATAATCATTCAGTTCAATTAATTTCTACACTGCCTGCGTTAAAAATGCATCATTATCGAAAAGCATCAAATCTTAGCTAATTATAATACTTAAAGTATGATCCAGGAACTTGGGGTGACGTGTCAAAAAGTTTCTCGAAGTTATGAAGACAGCACCTGTCCCTGGTCAACAAAGTAACTAATAATCTAAGTTATAGTGCAACTAGATAGATTGATCGATACAGATAGATACATTGATAGAGAGATAGATAGATAAATAGATATGATAGATAGATAGAGAGATAGATAGAGAGACAGATGGATAGATAATGAGACAGACAGATAGATAGATAGATGGATGGATAGATGGATAGACGGATAGACGGATAGACAGATAGACAGATAGACAGATAGACAGATAGACAGATAGATAGATAGACAGATAGACAGACAGACAGACAGATGGATAGATGGATAGATGGATAGATAGATAGACAGAGAGACAGATGGATAGTGAGATAGACAGATAGACAGACAGATGCTAGATAGATAGATAGATAGATAGATAGACAGAGAGACAGATGGATAGATAGTGAGATAGACTGATAGATAGACAGAGAGACAGATGGATAGATAGTGAGATAGACAGATAGACAGACAGATGCTAGATAGATAGATAGATAGATAGACAGAGAGACAGATGGATAGATAGTGAGATAGACAGACAGACATAGATAGAAGATAGATAGATGGATAGATAGTGAGATAGACAGATAGACAGACAGATGATAGATAGACAGAGAGACAGATGGATAGATAGTGAGATAGATAGTGAGATAGACAGATAGACAGACAGATGCTAGATAGAGATAGATAGATAGATAGATAGATAGACAGAGAGACAGATGGATAGATAGTGAGATAGACAGACAGTTAGATAGAGAGACAGATGGATAGATAGTAAGATAGATAGATAGACAGAGAGACAGATGGATAGATAGTGAGATAGACAGACAGACAGATAGATAGAGAGAGAGACAGATGGATAGATAGTGAGATAGACAGACAGATGCTAGATAGATAGATAGATAGATAGACAGAGAGACAGATGGATAGATAGTGAGATAGACAGACAGATGATAGATAGACAGAGAGACAGATGGATATATAGTGAGATAGACAGACAGACAGATGCTAGATAGATAGATAGATAGATAGATAGATAGATAGATAGATAGATAGACAGAGAGACAGATGGATAGATAGTGAGATAGACAGATAGACAGACAGATGATAGATAGACAGAGAGACAGATGGATATATAGTGAGATAGACAGATAGACAGACAGATGCTAGATAGATAGATAGATAGATAGACAGACAGAGAGACAGATAGACAGACAGATGCTAGATAGATAGATAGATAGATAGATAGAGAGACAGATGGATAGATAGTGAGATAGACAGACAGACAGATGGATAGATAGATAGATAGATGGATAGATAGTGAGATAGACAGATAGACAGACAGATGATAGATAGACAGAGAGACAGATGGATAGATAGTGAGATAGACAGACAGACAGATAGATAGATAGATAGAGAGACAGATGGATAGATAGTGAGATAGATAGATAGACAGAGAGACCGATGGATAGATAGTGAGATAGACAGACAGACAGATAGATAGATAGATAGATAGATAGAGAGACAGATGGATAGATAGTGAGATAGACAGACCAACAGATAGATAGAGAGAGGACAGATGGTAGATAGTGAGATAGACAGACAGATGCTAGATAGATAGATAGATAGATAGAATAGATAGAGAGACAGATGGATAGATAGTAAGATAGATAGATAGACAGACAGATGGATAGATAGTGAGATAGACAGATAGACAGAGAGACAGATGGATAGATAGTGAGATAGACAGACAGACAGATAGATAGATAGATAGATAGATAGATAGATAGATAGAGAGACAGATGGATAGATAGTAAGATAGATAGATAGACAGAGAGACAGATGGATAGATAGTGAGATAGACAGAGAGACAGATGGATAGATAGTGAAGATAGATAGATAGATAGAGAGACAGATGGATAGATAGTGAGATAGACAGATAGATAGAGAGACAGATGGATAGATAGTAAGATAGATAGATAGACAGAGAGACAGATGGATAGATAGTGAGATAGACAGACAGATGCTAGATAGATAGATAGATAGATAGAGAGACAGATGGATAGATAGTAAGATAGATAGATAGACAGAGAGACAGATGGATAGATAGTGAGATAGACAGATAGACAGAGAGACAGATGGATAGATAGTGAGATAGACAGACAGACAGATAGATAGATAGATAGATAGATAGATAGATAGATAGATAGATAGATAGATAGATAGATAGATAGATAGATAGATAGAGAGACAGATGGATAGATAGTAAGATAGATAGATAGACAGAGAGACAGATGGATAGATAGTGAGATAGACAGAGAGACAGATGGATAGATAGTAAGATAGATAGATAGATAGAGAGACAGATGGATAGATAGTAAGATAGATAGATAGATAGAGAGACAGATGGATAGATAGTAAGATAGATAGATAGACAGAGAGACAGATGGATAGATAGTGAGATAGACAGATGATAGATAGATAGACAGAGAGACAGATAGATAGATAGTGAGATAGACAGATAGATAGACAGACAGATGGATGGATAGATAGATAGATAGATAGACAGATGGATAGATAGATAGATAGATAGACAGATGGATAGATCGTGAGACAGAGATAGATAGATAGATAGATAGATAGATAGATAGATAGACAGATGGATAGATAGTGAGACAGAGATAGATAGATAGATAGAGTACAGGCTGGAACGGGGTCGTGCCTATTCCGCAATGGGGCGGCTGCAACCACCAAATTGTATCTAGCCCAGTAACATGTATATAACATAACAAGAAGAAAAATGTCATCTGCGCTTATTCCTATTACACCGTGTGAAACAAAACACAATTAGGCTTTGGTTTCTTTTAATGGCCATTAAGAGTGTAAGCTCACCTGCCAACGTCAATGCACCTCTAGTGAGGGTGAGTCCTATCCAAAAAATGAAGCCTCAGGCTGCTGTGTAGCAAACCATCACTGCTCACGCTGCTTTTCAGTCATGAGGTAGACTGTGGGCCTTTATTTAATGCCCTCCCAGAAACAAATACACCTTGGGATCAAAAAACAAAGACACGGAATGGAACAGGCTGTAATGATGACCTGGCTGGAGGTACAATAAAACATACATAATACAGGAGGGATGGGGTCGCGTCTATTCCCCGATAAGGCGGCTGCAACCTCCAAATTGTATCCAGCCCAGCAACATGTATAAAAAATAACAAGAAGAAAAATGTCATCTGCACTTATTCCTATTATACCGTGTGAAACAAAACGCAATTAGAGGCTTTTATTTTTTTTGAGGAAGTATTTTACCAGGAAGGATACATTGAGATTTCTCTCATTTTCAAGTATGTCCTGGGTGGCGAGTATGTACTGTTAGGTGTCTTGACCACAGACACTTACTGGAGAGGTGCTCATCGGGATCAAACTCATATCTCCACAGGCTCACTCCACGCAGAGCAGTGATGTTACCTCTACTCCACCCAGCTTTGATTTCTTTTAATGGCCATTAAGAGTGTAAGCTCACCTGCCAATGTCAAGGCACCTCTAGTGAATGTGAGTCCTATCCAAAAAATGAAACCACAGGCTGCTATGTAGATAGATAGATATACAGTAGCTAGAAAGATTGATACAGATAGATACATTGATAGATATAAACTGGGCTATTCAGAGAGCGGTGAAAACCAGGAGACTTGACAGGAGAAGAAAACAATCTAGACCAAATAGCCAATTTGGACAGTGAGATAAATGGGAGAATTTTTCTGGTTTGACTATTTTGACTTAGAATTTTCACTTCTCCAGTCATTCTCCTGTTTTTCACCTCTCTCTGAATAACCCTGATAGAGTTAGATAGATTGATACAGATAGATAATTGATAGAGAAATAGAGAGATAGGTGGATAGATATAGCTAAATAGATGGATACAGATAGATACATTTATAGAATAATAGTGAGTTAAATAGATTATAGATAAATATATAGAGTTAGATAAAGTGATAGAGAGATGGATAGATAGATAGATAGATAGATAGATAGATAGATAGATAAATAGATAGTTATATTGATGCAGATAGATAAAGTGATAGAGAAATAGAGAGATGGACAGATATAGCTAAATAGATTGATACATATAGATACATTTATAGAATAATAGAGAGATAAACAGATGATATATCAATAAAGGTAGATAGATTGATACACAGATAGATAAAGTGATAGAGAGAGAGATATCGATAGATAGAGTTAGATAGTTTGATAAAGATTGATACACAGGGTTATTCAGAGAGCGTGAAAAGCAGGAGAATGACTGGAGAATGAAAAATTCTAGGTCAAACTAGCCGATTTGGAAAGTGAGATGAAAGGGAGAATTTTTCTGGTCTGGCTATTTTGACCTAGAATTTTTCATTCTCCAGTCATTCTGCTTTTCACGCTCTCTGAAAAACCCTGATAGTGATGGAGAGATAGATATATCAATAGATAGATAAAGTGATGGAGAGATAGATATATCAATAGATAGATTGATACATATAGATAAAGTGATGGAGAGACAGATGGATAGAGAGATAGATCAATAGATAGATAAATAGATAGATAGAGAGATAGATATATCAATAGATAGATTGATACAGATAGATAAAGTGATGGAGAGATAGATATATCAATAGATAGATTGATACAGATAGATAAAGTGATGGAGAGATAGATATATCAATAGATAGATTGATACATATAGATAAAGTGATGGAGAGACAGATGGATAGAGAGATAGATCAATAGATAGATAAATAGATAGATAGAGAGATAGATATATCAATAGATAGATTGATACAGATAGATAAAGTGATGGAGAGATAGATATATCAATAGATAGATTGATACAGATAGATAAAGTGATGGAGAGACAGATGGATAGAGAGATAGATCAATAGATAGATAGATGGATAGAGAGATAGATAGACACTGTAGATAGATATCCTATGGAAGTCACAAACATCCCTTCTATTTATAGTGCAGCAACCATTTATTTCTCATTGAATGAGAAAACACATATATTTTGTCGCTTTTATATTATTTTCATTGCAAACTCCCTGTAATTATTGCAGAAAATACACAGAGGGAGTATGAAAAGTCTAAACTATTGTGGAGGAAAATAAATGAATTCTCATTCATTTTCTCTAGGGCAGATTAAAATATATCTGCTTTTCTGTAGTGTCTATAATACATTTTTATGAAGTCGCATACAGTGGACTTGCCACTTGCATTTTTAATACAGTGAAAAATAGTGTTAAAAAGCAACTATTAGTTAGACATTTTTTTCTGTTATGGAACATGATGAAAGCGTTATACTAGAAAAACAAGCTCCTTTCTCACTATGCAAAACTTGTACAAGTCTTTCAAATCACGTAGTCCATCAATCTTTAGTTTCTGTGATTTTTCTTAAACGCACATGAACAACCTTTGATTAATGTAAAGTGGATGTGATACGTTGACCCTTGCAATCTCACATTGTGGTGGATGTATCTTTGATGGTGAGACTCCTCCTCAGATCCAGAGGTGGGTGCCACCATAGAGCTGGCTTTCTGTCTATGGTTTTCAACAGGCACTTTTATGTAGACAGTCCCATTGCATGCGCAACTTACTCTGTCGTGACGGCAATGGAAAGTGACTACTTTCTCACTACATACCCACTAATGAGGTGACTGGAGAGTTTAGGAGACCCAATGGAGGGCCTTCTCCTACTTGTAGCAGCTCTAATGAGTTCAGAATGCAATCTGCTGGAGGCGATTGTGTTTGCCATCTTGACGAGGCCGATTCACTGCGATGCCCAAATGGAACTTACCAAAGGTGAGCACCTGCAGTGCCTTGAGAGCAACTCCATTATGGGAGCCTTCATCAATTTAAACCAGGGCTGTCAAACTCTTAACTGTAACTCCCATGATTCTATTGCCATTTATTATATTCAAGGTGTTCTGCGAATTGTAGGCCTTCAACATCTTGGACCTGGACTTTGACATCCCTGACTTAGAGACTCCCTCAAGGATGCTATCAATGTCTTCTGGACTCTGCAGGTAGAAAAACAGATGCAGGACATACTTTGATAATTATATGCAGTGTTTGCAAGACCTTCTTTCCTCCTCCCCTATAAATGTGGGGTCTACGCTCATTGATAGCTCCTGGTTATGCTGTTGGATAGTAATTCCTGTTGTGAGATTCTCTTACATCCTTACTTATTGTTTCCAGATTCTACAATCTACTGATTGAGGCCTGCTTCTACAAGCCTGACTTTTCTTTCCATCCCATATTACCCACCACAGAGACCTCTACTACCCCCTTGTTACACTTATTAGTGTCTTGTATTAAGTGTCCACTGCTCAACTGGAAATTACAGCCTTAACCTGTTAGCTATAAATGGGTTACTGCTGGAAATGGAACTGTGGCCGAGAAGGTTTAACACCTTTAAATAGACAGCTAACTTTTACTGTAATATAGTATCTCTTTCTTATCAATAATTAGGTGAACCAGACAAAAAGTATCCAAAAAAAGAAAGGTACAGTCATCAATGTGTGACAGGTATGCCAAACGTGTCCATCAATACAATGTGTCTGGGCCTCTGAGACTCTCTAACACATAAAAATACTTTTTGTATATAAACTATATGCTCATGTCTCTTTTAAGTCCACCAATAGAAGCATTTATCATGGAAATATGGAATAGAAATGGCCATGGACATGCATCCCTGATAATATTTTTATTGAGGCATATTTAAGTATATTATGTTCTATTCTTGTTTTTCTATTCCTTTATATTGGTTCAGAGATCTATTGGGTAAGCACGTTTTCACCAACCCTGCATATATAGGCCACTATTACATTATGCGCACAAATTTGTCCGCGCAGCGCAATTTTTTTGCGCACAGCGTTAATAGTTATCGCACAAACATTAACGGTGGTATTACGATCCGAACGCATTTTCTCATCCGTCCAAAAATAACGTTCATAAAAACGATGCGCAAAACAAAGAGTAATATGTGTGCAGTAACGTAGCGCACGTAAATCAGTGTGCGGACTGTTTTTTTCGCGGGATTCAGCCAATCAGAATTAAGAACCTTAATTGACATCAATTTACCTTAATTGACTCACTTAAGTTTTTGCACCTGTCAAAGTAAATCTGAGTATATATGCTGCAGCAATATTAAAAACACGCACGAATTCCCAATTTAATTGTTTGAGTATGTGTAGAATGTGTAACTATACTTTGCTGTATTTTTTTTCCGGTGCTGGTGTTTTTCGTTTCGGCCAGAACGTTCCGATTTGAAGTCACCACCAGCTTTTCAAAGACCTTAAAATTATGCACGCAAACGTCGTTCGTAAAAAGATGCGCATCGATTGTAATACCATCCGCATACCAGCGCACAAACAAATTTGCGCTCACAATGTTAAGTATAGGACGCGCACAGTTCATCACGCTCGCGCAGGTCCATCCACGTTAAACGATAACGCTCATTGTTTGCGCGAACGTTGTAATACGACGTTCAGCGCAACGGGTTTTGCCCCTCGCGCAAATGCGCATTTGCGCGTGCAAAAACAAGTACGCGAGGAATGTAATAGGGCCCATAGTGATTCATATATATCAAGGATTAGCAAACGTGGCCATCCAGGTGGTTTGGAACAATCTCCCATGATAATCATTCACTCCTTGGTAGAGACTCATGGGAAAAGTAGTTCCAAAGCATCTGTAGGGTCAAGGTTGCGAACCCTTTTTTTTTATAGATCGTGAACGAATGACAGGAAGTTACTGAGAGTTTCAGGAAACACACCTTGTCTTATGTTGAGCACGTCTCATCACAAGATGTGCTATAAAACTTTGGGTTCAAGCCTGTATGAATCACCCTGTGATCCTCTAATGTCATATCAGTAAATGTTCAGTATCCGTCTTGTATATTGTCATAACCGAAGTAATAAATCAAATAATCATGTTTTCTGCTTCATCTGTGAAGTGAATTTATCTTTCAATCAAAGTGTAACATTCATAGTGTCTCCATCTGGCATGCAAAGAGTAAGTCAACAAATCCCCATACCAGTTAGACAGCTGATGTCTAAGTTCTCAACTTCTTAATTTTGATGGACAGAAACCACTAAAAGAGAAAGGAAGTTTATCATTCATTCTGCTTCTCTGTAGCAAATTAACTAATGACATTTGTAGCAGGCTTTCATCATATGATGTGGCTTGAAAGAGTACGTCTGAAAGGATCACCAAGCCAATGCATGTCATTTGGATTGTAGAAAAACAGCAGATTTGACAGCATGGGTCAACGGTGGATTCAGAAAGGGAATAACAATAATAATGACATTTCAGTCATACAAGAAATGATAGGGTCACATGAACCTATGTGCAGTCAAACATCATCATTGAGAAATGCCTTATTTATCAAACTTAGTGTTTGTAAAATGTCACAGCAAAAGCCCAGGTGGGTAATCAGTAACAATTTATAAAAGCCCGAGGAGGAATGAAAAAGTGCACTCAATTTTTACCTGACAGTCTCTAAATATATATATATATATATATATTATTTTAAAGACCCAGGAGTGCTGGCTTTCCACTATATATAATATATATATATATATATATATATATACTGTATATATAAAATACGTTCAAATCTGGCACTCCCGGATCTCTCCAAAGTCCTTGCCCGGTGCTGCGCTAGGCTATTGATATATCAGGAAACAAGCTTGTTTCCTGATATATATATATATATACACACACAGTATATTACACTGAGTGGCCAGATTATTATGACTGCCTGACTTTTTTTAAGGCAAATTAGGTGTAATTTCGCGCTGAAGTTGCTAGAGGTCCAGACCATTATAAATAGGGAAGCAGGCTGTTTACCACGACAGTAGAAGTGATTTTTTTTCTGAAGATATGGGTAAACAACGAGATTTAACAGCCTTCGAACGTTGGATGATTGTTGGCGCTCGGAGCCATAGAGTGAGTATCAGCAACAGCAGAATCTGTTAAAAGTTCCAGAGCAGCTGTTGTTAAAGTGTTTAAAGACTGGACTGTCAGAAAATCTGGGTCTGAACGTGTGAATTGTGGCTGTCAGCAACTAGTCAATGTTAGGGCAGAACAGAGAGTGTCAAGACTGGTACAAGACAACAGAAGAGTAACAGTGCATCAAATTACTGCAGATCTTAATCCGGGATCCCCTCAAGTGATCTCTGAATGCACTCTTCGTCGTACACTACATCGTATGGGGTATGGAAGCCAATTGCCGGTTCAAACACCTTTGCTGTCTGCAGTTAACAAGATAAAACGTCTCCAATTCGCACAGGAACACAAGGATTGGACAGTCGAGCATTGGAAAAAAGTTATGTGGTCGGATGAATCACGTTTCCAGTTGCATCATGCAGATGGCAGAGAGAGAATTTGGTGGGAACAGCTTGAAAGCAGCACCCCACATGCATGAGTACAACCCTTCAAGCTGGTGGGGGCAGTGTTATGGTTTGGGGCTCTTTAATTCATGTGGAACAACGTCTGAATAGCACAACATACCAAAGCATTGTTGCTGATCAAGTTCATCCTATCATGTTGATGGCGTATCCCAATGGAGATGGCTTCTTCCAACAAGACAATGTGCCATGCCACGGTGCTCGTATTGTGCAGGAGTGGTTTAAAGAACATGAGGGAGAATTTCCCTTGCTTAGGAGACCCCCCCCCCCCACAATCACCAGATCTCAATCCAATTGAGCATTTGTCGGACAAAGTTGAAAGAGCCATCAGGCAGCTGGTTCCACAACCATCAAATCTAACAGAACTAGACAGTGCTATTCATCGGGCATGGTGTCAGATTCCTCACATCACCTTTCAACATCTCGTGGAGTCAATGCCAAGAAGAATCACCGCAGTATTGAAGGCAAAAGGTGGTCCAGCGAAATACTGATGGGGTGGTCATAATAATCTGGCCACTCAGTGTATATATAATTTTCCAGACTTGCCACCCAAACAATCATTACAATTCTTTCCAGTTAAGTTGGTGAGTATATGATCACTAATTAATATTAGATTGAGACTAATTAAACTTCAGTAGATTACAAGGTCAAGGATCTCAACTCATCTCCTTCTCAGTATCAGGAATAAATTATGGTGATAACAAAAAGGGCTACAAGTCAGTTAATTCTACATCAACAGGTTCCAGTGACAAATCCGCTCTGCAACAACTCGACGTGGGTTTTGTGACTATCCCTTTAGCATTTGGTCGTTGTATTTGTAAATTCAGGGAGAGTACGTTTAGAAGGTCCTATTCTTTCCTCTTTATGCATGTAGTTTCCTATTTTATTTGCTCTGCAATCCAGCCCCTAATGATAAATTGCCAAAATCTAGATTAAAAACAAAGAAACAATAGCTTCACATTTAAAAGCGAACGCCTAATGGTATAAGCTGCTGTTAACACAATTTACAGAGCAATAATACAGAATTGTAGCTTCACAAGGATGAGTATTGCAAATGATTATGGTTCATTTCTGCTGCAATGTTTATGTAACGAAAGCACAAGAAAAATATTTCCGGAGTAGACAGATTTTGGAACAATAACAATCCTCGATTAGATGGCAAAACAATATACAAACAAAAGAAATTGCAAACCTGCACTTTTCCCCCCATGCAATTTATTGGATATTATGAATGTCAAAGTATGTCATATTAGATCTATTTTTTTTTTCTTTGTAAATAGATATTTAGCTGTAGGTAAAACTCCAGAATGTGAGTGTCTGAAATTTCACTGCTGAACCGATCTATTATTAGATGCCTAACAGCAACGTTCACAGGATGTCATTATGTTTTGCAGTTTCAGCATAAACTGCAAGTAGCACTTCATCTCACCGTTAGATGATATCTGGCCAGCCTGGTGTCCTTCCGCTATGCTGGGAAAGAACACTGTTATTCTCTCATACGTTACAAAGCTTGGAGGACAGTGCTTAGCTGCAATATCTTTAAGTGACATCCACATAAAAAGACAAAAACCTATAAAAATTAAAACCTGCATTTAAACAGAGCACTAAATTAGGAGATCGGATGCCAAACTTAATGTTATATATGTTACAGCTACGGTGAGAAAGCCGTTAATGTGCAGATTACCTAGCTAATCTGCAGATTAACTGATTTGCACCGTTAATGTGCGGAATCAAGAGTGTTCCGCACTTTACCTAGGTAATGTGCACATTAGCGGCTGCCGCATCGTTAAAGTGCAAAAGTGTGTAGTTGAAAGGTTTGTGTCCCTCATTTCCTGCAGTGTAGCTAGGTAATGTGCACATTGACGGCTTCGTATCGTTAAAGTGCAAACGTTTGTAGGGAAATGAGGGAAAGGTTTCTTTCCCTCATTTCCTGTCCCTACACCTTCCCCCCTCTCCCTCCACTTTTCATTTCTGCCTGTGAGCGCGTGAGTTTGTGTCGTGATAATAAATAAATAACATTAAACCGTTCGATTGTTGATTACCTAGGTAATTTGCGAAATGACACAAGTTTTCGGCACTTTAACGGCTGACCCTAGTTAATCTGCACATTACCTTTTTAATCTGCACATTACCTAGTTAATCTGCAGACTAACTGATTTCTGCACTTTAACGGTAACTTATACACATGTACATGCGAACATACTTATACGCACACACGTTCACTTATACACATCACTACACACATTAACATGCATTTTTACACAGTTATACAATCAATTACACACATCTGTATACATGCACATATTTATTTATAAAGTATTTTACCAGGAAGGATACATTGAGATTTCTCTCGTTTTCAAGTACGTCCTGGGTTCAAGAACATTGAAATGTTACAGAAATACAAAATAATAAAATGCAAGATATTAAAAAAAAAACACAAAAATGCAGATTAACACATAAAATAAATATGTAGGAAGTATATTCACTATTCACTACAAACATACAAACATGTATACACATGCACTTATACGCACATACACATGGACATGCACTTATACACACATTATAGACAATAGTAAGGTATGGACCGGAACAAATAAAATATCTTTAGAGCGTAAATCCCTGAGGGATGTTTCCTCCTCTCTTCATTCAATAAAATTTACCATAAATGCAAAAATACATTAATTGCTCTATAAAACAAAACAGATATAGAAAGGGCAATACAGTCTCTACAATATACTCTTAAAAAGCCCCTATTAATATATCATGCACACAAGCTGGAAATGACCAGTATGCATATCAAAGATATACTCAGCCGCCTTCTGTGCCTGGACGCTCTCTGGTGCTGGAAACAGGATACCCACGCGGGAGCCAACTCGCTGGAGAAGGAGCCGCCGGATACAGACAGCAATCTCAGATGGTGAATAAAAGGCTAGTGGTGGCTACAATTTATTGCAGATAAAACATTAAATATACATAAAAGGACAATAATATGATGTGTTACGTCACTCTCTGGTGACTTCCTCAAGATAAATGTCCTGATAAGCCCCACTATTTATTAAACCGTTCATTCTTTCAAATTGCTGCAAAAATTCTCTTTATTTATAAATTTTTTGGAATTTTTTCGTCAAAATTGTTTTCCAATTTTTTTTAAATTTCTTTCTTGGTTTGTTATTTTTTTCTGTCACAGACCTTTTTATTATTATTCATAGGACCGTATAAATTATTTCCAGGCATTTTCGTGCAGTAGGCTTTTTGCAAACAGCTCTTAAAAGTTGCAGTGTTTTGGGTTTTGTTTTGTTTTTTACCCCGTTTGTCGGCTTGTTGGCTTTTTCGAGCGGCTGATCGACGCTGTGTTCGCGTATCGTCAGCTTTTTTCGAATGCGTTAGGTGGTTTTGCGGCAGATCGTTGAGTGCGTTCGACATTTTTTTCGGCAGCTTATCGGATAGAGCCAATGTTTTTCGACAGTTTTGTGGCGGTTTTCTCGTTAGATTCGGCGGTTTTGCAGAGGTTTTTCGAATGCGTTCAGCGGATTTTCCCTGAACTTTGGGGACCCTGTGGTGAATGCTGAATTCACTACAGGGTCGGCGAATTTGATTCCCTGAAGTGCGAGGAATGAAAGAGCACAGAAATTACAGTGGAATTCCGGTGCTCTTTGAATAACCCTGTAAGTATATATACACTTCATCTAAATGCACCCAGATACACATTTATATACACATATTTAAACAGTCCTGCATATCTTAGGTCACTGTATTTCTTCTCCCTGGTGGAGATGCTCAATCGTGGGCAGCCTGGAATTGGATGTTCTACCACTTAATTAACTGTGAATACATTACATAATTATTATTGTTATGAATTATTCTGAATTGTCATAGCTAAACGAGGTAAAGACCTACAGGGTAATTCAAAGAGATCCGAATGGCTGGAGAAAGGTAACCGAACGCTGAAAATCAGCGTTCCGTTACCTTTCTTGGCCATTCGGCTATCCAGAGAGCAGGCAATTCGCCACATCCTGGCGAATTGCCTGCACATTCGGTGCCTGTTCGGTGCCTGTTCGAGGCAGTGAAAACCCCATGAAAAAGCACTGCTTCGGCTATTCAGAGAACACAAACCAGCAGTGAAAGGTTCCCGAAATGCCCTGTCATTCGGTGATTTCATGCGGCAGATTTATTCAGGAGAATCCCATAGACTTCAATGTTAAAAATATTCCCGTTTTAATTCAATATCTAATAAACCGTTCATTATAAAATTCTGCAGTAAAGAGTCTCTTTATTTATTGATTTTTTAGGATATTTTAAGCATTTTTCTTGATTTTTTTTTTAAAGTTTACTTCTTTTTCCTGTAACAGCCCTTTTTATTATCATTCATTGGACCTCATATGCAAATTTCAGACATTTTTGCTCAGTAGTTTCTTGCAAACAGCGTTTCACTTTTCACACATTCATACAAACTGTTTTGCTAATTTATTCACTGCCTCTTCTGCGATATTGGCTTTTTCCGGAGGCTGCGATTGGCTCCAGCTCGGGTTTTTCCGTGGTTTTCTGCAGGTTAATCCAGATGTTTTTGCGGGTTTTCGGCGTGCATTCGGTGGGTTTTGCGGTTAGTTTTCGTCGGGTTTGCGGCAGCTTTTCCCTGCAATTCGGGGGGCCCTGTGGTGCTTGCTGAATACACCGCGGGGTCACCGAAATGGGAACGGCAAAAGGAACCGAATTGAAGAGAAGGAAAAGTCACCGAACGTGCAGTGACTTTTCGAATCTCTTTGAATAACCCTGTTAGGGTAGAGAATTTAGCCATATGGGTGATTCAGGCTTTTTCATTTTTC
Source organism: Leptobrachium leishanense (assembly GCA_009667805.1). Lineage (NCBI taxonomy): Eukaryota > Metazoa > Chordata > Amphibia > Anura > Megophryidae > Leptobrachium > Leptobrachium leishanense. The sequence continues at coordinate 483,269,524 of CM019063.1, read as the reverse complement.
CTTGACATTCCCATCAATCCCATCTCTATTGAATACATTTTTTTGTCTCTTTAAAAAACTGGATCCGATATGAAGAAATTGTTTTCTTCTGTTGAATATATTGCTGCGTAAACATGATTACGTAATGCTACGAAAAGAAAAAAACCTATTTCTGAGAAAGCGTCCACTGTGTGGCCATGAACACTTATTATCAGATCTTTATTTCTACATTACTGCATTTGCATATTAATAAAATGTGAAGTAAACACTTTTTTGAAACTTTGCTGAGTTTACAGAAACATTTCAAACTGTGAATTATCAATTTACACCTGAACTAAACTTCAAACGAGCCAGCTGGGAAAAATAAAAGAGAATAACAGAATTTCCCATCCCCAGTATCGCAGGTTATAAGATCACATCTACTGGAGAGGGACAACGCGGGTAACAAAAAAATATATTTATTAAAGAACTGGGGAAACGACTTTTTATCTACTTAGAAACATAGAAACATAGAAAAATGTCGGCAGATAAGAACCTTTTGGCCCATCTAGTCTGCCCAATTACATGGATACTTTACCTGGATTTATCTTTTGTTTAGGATAGCCTTATGCCTATCCCATGCCTGCTTAAATTCAATTACTGTTTTGGCCTCTACCACTTCTACTGGAAGACTGTTCCATGTATCCACCACCCTCTCAGTAAAATAATGCTTCCTGATGTTACTTTTAAACCTTTGCCCCTCTAATCTAAGACTATGTCCTCTTGTTTTGCTACTTTGTTTCCTTTTAAATATACTCCCTTCCTCTACCTTGTGGATTCCCTTTACGTATTTAAATGTTTCTATCATATCTCCTCTGTCTCGTCTTTTTTCCAAGCTGTACATGTTAAGATCATTAAGCCTTTCCTGGTAACTTTTCTCCTTCAAGCCGTACACCATTTTAGTAGCCCTTCTCTGAACTCTCTCTAAGATGTCTATATCCTTCTAGAGATACGGTCTCCAGTACTGCACACAGTACTCCAAGTGAGGTCTCACCAGTGCTCTGTACAGTGGCATGAGCACTTCCCTTTTCCTACTGCTAATACCTCTCCCTACACAACCAAACATTCTGCCAGCATTTCCTGCTGCTCTATTACATTGACTACTTACCTTTAGATCCTCTGCAATAATAACCCCTAAATCCCTTTCCTCAGATGTTGAGGTTAGGACTGTATCAAATATTCTATATTCAGCCCTTGGGTTTTTACGTCCCAGATGCATTATCTTGCACTTATCCACATTAAAACTCAATTGCCACAGCTCCGACCATTTAGTCCGACCATTTAGTCCGACCATTTAGTTTACCTAACTCATTTGTCAGCTACTCCATTTACCTTCAGCTGCATCAACTCATTACAACTCTTACAGGGTAATTCAAAGAGATTCGAAAAGTCACCGCACATTCGTGACTTTTCATTCTCTTCAATTCGGTTCCTTTTGCCGATCCCATTTCGGTGACCCTGCGGTGTATTCAGCAAGCACCACAGGGTCCCCGAATTGCAGGGAAAAGTCACCGCAAACCCGACGAAAACTCACCGCAAAACCTGACGAATGCACGCCGAAAACCCTCAAAAACATCTGTATTAACCCGTCAAAAAACCTGAGCAGGAGCAGCGAAGCAGCTGAGACCGCGGACGAGGCAGTGACTAAATTAGCAAAACAGTTTGTGTGAATGTTTGAAAGTGAAATGCTGTTTGCAAAGAAACTACTGAGTGAAAATGTCTGAAATTTACATATGAGGTCCAGGGAATGATAATAAAGAGGGCTGTTACAGAAAAAAGAAGTAAACTTAAAAAAAAAAAAGGAACTTTTAAACAAAAAGAAAAATTCTGAAAAATGCTTAAAATATCCTAAAAAAAATCTATAAATAAAGAGACTCTTTACTGCATAATTTTATAATGAACGGTTTATTAGATATTGAATTAAAATGGGAATATTTTTAACATTGAAGTCTATGGGATTCGCCTGAATAAACTTGCCGAATTAAACCACCGAATGGCAGGGCATTAGGGGAACCTTTCACTGCTGGTTTGTGTTCTCTGAATAGACGAAGCAGTGCTTTTTCAGGGATTTTCAGCGTTCGGTTACCTTTCTCAAACAATTTGGATCTCTTTGAATAACCCTGTTGGTGAATTAACTTCAATAAACTCATAACTGTGTGTATACTGTATATACTCATTAAAGTTGTGGTGGAGGGCAAAAAATGAGATTAAAAACCTCCACACAGCAAATAATATACAGGGTTATCCAAAGAGATCCGAATTGCTTGAGAAAGGTAACCGAACGCTGAAAATCAGTGTTCGGTTACCTTTCCTGGCCATTCGGCTATCCAGAGAGCAGGCAATTCACCAAATACTGGCGAATTGCCTGCACATACGGTGCCTGTTCGGTGCCTGTTCGAGGGCAGTGAAATCCCCATAGAGAAGCAATGCTTCGGCTATTCAGAGAACACAAACCAGCAGTGAAAGGTTCCCCTAATGCCCTGCCATTCGGTGGTTTAATTCGGCAAATTTATTCAGGAGAATCCCATAGACTTCAATGTTAAAAATATTCCCGTTTTAATTCAATATCTAATAAACCGTTCATTATAAAATTCTGCAGCAAAAAGTCTCTTTATTTATAGATTTTTTAGGATACTTTAAGCATTTTTCAGATTTTTTTTTTTTTTTTAAAAAAGTCCGATTTTTTTTTTTTTTTTTTTTCAGTTAACTTATTTTTTTTGTAACACCCCTCTTTATTATTATTCCCTGGACCTCCTGTGAAAATTTCAGACATTTTCGCTCAGTAGTTTCTTTGCAAACAGCGTTTCTTTTTCCCAGATTCATACAAATGGTTTTTCTAATTTATTCACTGCCTCCTCTACGTCACAGCTGCTTCGGCTCTGTGTGATTCGGCTCATGTTCGGCTCCTGTTCGGCTTTTTCGAAGGTTAATCCAGATGTTTTTGCTTGTTTTCAGCATGCATTCGGTTAGTTTTCGTCAGGTTTTCGGCAGCTTTTCCCTGCAATTCGGGGACCCTGTGCTCTTTGCTGAATACACCGCAGGGTCACCGAAATGCAATCGGCAAAAGGAACCGAATTGAAGAGAACGAAAAGTCACCGAACGTGCGGTGACTTTTCGAATCTCTTTGGATAACCCTGATAGTTTATTATTCCAGAAGTCATTTACACATCCCAGCAATTCAGAGAACTGCTTCACAGAGCTCGTGTGCTACATTCCCCATATGCAGCACAGAACTCTGGGTAAGACATGCAAATGATGTTTGTTATTTCTCAATTTTTGCATCCTGGGTCTGTTTTAACACAGAACCCTCTAACCAGTGCCATGCCACACTAGATGGCTTTTTTTTTTTTTTCTTAGCAGTGGTCTGGTGCAGGCAACAAGTCACAGCCACTCCTGTAAAACTGTTAGGCTGGGTTCACACCTACGCGTTTTTTATATGTGCGCAATAAGTGCGTTTTTTTACTGGCGTATCGCGCATACGAAAATCGCGCGAACGCGCATTGCAGCGCGTTCAGGGCAATGTCTATGGCCGCGAACGCGCTGCTATACGCACCAAACAAACTCCCGAACTTCTTTGTGCGTTGGACGTTATAAAGCGCGTTCCTGCGTGCTTTAAAACGCTTAGGTGTGAACGGGTCCCATAGAAAATCATGGGATTTCCCCGTTCATGCGTTTTATAGCGCACAGGTAAACGCTTTAAAACGCTAAGGCTAGGGACAGATGAGCGCATTTTCTGCAGCCACCGTCAAAATGTACGTCGATGCGTGCGCACGCATTTTTTCACGGAATACGCTTAAGTGGTCAGACGATGCGCAATTCTGGACGTATTTCATGACGGTGGGGTGAAAAGAAGTCTAGGGAAATCCGGCTGTTTGAACGTTATGTTGGCCGCACACTAGCAGCGTCTGACATCTCCTAATCACGCACACACGCTGCTATGCGGCCGCAGCGCACTTTGTACGTCAGTAGCAGCGGTTTAACGTTCTGATAAAAATGCGTTCATTTGCTGGTTGCGTGGTGTCGGCGCACTTTCGTACGCACGTACTGCGTATATTGGCCGTCATTGGCCGTTATGTGCTGCTACTGCCGCCGTGATTTAGTGCGTCTGCACGCGCGTTCCGACTGCCCCACTCTGACCCTAGCCTTAGATGTGAACGGGGCCTTAGAACGAGAGCATTTGTATTCTTGAAAATAACATATACTGTATCCTCTGAGACAATACTCCCCCCCAACCATAGGCATGCACAGTCCCTATTTTAAGGTGTACACACATGGTACATTTATTTCTTACAAACTGTAAATAATCATGTATTGTCAGTTGTCTTATTCTTTATCAGAACCCAAACAGAAAAAGTTCAAAAAGCGTAGATGTGAACCTAAAAGGTTGAAACCAGGAGCAATTCCCTGGGCAGGCCCACCTATATCCGCATGCCTATGCTCCAAACTTATCCTCGCTCTATATAGGTATTTCTTTCACAAATCCTGGCGTCCTGCGTACATTTAATGCATTAAAAGTTGCGTTCTGATTCTGGAACTCGTTGACTTTGGTTAGTTGCACTTCCACCCATTGGCCTATATTCAATAAAGAGGTTATTCATTAAGCACCAAACTTGCCACCGTATTGCACCGACCAGTGAATTTCACCATTCGGTGCAATTTTGGGCAGTTCGTCTATTCACTAAGAGGGTTATTCAGAGAGAGGTGAAAAGCAGGAGAATGACTGGAGAATGGAAAATTCTAGGTCAAAATAGCCAAACCAGAAAAATTCTCCCATTTATCTCACTTTCCAAATCGGCTATTTTAGCCTAGACTTTTCCATTCTCCAGCCATTCTCCTGCTTTTCACCTCTCTCTGAATAACCCTGTAAATTGTCAAATTGCTAGATAACGGCGAATTGACAGCGAATTAAGGTGCAGTTCTCCCAGTTTGCTGTTCGGCGGTATTCAAAGTAATGGTCTGTATTCATAGAGCGTCAAGTTGCACCGAGGTGTCGGCGAAATGGCCTGATTTACGACGTTTCAGCTGAACAGGTATAAAACTGTCGAGTCCAATAGGATTCAATGTAGAAAAAAATATCACTTTTTTTTAAAAAAATGTTTATTCTTTTCAATTTCAGAAAAGAAGCCTTTTTAATGTTTTTATTTTTTAGAACACTTTTCTGTATTTTTTTAGATGAAATTTTTGTCTTCCAATTTTTTTAAAAGCCTTTTTTTTATGTAACAGACCTTTTTATTCTTTTTTAAAGGACCTCTTTTATTATTTAGACACACTTTAACGCATTTTTATACCTTTATACACTTACTAGGCGAATAGTAGAGTTACATTTTTTTTTGCTGTTCGGTGGAATCCTCCAAGGCCACTTTGGCGCTTTTAGGTGCTTTTTGGTGCCCTTTTGGGACATACTCCAACTTTTTCGTAGGGCTTCGGCGACTCCATCTTCCGCACACTACTGTGATCACTATGGTGCCCACTATTCTAAATAGTGAATTCACTGAAATTCCGTAGGAATGAAATTGACGAAATTCGCCGAACTGAAAAATACCGAAATTTCCCTGACATTTAGGCGCTTTGTGAATAGAACCGTAAGTGACTAAAAGGGAGTGATGAGTGATGACCGAGCTGCATGCTCCCATGAGCAATTTACTGCTGGAAAAACTAGAAAGTCACTAAGAACTGTTGTAGCATGGCTGAGCTGCTATCTCACCATTAGAAGGATAGGAACCTGGAACCTGGATGCCTCTTGTATCGTTCACAGGACTCCATTGAGAATTGTGTTGGCAGAAAGACACTGGGAACTATTTGTTCTGTGTTTCATTCTTCTTGCAGGTAAAGGAGGCAGCGGACCACACTGTCCTTCTTCACCATGGGACCAGAGGTGGGTTTGTATATATTGTGACGTTTGGGGGCCCACAGAGCACGTGCACAATGTCTTTCACAAACAAAACAGTTTTATTCACCCTTTCAGGGCAGTCAAAAAGGCAACATAATAAGTACACGCTTGGGTTCAGCGAAATTAAAGCAAAGTCCTGATCTTCAGCACAAATAAACAGAGAAATAATAGTGGCTCACCAACGCTTTAAACAGTCCCAAACCTAGGGAATCCTTTCCCCAGTATGTAGAAGCCTCTCCAGCAAGGCACAGCACGTCTCCTGCTTTTGGAACACAAACACACAGCTTCCACTGATTACTTTCCTTTTCCTGAAATCCCACCATCCTCTCTGGGAGCTGCAGGCTTTAAAACTCTTCCTGGACAGGAAGATTAACCCTGTGGTTGCCCTTAAAGGGTCCACAACCCAAATAGGGGTGAAACATATTGTCCATCCAGGACCCAGCCCTGCCGACCTCTACATATCCCCCCCCTCTGTCTCAACGCGGAGGTGTTTGAGGCAACAGTAGACAGCCCACAATGCATCCGGGACAGGGCATCAGCATTTTGGTGCTGTTTCCCAGGCCTGTGTTCCACCACAAAGTTAAACTCCTGGAGAGACAGGAACCACCTGGTAACCCTGGCATTAGCGTGGCGGTGCTGCCTCATCCAGGTCAATGGGGCATGGTCAGACACTAAACGGAACTTCCTGCCCCAACAGGAAGTATCTCAAAGAATCCAAGGCCCACTTTATGGCCAAGCCCTCTCTTTCCACCACAGCATAGTTTTTCTCCGCTGCCGTCAGTTTCCTACTAAGAAAAACCACGGGGTGCTCTTCCCCATTGACTTCTTGGGATAGCACAGCCCCCAAACCCTCACTTGAGGCATCCGTCTGTACAATGAACTCCCTCATGAAATCAGGGACTACCAGCACTGGGTGCTGACACAACGCATTTTTAAGCTTCTCGAGGCATCTTCAGCATTGGCATTCCATGGAATCATCACTGACTTCCTACCTTTCGTCAGGTCAGTCAATGGTGCAGCAATAGAGGCAAAATTGGGGACAAACCGCCGTAATACCCCACTATACCCAGAAAAGCACGAACCTGCTTTTTCGTGAGGGGGCGTGGCCAGTTCTGGATAGCCTCTACTTTGTTAAATTGTGGCTTTACCAGACCCCTGCCTACGACATATCCCAGGTACTTAGCTTCTTCCATCCCTACCGCACTTTTCTCAGGGTTAACAGTAAAGCCCGCTTTTCTCAAACCGTCCAAAACTGTCTGAACCCGGGGAAGATGGGACTCCCAATCTGGACTGAAGATGACAATGTCATCCAGGTAGACCGAGGTATATCTCAGGTAGGGGCGGAGCACCCTATCCATCGCTCGTTGGAAGGTGGCCGGGGCTGAGTGTAACCCAAAAGGCATCCGCTTATAATGAAAATGACCCTCTGGAGTGGAAAAAGCAGTCTTTTCCCTGGCTTCCTTAGTCAGGGGTATCTGCCAGTATCCCTTAGTAAGGTCCAGGGTGGTGATATAACGGGCCGGACCCAATTTCTCTATTAATTCATCCACCCTTGGCATGGGATACGCGTCAAATTTTGACACCTCGTTAAGTTTCCTGAAGTCATTGCAGAATCGCAGAGTGCCGTTGGGCTTCGGGACCAACACGACGGGGCTCGACCATTCACTCTGTGACTCCTCAATGACATCAAGCTGAAGCATTTTTTTAACCTCTTCAGAAACAGCCTTTCTATGGGCTTCTGGGATGCGGTACGGCTTTACCCGAACCTTTACATGGGGTTCCGTCACAATATCATGTTTAATCCCGGACGCGTGTCCCGGTAGTCCTGAAAACATGCCTTTGTTTCTTTGCAGAAACTCCTTAACTTCTTGGGTTTGGGGTTAGACAGGGTGGCAGCAATGTGTACTGCATCAACACCATCAGACTCTATACCCACCCCAACCATGGCGGACACCTCTCGGTCTCTCCAGGGTTTTAACAAATTTATGTGGTAGATCTGGTATGGTTTTCTTTTCCCAGGCTGATGCACTCGGTAGTTTACTTCCCCTACTTTTTCAACCACCTCATATGGTCCCTGCCACTTGGCTAGGAACCGACTTTCCACCGTGGGTATAAGTACTGCTACCCGGTCCCCCACCTGAAATTGCCGCAGCTTGGCTGACCGGTTGTACACCCTTTTCTGGGCCTCCTGAGCTTTCTGCAAATGTTCCTGTACCAAAGGCATCACTTTAGAAATTCTCTCTCTCATCTGAGAGATATGTTCAATGAGCGATTTGTGTGGAGAGGACTCACTTTCCCATGTCTCCTTTACCAAATCTAGCAATCCCCGGGGTCTGCGACCATACACCAGCTCAAAAGGTGAAAACCCCGTGGAGGCCTGAGGAACCTCTCGAATAGCAAACAGCAGTGCGGGAAGCAAATGATCCCAGTCTCTTCCATCTCTCTGCCACAACCCTTTTAAGCATCATTTTCAGAGTTTTGTTGAATCTTTCTACCAGACCATCCGTCTGAGGGTGATAAACAGATGTTCGCAACTGCTTGATTTGGAACAACTTGCACACATCTGCCATCACCCGGGACATAAATGGGGTCCCCTGGTCTGTCAAAATTTCCCTTGGCAGGCCAGTTCTCGAAAACATAAAAAAAAAACTCCCGCGCAACGGCCTTTGATGTAGGGTTTCTTAAAGGAACCGCCTCTGGATACCTTGTGGCATAATCAAGAACCACCAGGATATAGCGGTGTCCCCGAGCAGACTTCTCTAAGGGACCCACTATATCCATAGCGATGCGCTCAAAGGGCACCTCAATTATTGGCAGAGGCACCAAGGGGTTCCTATAATGGGGTGCTGGGGCAGTTAACTGGCAAACAGGGCAGAGAGAGGAACAGTACCTCTTAACTGCGGCACCAATCCCTGGCCAGTAAAACCGGTCTGTTATCCGGGCCTCGGTTTTCTCAGCTCCCAGGTGACCACCTAGAGCATCATTGTGAGCCAGATCCAGCACCATTCTCTGGTAGGGCTGGGGTACTAGTAATTGTTCCACAATTTCTCCCCGAATTTCTTATACCCGGTATAGAACAGATCATTATTGACCGCAAAGTGAGGAAATCTTTTCTCTGCATCTGGTGCTTGAGGTACCCCACTGACAACAGTTACCTGTTCGCGAGCATTTATCAACATCGGGTCACCCATTTGAGCCCTGCCAAATGCACCTCTGGACACATCTAAGTCAGGGTGTACTGGATAAGAAGAACCCTCCCCCTCATCCACCCCAAGTGTAATATCAACAGGGACAATTCCTCTTCATCCTCTCCTACCATAACCGGCACGGGAGAGGATTCCCCCTCCTTGGGTGTCAACTCAGGTTGAGGAGCTAGGACACTCACATCAGTTACAACATTCTTATTTTGAACACATTTGAGCAACTCCTCATCAACAGTGTCCACAGTCATGTTTGGTGGGGTGACCCTGAATTGTTCCCCAGTTCGATGGGCAGTTCAGTTTGTGCCAAGCACACAGTTCAGCAAACAAGGGGCAGTCCCGTCCCACAATCACATCATGTATCAGAGTACTCACCACCCCGACCTCTTGGGTGACCGAAGTGTTCCTGGCGGAAATGGTGACAGGGATCAGCGGATACTCCGAGTATCCCCATGGATACAGACAACCCGGAGGGTTCTTTGCACTGGACCGAGCCTTCCGACAACCCGGGCATGCACCAGGGTGACCATACTCCCAGAGTCCAGGAGAGCTTTGGCTGGGCGGTGATTCACCCACACAGTACATTCAAACTGACCCCCCTCTAGGTCAAGGTGGGTTGTGCACGTTGTGAGGGTGTAGAAAGACACTCTCCGAGCGGATCCACACTCCATGGGCTCCTCCTGTAGCGGACACTGTGCCCGGGTATGGCCCCAGGCGCGACACCTCCAACACTGTATATCGCCAGCAGTTCGGGTAGCGACAGGCCTCTGCAGAACCGAGGAAGATGATTTTGGGGTGCTGGTTCCCGGATCCAGTGACGCTTCCCTCCGAGGAACTGAAGCAGGCCTCACAGGCGGTGGCAAGACTGGTCCTCGACGACTGGTTGGTCTGAGCAGGTCCTCCACCACGGTGTATCTCTCCACCATCTCGACTACCAGTGCTGCAGTCTTGGGGTCCCCATGGCTGACCCAGCGCTGTAGATCCTTTGGTAGAGACCTCAGGTAGTGGTCCATCACAACCCTTTCGACCATTTGCTCTCTAGTCAGGGTCTCTGGCTGCAACCACTTTTTAACCAGCTGTCCTAAGTCATGCATCTGGGACCGGGGTGGCTGGTCAGGGCAGTACTTCCAGCAGTGAACACGTTGAGCCCGGACAGCAACAGTTACCCCAAGGCGGGCCAGAACCTCAGCTTTCAGCCGGTCATAATTCTTTGCATCTTCTAGTGGCAGGTCAAAATATGCCTTTTGAGGGTCTCCTGTCAGAAACGGGGCAATGAGACCGGCCCATTGGTCTTGGGGCCACCCCTCTCTCTCAGCAGTCCTTTCAAACGTGGTAAGAAATGCTTCCACATCATCACTGGCAGACAGTTTTTGGAGGAAATGACTGGCCTTATGGAGACATGGTTACCAGTAGTGACCACTGCTTGATCACGTCCAGGTGCAAGTTGCTGCATGGCCTCCCGCAGGGCATTGATCTGCGTCTGTGTGGCTACCTGCTGTGCTGCAAGTTGTGCAGCCAGCAAATGGGTGCTTTCTTGTTGGGCAGCAACAGCCTGTGCCAGGGCTTGTTGCTGCTGAGCCATCGCCTCTTCATGGCGAGTCTGGGCCTGCACATTGACAAAGACCATCTGCTTAACGAGCTCCTCCATAGCTGTGGACTTCAGTGCAGCCTTAGCCCAGGACATGCAATCAGAACACTGTCCTTTAAAAATGTCAGTTTTTTTTTTTTTTTCTTTTCACAAAAATTCCTCTTGCTTGGCGTGTGAGGGGTAGCAAATTGCCCGCATTCGAAACACCAGTTGTGACGTTTGGGGGCCCACAGAGCACGTGCACAATGTCTTTCACAAACAAAACAGTTTTATTCACCCTTTCAGGGCAGTCAAAAAGGCAACATAATAAGTACACGCTTGGTTCAGCGAAATTAAAGCAAAGTCCTGATCTTCAGCACAAATAAACAGAGAAATAATAGTGGCTCACCAACGCTTTAAACAGTCCCAAACCTAGGGAATCCTTTCCCCAGTATGTAGAAGCCTCTCCAGCAAGGCACAGCACGTCTCCTGCTTTTGGAACACAAACACACAGCTTCCACTGATTACTTTCCTTTTCCTGAAATCCCACCATCCTCTCTGGGAGCTGCTGGCTTTAAAACTCTTCCTGGACAGGAAGATTAACCCTGTGGTTGCCCTTAAAGGGTCCACAACCCAAATAGGGGTGAAACATATTGTCCATCCAGGACCCAGCCCTGCCGACCTCTACAATATATAATTTTTATTTAGTGTCATTCCCTGCACCCCTATTATCCTAGCATGGCAGCTGTCTTGACTAATGAGTGTGATTAATGAGTGGGGCGATCATACTTAAGGCTAGGGTCAGACGAAAGCAGTTTTAACGTGCGTTTAGACGCACGAAATCACGGCCATGCTAGCAGCAAATGACGTCCAATGCCGGGGAACACACGAAGTACGGCCGCACGAAAGTTCGTCCGGGCAACGCAAGTGGCAAACGAACGCATTTTTTCTAGAACGTCAAACCTCTAGTACGGGCGTACAGAGTGCGCTGCGTCCGCTAGAGGCGTGTGTGCGTGATTGGGAGACGTCAGACGCTGCTAATGTCCGGCCAACATAACGTCCAGACACAAAAAGGGTTTTATTGATGATCCGTACAAAATCACGGACGAGAAGGCGCATCGTATGACCGCTATCGCGTACTCCGTGAAAAAATGCGTCCATTCGTTCGAACGCACTTTTTCACAGACAACGCAAAAATGCGTTCGTCTGACCCTAGCCTAAGTGCTCACTCATTAGCCATAACGGCTCGCTTGCCATAAGGCCCAGAGTCAGTTCTGAGTCTGATACCTCCCCGGATTTTAATGGTATACAGAGTTTACAGTAATAAGATATAATGAGAATATAAGGCACAGTAGTGGACTCTGCGAAGTAATGGGATTACTGAAAGATTACTATTAATAAGGTACTTGAGAAGGACATGAAAACAGCAATAAAAAAAACCTGGAGAAACGAGCGAGAACAATTTGTCAATTTTTTTTTATATAATCTCATGTCTGATTAAGAACCAGGTGAAAATCCTTATACAGTCATTAAAGAGGAAGCGCATTTACCTTAGCAATTAAAATGAACCTTTTCATGTGTAAACTCAAGAGAAAACCTTTGTGATCTTGTCATTTTAAATAATCCCTATAATGGGGTGCTCTGTCCACATCCCAGTACTGCATTGTGCAATCATATATATAATAAACAACAGTTAATGATTGAAACCAGAAATGGATAGTTTGATATTTTACTAGTATTGAAATTTGCATTAATTGTATTGTGCTGTATACCCTTACTACTTTAATTTGCAAACATGGTGTGTGGCCACCTAAGCTTACGACTTGTGGGTCCTCCAAAGAGTTAGGAACTTGGGAAAGCTATGATTTAATTTTTTTTTATTCAAATACCCTGAAACATACCATGAAAAATACCTTGAAACATGAATTCTGTAGAGAGTTAGATATTGTTAAGTCCATATATATTTAGACACAGTAACAATTTTAGTTTTTCAAGCTATACTTCTATAATGGATATGGGCTGAAAGTGCACACTCTCAGGTTTAATATCAGGGTATGTACATCCAGATTGGAGGAAGGCTTTAGGAATTACAGCTCTTTAGATTACCCATCCCCCCTTTTTCAAGAGACCAAAAGTAATTGGACAATTGAATCCAAAGCTGTTTCATGACCAGGTGTGAGTTACTCCTTCAATATTTCTTCATCAATTAAGCAGGTAAAAGGTCTGGAGTTGATTCTAAGGGTGGTATTTGCATTTGGAATCTATTGCTGTGAACCTACATCATGCGTTCAAAGAAGCTGTCCATGAAACAGGCCATTGTAAAAACAAAACAAATCCATCAGAGAGATAGCAACAACATGAGGAGTGGCCAAATCAACAGTTTGATACATTCTGAGGAAAGAAAAATGTGATGGTGAGCTCAGCAACATAAAAAGGCCTGGATGTCCACAGAAGACAACAGTGGTGGATGATTGCATGATCCTCACCATGGTGAAGAAAACCCATTCAAAACATCCAGACAAGAGCAGGACACTCTCCAGGAGGTGGGCGTATCATTGTCAGAGTCTACAATCAAGAGATGACTTCATTAGAGCAAATACAGAGGGTTCACCACAAGGAAACCATTCATTAGACTTTGCCAAAAAACATCTAAAAAAGCCAGATCAGTTCTGGAAAAGTATTCTGGATGACACTTACAGGATTTTTCAAAGAGAGGTGAAAACCAGGAGAATGAATGAATGAATGAATGAAGTGAAAATTCTAGGTCAAAATAGCCAAACCAGAAAAATTCTCCCATTTATCTCACTTTCCAAATCGGCTACTTGGTTTAGATTGTTCTCATCTCCTGCCAATTCTCCTGGTTTTCACCTTTCTCTGAATAACCCTGTAAAATTAATCTGTACCAGAATGATGGGAAGAAAAAAGTGTGGAGAAGGCTTGGGACAACTCATGATCCAATGCACACAACGTCATCTGTAAAACATGGTGGAGGCAGTGTCATGGCATGAGCATGCACGGCTTCCAGTGGCACTGTGTCATTGGTGTTTATTGATAATGGGACAGAAGGCAGAAGCAGCCGGATGAATTCAGTAGAGTTTAAAATATGCTGTCAGCCCACATGAAGCAAAGTTGATTGGACGGCTCTTCACAGTACAGATGGACAATGATCCAAAACACACTGAAAAAGCAACTCAGGAGTGTTTGAAGGAAAAGAAGTGGAATATTCTACAATGGCCAAGTCAATCATCTGATCTCAAAGTTGAGCATGCATTTCACTTGCTGAAGCCAAAACTAAAGGCAGAAAGACCCACAAAGAACTGAAGACAGCTGCAGTTAGAGCCTGGCAAAGCATCAGAAGGGAGGAAATCAAGTCTTTGGTAATGTCCATGGGTTTCAGACTTCAGGCAGTCATTGTCATTTCTCAACAAAATATTAAAAATTAAAATTTTGTTTATGATTATATTCATTGGCCAATTGCATTTGAGCCCCTGAAAATAGAGGACTTTGTATCAAAATGGTTGCAGTTCCTAAAATTTGTACTTGATATTTATGTTCAACCCCTTGAATTAAAGCTGAAAGTCTGCTCTTTAAATTCATTTGGATTGTTTAATTTAAATTTTATTCTGATGGCATACAGAGTCAGAAGTATGAAAATTGTGCCTGTGTCCAAACATACAGTCAGGTCCAGAAATATTGGGACATCGACACAATTCTAACATCTTTGAACATCTGCAAACTGCTGTAAGTCCTACACTGTTCACCTGAGTTGGATGTACATACCCTCAAATTAAAGCTGTCAGTCTGCAGTTAAAGCACATTGTGTTTGTTTCATTCCAACTCCATTGTGGTGCTGTATAGAGCCAAAGATGTTAGAATTGTGTCGACGTCCCATTATTTCTGGACCTGACTATATATGGACCTAACTGTAAATAGATAGATTGATTGATAGAGCAGACTTTGGATTATTCATTGTTTTAAAGATGTCATCTCTGCAATGGTGTGGAATATAAATAATCTAGAGATATATTCGAGCCTAACTCTCATAAATTATACTTTGCATGAAATGGAAATGTTTTATCAGGAGCTGTAATTATGTAAACCTACATACATAGCTTGATCTCACATTTTCTAATACTGGTGTCATCAGGGTCTCACTTTAACAACATATCAAGAGTGTTGCTTGTTACGGAATCTGAATACTAATAAACTTTTGTTGCCATGCACACTAATGGACTATATACGGCAATTTAATTTGACTGGAATGTGCTGTAAGCAATTAATAAAAAATAATGCAGGAGACAGCTGATGGACTTAATACACTTTCCCCAGGTCCTAAGAGAAAATACATACTGGAGTGATAATGGGACTTTAGCTAAGGTTAGCCATTACCTATAGAACATGGAACTGATCTTTCCTACTATTCTAGGTGGCAATTGTACTTTGTGTGTGTAGGTAGATGAAGAAATGGATAGATAAATAGATAAACCACAACATCCAAGCAGGAATGAGTTTGGCATTAGGAGACAAAAATCAATGGAACTATCTGTACGTTACAGTGTTTGACACTGATACTCTTGATACAGTCAAAGATAAATATGTATTAAGGAAAACCATAGTACTTTGGACAGATGATAATCATGTATTATCCCTTATTAACACAGCTTGAGCAGTATGAACCCTGTGAGGTCCATGCGCTTTAAAGTTAGAACGTTTATCATGGAGGATTTAATTGTATCAATTTGATCTGTTATAAATTTGAAGTTCATATAACAAAGCATATACTGTTCTAAGAAGTTCATAAACAAAACAAACAGAAGGCTTATATGTAACATAATAGAACATTTCTCTTTAGAATTCAAATGTGTGCAGATAGATAAAAAGAAATGGTTATCTATAGAGCTGAATAGCAACAGATATTGAAAATTATTATATAAACATTAAGCAACATTACCTCTTAATGACACTGGCTGTACCCCGTTGCGTTAACATGATGTGACAAACGAGACCATCTCGACAAAGATATCAGATCATACATCTGTGGCGTTGCCACCAGCAATGCAGCCAGCAATAAAAGTGTGTGGTTGTAGCTTTTGCCAACCCCAAGAATGCTGTGACAATCAATCACAACGTTCTTAGGACCGAGTAAACACTCAGTCAATTTTGTTTTCTCTCCCTGTCCTGTGAGAGAAGCTCCCTAAATGCCCCCAAGTGCCCCTCAAATGTCCCCAAATGATCCTAAGTGTCTCTACATATTAACGTACACACAAATATGCATGGAAGCATTTTTTATTGTTTTTACCTTAACCCCTTCACCGCTGAACCATTTCACCTCTGTGTGCTGAGCTCATTTTTACCGTTTTTGCTCATCATGTTTAACCACTTCGCTGCGGTGGATGCGCTGAGCGCGTCCAACCGCAGGTAGCGTTCCATGCGGTGGACGCGCTGAGCGCGTCCTCCCTTTGGGGCCAGCGTTCGGCTGGGTTCCGGCCGATCGCTGGCCCCCCGGTGCGGGCTGACATCCTCGATGTCAGCCCAGCACCCGGAACCACCGCCGGAGTAATTAGGTGTCATCGCGGGGGCGCGATGACACCTAATTCAGGCACCTCTCTCCCTCCCGATCGGCGGTGTGCAGGGGGTTAACCCAGACACCGTTTGGAAGGGAACAGCCTGCCCTTCCAAATGGTACCTGGCATTAACCCCATGGGGGCCGGATCACGAAACGGCGCTGAAAAGCGCCGTTTCGTGATCCTTTCCCGGAGCTGGCCGACATCTTGGATGTTGGCGAAGCTTCTGGGAATGCCCCCTGAGGACTGGCGTCATCGTGCATAGCACGATGACGCCAGTCCTGGAGTTAACCCCTAACTGCCACCAATGGTGGAGATAGGGGGTTCCAATGAACCCCTTATCTCCCGATCCGTGGCAGTTAGGGGTTAATGTTTGGTATTGTTGGATCGGCCAGAGCATGGCCGTTCCAACAACACCAAACATGAGTATAAAAAAAGTTCTAAAAAATAAATAAAATAAAAAATAAAAAATAAAAAATAAAAAAATATTTAAAAACAAAATTATAAAAAAAATAAACAAGTTTTTTTTCTTTTTTTTGGTTTGTTAATGCAGCAACATTGTTCCCATTTCAATTATAATGTGAACAATGATGCTGCACTAACGATTTTTGTATGCGGTGCGTTTGTTAAAAATCGCGTAATTTTAGACCCATCTCTAATTTTTTTAACAAGCACACCCCATACAAAATATAACCGCAATTGCTCGCATCTTAAAATGTGAAAAAAAAACAATTTACACGTTGTAAATTATTGAAAATTCATATTTTATTGCATTTTTTGATTGAATAAACAGACAGGTCATGACGTATACATATAATAATGACATATTATGAATCTGCCGAGTCTGACGGAAAGAATGATATATAATATGTCTCGTCATATACTAAAATAAGCCTTAAAAACACGTTTAAACATGATGAGCAAAATCGGTAAAAATGAGCTCAGCACAGAGGCGGGAAAAGCCTCAGCAGCGAAAGGGTTAAACGCGATTTCAAGTCGCATTTTATTATATGACCCAGACGAATTATATATCCTTTTTTCGGCAGATTCATAATATATCATTATTATAGGTATATGTCTTGCCCTGCCAGAATGCTATAACAAAAAATGCAAATGAATGTGAATTTCCATTAAAATTTCAATCATCTATAGCGTGTAAAGTTATTTTTTCACATTTTATCACGCGAGCCTTTGGGGGTATATTTTCTATGGGGTACGCTTGTTAAAAAAATTAGAACTGGGAACCCGTTACTGTATTTTTCTGAGAAATTACAGGATTTTAGCTAAAACCGAAAAAAAATTGTTAGTGCAGCATCATTGTACACATTATAACCAAAATGTGAACAATAGTGCTGTAGTAATAAAAAAACAAAATTTTTATTTTTTATATTTTTTATTTTTTTTATTATTATTATCATGCCCTGGCCTTTCCAATGATACCAAACATGACCCTCTAGCTGTGATCGGGAGATATGGTTTTCCAAAGGTCCCCACTATTTCCACCATAGGGTTTCCATAGGGAAACAACTCTGCAGCTAGGCTTTAATTCTCCAACTGATATCATTGTGCCATAAGCAATGACATCAGTGGACGGGGAGAGGCCCCAGAGGCTTGGCTGACATCCAAGATGTCAGCCACCTCCGGGAGAGTTCTGCAATCCAGATCGTGGACCGGCACCTTAGGGGTTAAAGAAAGGCAGCGCCGGAAAGGTAAAAAAAAAAAGACTTCTAGCTCAAATGCTGTAACTCAATTTGGCATTTGATGGCACCATTTACTGGCCAAAATAGGTTATTTACAGTAAGAAATACAATGGGTATATGCTCAAATATTTCTTACTGTATAATTAATTTAAAGGGATTTTTCAAAAAATCATTGGTTTCTGACAATGTTTTTTTGGAAAATCACTTGGTAGTGAAGGAGTTAAAAGTGTTAAACGTAATATAAGAATTTTTTTTTAGTTAAACTTTATCTCTTAGGGACTTTGAGAAGAAATCAGTACCAGAGAACCGAATCTGATATGTAATTAACAAGCCGTGAAATCAAATCTAAATTGGTGCTGGCCACTTTTTGAAGGTAGATCTCTGACTGCTGATAAAACGCTGCTTTTTTTAATCCTTAGAACTAGTGTTTTTTATTACAGTTTCTACATGTGAAGAGATTTTAAACCTCCTGAACAGAATCTGACAACATGATCAAATGCTCCCTTCCTGGCCATGAATCATAATGACATATTCAGTGTTTCAGCACAAACCTGTGATATTTTTTACCTTTATATATTTTTCTCTACCCCTTATTGACACATGAGATTTTTATAATTTTTTTGTTGTTTTTTTTTTTCGTTTTTTTCCGGTACACACCTCACCTATGAATGTGGAACTGGCATGTTGACGACGGTTAAAAACGTACCATCTGCTTCTATTTTACCCTGGAGATATGCTCTCCATTCTGTACGTTCTGTGCGTTTGTGGGAGTTTCGCCGTTACAGATCTTTCCCTGAAGGAGCTGTCTTTACTTGTTGTAACATGAATAAGCACCACAACATCGCAAGCCTTTACCCACGAGACAAATCTTTAAGTGTGTGTCATCATACTTGTCTAGTCAAGGCTTTGGTAAATGTTCCATTAAACCATGAAGGTGATATCATTAATATGTAATGGTTTTTAATGGAGGGATTATTTCCTGTCTGTTGTAGCTGATTTTTTTTTAATTTACAGTGAAACAAAGGAAAAACTAATGAAGGACAAACACAAATAAATTTGATAGGAAACTGACTAGCCAGACTCGAGTGTTTTATATTTAATTGCTTATCTTTTTTAACATTTTAAATTCAGAGACGGACTGAAATGTTCTTTTATTCTGGCTTTTCTTTTTTTACTTATACTTTTTAAAGCTGGGGCCAGCAACCTTGGCCCTAGAGGTATTTTGGAACTATTTTTCCCTTTGATGCTCAGACAGAATAATGAGTGTCTGAGCATCGAGGAATATGTAGTTCCATGAAAACTGGAGGGTCACGGTCGCTACCCTCTGGTTTGAAGGTACACTACAGGCACTGGGACCATTGAATACAAATTTAATGGTCACAATGACCTGTGTTCTCCCACTTCCTTGTCTCCGCAGTGAGTCCTGGTGGGCTGATTCAGCCTTCTGAGTCTTGTGAGCGCTGATCAGCACTGCTGATCTGAATTCCTGGAAAGGTTCAGAATGAACATTGGCTAAAGTCAAGTGCGATCAATGTGCTCACACTGAGAACCAATGGATTAGCTGGCTTCCTGTTCGAGTGTCCAGCCTCCCCGTAGTCATGTGACTGCTGCAGCATGGCAGTCCCAGTTTATTCCTCACTAAATGGTTTAGAACAGGCGGGGTTGCAGGGAGGATAAGGAGGGGTTCATGTTTAACTCTTCCATTCTTCTCCCCTCGTTTTTTAACCTTACTGTATCTGTTAACCCACATATGGCAGGACAGTCCCAATTCTATTTTTTCCAGTTCATATATTTCGTTTTAGCTATTATTTTGATGTATTTATATAGTTATTTATTTTTACTTAAAAAGTCCATTCCTTCTTTCAATTCTTCACAATCTGCAGTTTTTACACCCCGTATCTGACATTCTAGGACATATTAAGTAACTTTTCAGGGTGTAACGGTTATGCAGAGGATGGAGTAGTATCTTTACCTTCATACTAAAAGGTACACTCTACTAATCCTGACCACCATATATTTTTAAAATGGCCAGGATGTGAGGAGTGCCCCTCTTTCTCTCCCTGACCTGGTGAAATTGTTAGGCGAAGTGGAGGAGTTTCCTCCACCCCACCTAGCGTCGCCAGCAGCCGTGATTTTTTAATTTCCCAGCTGCTGGTCACCAGATTGGTCACTAGCGATGTCACCATGGAGAAAGTGTGCCGATGTCACCCTCCGATACTAATCGCAGTTGTGACTGGCCTCAGAAGAGGAAGCCGATGGATCGAATGTCTACATGCGAGGAGCATCAATCCATTGTTCTGCACAGGCACTTCGGAACTTGTGTGCGTAAACTGCGCTTCCCGTTTCACAATTTGCAGCCCCTAGGCTTTGCAAGTTGTGTAGGAGCACTAATTGCGTTAGAGAGATTCAGGGAGTCCCTGAGCCAAAGAGGAGGAGCAGCACTCACGGAGGGACAAAAGGAATACATTTTTTTACTTGCCTATGATTCCATGAGGAAGAGGGCAGTAGTATCTGCAGATTCCTCTTGCTCTACACAGTGGAAGATGGAACAAATAGTTCCAGGTCTTCTTCCTGTATGACACCACTCTTGCGAACCAGCACAGAGCTCACAACAGGGTTACACTTGGCTCCAAGGAGTACAATGGTCTCCAGGAACTGATACTGGCAATGACAAGTCACTGATACAGTGAGTTTTTCATAGATTTTTCTTCCCAATAGCAGTTCCCTGTTACCAGTAGCAGTGGAATAGGGGCCAAAGTTTGGATCAATAATGGCGTAGGACATGGTAGAAAATTTATCAGTTTCATCATATACATAGCACCTGTGTCAATTACGATGATTAATAATTTTCATCAAAGACCTACAAGGTTATTCAAAGAGCATCGAAACTACACTGGAATACGGTGCCTGTTCGACGGCAGTGAACTCCCCATAGAGAAGTAATGGTTAATCCATTCAGAGAACACCAAACAGCACCAAAACTTCAGGGAAAAGCCCTGATTCTTGGTGCTTTTATTCGAAAGGTTTAATCAGGCAAATCCCATAGGTTTCGATGTTAAAATATATTCCCCACTTTTATTAAATATTTATTAAACCGTTAGTTTTTTAATCTGCATCAAAAAGTCTCTTTATTTATTTTTTTAGGATTTTTTAGGCATTCTTTTGGATTTTTGGGGATTGTTTAAATAGCTTTTTTTCTATAACAGACCTTTTTATTATTATTCATAGAACCTTAAATGTAATTTTCAGGCATATTCATGAAGTAGTTTGTTTGCAAACAGCTTTTATAACGTGCAGGTTTTTTTTTCCCCCATTCGTCGGCTTGTCGACTTTTTCCGTCAGCTGGTCAGTGCTCTGGTCGACAGGTCATCAGCTGCATTCATTGTTTTTTAGGGGGCTTTTCGGATCATTCCGATGCATCTTCGATGGTTTTGCGGTGGTTTTTCTGTTCAATTTGGCAGTTTTGCCGTGGATCATCGAGTGCGTCCGCCGGCTTTTCCCTGCACTATGCTGAATTCACCGCAGGGTCGGCGAATTAAACTCCCCGAAGTGTGGGGAACGAAAGAGCACCGAAAGTCTGGTGGAATTTCGGTGCTCTTTGAATAACCTTGTAGGACTAAAACTAAATAAACAAAACCTAACATGGTATAGCACCAACATGTCTACCAGACTGTACAATACAAACAGATAGAATGCACTCATAATATTTTTTCTGCAGACTCCAGTTTTTGAGCTAACCTCTTATAATGTCCATATACCATTGTTCACAAGACAACCGGAAACTTTCTTACAAAAACATAACTCTGTATATCTGCAATCAGGCATAGATGTTTATAGATAACAAAGTGGAGATCTTGCAAAAAAACACAGAAAAAAAACACGAAAACCTACATTTTTCCTTCATCTGTTCTGCAAATGTCCTCGGAAATTAGCTTAGAGTGTTCTTTTGTGATTTCAAATTGTTGTTTCAATTGGGGCTGGATAAAACTACTTATATCATTACAGCAGCTGAATGGCTGGGACATTCTTTGTTCCGTTCATTGTGAATGCCTTGCGAGGAGGCCACGTTGTAGTGCAGCATGTTTACTGCTCTTGGAGTTTGTCGTGGATCATTTAATAATGGCTTTCATTATTTAATGCTCACCAAGTAAAAGGAGTTTATGGAAACATGGCTGAATTTGCTGAAATTGTAAACACTCTGCTCTCTGCACACAGTTATACTTAGGAATGTGTAAATCATTGGTGCTCAGTGCGGTCTTATTGCTGCTGATACTCAAAACTACTATGTCAAATCGAACTCTATTTTTAATCTCTCTTCTAGTGGAATAACAACCCCCTTCTTATGTCAGAGTTAATTAAGTACAATTCACAGAATAATTACAACTACGCATTTGTGCTGTAGAAACAATTAGATTAAAATTTTAAAGTGAGAACAACAATTATGGATTTGTAAGGTGACATCTTTCATCATAAAAAGGAATGCACTGTTACATCCTCAGCCCCCACTGTGCCCCCTGGGGGGTCTGGGCAAGAAGGGGGACCGCTGGCTGGCCGGGTGCCAGCACGTTCTGCTGGCAGATTCGCATCTGAGGGGGCGGGGTCAGGTATGGTTACCAGGAGCCGCAGGCTTTAAAACAGGGCTCAAGGAGTTGCCTCATCGCCCTGTTTTGGAGTTTACTTCACGCACCGCTACTTCCTGAATCTGTTTGTATTTACTGTTGATGACCCTGCTTTGTATGAGATTCCTGCTCCTGTTATTTGACCCGGCTTGGCTTTGACGACTCTCTCTCTCTATCGTGTATATTACGCTGTTTGCGTGTTTTAGTGATTTAACCCCATGCTGGTTGCTGGGTTGATCGCTCGTTGTTTGGGTCCTGTCCCATCACGTTTAGGGGTATAGTTTGTAACCCTACGGTGTCCCTTTACCCAGGGTACTACTCATGTTAATGTTTTTGCAAAGACCACGATAACAAACGATTGTTTATTCCTGTTTAATGTTATTTCTAATTGCATCTCTGTACATATTAGCAATAACAATCCTGTATGCAAGCCAGTACCTTCCGAGAGTCACCAGGTATCTACTAATCTCAAGTATTTAACAGAACGATTGGTTTCTGCATCCCTGACTGCTCTGCACCTTGAATACTTCACGGACTGTCGTTCCACGTATGGTGTTTCTGAGCGTGTCCTAGGCTTTCTGTCGGTCTCGAAACCCTCAGAGCCTAGAGGCAATTCAGCTAGTCCTTTGAGTCCCCTGGTTCTTGAATTACAACCTTTATTTTATGCAATTTCTGTGTTAATCAAGAAAGTATTGTTGCCCTTAAGGATCTCAACTCCGCTACTCTTGGGGAAGCGATATAGCTACCGTTACATGCACTCACAATTGTTCCGAAGAGTGAAATAAGTCGTACCAGGTTGTCCACAACATCAGAATGGCCCAGATTTGTATAACTGTAGTTTGTAGAAATAAAGAGTTTGGGTACTCCGCTGGCGCAGAAAAACGAGAACATTATTGGAGAAAAAAACAATGGTTCGGCTGATCTGTCAAAAGTCCAGCTTTTGTCAAACCTAATTTTTGGATTGGAATTAGAAATATGGCTTGCAGAGGCTGCTGGGCAACTGAATCATTGTTTTTTTCCTCATTAGGTTCCCTTTGTTCTGTACCTCCGGGGTGCCCTTAACCTTACTTTCAATACACTATCATTTTCAACTTCAACATTTCAGGAACCATAAACTACAGGGCTGGCCCAAGTCACTGTGCTGCTGGGGCCCAAGGATTAAATTCTGCTACCGCCCAGAAAAAAAAAACAACAAAACATGTGTCGTGTATCAGCGTATCACAGAGTTCCACAGCAATAAAACTCACAGTAATATGCTGTGTGTATGAGCGTATCACAGAGCTCCACAAGAATAAAACTCACAGTGATGTGTGGTGTGCCTAGTTGAGGACCAAAATGCTGCCTCTGGCAAATTGCTGCCTGGAGCCATGTCACCATCTGGCCCCCTTGAACGGGCCAGCCCTGATAAGCTAATTTCATATATATGCCATTAAAACATTTAGATGTAAGAAGGTTCTATGGTTCATTTTAGCTTCACACACCTTGTTATGACTGCACATGTTTCTCCAATTAACTGAGCTTTAATGAAAAATGCTATACTTTATCCATTGCCCAATCAAGTAATAGGTAGCCACTAATAAAAAAGATGATGCAGGCCATTAAAAATTAATGAAATAATCTTTACACCTCAGAAGGTCAAGTGAGGTGTCATTGGACAAGTCAGAGTCCGGCCTTTGCATTAATACTAAACCTGACCATGTAAAAACTAAAAGAAAAGAAAACAATTTTTTATTTATTTATTTTTAGTTCCAAAGCGATGGCATTGTCCATTTGTCACGTATAAAATGAACAATACCACTGCCATTACTCACCTTCTCATTTCCCATGCTGGGAGCAAGGTCAGTGTTTTATACATAGTCATATTATTTGTAAAAAAAAAAAACATGTTCCAAAACACAAGGGAAATATTTCAATTTTTTTTCATTTTTTTTGGTTAAAATTGTATAATTTTCTCCGAAAAATGCAGTAGCGGTTTCCCATTTCCCATTTTTTTTAACAAGAATGCCCTATAGAATATATAAAACCACAAACGGTTTGGATGATAAAATTGGGAAAAAAATGTTTTACACTCTTTAAAATTATTGAAATCTGAATGAAAAATGAATCACACAGTATCTGTCTGGTTAGATCTACCCGTATCCGCACCATAAAATAACCTAAAATAGGTTTCATTTCACTAAATTACAAAAAAAGCCCACCAAAATCTTCAGCTCCAGGCCCATAGAGAACTTAATACGGGCCTGCAGAAGCCCTCTGCACATCAAAGTAATTCAAAGAACTGCATCCCAGAGCTCCTGTGCTACATTGCCCATATGCAGCAAGGAACTCTGGGTAGGATATGCAAATGACATCCGTCTCACTTTTATATATATATATATATATACATCCTACTTATTGTACTGTAATATCTATAATAATATCTGTATAAATACATATGTTTTTTTTTCCTGAAAATCATATCTTCAAAATTAGACAAAACTTTAAATAAAACAGTTTTCGTACCTATTCAAAAACATTTTGAACTTTTATTTCAAAGACTTTTTAAAGCACGTCTGTTATTTTTTTTCTCTATCCACATTGAATGCTCCAGTTTATTCAGCACACAATGAATTTCAATGTCTTCCTTTTTATTTTTGCACGCCCTGTACAGTTATCATCTCGGCTTTTGAAACACAGAAAATAAGGTCTTATTATAAATCCTTTTTATGGAGTTAAAATGTCCAGGCATCGGTGGGGGAACATTTGCTTTTATGGAACAGTGAACAAACATGTTTCCTTAACAATACAAAGAAAAGGCATCTGTATTTTTACATTCCTCCACCAAATAGTCGCGGTAATCATAGATGGGTAATTTCACAGTCATTATATGTTTGTTTCTCTTATAACGTCAAGTCTTTTGATAATTATATTTCAATTTTGTTGGTTAAAGTTATTCTTTCTCTTCCAGTAGTGATTAAGACAGAAACCCACTGTTAGTTATTTCTATGGAAGACGTAGGAGGTATACCTCCTGTGGTGATGATATGACAATCCTCATTCAAGCTCTACAACTGTCAAGAGACATTTTGAAGTTACACCGTTGCTTCTGAAAAAAATAAATAAATAAAAGAAATACATCGTAAAATGACATAGATTGGTCCATGTATTGCAAAACATTCAACAACAAAGCAGGAGATATAGAATAAAAAACTCCCAAAAGAGGACGGGACGAGTAGAGTTATTCACGATGATCGGCTCAATATGGCCAGGTGTCTTCACTAGAACAAAGAGAATACATTTCTAGATCTAAAGATCTTGTGTATAATGTAAAAACCTATATGTTGGACAAACTGAAGCTGCCAAAGTTCATAGCTCAGAGACTAGGGTCCATAGGGCATCTGAACGAACTTGTAAGAGGCATCGCAAAGACTTTAGGGGACATATCTGGTTGAGAGCCAAGAACCACTTGGGATTCAGTGTAAACTGGGTTGTGGTTGAGCACAGACATGATTACATAATTAGGAAAAAACGGCAGCTGTCTAAGGCCTTGCTCTAACAGACATGTGACTTTCTACTATTCCATCATCCAAAGCACCTAGCTTTACTCAGACTCACACTTTGGTCTGTTCTTCTGGAGTTGGCTGCAAGCACACATCTTCAAATTAGTTGTCAAAAATGAAAACCATACATGTACAACACTTAAGTATATCAATGAATTCACAAAAAATGGGCCCAAGCATCAATGGAATTAACAATTTATGACACCTGATGAGGTGCCACCTCAGTACTTGCATAAACCTTGTTTTTGCTCACTTTAAGTGCACATTGTAATCCAGACATGGAACCCTTGCTTGAGGGGTCTACAGAGGTATCAGCTATACCCTCATGGTAAGGCCTTACAAGGCCAAAATGATCATTGAGGGGTTGCTGTGTCTAAAGGAGACTTCATTGTAATCCAGACATGGAACTCTTGCTTGAGGAGTCTAGTCAAGTATCAGCCATAACCTCATGATGAGGCCTTACAAGGCCAAAACGATCATCAAGGGGTTGCTGTGTCTCTTGTCCAGTGGAGACTTCCTTGGCATTGCAGGTATGGCAGCCCTTTCTGGGTGATAGCAGACTTATTTGCACATGGTATAGTCTTTATAATGGCACTATTGAGCTAAAATGTTATGAGACCCGAACAGGGACCCACCGAAGGGCAGATCACCAGTGACACTGCCTGTTCTTATTACTCTATAAACCTAGGTTTTGCTCTCTTCAAGCAACAATTGCACACAATGCCATTCTGCACAATATCACCCATATATGTTTACAAAAACACACTGCTATAACCCACTCCCACCATAAAACCAGACACAACACTCCACGTAAGCACACTTCTGCGCTGAGGTGCTCACTGACTATACACATAAATGAACTGCTATGCTCGCACACACCTGTGAGCTTTAATTATAATGAAGTTGATTTGTGCATTTTTTCCCAAGAGGACCCTTATGTTTGAGCTTTACCTCTGCTCTTTCTAGCCATAGAGCTTGGATATATATGTATTTTTTATGGATTACTAAAAAATTGCATGAATATGATACATCGTCTCACTGTAAGGACTGCGAAACGCGAAGAATTCTAAGGTTGCATTGGAATAAAGATATGTCCCTGAACTAAAGCAGAGTGGTTTCTCTAAAATATGGATTCATATTATGACACCGCAAAGGCAATCTGTCATTGTTATATATAAATTAGCTTATTTCTTGCTCAAGAGAGTTCATCCCGCTCTTGACCTGACTCTTTTGACTACTCGCTAGCACAAGATTGTTGCTGCTAACCTTTTGCCAAAATTGACTGTACCTGTGCCACGGGGCATCCGACTCTACAATTGATTCTGCAATTAATTTATTTTTATAGTATTTGGTGGTGAACCGACTGAGTTTTTCTTTTTTATTAACAGGGTGAATACAAATGGTTGTGCCTACTGTGTGTCATAAAAAAATAATAATAATAAAAAAAATTTTTAAGTAAAAGCAAAATTCAATTTGTGATATTTCGGAGCAGGAAATTTATCATGTGCTAGAATTTTGATGATTAAAATCTGAGATTGCACAGCAGGCTCTTGGTCAATTAGGTAATAGAATTTATTCTAAGCTAGTGGCGACAGTTTTAAGATTTGAATAAAAAATTGAAGTAGCACTATTTATACTAAATAAAACAAGGTCGAATCAGCTTTAATCAACCATTGAATAAAATCCTAAAACCAGTATAAAATAGTTTTTGTTTTATTAGACTTCCTTAATTTTATAGTAGGTGATTAGAATTTAGTAATGACTGCCAAGTAGCACATTTGTTAACTGGATTGAAAGCACTTCCTGGGATACTTAAATAAAAGGCAGTGATCAGTGATTATGTGCCTTCTCTCTGCCAAATAATCTCCTATATTTACACATAATCATTCTCACACATCGATACAGCCCGCTTCTCTATGATTATTACCTGCATTGTCAAGGAATTTTGGAAAATACAATTGACCGTTGGCATGACTTCCATAGAATTAGATCACTTTTTCAGGTTCTGCCTGTATTTATGCCCATTTTTTGGGGAAAAAAACACAACTTTTTACATTCTTTTGCTTGAATGAATTCATTTTTTACATTTTTTTATAATACTATAATTAACTCAGATTTGATGTTTAGCGGTGTAGAAGTTGTTTATTTTTGAACATATTTCTTTGTTTCTACCATGTTATAAATACATATATGAGTCATGCTTCCTCCATAACAGAAATGGCAGTGTTTGCTTTGATAAACTTGCAATCTGACAGGTAAAATGACAGAAAATGTGTGGGGCATCTGCTCTTAATTATAAGACTTCCTAGGTCTACTTGTCCGTGAATAGAAGCCTTAAGAATTTGTGAATGTAAGATTGGTCCTTTTTGACCTGTGTTTTCACTGTTTTATCATAATAGCAGTGGAATGTTAACCAGAACATCGTGACATACAGGGTTATCCAAAGAGCTCCGAATTGCTTGAGAAAGGTAACCGAACGCTGAAAATCAATGTTCGGTTACCTTTCCTGGCCATTCGGCTATCCAGAGAGCAGGCAATTTGCAAAATCCTGGCGAATTGCTTGAACATACGGTGCCTGTTCGGTGCCTGTTCGAGGGCAGTGAAATCCCCATGAAAAAGCACTGCTTCGGCTATTCAGAGAGCACAAACCAGCAGTGAAAGGTTCCCCTAATGCTCTGCCATTCGGTGGTTTAATTCAGCAAATTTATTCAGGAGAATCCCATAGGCTTCAATGTTAAAAATATTCCCGTTTTAATTCAATATCTAATAAACCGTTCATTATAAAATTCTGCAGTAAAGAGTCTCCCTATTTACAGATTTTTTAGGATATTTTAAGCATTTTTCAGATTTTTTTTTTTTAAAAGTCCGATTTTTTTTTTTAAGTTTACTTCTTTTTTCTGTAACATCCCTTTTTATTATCATTCCCTGGACCTCATATGCAAATTTCAGACATTTTCGCTCAGAAGTTTCTTTGCAAACAGCTTTTCACTTTCATACATTCATACAAACGGTTTTGCTAATTTATTCACTGCCTCCTCTGCGTCTCAGCTGCTTCGCTGCGTGTGATCGGCTCCTGCTCGGGTTTTTCGATGGTTAATCCAGATGTTTTTGAGGGTTTTCGGCATGCATTCGCTGGGTTTTGCGGTTAGTTTTCGTCGGGTTTGCGGTAGCTTTTCCCTGCAATTCAGGGACCCTGTGGTGTTTGCTGAAAACACCGCAGGGTCACCGAAATAGGATCGGCAAAAGGAACCGAATTGAAGAGAACGAAAAGTCACCGAACGTGCGGTGACTTTTCGAATCTCTTTGAATAACCCTGATAGTTTGTATGCATATGCATGTACTTGGTTGGAAACAAAATCTATTGTCCTGCCATTAACATCAAACAGTTCAAACAGAGTTTTGAATGAAATGTTTATACTTAAACTTTTCCTTTCGGTTTCATCATGTGGTTCTTATTGAGTTAATATTGGAGTATAAAATATTCCAGGATACTGAAGTTATGTCTGTGTCTTATTCATGGAGCCTACATAATACTGTGAGTGGGTTTTGTGACATGACACTTTGTCTCCATTGAAACATCCACTTCAGAATCTGATCTTGATGGAATTCTAACCAGCAACAATGCATTGGGATGTGTCGGGATGTGTCATAGAGCAGTGTTTCTCAATCCTGGTCCTCAAATATCCCTAAAAGGCCAGGTTAGTCAGATATTTGAAGCACAGCATAGGTGTTATGGTTTGCTGCTCAGTGATTCCAGAATTTAGTGTGCATTTCCCCAAGACAATCCTAATTCTTATAAGAGTTTTAGTGGTACTGACGACCATATTTGAGAAACACTGTTGTTATTATTATTATTATTGTTATCTGTTATTTATATAGCGTTACATATTTCCTCAGCGCTTTACAAGATCAGTGTACAAGGTGCTGATACATTGGAATACCACACATGGATGATACAGCCTTATTAAAGCGGACCCTATTCCCAAGGGAATTTACAATCTATATGAGAAATACAAGTATTTGTTTTGGTGAGGTAGGCGCATCCATATCGTTAAGTGTCTTGCCCAAGGACACTTGCTGGTGGTGTCTTCTGAGTGGGATCAGAGTCTGCTTTCCATGATTGTAGATCAGTGCACTGGTGGTTAGGTTGAATCTGCTTCTTGTAATGTCATGACTTGCTTCTCCACAGTTGTATTGGAAGGATGTGCTGAATGGGATTTGACTTGTTTCCCCATAGTCAAAGAGCTGACATGTTACGACTAGGCTCCACAGGCGATATTGTGTGGTATGCAAGTATATACCATTAGGTGTCTTGCCCAAGGACACTTACTGGAGAGGTGCTCTAGCCGGGATTCAAGCCTAGGTCTCCACGTTTATAGAGCAGGGATGTTACTTCTACTATATCAGCCGGTACACTGTTGTAGAGTGTTATTACTGATGTTAGCAGCACGTCCACATTTCTGTCCTACGAGCGTCTGTTGGTAGAACCAGACTATGTAGGGAATGCAGCTTAACAGCACAGTCAGCCCAGCCAGCGATAGTTAAAGCATGGGAGTCTCATATCTAGAGATTCAATTCCCAATGATGTATACGAGACCTCTTGAAGTCCACATTTTAGAAATAACCACTCTCCCACATCACCAATCAGTAGTGCTATGTGAAGTCATTGATAGAACCATGGAGACATATATTTGAATGCCACAATGTAGCTCAGCTATCTTTGTACCTCAAGAACCATCATAAATACCTCAAGAAACATCATAAATCCTCTTAAATGAGAATGCTTTATGTTTTTATCAGTCTCCAAACATCTTTTTGGACCTTGCTGATTGGACTACAATATGATTTTTTCTTCCAGCTACCTTTGTCCTTCCAATCCATGACTTGATGTGGTGTACATACCGAGATCCCCCCAGCAATACTACAATACCAACCATAAAAGTCTTTAAAAGTCCATCTAACCATTCATTTTCATAAACAGTAGAGAGAGTGCTCCTTTCCAAACGATCAGGGTTATTGTCATGCGCTGATTCCGGGTGGTAGGTGCGAGCCAATATGCAATGAATACTAGTAAACCAGATATATTTATATATAAGGATTTATTGGGAAAAGGCACAAAAAGGGATAGGCCGGAGGCAACAGCAGAATCTAGGAGGGGTAAACGAGAGAAGTGGGAGAAAGCTAAGGAATAGGGGAGGAGAGATTGTATATATATATGTATGTATATACACAGGTTACAGGGCTAGAGGAAACTAGAGCAGAACATATACAGGTTACAGGGCTAGAGCAGAACATATACAGGTTACAGGGCTAGAGGGAACTAGAGCAGAACATATACAGGTTACAGGGCTAGAGGGAACTAGAGCAGAACATATATATGTATACACAGGGTACAGGGCTAGAGGGAACTAGAGCAGAACATATATATGTATACACAGGGTACAGGGCTAGAGGGAACTAGAGCAAAACATATATATGTATACACAGGGTACAGGGCTAGAGCAGAATTACTATATATGGATCAGAAGAAAGGGAGAGATTGTATATATGTATACACAGGTTTACAGGGCTAGAGGGAACTGCAGATAACAAAATGGGAAAACAGAAACAGTATACTCAAGGTTATATATATGAATATATCAGTACTAGAGATGTGGGCAAGTCCTTGTGATCCAGGTAAGGAAAACTTGGGAGATCCAGGAAGATGCCAAGTCCAGAGGTCTGTAGTAAACAGGAGGTCCAGAAGGTTTGTAAATAATAAGTCCAGGGGGGAACTGTAACAGTGGTAGTCTTGAGAGGGTAGGATCCAGCAGAGTATGGGTCATAGGTTTCTTGGAGGAATCGCAGGTAGCTTCTAACAGCTTGGATATTTCCAAGGCAATGTGGAAGTCCTGGGTTTCAGGTGTGGCCTGGTTTTATGCAGGGGTAGGTGGTGATCTGGGCAACACCTGAGCATTACACAGTCAGAGGTGACTAGTGGTACTGCATGTGAAAGTCTCACTACTATGAGCCAGCACTGGGTTTAGGCCTTTTATTACGCCGGCGGCGATGACCATGACAGTTATTCAGAGAACGTGAAAAGCAGGAGAATGACTGGAGAATGAAAAATTCTAGGTCAAAATAGCCAAACCAGGAAAATTCTTCCTTTCATCTCACTTTCCAAATCGGCTATTTTGACCTAGAATTTTTCATTCTCCAGTCATTCTCCTGATTTTCACGCTCTCTGAATAACCCTGTATAAATTCAGATCTGTACAAGAATAAACTATAGAATATAGTACATATGTAACAGTATATTTGTTTATCATATTTCTCATTGCAGAAATATAGAGTATGAAGAAATACATCTATATTACGTTAAAAGCTGTGTAATCATTCCCACTATATGAACATATTATGGAATTGGCATTTTTTAATTAATATTCAAAATTTATATGAAAAAGCCTCAAAATAAATACTCACAATATATATTTATTTTTGAAGTATGAATGCATAACTTTTGGAATGGGATACACAAAGAAACAAGAATAATTAAAAAATATATATTTTTTAAAAAAATCTCAAATAACACGTGGCTGTTTCTTCAAAGAATCCCCTCCTAAAAACAATTACTGTACCTTTAGTATAAAAAACCTTATCAGCATAATACACTGCATATTTCCAATTTTGTCAGACTTTTTTTATTAAATGTAAATGTAGAGCCATAACGGTTCTTTCCTGAGTGGAATGGCATTAAATTAGAAATCATCCATCTTGAAAAGTTTTGCTTTGAGATGTATTAAAGCTCACACATGCCGACCTGTGAGAGGAGCTATCATCATTCATTCTGTTTCCATTGATTGAGAGCTTTCCTATCTGATGTTTTACCAGAAATGGAATTATAGTACCGCAGAAGACCAAGATGTAGGAGGAATGTCAAGGTCAATTATCACTCAATGGAACCTAAAAACAATCTAAAGGAATTTAACTATTGATTTTGTGTTATGTTAAAAATACACTTTCAAATGCAGTGTTCTTTTAAGTCCGAAATCTTTTTCTCAACCTCAGATGACAATTTACTGGCTTGATGTGTGCATATTGCTTCAGGTTAGTGACCTCCTGTCCAAAGTGTGAGCCTGGATTTTGTTTGTACCGAGAGGGACATTGTTTCCCTGCACAGACAGATAAGCAGACAATCTTTTATAGTGAAATAGTAAATAACTTTTGACCTGGGAGCTTTTTGATGTGAATCTGAAAGGTTTTTGTAGCCAGTATTTTAGTTCGGTTGTCAGACAATTTTTAAAAATATCACGTTCTGACAGCAGACATTGCTAATGCAACAATAAACAGCGCGCAGAAAGAAATGTGTCTTAAATGTGCTCGCTGTGACACTGCTTTCATAGAAGAATTTAGAAAAGAAGATCCGTCATTTTGCTTTATAAAAAAGTTTCAAATTTGGGAACTATCTATCTATCTATTTATCTATCTATTTATCATTCTATCTATCTATCTATCTATCTATCTATCTATCTATCTATCTATCTATCTATCTATCTATCTATCTATCTATCTATCTATCTATCTATTTATCTATCTATCTATCTATTCTATCTATCTATCTATCTATCTATCTATCTATCTATCTATCTATCTATCTATCTATCATTCTAGCTATCAATCTAGTTATCATTCTATCTATCAATCTAGTTATCTTTCTATCTATCAATCTATTTATCCTTTATCTATCAATCTATTTATCCTTTATCTATCCATCTATTTATCATTCTATCCATCCAATTTATCTATCTCACTATCCTCATTCAATCAATCTATCCATCTATTTATCATCCAATCTCTCTATTTATCATTCCATCTATCTATCCATCTATTTATCATTCAATTTATCTATCTATCTTACTATCCTCATTCTATCTATCTAGCTATATATCTATCTCTCAATCGTCTCTATCTATTTCGGTCTATCGACTCCATATTTCTTATATAAAGACCAAAGTAGTTAAAATATCTATAAATAATCTGATCCTAGCAATGAATGATCTTACGTTCCATGACATAAACTGGTAATTAGTAAAAACAGCATTTTTTTACAACATTTTTTCCCACACTGGTGAAATGTAACAGCTAGGTTACCATATGGATTGAAATTGAGTAAATTGACCCTAATGTATTTAACCCCTGAAGTGTCAACAAAAATTAGAATTGTGCTTGGAATGCTTTGTGTTGTACTATATAATACTATAATATAGACTATCTACTTATTTATAGATATGGCTATAGTTTGAAATTATGAAACAGAGCCTGAGAATAATCTACTTACATACAAGATAATCTATATTAGAATATAGTATATATTATACAATCTAATATGGCGCTTTCACAGTTTTAATTTTTTACCTTCTCAGAGATAGCTTTTCGGAATTTATCTGTCATCCGTTATCCTTATATTTTTATCCTATAGTTATCCTTATTTTTTTTACATCATTAGTTAGCTGAGTGCCTCAACCCCTCGAGGCACTCAGCATGCTTTCAGATGAGTATCTCGAGGCACTCATTTCACCTACCGGCCGGTTCAGCGGGTATACCGGCATTGATCGCTCCCAAGGGGCGATCACGAAGCGGACCAGCAGGAAAATTACTGTTGCAGGATGTCTCAATGTCGAAACATGCTTCGATAGTAATAGAACTGCTGGAAGTGATGGCGATTGCTTCCAGCGCTGTTTTTCCGCTGTCGGAAGCCGATCCAGTTACACCGGAAGTGATAACTCCCGGGCAGCTGAAATCACTATTATCAACGCCGAATCCCTGCAAGAGCAATAGAGTGGCTGGAAGCGATACTGATTGCTCCCAGCGCTCTATTTACTAAACAGCGTACCAGGCATGTTCTCGGTCGTTAAGTGACCTTTTCCGTCTGACGTACCTGGTATGTCATCAGTCGTTAAGGTGTTAAAACATTACAAGCTGAGTTTTTAGTTTGAAGTCTAATAAACATCCTGGAAATATTGAGTCTCTTGGTTTTCACACTCACTTTCTGCAGTCTTAACATAGTATTGTTTAGTCATTTTCAGTTCATGCACCCTGGGTCCTATTTCTTCCGTATGAATTTCTCATCTCTGGGAATGCACAACAACAATGCCACCTGTTTCTTAGCTGGAAATATATTCAGTGTAATAACTTCTTCTACAGATTACAGAACTTCTTAAAACAAAATACATAACTTACTTCTTGTATGACATTACCTGGTAATCTTTTCATTATATTTATAAAGTCCTACCCTGTGCTGCTGTGCTATACGACAGATATAGCAGACACAAAACAGATGTATAACAGCCATGACAGATACATGCCATATGTACAACATAAAGAGTAATAAAACAAGAATGGAAGCAAATTGTTACAATGGCCAAGGTAATAGTGAACAGTGTGATTGTTATAGTGTAGCGTGTACAAGTTCCCTGATCTGTGCACATAAAAACTGAACTCTTAAAATGGGATTTGATGCATATGCTGCTATAGTATGAGAAACATAATAATAAAGCCTCCTGTATTGCTTGAGCGAGTGTTAATCAAGATTAAATAACAGTCAAGAAAAAGCACAAAAGAAATATATTAGGTGTTTACTTAATGTAATGTTACCCCCTTTCTTTTCCATTACATAATGGAGCGGATGGTGGTGACAGCACCTGGCCCGTCACTTTTCTTCTATATTTTTTATTTTAGGTGTTGCATAAACCTGATCTTTACTAAAAAAAAGCCATCTAGTATGGCATGGTATTGATTGGAGGGTTCTGTTTTAAAACAGACTGCAAAAAAATTTAGAAATTGCAAATGTCAATTGCATGTCTTACCCAGAGTTCCAGCATATGGGGAATGTAGCACATTCCAGTATATGTGGTTTTATTGTTTTGTATGTAATTGAGTGAGGGATACACTTTGGTGAGCTGCCCTTTAAAAAAATTAATATATTGGCTTAATTGTTCAATTGATGAAACGGTATTGAGCGCCAAACACATACCTATCATATAGGTGAATACAGATAAACTTTATTGTTTGCTGTGTGGAGGCTTTTAATCTCA
The DNA here is from genome assembly GCA_009667805.1 of Leptobrachium leishanense. Classification (NCBI taxonomy): domain Eukaryota; kingdom Metazoa; phylum Chordata; class Amphibia; order Anura; family Megophryidae; genus Leptobrachium; species Leptobrachium leishanense. Next base: position 483,233,356 of record CM019063.1, on the reverse strand, counting down.
TTTTTTACCCTCTACCACCTTAAATGAATGTTATTTTAGGTGAAAATACTCAACTCTTCACTGTCATTGCACACTGTTTGCTGCCATAAGCTTAGGGCTTCCAAAACCTGAAACGACGTGTTGCAATCAATGTGCAAATTACACACAATCACTGCATAATCATTCCATTGACCCTTTCTAGATGTCCCACATAGCCCCCATGCACCCCATTACTTCTCATACTCTACTATTTACCATCTAAGTGTGTCACTTCCCTCCTCTTAGATTGTAAGCTCACAGGATCAGGGTCATCTTTTCCTATTGTTCTCAATTGCGTCTAACCTGTATGTTAATTTGGTTAGTGTAAGGTGCCAGACTGGTGGCAGCTATACTCGTGCAAACCGCCCTCCTACTAATCATACAGTGCCCCTAGTCAAGACAAGTGTCACTGCCCAGGCATGAGATCCCCCCCAGAGTACCTGTGTGTACTGCGTCTGTAGCTTACTACTACTACTACTACTACTGCCCTGGTCTGTGCCCCAGACAGGTTCCGTGAGATTGAAAGGCCCCCAGACATCTATGCCTGCTTGTGCCCCTGCTCCCCAGACAGACAGACTAGACCTCAGACCAGGTGCCTCTCATAAATAATGACAATGTTTTTATGACAATTAATTTATTGAACTTCACCTCACATCATCACCTTTATTCTTTATTCTTCCTGGACGATCCAATTCCAGCCCACTGCCTGCAGCCCGGCCTCTCCTAGCAAGCAAAGGCCATGGAGCGTGCAAGTGTGACCGGGAGCAAGTGGTGGATGAGGATGATAGGTGGAGGTGGAGTGGGGAGGAGATGTCATCACACAGACCACCCCTGAATTATCAGCAACTAGCTGAGCCAGCCGGAATGTGCTGTAGACAAACTAGCACTTGAGCAGGCGGCAGGCAGGCGGCACAAGTGGCTGCCAGGGCAGAGCAGAAGGCAGAATGTGCCACTGTCTTGATCTGTGCCTGACAGCTGACCATATGCACCCCTCACAGGCTGTGACCCGGGGCAGTCCGAACCCCCAGCACGCTACTGAGAAGAAGATCCTAACTCACTCTACAATTGAGGAACACATGGAATATTGCTAACATGCATCTCAGTACCATTATTAAACTATGCAGGACATACAGTTGTGTTCAAAATTATTCAACCCCCACTGAAATTGAGTGTTTTGGCCAGTTTGACATAGATTTTGATCATTCAGTCATCTTGCTTACAATTAAATCAAAGAGGCACTTGTAGGTCAGACAAATATAACATAACATTTATAATGAAATAACCACAAATGTCTTTTCACTACTTTCTAGCAGTTTGCAACCGGACTGATAGAGAATCAAAAAATCAAGCCATGCGTGATCATGGCTAGGGGGAGTCATAATCCTTGGGCCACGGCAATCAAATTTGTGGGAACAGTGTTGGGGAAACGCTTAAACATCCCAAAATTGTCTTGACTCCTTCTGCAGAGAAAACTAATGGATTTAATAAGATATAAAATCTTTTTGTTTTCTTCTCTTTTCTTTTTAATTTACATCACTGTCTCTTTACATTCGAAAAAAAAAAGATCTTTATGGAGTCGCATTTACATTTAGTTGTTTTTCTTCTAAACTATTAAATATCTAATATGCTATAAAAGACTAAACAATCACAAAATGTTCTCTCATTCTGCAAAAATAGAAATAAGTGCTTTACATTTATCATTTCATAAAACTTCCACGACCGTCTCCTTTACATGTAAGATGGTGAGTGAAAGGACTGATTTCCATTATTTTCTTTGCTTATTATTATTCTCGGAGGATTTCTTTCACTTTGGAAGCAAAATTGGTAAAATGGGCAATTTTGTCTTGGGATTGTCAGAGGGATTGAATTTGAGTGGTTGAATATAATGATTTGTGAATCCTTTCTAGCATGCAAGTCTGAGAATTAATGAAGAAAATAACCTAACCACGTTACCCATCCAACGATAAATATATTATATTTATTTAGCCTGATCTCCTGTGTGTATTTTAAAGGGATTTCATTTGGGAACTCCACCAAAAATACTACTCCCCGTACAATAAAATATGCACTGGTGCTGCTGAGGTCCAAAAGGAAGGTATAAAGTATATAGGATCAGAATATATTTTGGACATTCAATTATTCAGGTGTTTAATCATTGACCAAACAATAAAATAGCATCAATGTTTGGACTTCTTTTGAGCCCTTATTAAGATGCAAAATACAAATAGAAAGTAAAAAAGTGATGTGTACACATCATACAGATATATATCCATATAAGTACTTAATAATGACTTCCCTTGTGTATGTTTCTGTATGTGTAACATACAGGTCTATTCCCTAAAGGGGTTAATCACAGAGATCTGAAGTTGCCCCGAAAATGCACCATACAGTGAATTTCCCTGTACTGTGCAATTTCAGGGCCATTCAGCTATTCACAAAGCAGGCAGTTTTCCAAATTTTGGAGAATTGCCAGCGAAATACAGTGCTGTTCGGCAGCAGTGAAATCCCCATAGAGAAGCAATGGTTAATCTTTTCAGAGAACACTGAACAGCAGTGAAATGCCAATGAAATGCCCTGCTGTTAGGTGGTTTCATTCGGCAGGTTTAGTCAGGCGAATCCCATAGGCTTCAATGTTAAAAATATTCCTGTTTTTATTCAATATCTATTAAACTGTTTATTCTTTTAATCTGCAGCAAAAAGTCTATATGTTTATTTTATATATTTAGTTTTTCGAGTTTTTCGGCAAATTTTTATTTTTATTTTTTTAGATAGCATTTTTTTCTTTTAATGTAATAGAACTTTTTATTATTATTCATAGGACCTTATATGTTAATTCCAGTCATTTTTGTTCAGTAGTCTTTTTGCAAACTACTTTTCAAATGTGGCACTTTCAATATTTATTTATTTTTACCCGTCCTGCGGCTTGTCGGCTTTTTTCTGTGCCTGGTTCGGCGATGTGTTCGGCAGATCATCGGCTGCATTTGGCAGTTTTCAGTGTTTTTTTCGGATCAATTTGTCTGTTTTGTAGTGTTTTTTTCGATTCGTTTAGCGGATTTTTGATTTGAATCTGCGTTTTTGCGGTGTTTTTTTGGATGCGTACGGTGGGTACGGGTCAATTTGGCCCACTTTGAGGACCCTGCAGAGAATGCTGAATTCAACGTAGGGTCGACAAATTTAACTCGCTGAAGTGCGGTGAACGGGAGAGCACCGAAATGTCGGTGACATTTAGTCTCTCTGAATAACCCTGCAAGTGTAATCTATATACTGTATATACACACTGCCTGGCCAGAAAAAAAATCACATACAGGGTTATCCAAAGAGATCCGAATTGCTTGTGAAAGGTAACCGAATGCTGAAAATGCCTGTTCGGTGCCTGTTCGAGGGCAGTGAAATCCCCATGAAAAAGCACTGGTTCGGCTATTCAGAGAACACAAACCAGCAGTGAAAGGTTCCCCTAATGCCCTGCCATTCGGTGGTTTAATTTGGCAAATTTATTCAGGAGAATCCCATAGACTTCAATGTTAAAAATATTCCCGTTTTAATTCAATATCTAATAAACCGTTCATTATAAAATTCTGCAGCAAAAAGTCTCTTTATTTATAGATTTTTTAGGATACTTTAAGCATTTTTTTTTTTTTTAAAAGTCCGATTTTTTCTTTTTTTTTTCAGTTTACTTATTTTTTTTGTAACAGCCCTCTTTATTATCATTCCCTGGACCTCCTGTGAAAATTTCAGACATTTTCGCTCAGTAGTTTCTTTGCAAACAGCGTTTCATTTTCCCAGATTCATACAAATGGTTTTGCTAATTTATTCACTGCCTCCTCTACGTCACAGCTGCTTCGGCTCTGTGTGATTCGGCTCCTGTTCGGCTCCTGTTCGGGTTTCTCGAAGGTTAATCCAGATGTTTTTGCTTGTTTTCAGCGTGCATTCGGTTAGTTTTCGTCAGGTTTGCGGTAGCTTTTCCCTGCAATTTGGGGACCCTGTGGTGCTTGCTGAATACACCGCAGGGTCACCGAAATGGGATCGGCAAAAGGAACCGAATTGAAGAGAACGAAAAGTCACCGAACGTGCGGTGACTTTTCGAATCTCTTTGGATAACCCTGACAGTCTAATATTTTGTCGGGCCACCTTTTGCTTTGATTATGGCTTACAATCACTGTGGCATTGTTTCGATAAGCTTATTCAATGTCACAACATTTATTTCCATACAGAGTCGTATTAGTTTATGGCCAAGTTCTTGTATTAATAATGGGAGAGTCGGACGCTGCATAAAGTCTTCTCCAACACATCGTAAAGATTCTCAATGGGGCTAAGGTCTGGACTGTGTGGTGGCCAATCCATGTGTGAAAATGATGTCTCATGCTCCCTGAACCACTCTTGCACAGTTTGAGTCCGGTGAATCCTGGCATTGCCATCTTGGAATACGCCCACTGTGCCATCAGGGAAATAGAAAAACCTGCTCATTCAGTATATTCAGGGAGTCACATGACCTCATTTTTGGGTACATAATGTTGCTGAACCTAGACTTGACAATCCGAAGCAACCCCAGATCATAACAGGCTTGTACAGTAGGTGGTGAATTTTCTTTCTGGGCAGGCAATGTATTTACTAATGGGTTAATCTTTCCTAGACCGGTGGCAGATTGCTGGACAAAAAGTGGATTCTTCTTTTCCTAAAAGAAGTGCAAAGCATTGTACCAATCGTTGTCTTATTCACTTCCTATGGTTTCGCATACATGAATACACTCAGGGTTATTCAGAGAGAGGTGAAAAACAGGAGAACTGGCAGGAGAAGAGAACAATCTAGACCAAATAGCCGATTTGAAGAGTAAGATAAATGGGAGAATTTTTCTGTTTTGACTATTTTGACCAATAGTTTTCACTCCTCCAGTCATTCTCCTGAGTTTCACCTCTCTCTGAATAACCCTGGCAATCTTCAATCATACGTTGAGCCTTTCCGTTCCATTCACAGTGCAATACGTTATACATTGTAAGACTTCCTTGACCATTAAAGAAAAAACTAAAAATGTTAATGTTTGCAAATAATAGAAAGCTATAGCAGCCAATATTTTCTTTTAAAAAGGTATGGGTGCTTCAAATGCACATTAGCTGCTTTAATTGTATGGGCTTTTTATTGCGCTGATTGCTTCAGTAATGAGATTTAACCCAGTGTCACCAAATACTTGTATAAATCTATGTTTCTACAGTGAATAGAAATAAACAACCCTTCTGATTATTATTACTTTTCCATTGTGCTTTATAGCTCATTATTAGAAGAGGTTTTTTTAAAAAAAGAAGACAAGTTGAAATTCTCGATAATGACTCTGATAATTAAGATTCAGACAAACACACTATAAAATAATGTGCAAAATATGCTATTTTTAAGTTGTACAATAGATATTTAGAAAAGTAACACATTTTATAATCAGATTTATACAGGTTAGATGGTTAAAGGTAGTTCGGTATATATTCTATAAAGGAATTGTTCATTTTTAAAATTTTTAATTAGTTCTTTTTAGAATAGAACAACGTGTCCTTATAGTAATGTTCTCTCCTTTAGCAAATCTAAGTGCCAGATGTACTAAGATGTGAAAAATGGAAAACTCTACATCAAGGATTTCCTTTTCAGTTCTCAGAACTATCTGCGTCATGAAAGACCACTTTGTTCTAGATATTTAAAGGGACTTTCTGCTCATAATGACCACTTTAGCTTATTAAAAAGGTCAGATGTGAAGTGCCCTCCCCGCACCATTTTCCACTCCCTCCTGTCCTGTTTTGCCAATATAGGGCCCTATTACATTCTTCACGCTAACATTAGCGCTCACCTGCGTGAGCGTTAACGTTAGCCCTGGTGGCCCAAGCGCGTGAGCACCATATTACAATCCAAAAAACCCATTAGCGATTCGGATCTTGCGCTTCTCAGTGCGAGGTTAATTTACTTTGCGCTCCCTATACGTAACAACGTAACATGGGGAGTGAAAAGAGTTAATTAGCGTTTTTATTACAATATACTAATGCTAATTACCGTCCGGCTGCGGTTAACCCGAAAGTTAACTACAGCCAGGAACTGGTGCTAACGGATTCTGCTGCAGAATCCGTCAGCACTAGGGATGAGCTGTTCGGGTTCGGACAGTTCGGAGTTCGACCCGAACTTTGGCAGTTCGAAAGTTCGCGAATTTCAAACTTTTTGGGCGTGTATGGTTCGAGTTCGAAAAAAAAAAGAAATTTTGAAAAAAGTATAGAAAATGCTTAAAAAAATACTAAAAAATCTAGAAGTAAAGAGACTCTTTATTGCAGAATATTATAAGCAACATTTTATTAGATATTGAATTAAAAACTAATGTGTACGTGGAAAGATTATCAGCTCTAAATGACCTCTGTTCACAAACGGGCATAACACCAGGTGTTTTTAGTTTGGTAATCAATTTGATACATTGTACACCATACTGAGGGTGGGGTGGTGTCTGCTTCTGATTGAGATTTGAGAATTAATTTCCCTAAAACATCCTAATATGCTGCATTTAACCCTTTCGCTGCTGAGGCTTTTCACACCTCTGTGCTGAGGTAATTTTTACCGCTTTCACTCATCATGTTTAACCACGTTTTGTAGCCATATTTTGATATATGACCTAGACATATTATATATCGTTCTTTCCGGCAGAATTGGCAGATTCATAATATGTCATTATTATATGTATACGTTATGTCATGTCTGTATATTATAACAAAAATGCAATAAAATTTGAATTTTCAATAATTTATTATGTGTAAAGTGTTTTTTTTTCACATTTTAACATGCGATCGTTTGCGGTTATATTTTGTATGGGGTGCGCTTGTTAAAAAAATTAGAAATGGGGTCTCGTTACATTTTTTTGGGGGGAAAAGTTCGCTTTTTTTAACAAACGCACCGCATACAAAAATCGTTAGTGCAGCATTATTGTTCACATTATAATTGAAATGGGAACAATATTGCTGCATTAACAAAACAAAAACAAAAAAAACTTGTTTATTTTTTCTATAGAATTTTTTTTAAAATATTTTTATTTTTTAATTTTTTTGAAAAAACATTTTTCATGCTCATGGTTGGTATCCTTGGAAAGGCCATGCTCTGGCCGATCCAACGATATCAAACATTAACCCCTAGCTGCCACGGATTGGGAGATAGGGGGTTCATTGGAACCCCCTATCTCCACCATTGGTGGCAGCTAGGGGTTAACTCCAGGACTGGCGTCATCGTGCTATGCACGATGACGCCAGTCCTCAGGGGGAGTTCCTGGAGGCTTGGCTGACATCCAAGATGTCGGCCAGCTCCAGGAGAGGATCACGATCCGGCGCTTTTCAGCGCCGATTCGTGATCCGGCTCCCCAGGGGTTAATCACAGCCACCGTTTGGAAGGGCAGGCTGTGTCCTTCCAAACGGTGCCTGGATTAACCCTCTGCCCCCCGGCGATCCCCCCTCCCTTTCAGGCGCTTCCTCCGCACATGCGGTGGGGGGCCTGAATTAGATGTCATGGCGCCGCCGCAATGACATCTAATTACTCCGCCGGGGTCCCGGAGTGCTGGGCTGACATCCAAGATGTCAGCCCGCAACAGGGGTGCAGCAATACGCCGGAATCCGGCTGATTGCTGCCTCCTGTGCATGGACGCGCTCAGCGCGTCCATAGCACAGGAGAATCACTTGGCTGGACGCGCTGAGCGCGTCCATAGCAGCAAAGTGGTTAACTGGTGTTTGAAAAAAAATCAAAGTAACATCTAAGGCTAGGGTCAGATGAGCGCATTTTCTACGGACTGTGCGTCCGTGCAGTACGGACGTACTTACTGACTGACAACAAGGTAGTGGCCAAACAGTCCGTATTTTTTGACTGATGTAGCAGGGAAGATAAATTAAAATGAAAAAACATTCTGTCCGTCAAAAATGCTGGACGTATAAATGCAGTCCATCTGACCTTGTTTCATCACTCACATACAAAGCTACACGGACGTTGCGGACGTGGCGCACTCCGCACGCCCGTTCTAGCAGTATTACGTTCTTGCCTAACCTGCGTCCGTTTGCTGTGTTCGCCATGCATCCGCACTTCCGTGCGGACGTACTTCGTGTGTGGGGCTCCATTGGTTAGAATGCTATGCTGCCACGGACGTACAAATGTGCGGCAACACGGGCGTGATAACTGCGCTCGTCTGACCCCAGCCTTAAGCAATGTTATTTTTCACCTCGGGATTAAACATTCACAGGGTTATTCAGAGAGCGGTGAAAAGCAGGAGAATAACTGGAGAAGTGAAAATTCTAGGTCAAAATAGCCAAATCAGAAATTTTTTCCCATTTAACTCACTTTCCAAATTGGCTATTTGGTCTAGATTGTTCTCTTCTCCTGCCAGTTCTCCTGGCTTTCACCTCTCTCTCAGGGTTGTTCAGAGAAAGGTGAAAACCAGGAGAATGGCAGGAATAGAGAACAATCTGGACCAAATAGCTGATTTGGAAAGTGAGATAAGGCTAGGGTAAGACTAACGCATTTTTCACAGTGACCGTCAAAAAGTGTGTCCGAACGCATTGCCTTATTTTTTCACGGAATGCGCAAAAACGATCATACGATGCGCATTTTTGTGCGTGATTTTTTACGGATCCAAACCAGGAAACTTTGGGTGTCTGGACGTTATGTTGGCCGGACATGAGCAGGGTCTGACGTCTCCAAATCACGCACACATGCCGCTAGTGGACGCAGCGCACTCTGTACGTCCGTACTAGCGGCTCTGCGTTCTCTAAAAAATGCGTTCATTTTCCACTTGCGTTGCGCAGCCGGACTTTCGTGCGACCGTACTTCGTATATTGGCTGTCATTGCCCGTCATTTGCTGCTAGTGCGGCCGTGATTAAGTGCGCCTAAACGCATGTTAAAAATTCGCTAGTCTGACCCTAGCCTAAATGGGAGAATTTTTCTGGTTTGGCTATTTTGACCTAGAATTTTCCATTCTCCAGTCATTCTCCTGCTCTACACCGCTCTCTGAATAACGCTGACAGAGTTATTCAGAGAAAAGTGAAACTCAGGAGAATGACTGAAGAGAAAATTCTAGGTCAAAATAGCCAAACCAGAAAAATTCTCCCATTTTTCTCACTTTCCAAATCAGCTATTTGGTCTAGAATTTTCCATTCTCCAGTCATTCTCCTGCTTTTCACCGCCAAAAAAATCAGTAAACTTTTTCTGCGTGTCCGAAAATGTCTCCTCTTTTCATACAGACTGCCGCCCCAAGCAGTTGTTTATGGATAGATTAAAGGAAAAGCATTTACCGTCATTTGAAATGTCATTTTTTGGTTTTTACATATTTCTATACATCCTAGAAATCCGCCACTTCACGGGCAGGTTATGGGGACCTCCTAGGCACGATATTTGAAGGAATTTTTTGTTTTTATTTTTAACCCTTATTTCATGGAAAACTCACTGTCCCTTTAAAAACTTTTTTTTTTTTAACTTTTTGTCCTTGTTTCCTGTCCCCCAGGGCACTACCCAGACTCCCATACACTTTTTATGGCAAATATCTAGCATATATGCCCTCTTGGAGGGCGCTCTAAAAACCGAATTTTCAGCCCCATTGACTTGCATGGGGTTCGAGTTCGGGTTCTGATCCGAACATTTGGAAAGTTCGGGTTCGGCTTCGAACCGAACTCGGGGAGTGTTCGGCTCATCCCTAGTCAGCACCAGCAGAACATACCCCCAAATTAATCAAATACTCACCTTCCATCCCACGGCGAGGACCGTGGCTCCAACTGCCTCCTCTGTCCACCGGGAGCAGAGAGAGACTGGGGGAAAAAGTCCCCCAGTCTCCCTCTGCAAACCACTACGCCGACCTGCCGACTCTCGCGAGGCGAGATCCGGCAGGTCATGTGACCAGCAGAGCAGAAACTCAATGGAGTCCTAGGGACTCTATCGAGTGGATGCTTGCGGTGGCACTTACGGCAGCTTTTCTAGCGCCTGCATTGTAATATCATGCTAAAACGGGGATGCAAAGGAGAAACCTGCAGGCGCAGGTTTTTCTCCCTAACTTCCCTGTTTTAGCGATATGAATGTAATAGGGCCCATAGCTGTTTGAAGTAGAGAAGTTTCCTCTGCCCTCACAGCTATCACTCTGCAGATGGGATTTTGAAGATCACACCTGCTGGGGTCCAACTCGGAGACCAATGACATCAGCAGTGCACATTACTTAACACAACAATCTGTGGTCCAATCAGAGCTCCTGATATTTGCTAGACAGTTGAGATCACAAGCGTAGACCTATAGGAGTGAGGCTGTGTAGGGTCCAGCAGCTAAAAATGACAAGTGCACTTTAAAGGGACACAACCCCAATAAATGAAACGTCCTTTTTGTGGTTATTTTATGTTGCTGATATCTTACATGTGTTTGGTTTTTCTCTTTTATGTGAGTGTAGGTAAGAATATATTTTACTCTATGTGTGTCAGTGGGTACGTCCATTGTGTGATTTTTTGGTGTTCTAAACTGCCCCCCCACATTGTCTTTACCTCTCTTGGTCCTCAATGCGGGGCATTGGCCATAGAATGAAGTCTACGGGTAGATCACTGTCTCAAATCTCATTGTATTGTGTGGGATGTATTCAAAGGACATCACCAGGGGGTAGATTGGAAGTCTTTTAAACTCTCTGTCTTATCTCAAGTAGCCTGAAGAATACTCCCTGCAGTTTTATATAAACATCTCCTCCTACATCTCTTTAATCTACTAAATACTGTAGATTAGATAAAACACAGAAGTAAAGAAAAACCTTTGGTAAATGTTGTCTCATGGGAAAAAAAATGAACAAAACTTTAGGGAGATAAAAAAATAACCAATTTAATTTTTTCTTTTTACATGCAATTACATCAAAGAAAAAAAATCAGCAGCATCTGTTTTATAAAGCGGTTTTGTTTATAATGCACAAGGAATCTAGTTACAGTTTATGTATGTGGTAGTGTCCCTTTAAGACTCGATCAAAAGGAGATTTTACATAGAAAAGATGAAAATATTCTCCAAGGTACAATCAGTAGACACGCAGGCCTTTTAACTAAAGAGATTGCTTTATTTGATTCTGCAGTCCTATCACATTTATTATGTATGATTAGAGCTTGTTGATCCATTGGTTTCATATTCCTTTTTGTGGTATCCTTAGAAATAATTCATATTATATATTTGTTTTGCCTTCTTGTGGAATTCCAGCAGCAGCATCAGACGAGTAATGATGGAATTTAACGGATTTCCATAGGTTTCTACCTTCTATTCTAAATCGACCGTACCATATTTTATATGGGCTTGTAAACTGCAGGATTCTACATCAGACGATTGTTTTTACTGGCAATTATGTGATTGTAGATTGGTTTCTGGGCACTTTTAACTACTTGCACAAGGAGGGTTCACGGCTGTTATCTTATCATAATAATTGCTTAACACCTTGGAGCATTGGTGAACCCTCAGCCAGCAGACGGTGACCAAGGAACGTCAGCATTTAGTGACATGTTCATTAAAACTTCACCCAGGTGAGGCTTTGCTGCTGAGATCAGGCTGGAGGACAGCATACATTTAATTAAAATGTAGCCCAGCAGTTGCCAGCTGCTTTGAAACCCAAGGCTGCCTTGGGGCGACACTCTGCGTTCACCTTTCAAACGGTTTGCCCTTGGGCATTGGGTCACTGATCAGGTAAAATCTCTGCTGTATCATGTGTTTAGCTTCCTTCCATGAGGTAACGAGGTGTAACCATTAACCCTTAGCAGTCGTGGCGGAACGCATCGCCGTATCAGTTTTACCAAGGTTCTCTCTCTTCTTAAAATTCCATCAGTACCACCTGCGCAGACTACACATACAGTATACCTGCGTAATAAAAAATAATGATGGTAATTGAAATATATATATTTTCTCACTAGCAGACACGGTATATTTACAGCTGGCAGGCAATATACCCCCACCCGATCCATCTCATACCCCGCGTACGTTGGCTTCGTGTCAGTCTACCTCCACGGTGAAATAACAGTTAGACAATAAAGTGAGCGGTGCGCTTTATTATTCCATATGTCTTTATGAAATTGACTTAGCAATTTATTTGATCTCAGTCGCAGCGGGTCTTACATTTTTTTTTGTTCTTTACTTATTCACGCGAGGCAATAAATATGAATCCTACACCGCATTTAATAACGTTGGGATAAAAACTATGGGGATAAAAAAGGTTTACAGCCGTATCCTACAAAAATAAATAAATAAATAAAATACACACACGTATATTTTTTTCATATAAAAAAAATAATATATTCCAATTAGCGACAGAAAAAAAAATATCAAGCGTGCGGAAAATGTATTTTTTTTTTTTTTTATTATTATTTTTTTTACCAGTGATAAATATAGTTTGGGAGTCTACATTACTCCTCGCAGCAACTTATGCAAATGATAACTCCAGTCGCTGGAAGGCATTTTCTTTTGCGAGTATCTAGTAAGGGCAATCTTTTGTTTGCACAGTATTTTTTTTTTTTAATATTTTCTACTTGCAGATTATCTTTTGGGAACCATCTTTTATGTGCCCCGCAGTTAGATAGAAAAATGCTAATTGATTCTTTGTGAAAAAAGTGCTTTTTTTTTCATATTGCTGCTGCACCAAAATGTAACGCTTAGAAGAATCTTATGCAAATTGCATCAAAAGTGAGAAATGTAAAAATTTTTTAAATATAAATGGGTTAGTTATGATTGAATTGCTGCTTTGAACAACAAAGGGCCTTTTATAAAATGCATACATTGTGTTTCAGCCAATAATGATTAGCTTTTAAACCTCACCTAGACACATATTCTGCTTGGAACTGATTTTCTTTTTTAGCTGTCCTTGTTATTTTTTTTATTTTTTAGCACTTTTCTACTCTTTGTTGTTTTTTTGAAGTCAAACCTGCCTATTGTGATCGTTATATAATCAATTCAGCTTTATATTGTCTTATTAAGTAGGGCCGCTTTGTTAGAGGGACGTTTTAGCGCAGATGATGGTTAATTAATCCTCACGAGGAATCATTACACCCATCTATTTAAAACGCATTGTTTTGGGAAAAAATGATGCCTTTTAATATAGGCTTTTATATCGAGTTGATATTTTTTTCACGCTAAATCATAGAAACGTGGAAAATGAACTGTGACTCGTTCGCATGACAGGCTTGTATTAAAATGTAGTCTCAGCAGCTGAATCGCTGGTCTTGCCAGTCTGTCAGTCATTCGTGGATGCTTGTAAATTCAGCATTTCAAGCACTGATGGTCTAATCACTAGTACAAGACCAGCATTTGGTTAAGACCGACAAGTGGCCAATTTATGATCACACAAAATTCAATGTCACTTCTCTCGCACAGCCAATCAGTAACTCTAACGGTACAACTAGGTGCCCCAGATGTTTCAGAACTACGTGTTCGGTCAGCCTTAAAACCTTCACTAATAAGTGATTCCATTAAACCACTGTCAGTAATGAGCAAGGAACCACACGTTTAATATTTACACAGTAAAAAAATCATCGGGAATATCCACAATGTATTTTTTGACTGTAGTAGCCCTATTTGACAGACAATGCCATCTGCTGGCCAATAAGTGCTACTGCAGCTGGGGCTCTGCTGAATCAGCTGAGGATCTGTGTTTTAGACACAGAATCACAGCTGTTCAAACTGTTTTAGCACCTCAACTGTCATGTTTACATTTTGGGTGAATATTCTGGAGCCCATTTGCAGACAAAGTTTGTTTGCCACAAGCAAAATTCCTTTGCATTGCTCCAGAATTAGAACAAATTGAGTTTTATCAATATAGGGACACTAGCAGATACTTAGGAGATTGAGTAAACACACTCCCATGCCATTCAGAGAGAGACACAAACACACACACATCTATGGCAACCTGGTCTTGGTATTAAATTGAGGGTTATTTTGTTACAAAATATGATCAAACATCGCATAAGCCTGCCACAACATCAATGTACATCACCAGCAGCAGGTACTACCATATATATTGATAATTTCAATTTAATAAAACGTTTTTTTTTTCATTTACTCCTGTGTTGCGGGTCATTGTGTTTATATAATTAATTAATTGCATTTTTAACCATTGGTATCCCTGAGAAAATTTCATACCAGTCTTTAGAGTGTGCACTGAGCAAAAATAGATGGGAAGTGGGATATAAGATTTCCATTCATCTCGCAGTGGGGGGATTTCCGTAAAACATGACACTCTCATTACTAATACTTAATAATCTCACCCTCTACTACGTAGAGGGCATAGCAAGTGCCAGGGTCTTTGCGACAAGCTATGTCTCCTCTTTGCAATGCGTCACAATCGAAAAGACTATAAATATAATTAATATACTTATTAGCTTTAAATCAAACCTTGTCTCAGCAATTTAGAGACACATTTTCATTACACACTTACAGCTGGTATTATTGCAGTGGTTTGAAGTTTAAATCAATTTGACAGCAAGTCATGTAACTCGGCTACGCTAATAGATAGTGGTCTACTTAATAAGCCTGAAATCTTGCATAATGTTAGGTTAACCGTTGCCCTTGGCACTCATTACAGCATTAATTGACATTGTATTTATGGTGGAAGGTGCTTTGTAAATAGACACAAGGATTATCCAGCTTGCTACATGGAAAAGGACGCCTTCTACAAACCCTCCCATCACACAAAATATTAAGAGGTATTCGATCAGCATCATTTTTGCTTTTCCTTGTCAGGCTTTTGAAGGATTGTGATTGTGACTTAATAAGGTTGATGAAAAGAGGTGTGCAAAATATTCGTGCATGTAGCCTTATTCCTAATATAGTCTATTTTCAGACCTGGATTAAGGGTATCGTAGACCTATAGCTGATGACTTTGATGGGACTCTGCCCCAACCTTCTCAATCCAGTTATTGTCTACCCCATCTATGTCATACTCATTGTGTCCTTGATCCATCGTTGCACTCCATGCTTTCTCCTGTTCTTCTTCAAGGTGCCACTTGGTTCATAGGCCTCGAGTTTCAGCTCTAATAACCCTAATACGTCGCTAGTTTGTTGCTCAAAAAGAGTACAGTAAGCCTTGAATGTGATTAAGAAACTACAGGCTAATGTTTGTTTAAGGTTGTCCATTTGATCATCTGCTATGGGTCGATGATGGCTAGGAATAAGGTCGAGTGTGTGGACTATATATATATATATATATATATATATATAAAAAGTGCAGAAACATAAGATGCACTCCAGAAAGCAATAAAAAATTGTTTATTAAATAAACATTTAAAAAATTCCTGTAAGTAGTTGCGACGTTTCGGCCCACTAGGACACTTTCTCAAGGAACGCTTACAGGAATTTTTTAGATGTATATTTCATAATGAACCTTTTTTATTGCTTTTTTAAGTCCCGTAGGGCATCCTATTTTTCTACACTTTGCATATTTACACAGGATTTTTTGCATCAAGGCATAAATACATTTGCTGGCTATAACAGGCTGCTTATGGGATATATATATATATATATACAGTATATATATAGCGTATATTCATACACAATTCAGAGCACTCTAACTTAACTTCAAAGACCTTAAAGATGCAATTTAGGAATAAACGATGGGAACTTGGCCAGAAAACATGATCATACATTGCATAAGCTACCATTTGTTCCTAATCTGTTTTAAGGATTCTGATGCTATGTTAGAGTGGAGTGCTCTGAATTATGTATGTTGTGTCCATTGGTTTCAGAAGCACCTTTATGAAAAATGCATGTTCAGGTTGGGTGCAGCCATTCTGGGTTGTATATCTATATCTATCTATTAATAATTATTTTAAACACATATATAATCCTTGAATGATGGTCAGCACTCTTGTTTTTTTTTAAAATTCCACAAAATCTTTATTGCATATAAATTGACGTTTCAGCTCCTCTCAAGGGAGCTTTCTTTAGGATAAAAATACATAAAAAGCCAAACAAACCAACCCTACTTAAATAGGAGGGAAAACAAATAAAGGCAAATTGAACAGCCACTCACCCATCCGGTGTGCATGTTCTCCTGGCATGATTCCGATGGGTGTGCGCATTCTCTGGAATTCTGGCGCTCATGTGGTGACATGACTCCGTTCACATGGCTTCCACCCCAACCGGCTATGTTAACGTCGGACCTATCGGTGTAAAACAATATGGATGGGTTTGAAACATCACTTAGTGCTGCGGCCACACAAAACTAATCATACAGACCATACCTGTTGCCTCCAAACTCTACACTTTATATAATTATATATATTAGTGTGTGTTTATTATTGCAGAAGCCACCTGCACATCACAGCAATTCAAAGAATTGCATCCCAGAGCTCCTGTGCCACATTCCCCATATGCAGCAAGGAATTCTGGGTAGGATATGCAAATGACCCCTTTCTCACTTTTATGCATCCTGGATCTGTTATTACACAGGACCCTAAAATCAATGCTATGCCACACTGTGGCTTTCTAGCAGAGATAAGGTTATGCAACTGGTCAAAACCACTCCTAGAGAATTCCTTGCTGCATATGGGGAATGTGGCACAGGAGCTCTGGGATCCAATTCTTTGAATTGCTGTGATGTGCAAGTGGCTTCTGCAATAATAAACACACTTATTATAGTGTGGAGGCTTTTTATCTCACTTTTAGTCCTTCACCACAACCCTTGTAGATATATATATATATTTGTATGTTAAAAAAGTACTCTTGTGCCTTGTATCATTGGGAAACGCAAATGAGGGGGGACATAAGTGTTGCTTTTTTATTTTATTGTTATATTAAGTATATGTCTAGATAAAAGCTTATGTGAAAAAGCTGAAACATTGAATTTATTTTGACTATGTAATGGAAAAGAAAGCAAATAAAGAGGTCCCTGGAGTAATGGTGGTTATTGGAAAGTTGAGTATATAACGACGCGGAGCTAAGCGCCTGGTATGTGAGCCAGCACAAGTACATGAGTGCAGGAATGTTTCTATTCTGTGTATATATAAATATATAATTGCAAAGAACAACTAAACACCAAGCAAATCAGAGAAATGTTTGTCTCTAGAGCTAAGCAACCGGCAAGAGAATCAGCACAAGTCCACGAGAGAAATGGTTTTAATGTAGAGCTAATACGCTACACTCAGCAAATTAGCTCTGTACAGCAGTTCTCTGATTTGCTTGGACGTATAGATGTTTCTCACAATTACTTACACTATTTCTTGTAATTTTCCAGTTCTGAGGCTCATAATCTCACTTTTGTCCAATGCCTTCATTTTAATAGTGTGTATATATATATATATATATATTTTTTTTTTTAATTCAAACATGCTTTAAGTATCACAGACTGTATTTGTCATACAGAGCTCATGTATTAAACTGCTTTATAGAACCTGCCAGGCATGTCATTATGATCTCTAGGGTATTCACTGTCTGCGCTTTGTTGTTATAAATCTTATAAAAAAAATCCCAGTCTTGGATCAAAATCCTTCATTTTTTTTTTATTTTTTTATAATGATGCAAACTATATCTTCCCATTAGTAAATTGCATTTCCTCTTCCTCTTTACGTTCAAAGCGTTCTATTATTATTCATCAGTTGTCTAAAGGCCTTTGAATATAATGGGGTTTCGGCAGCCTCTGCCCTGCAAGATTGTCGTAGTTGCCATGTAACCACCATGGATGCTACGTATGATCAAAAGAGGGGTGAATTAGGAGAAGGGATGACTTTTATCAAGCAAAACAAACAGCGGCAGACAAAACAAACCTTTTTTTTGCATTTCGTTAGGAGTAATCTGCATGACTTCAAAAGAAACCAGGGTTGGTATTATCACAAAGTCCAAGTTTAAAGGCAGCATTGCTAGAATAACCATTAACTCAAGGTAATACTGTTTTCTCTCCGTTCAGAATATCCATCCATCTGCGTGAATGAATTTGTATGAGTGCGTATAAATATTTATGTATGCATGTGCATACACAGACACACGCAGCACATCCATCTACCTGCCTGCCTGCATTTGTGTGTGTACACATATATATATATATATGTATATATATATATATATACGCGCGCACGCACTTTAATTCAGGTAGCTGAAAGAAACAAGAAGGAAAGACAATGTGACCTTTTTAAATCGGATCATTGCGAATATATAACATATATATGAATGTATTTTCAGGTCTGTGTGAGTGGGGGGGTGCGAGAAGCATTTATATGTGGTTCCACGCGTAGAACATTTCATTGTTAAGATTAATTGTATTAGTTGTTTGAGACTCTATGTACTGAACGCACACCTTTTTTATAGCCCCGAGCTATTTGTACAAGGACCTGGAACACTGGTGACAACAGATATGAAATAACAACTCTCGATGATGAGTATTAAAACAATTGTCAATCAATTCACCAATTATAATCTTTTGGAACAGATGGCTTTCATTCAAAAGGACATTTACTTTATATGTTGTTCTTGATGGAAGTGCTCGTTACTTTACCAGTCAGCCATATTTAGCTTTTCATCAACCGCTTGGCTTATTTATTTAGTTCTATTTTCATTTTTAACCTCTTCACCAACGAGCGATTTCTCAAAAAAAAACACTGTCAGGAGCAGGTGTTTTGGTTGCACATTGTTAATTACACAGTAAGAAATATTTGGGGATTTTCCCAATGTATTCCTTAGTGTAATAACCTATTTGGCAGGTAGATGTCACCATCTAATGGCCAAAATGAGTTACTGCAGTTCAGGGCTCCGCTCAGGATCATTTGGGGAAAAGTCCGTTACAGACATTCCCCTAACTGGTTTTAAAAAGTGCTCGCTCGACGGGCATCATGTCCGTGGTGCTTAAACTTTGGGGGTACCTTCTGGAGCCAAAATGCAAATGAAATCTGTTCGCAACAAACAAATTTCACTGCAATGATACCAAATTGGTTTAAAACGATCTCCGGCTGCTCTGTCTGCCGCTGGTGCTGATCGTGTACATGATCATTGTAGTTAAGGGGTTAAGGAACAGTTACTCATTGTAAATCCCTCTCCTTATGTCTGCAATTCAGTTTGCCTAGATGATTTTGACCTGGGTCATCATGCTGGCAGTATTTCCTCTAAATCGGACAGTTCAATATAGAAGAAAACTTAGAAGTGCAACGTGGAGCTTTAGGTTGGACATTTATTCTATATAAATGATGGAATGTTCCTTTGTTTTGCACAGACTCTCTCCCTAGATGCGGCCACCAGTCCCACTGCAGAGATTAATTAGGATCAGTAACTGGCATAGCACATGTATGTGAAGGTCACTCAATTATGAAGCTCCCACCTATATTATACATTAATTCCACCCTCGAAATGAATTGATGCTCATACCCAATGCAAGTCAACCAAAGTGTCATGCTTTTGCAACTGAAAAATATTTGTTTTTAGCTATAATATCATTAGGAACTCTTTGGAATTCCAGAAATCACCATAAATTGATAATCAAACTGTGACTAGTGATATGGCATTCATTTTATTATTCATTACCAGTATCCGCTCTTTACACACCCAACCATAAATACTGCTGGGCATCTCCAGTTACACTTTTTTATGCAATAACGTCATTTTAGAAAAATGAAATATATTTCTGAAACAAGATAAAAAGTCTCTTTGAGTCCAATTCTGTCTTCTAATCTTTGCTATTTTTCTTTTAAGAAAGCACCAGCATTTTTCCAATGAACTCATATGGGATTTTGTCATGACGCATTTCCTGAATTTAAAAAGGTTACGGGTAACAATGTGGTTGATCCATAAAATAGCATTCTTTGAGAAAAATAAAAAAAACGTGAGAAAAATAACCATATAAGTTTACTATTGTGCCATGATTCCGACAGGTCCCTGAATGTAAGCGTATCAGGTAATCTACCCTCCATGCTGCATCTGGAAGTACAATCTAGAGCAAATGCATTAGTTGGGATTGTCTGTAGACAATGTGACCAAGGATCCGTAACTCAGAATAAAATGTGTTTGCTGTGAAGCAACAGTCATTCTCAAACTTTTTCTATGATCATACATATGGCATGATACAATCCCATCTACAGTATTCAATGGGATTTATCTCGTCCTGGTTTTTCTCAAGGAATTTCCATTAATGCTCAGTCCAAACAAGAAAATCATGTTGTGTAAAAAGACAAGAATGCCAACCACATTCCAGTGATGGATCATAAAATTCGACAAATAAGTGTCATGCCCCCATTAACTCTTTATCTGACCCAGCTCCACGTGGGCCTCATCTTCATGCTCAGCTTTGACTGCCGCAATATGTGTTGACGTTGTCTGTCGCCCGATAGCATGGATTGTCCAGGGTGTCAATCCAGTGTTTCTTGTTAATGACTCACTGTTATCTCTTTGGCGATGCTGGCGCAGGTTTTGACATTTCTATTGGATGCCATCCAATAGGTGTCATTCTTTGACTTCTTAACATCGACCTGAGCTGATGTTCATTGCCTTGTTGTAGTTTCTCTTACCTTTCATCTCCTCATCTACCCATTTCTCGATTACTCTTGACCTAGACTTATGTTTATCGACTCTATCTGTATATCTGGTTCCATGATATCGACCCGGTATTTGACTATTCTTTGTAATTGCTAGAAGCTACTACGTACTAAGGACCAGCTCCGAGTATAGGGCTTCTACATCTGTATGCTGTTTCTATCTTTTGTCTCTCTCAGTTTCTACCTGTGTAATTTGGCCAAACCAAGGACTGGTTATATTATTCTGGTTTTCAGTATCTGCGTGCTTGTCTGCATTTTGGATGACCCTATAATCCTGAAATTGTCAAACTCCCTTTCAGAACATGGGAGTTATACATATATCAGTCAGTGTGCCAAGACAACCACTTATGGTTAATCGAGCTGAGGCACTTGTTGGCCCTCTTGGAGCTCTACTCACGGAGACCAAACATGGCAGCACATGATTCTAAAGTGGAACAAATACTGACTGCGATATCTTTGATCCAGAATATATATCTTACAATGGTGTTACTGGGACCAGTAGACCCAGCATGGAAAATAAAAGAAGAAAAATATGTTTTTCTTGCTGAACTGGAAAAACATTGACAGAAGCACCGGTCATTTGCAATGTTTGGTTGTCCTCAAGAGCAAGACTTATATATATATTTATATATATATAATTTGTATGTGTATAACTCATAAATAAATATACTTATTATTTTCATTAATTAATTGTATTTGTCTTCAGGTTGAAATATAAAACATATAGGGCTCTACTCCATGGTTGGTGCTAAGACTGCATCTTGATATGTAAGCCTTAGTGCTAGGAGAAGTAGGTTTAAGGTCTGGCATGGATATTTTTTTTTTTGAGAAAGTATTTTACCAGGAAGGATACATTGAGATTTCTCTCATTTTCAACTATGTCCTGGGTGGAGAGTATGTACCGTTAGGTGTCTTGCCCAAGGACACTTACTGGATATTCCATAGTTGATGCTACACTTGGGTGAAATGGGTTAGCACTTCGCACCTTGCACAAGCTTACTGTACTTTGTGCTCCCCATGTTAATTATAAGAGACGCAATCTAATTTTAGCTTCTCGACAAGTGAAGAATTACAAAGTGCTGACGCAATTTACCATCGGGACACGAAGTGAAACATTTTAACAACTCCTAAAAGATGGTGTTAATTGATTATGCAAATGCAAGGCTGAAGCTTCATTCTGTTTCAAATAATTAAAAAAATATATAATACATGTTCATTAAAAAAAGAGTTTTCAACCACATAACCTACATGGATCACAGTAGGCTTTAGGAAGGTGTGAAGCATTTTTTTAAAAAAGAGGTTGACGATGGATTAAAAAATACTAATCCGCTACTTTTTTAGATTTCTTTTAGGATCTGCCTGATGATAATATCCTGTGGACAGTAGAACATTAACCCTCATCAATCCTGGTGATATAATCAGTGATGTGTACCTTCCGATAGTCACTTTTCACATTTGTGTTGTTTTTTTATCCTGTTTCTGCCCGTATATTAACTGTAAGAGCCTCTAATGTTTGAAAATTAATTGGCATAGTAATTTACGATAATGGTGAGGAACGGGAAGGTAAAAAGTTAATTGAGTGATAGTCCCAATGGTTGCAGGCACTACCACTAGATAATTGCCTGTCAACTGTGTTTAGAGTTAAGTCAAAAGAAAAAGCTCTAATGGAGGTCAAGGGCAATTATGAACGGTGCGACCACAGCGAAGAACGACTATTGTTATTAAGCGAGGTTTTCTTTTAAAAAAGAAAACGAAGGGGAGAATAACTCACAATTCAGAACATTTTTCTTATTTTATGCAAGATTTATGGAAATTAGGAATAGTTTCCGTGACCCTAAAACAGACTATAGTCTAGTAAAAGTTGTTTCTGATTGGCAAATGGCATAAAGAAATGTTTCCTGACAAAAACAAAAAAAATAGGAAGTTTTGAGAATAGATATAATTATGAGAAAATCATATTTATCTTTACAATCATCAAATATTGTCCATGTTGAAAAGAAGAGAAGTTTAGAAAAAAAAGAAGAAGAAGTTCAACGGCGCCGAACAAATGGCTTGCCAGATGTCCCTGGCACAACTTCCTCCTTCGATGAACACTTTGCAAAGATGGGCTGTTTATTAGAAGAATATACTGTATGTACTTTGCTTCAATTACCTGACAGGAAAACAGAAATGACGTCCAAAATGCGACATCTGCTGTGAAATCAACATCAAGTGACTGGTTCTATATTTCTATATATTTTTCTTTTCTCTCTTTTTTTCTCTTTCATTTTTTTTCCTTTTTTTTAAAATCCTGTCCGCATCTGACCACTTACATTTAATACCATTCAGAATTATAATGGAACCCATGTCAGCCATCATTCATTAAGCAACCGTAAACATCCTATGGAACATAGTGAATAGCGTTTCTAAAGCTGTGCAATTAGCAATGCTTGTTGTTTTGAGCAAACAGCTGTAATAACAAATTATACCTTATAAGAATAAATAAAAGAAAATAATTTTTTTTTTCCCGAAACATATATATATATTTTTTTATATATATTTTTTTAGTCCATTAATGAAGAGGTAGATTTAAACAAAGTGAGCCGTGGTTCTTTTCAAGAGGTAATTGTGTTTACAAAAGTACTTTTCGGATTATTTATGGAGTGCGTTTCGATTCTATCTTTTATAAAATTCAATTGCCAGAGCTTTAATTAAAAAGGATAATGCAGAAATTGTATGAATCAACATCCAAACTTCACAATGCAGTGCAAATATCCAATGGAAAACAATATTCTGGCTTTTTAGAGGTACAGTAGTTCGACATCTCATTTTATCTGACCGATGGATGGAGTAGAGGTAACATCACTGCTTTATAACCGTGGAGACCCAGGTTGGAATCCTGGCCAGAGGACCCCTCCAGTATTGTCCTTGGTCAAGACACCTAACGGTACATACTTGCCTACCACACGATATCGGCTGTGGAGTCCAGTGGTAACATCTCTACCCTTCGACCGTGGAGAAGCAAGTCAAAAATACCATTCAGCACATCCCTTCAATACAACTGCAGAGAAGCAAGTCTCGACTTTACGAGAAGCGGGTTCAACCTAACCACCAGGTTGCTGCTCTACAATCATGGAAAGTTGCCTCGATCCCACGATCGACGTCACCAGCGAGTGTCCTTGGACAAGACACCTAACGATATGGATGTGCCTACCTCGCAAAATACTTGTACATCTCGTAGATTGTAAGTTCCCTTGGGAACGGGGTCCCCCTAAATCAGGTCTTCATCCATGTGTGGTATTATAATGTATCAACCCCTTGTACACTGATCTTGTAAAGCGCTGAGGAATATGTGGCGCTATATAAATAAAGGATAATAATAATAACTAAACACGGTCCAAATCCAAAGAGTTCCAATGGATAAAGGAGACGGTGCAAGTGGAAGGGTGGATCCTCCTCTAAACAATCTCAACATGTTTTGCAAAAGCTGCAAAGATCCTCTTTGCCCCAATATTCTGTCACAAGGCCCTCGATTGTTGTGCTTTTGTGTATTACTAAAAATGTACCCCATTGCAGAATCATGTGGACTGTCTATTCCATCAAATGACATCCTTAAAATCTTCACCTGAAAGTGGAAATTTATTGAAAGCAAGGGAACACACAAAAAAACTGAAACGTCTTTGTAAACCAAAAAAGTAAAGAATAAAGAATAAGAGTAGTGTCAGATGCCGTGCGTTCCCTATCTCTTTATATGTTAGGAATACAGCTCAAATTGAAAAATATAATCATTCCAAACTTACTTTTTAGAAAATCCTGCACAAACATACATCTTTTCTACTCAATATTCCAGATTATAAGGCAACGTAGTCAATATTCATGCTCTTCATTTTGATCCAGATATGGAGCACCTAGAAAGCATAGGCAGAGACCTAAGTAGGGGACGCATAGGTCCAGTTCATCTAGTATTAATGTTTTCCTGGGTACACCCTATTCACACGTCTGTGGTTCAAGATATAGTCACAGCAAATTTTCAATGTACAGATGCCTTTAAGTAAAAAAATCTAATAAATAAAATTACAAATGTTACGATAACTGGCAAGTATGGAAAATAATGGAAATGGAGAGATTACTTTCCAACTTTTGGGTTCATATTTTGGAAATTGTTTGTCAACTAACCACCACAAATTTTAATACTAGTGGACTTAAAAGAATTGTATGAAGAATACGATTATTATTGCATATTAACCCCTTCACTACCAAGCAATTTTCCAAAAAAGCACTGTCAGGAACCAGTGGATTTTTTGGGAAATCATTGTTAATTAATTATACAGTAAGAAATATTTGGGGATATTCCCAATGTATTTCTTACTGCAATAACCTATTTGACAGGTAGATGTCTCCATCTGCAGGCCAAAATGAGCTACTGCAGTTCAGTGCTCCGATCAGTATCAGTTGGAGAAAAGTCCATTAGAGACATTCCCCGACTGGTTATAAAAGGTGCATCATGCCCACAATGCTAAAACCAAGGAGGCTCCTACTGGAGCCTAAGTGCTAATGAATCTCCATTGCAACAATTGACTTTAATTTGCAATGAGAAAATACAGAACAGCACCAGATCATGTAAACTTGATTTTAGGTTGCTGCGTCTGCTACTCCTGATCATGTAAACAAGATCACTAGTGAAGGGGTTAACTCTGAAGAACGGCATAAATTAACCAAAAATCATTACCCTTAATATCTTCGAAAGGAACTGTTATACCATGGCGCAAGAAGGGATAAAACATTAATATGTGGATAATGACAGAGCCCTCTACTCTTTTTGTCTCTGGTCCCTATGTTTCCAATCAGAGGCGGCTCTATAATTAGGCCAAATAGGTAGTCACCTAAGCCCCGGGGTATTTGTGTGGCATTTCAGTATGCACACGTTCATAGGAGCACTTATACATCACACAAATATAGTCCTACATTAATATACAACAATCTGCTTGGACAGCCGTCAGAATCTTCATTAATTATGTTTTTTTGGGGCTAATTACAGTATTTTTACACAATAATAGGGCCTCACAGTTGAGGTTTGCCTTAGACCTTACTGACTCTAGCGTTGCCTCTTTTTGCAATTTGTTAGCATAATTCTTCAATCCTCAACATGAAGCGCTGCAGAAACTGTTGGCGCTAAATAAAAGATGGTAATAATATTAATAATAATATTGACTGAATGTTTTGCGGTCAAAACGGGATGAGGGACGAGTCCATAGCAGGTTACCTCGTCGATACCAATGGCCTGAGAAACACGCTCCTTGTTTTATATATGTTACGGTTAAAACCCGAAGTGCGGTTAATCCTAGCATTACCCGGGTAATCCTGACATTACCCAGGCGTCATTAGCAAAAATCCAAAGTGAAATGAAATTTCGGTCTTTACCCGGGTAATCTGCAAAGTATCCAGAGGCCTCTGGGTAATCCGGTTTTCTGCTCTGTTTTAATCGGATAATTCGCACATTACCCTAGTGTTACTGGGTAAAGTGTGATATGCAACGAAACATCTGACTTTATCCAGGTAATCTGCAAAGTACCTAAACTCCTCTGGGTACTCCTCTTTTCTTGGGTTTTCAGCAAGACTGAATTCCAAGGATTACCCGGATAAAGCTGCAAACTGATAACAAAATTGTTATTTTTAATGAAATTGTATCAACAGTCACAAACCACACTAAATAACCGTCATGTGACTCTGTGCATTAATTGTCTGAAAATTTATTTATGGAGATAAAGATATTATATAAAGAGTAACCTAATTGTTATTATGTTTTATAAATGATATATAAGCACACATGACACATGATAAAGATCATGTAAATTTTTCACATTCATATAAGAAACATATCCTTTTACTCTGTATAGTCATTATATCCGCAATACATTTTAATGTTTGTCTTTTGCCATTTTTGTTGATAATATCCTTAGATAATAGCAAAATTCACTGTTACCCAAGCAGGGTTGGATGCTCTGCAGATTACCCAGGTGAAGCTGTGGATAGTCCTCAGATTACCCGGGTAAGCTTCAGACTTGCACATTATCTGGGTAAAGTGCGAATTTGTCAGCTCTTCCAGACCGTTACCCAGGGGCAGTTGGTTAGTCCTAAAATTACCCGGGTAAAGTCCGAAATTTTCATTTTTTTGCAGCTTTACCCAGCGGTTTTGGGTGATGTCAGGATTACCCGGGTAATCCTTGGAATAACCGCACTCCGGGCTTTACCCGTAACATATACACGTTAAAGCCTCCATATGATTAAAGGGAAAAGACTCTTTCTTGAGAAAATTCGCAAGAACAAAGCATGTGATGAGATAAAAAAAAGTCTATTTTATTTTTTTTTCCCAAGGAAATCTTGTCTTATTTTGAAAAACAGTTTTATCCTGTTATTTATTTGCATTTATGTTACCGAGTAGCTCGGTCGCTACAGAAATTGAATGCTGTTTGTTTCATTGTACCATGAAGTAGTGGGAGGTTGAACAGATGTAGAGAAAATTGAACAAATTCTGTTGTCACCTGCTTTACTGTCTCTGTTTTGAGATCCAAGACTGTGCTGTCTCTAGCGGATTTAATTCACTTTGATGACTGCTACTTCCCAGAACAGTTAATTAGAGAGGCTGGCAGAGATTTGGTACCTTGCCACAGGTGCTCAACATTTCTACAGGACCTTAATGTAGTGATGCTTCGCTCGTTAACTCTCTCTCTGCTTGTGCCGAAAATCACACCATGAAAAATTCTAGAGTTTTTTGAAACAACGTGTTTCAACCCATCAAACACCACAGACCATTATGTATTTGTCATGGATAGCAGGTACTTTATTCACTATTGGAATTATTGATCAGATTTGAGTCTTTGGAGAATGACAATGTAACGGCAAAGTATGTGTTCGTGCTTTTGAAATGAGAAAAAGCTTAGCCGGTTGTTTTTGGCCAGAAATACACAACGCCCGTGAAAAATAAAACACGTGTAAGTGCCCCGATTGCCGATTTTGGAATAGGGGAGATTCTCCAGCACAGCCCTAGGTCCGCCATGGCTATTGCGACCTTTAAATTCACTGCCAAATGTTGCTTAGTGAATAAACCGTCACAAACACACAAAGTTAAAGAGTAGAGATATAAGCATGGTCATGCCCCGAAGAATAAGAAAAAAGAATAACGAAAAAAATTGCTGCAACAGAGATAATAGAGGTTGATCACCTGTCATAATAATATTTGCAACACAGGCTTAATACTGGCAGAAAAGGAAATATAATGATTTAATATATAAATATATAATAATAAAACAAAATAGAAGAAAATGATATATACATTTACAGCCCTATTACAATCTTCGCGTTAAAACGCTCGCGCAACGCGTGAATTTGCGCGCCAAGCGTTAAACGTTAACGCGGGGAAATCAGCGCTGGAATTACAATCCTCGCGCATTTTTCATCCGTCGAGCAATAACGCACGTTAAACGGACGTGCACAAAAGCGCGCGCATTAACGTTGCGCGCAGAAATCAGCGTGCGGACTGTTTTTTTCACGCAATTCAGCCAATCAGAATTAACAACCACAATATGCTGCTGTAATAATAAATGCACACACAACTTCTCCATTTTATTGGTTGGGTATGTGTAGAATGTGTAACTATACTTTGCTGTGTATTTTTTTTGGGCTGGTGTATTTGGGTTCGGCCAGGTTGATAGAAATTGCCATTAACACCAGCTTTTAGGAGTTGCTAAAATTATGCGCGCCACGTCTATACGTTAATTCCTGCGCATAGATTGTAATACCATCCGCATACCAGCGCACAAATGCATTTGAGCTCACAATGTTAAGTATAGGACGTGCGCAGTAAAGTACGCTCGTGCAGGGTTCGCGCAGGTTCACCCGCGGTAAAAGAATACGCGCAGTTGTTCCACTGACATTGTAATACGACGTACAGCGCAAAGGGTTTTACCCCTCACTTTAAAGCGTTTTTGCACGCGCGCAAATGTTTGCGCGAAGATTGTAATAGGACCCTTATGCTTTTGAAGTCTTCCCATGGGTATGTGTTTACATAGAATAGTGTGTTGTATGGTGATATTACTGTGTAAAGAGAAGGTAAAAGCTAAACTCCGTTTACAAATTTTATTAACAGGGTTATCCAAAGAGCTCCGAATTGCTTGGGAAAGGTAACCGAACAGTGAAAATCAGCGTTCGGTTACCTTTCCTGGCCATTCGGCTATCCAGAGAGCAGGCAATTCGCCAAATCCTGGCGAATTGCCTGAACATACGGTGCCTGTTCGGTGCCTGTTCGAGGGCAGTGAAACCCCCATGAAAAAGCACTGCTTCGGCTATTCAGAGAACACAAACCAGCAGTGAAAGGTTCCCGAAATGCCCTGCCATTCGGTGGTTTAATTCGGCAAGTTTATTCAGGAGAATCCCATAGGCTTCAATGTTAAAAATATTCCCGTTTTAATTCAATATCTAATAAACCGTTCATTGTAAAATTCTGCAGTAAAGAGTCTCTTTATTTATAGATTTTTTAGGATACTTTAAGCATTTTTCTGTATTATTTTTTTTTTTTAAGTTTACTTATTTTTTCTGTATCAGCCCTCTTTCTTATCATTCCCTGGACCTCATATGCAAATTTCAGACATTTTCTCTCAGTAGTTTCTTTGCGAACAGCTTTTTACTTTCACATTCATACAAACTGTTTTCCTAATTTATTCACCTCCCTCTGTCTGCGGTGTCGGCTTTTTCTCGGCTTTTTCCGGCGGCTTCGCTGCGTGTGATCGGCTCCTGCTCGGGTTTTTCCGGCGTCTTCGATGGGTTACTCAAGCTGTTTTTGAGGATTTTCGGCGTGCATTCGGTGGGTTTTGCGGTTAGTTCTTGTCAGGTTTGCGGCAGCCTTTCCCTGCAATTCGGGGACCCTGTGGTGCTTGCTGAATACACCGCAGGGTCACCGAAATGGGATCGGCAACACGAACTGAATTGAAGAGAACGAAAAGTCACCGAACGTGCAGTGACTTTTCGAATCCCTTTGGATAACCCTGTTAGTGATACAGAAAATGCAAAAAAAAGAGTACTAATACATAAACTACAGAGCTGCACTGTAAAATAAGAAACCGCTATTTTGTTTTAAATAATTTAGCACCACTAGTTTCTAAGTGAATTTGTTCTTATTAAAGTCAGTTATGTTGGAAAAAAGGAAAAAAAAAACAAATTGGAAGGAAATATGGTGTAACAGCCTCTTGATTACATCAATTATATACATTGGCTACAGGAGTTTTGCTGATGACTAGATGTGCACAGGCTGCGAGGCATATCATAATATAATATATTTTGTCTTAACCTCTTCACTACCAAGTGATTTTCCAAAAAGCCACTGTCAGGAAGCAGTGTTTATTCGGAAAACTATTTTTAATTAATTATACAGTAGGAAATATTTGCGAATATTCCCGATGTATTCTTACTGTAATAACCTATTTGGTAAGGAGATGTTGCCATCTGGTGGCCAAAAAGAGTTACTGCGGTTATGAGCTCCGTGCACGATCAGGTTGGGAGATATCATTCAGATATATTCCCAGCTGATTTTAAAAG
The DNA here is from genome assembly GCA_009667805.1 of Leptobrachium leishanense. Taxonomy (NCBI): domain Eukaryota; kingdom Metazoa; phylum Chordata; class Amphibia; order Anura; family Megophryidae; genus Leptobrachium; species Leptobrachium leishanense. Next base: position 483,203,284 of record CM019063.1, on the reverse strand, counting down.
GTGTTAGCACCTCGGGTAACATGCCCAGATCGCTAAAACGTTGGGCGTTTGTTCTGGAGGCCAAATGCAAATTAAATTTGCTTGCGTCAAGCGAATTTAATATGCAATGATAAAGCATAGCTCTAGACCCTGTTATCACGATCTCAGGGTATACACAATCACAGTAGTGAAGAGGTTCACGTATCCAAAAGTGACTCTTCTAGCGAGGCAAAATGAGATTAAAAAAAAGCAGTATCTAAAAGACTTGGGGCTCTATTACATTCTCCGCGCAAATTCGTACGCGCAGTGCAATTTTTTTTGCGTGCAGCGTTAAATGTTAACGCGCGTAAATTAACGCAGGTGTTATGATCCAAGCACATTTTTTCATCCGTCAAAAAATATCGCGAGTAAAAAAGACGCGCAAAAAACGCACGCGCGTTAACATTGTGCGCAGAAATCGGTGGGCAGACTGTTTTTTCACGCGATTCAGCCAATCATAATTAAGAACCACAATTGTCTCCCATTCAGTTTTAGCGCCTGTCAAAATCAATCTGTGTATATATGCTCCAGCAATAATAAAAACACGCACAACCTCTTAATTTTATTGTTTGGGTATGTGTAGAATGTGTAACTATACTGTGCTGTATTTTTTTTTTCATGCTGGTGTTTTTTGTTTCGGCCAAAACGTTCCGATTTGCAGTTACCACCAGCTTTTTCAAAGACGTTAAAATTATGCGCGCAAACGTCGTTCGGAAAAAGTTGTGCATCGATTGTAATACCATCCGCATACCAGCGCACGACGCATTTGCGCTCACAATGTTAAGTATAGGATGTGCGCACAAACTTGCATTCGAGCAGGGTTTGCGCAGGGTCACTTGCGTTAGACGCTAATGAGCATCGTACGCACGAATGTCGTTATACGACGCTCAGCGCCAAGGGTTTTGCCCCTCGCGTTAATGCGTTTTTGCGCATGCGCACATTTTTGCGCAAACAGTGTAATAGAGCCCTTGGGGTTGGCACAGAATGGCTTTTAAGCAAAACCAGCTATATGATTCTTCTTTAACAGACACACAATCACTGTGGGAAATGCTAATACAGTGCATGGACAGTCAGGGAGTGAATTAATTAATCTAGACCAGGAATGGTTGGGGGATCCTTTAAAGACATTACATCAGGTTGGGATAGACTCCAAACTCAAGCTCTGTTTTATGGTTTCTGAGGACTGGCAGCAAATGTCTCTTCACTAATGAGAAGCCGTTATAATCGAGTTGTTGGCATCACGTTACCCCAGCCAATGCTGACAAGTGCAGAGTAGTGGAAAGTGCTACTCTCTGAATGCGGAGCAGTTAGCTGCATGGTGCAATGACAACTGGAGTACCACGCAAGCAAAGGACACATGTCAGCAATTGTGCTAAAATCTCTTTATTAATTATTATTATCATCATTTATATAGCGCCAACAGTTTCCGCAGCGCTTTACAATAACCAAAGGGAATGAGATACAGATAAACTGACATATGATGGAAACAAGAGGCGTAGAGGGCCCTGCTCATAGGAGTTTACCGTCTAGAGGGACAATGTTGACCAGCAATGTATCAGCCCGCCAATGTTTTTTTTTTTCTTCAAAGTTTGCCTCAATCAGATCACTAGTAAATTTAAAATAATGGTTAAATATACAGCGTTATTCAAAGAGATTCGAAAAGTCACCGCACGTTCGGTGGCTTTTCGTTCTCTTCAATTCAGTTCCTTTTGCCGATCCCATTTCGGTGACCCTGCGGTGTATTCAGCAAACACCACAGGGTCCCCGAATTGCAGGGAAAAGCTGCCGCAAACCTGATGAAAACTAACCGCAAAACCCAGCTAATGCACGCCGAAAACCCTCAAAAACATCTGGATTAACCTGCCGAAAACCACGGAAAAAACCCGAGCAGGAGCCGATCACCCGCAGCGAAGCCGCCGGAAAAAGCCGAGAAAGCCGACACCGCAGACGAGTGAAGTGAATAAATTAGCAAAACAGTTTGTGTGAATGTTTGAAAAGTAAAACGCTGTTTGCAAAGAAACTACTGAGCGAAAATGTCTGAAATTTACACAGGAGGTCCAGGGAATGATAATAAAGAGGGCTGTTACAGAAAAAATAAGTAAACTTAAAAAAATAAAATCGGAATTTAAAAAAAAATACATCCGTCAAAAATAACTTCAGTGAAAAAACGGACTGTGTGACCACTACTGCGTCATCCGTACTGACGATGTCCGTACTGCACGGACGTACAGCCCGTAGAAATCACGCTCGTCTGACCCCAGCCTTAATGGGATTAGAGCACAAGTAATAACCTTTCTTATGTGTTTTATACTAGAGGGGCTATTCAGAGAGAGCCAAACTTGCCCCGAAATTGCACTGAGTTACACCGCAGTGAATTTCCCGGTACAGTTGAATTTCGGGACCATTCGGCTTTTCAAAAGCTGGCAATTTGCCAAATATGGGTGCTGTTCGGCAGCAGAGAACACCGAACAGCAGAGAAATGTCAAAGAAACGCCCTGATGTTTGGTGGTTTCATTCAACAGGTTTAATCAGGCGAATCCCATACGTTTCAATGTTAAAAATATTCCCGTTTTTATGTAATGTCTATAAAACCGTTTATTTTTTTAATTTGCAGCAAAAAGTCTCTTTACTTACTTATTTGCTGGGATTTTTTTAGGAATTTTTCAGGATTTGTATGATAAATATTTTTTCCGATTATTTTTTTTTTAAATAGTGTTTTTTTTGTAACAGACCTTTTTATTATTATTTGTAGTACCTTATATATTACTTCCAGGCATTTTTGCCTAGTGGTTTTCTTTGCAAACAGCTTTTAAAAGTGGCGTTATTATTTTTTTTTTTCACTCCGTTCGTCAGCTTGTCGGTTTTTTCCGGCGGCTGGTCAGCACTCTGTTCGGCAGATAGTCGGCTTTTTTTCCGGTTGCTTTCAGGTTTTTTTCTGAGGTTTTGCACCAGTTTATCCAGTCGATTCGGTGGTTTTGTGGCGTTTTTTTGGATGCGTTTGGCGGATTTTTCCTGCTGGGCGGGGAATCAGATTCTCTGAAGTGTAGGGAACGAAAGAGCATCGAAATTCTAGTGGAATTTCTGTACTCTTTGAAGAACCCTGTATGTGTCTGTCTGCTAACGTTACTGTGCTTCCCATCAGTTTAGGGAACGGTGGACGTAATAATCCTTGTTGTTAAAATTAAGGGTAACATTTTATTCTTCTTTTTGCGTATCTGTCTTCTGGTCATCTTGCATTTCGCTTCGGAGAATTAGTGAATGATCCCACCTGAATGTTGACAAACCTCAAGGAACAAAATGTCACACTAAAGTATCTGATTGTCCATATATTGCAAAGAATACCCGGCTGGGTGGAGTAGAGGTAACATCACTGCTCTGCGTGCAGAGAGCCTGTGGAGACATGGGCTCGATCCCAGCAAGAGCACCTCCCAAGTAAGTGTCCTTGGGCAAGACACCTAACGGTACATTCTCACCACCCAGGACATACTTGAAAACGAGAGAAATCTCAATGTATCCTTCCTGGTAAAATCTGTTTTTTTTTAAAAAAAAGAGAAGGCTTGGAAGACTCCAAAACCATAATTATATCAACGTGCTGATATCTCAAGTCGTTATAAGGATTCAATTTGTTTCATGTATGTATCAGATTTATGGTATCAATAATTTATAATGGACCAAATAACATCATTGCACCTCATCAAATCCATTTGAACTTTTTGATCTTTTCAAATGACTTAACCTGCTATGAAGATGTAAAGGGGAGAAAAAAACAAAACCCTCAAACGTCAATAGTTTTTGCCATCCTTTATCCTCACTTGGAGGTGATCTGAATAATAATCAAGCATCCACCAGATTTTTATAGCACTGTGCGAACAGCGGCACGGAATGATGTATGAGAAGAAGGAAGAGGAGGTTTAGCTAAAACAATTGTCTGCTCATGAATACATACGTTATACAGACCCACACCGTCCTACTATTCTTGTTTCCTAAATGATAGCGCATGTGTGTGGGTGTGGGTGTGTATAGACACAAGAGAAAAAGAAAGGGAGATGGCGAGGAATGGAGAGAGAAAAGGAGAATATACTGTATGTAGGACTGAATATCTGATAACTGAACATTGACGAGTTCTACACACCACTTAGTTTGTTTATGGTGTATCTAGAAGTCGGACATTATTCTCCCATGCCTCAATTCATTTATAACCTGTTTTGTTATGAAAATTTAGTTCTTTTATTCCCTAGGAAATGGTATTTTATAGTCTCACTTCTTTCTTGCCATTCTGTGTTATTCACACACATGCGGGCATCTTAACAAACCAAGCACACTCAGACAAACAATACCTTGAGTACAGAGATTAACGACTGAGATGTATAGGTTGGGGTGTCATACATAGGGGTGTTTTTCTAAGAATCATACTCTACCCAGCAGTTGTTGGTTGAGTCAGTGAAGGGAAAAAAAGCCATGCATATGGTTACTTATTGAACCCCCCCATCAACATCTGATCCTTCGATAGCCAGAGGTATCATGGAGGCAGCTAGTGGTTCGACCATATAATGGGACAACGTTGAGTCAGATTCAACTAGACGTGTCATATACCTGGTGGCAGTCTGAATCATAAGATAATCGCACTACAGGGTTGTTTGTCACTGCAATGGTAACACGTCGAGCTATGCAGCTTGAGGGGTACTTTGACTGATAAAGTAATTGTACTCATGGCATGTGGTGCAATATGACCAAGAGGTTTCATAAAGGATAATTTTATTCCTGATTCAAAGAATGAAAAACAGAATGTAGAAAGAAAAACTCACTTTATGTGTTTTACAACTTAATTAATATAAGCCAAGAGCCAAATGACATCAGGAAAAGAAGACAGACCGGCCAAAGAAGGCTTATCATCAGTGGGAGCAACCTTTTGGTCTTCGTCCTAGGACCATTCTCAAGTGGCTTGAGAAAGGTCCTTGAACTAGAACTGAAACTTTGTTACTCCTTTAATAAACACTTCCACTGAAGCTAAGCCTTGTCTGACCAGTTCTTCATTTCCTGCTGTCCACATTACGGTGGGTGACCCTGGTCTGTTGGAACCTCGGCTGGTGCAGTATGTATATTCGGTTCACATGTACCTTTCTATATGTTTATCAAAAGCCAAATCACATTTCCTACTGCCTTTTCTTCACAAGGTTTGAGGGAAGAGTTACATAATTGATTTGTGGACATTAGCCCATTATGCAATAATTTGCATCTTCAGTGCTGTATATTCCGTAAATAAGTTGATTTTAAACTGTCATTATATGTCTAAATTCTAATAATGTGGTTCCTTTTCACTATATGTATATTTTTATTCTTCTTTATTGAATAGATTTGCAGATATAAAGACAGATGGATTGATACATACAGGCTTATTCAAAGAGAATTGAAAAGTCACCGCACGTTTGGTGACTTTTCGTTCTCTTCAATTCGGTGCGATTTGGCGACCCTCATCTATTAATGCCGCTTCCTCGCTGGACCCCCTGTTCTCCCACCAGCAGTCTATTGTGCCATTCTCCAGCCGAAGATTAAGGATGGATACAAGCAAAGAGCGATGATAGCATCCTCCAGAAATGATGCACTATGCAGATCTGGAGATTTTTAGACATGAACTTAATGTCTTTATTGGGCTGAATATATACAGTAGCAGGCAGTAGCGTGGCAACCGGTGGAAATCGATACCGTGGCACCTTCCCACCTCCTCAAGTGAACCAGACATGTCCAGATATGAAACAATAGGTTGCCATGTATCACAGACTGTCTGAATACTTTAAATAACAGATAAGAAGTTACATAAGTAGACAATGGCCTAAACCAAATGTCTGTCACAGATGTAAACATATTCCAGATAGGAGGAGTTGGGAAAGACTTCAGTGACCACACAGTAATCCTATGAGCAGATAGTAATCAATATACATAGACAATAAGGATAATTATAATAACGTAATTCATACATAAAATAAAAAACACAAACACCGCCTGCACTCTACAGGTACAGGGTGGCTTCAACATAGGAGAGGGCAGGGAAACAATATAGAACATCAGGCCTGCACCTCCCAAATACATCTCTAGGCCCACATACCCCAAGTTCAATGTAATGCACATCACACATAGATAGACAAACAGACTGATAGATAGATACATAGATTTTCGAATTAAATCCATTTTTTTTCTTAACACCAGGTTCTGTTATGACACTTCACTCAGCTGTTTAATTTCAGGCTAAATATAGTATGTATCTTCTATTACCATGCATGATGTGCGGCCGATACTCTGCTTCCGTCATCACGTCGATGACAGACTGTGCAGTAAACAGGCAAAGGTTAATGTCCTATTAATTCATAATAAGTATATAACATTTATGATGATTATCATAATGATTCCCTAGAAGTACAGGCAGTTAAAAAACAACAGAAAAAATAAGCACTAGTTCATCAGAGCGTTACACCTTGTTATCCTATTTTAATTTAAGGTAATGACAATCTCTCTGTCTTCACACAGGTGATGGCAAATTTGAGTTTAAGGCGTTGATGGGGAAGAATTCTTGAGTTCCCGTGCTTGTTTTATTCAGAACTTGACCCTTCAGCCAACCTGTTATATAAAGTCACATGTTGGCTAACAATGATATTCCTAGATCGATGAGAACAGGAAAAGAAACATCTTTTTTTCGGCTTGCTCATTCAGAATAAAATCATTCCTGCTTGTGAAGTATGACAAACGAAACCCGGTATCACTCAGCTTGTAAGGAAAATATAATCACACAACATGAAACTTTAATGTAGCTATATAGCAGCCAAGTGACCTCACTCACTAAACCAGGGACATCGGTGAATTGACTATGAACTTGCAAATGTCAGCTCTAAGCATCCAAAATAGGAAAGACAAAACCACAGCTGATTTGGAGGATTTCACCAATAAATATGTAACAATATGTTACATCCAGAGAATTCTACAACACATTACTTTATGAGGGATAAATTCAAAACAAGTAAAGAACATACAACATACATAACACAGAATAAACAACTAGAAGGCACGGTATAACCAATAAATCATACAAAAGATCCCTTCATAGCTGGAATAAAATAGGGAGATGGAACACACGCAGGGTTATTCAAAGAGAATCGAAAAGTCACCGCACGTTCGGTGACTTTTCTTTCTCTTCAATTTGGTTCGATTTGGCGATCCCATTTCGGTGACCCTGTGGTGTATTCAGCAAGCACCACAGGGCCACAGAAATGCAGGGAAAAGTCACCGCAAACCCGACGAAAACTCACCGCAAAACCCGTTGAAGGCACACGTAAAAACATCTGGATTAATCCTTCTGAAAAACGCCAGAAAAACCCGAGCAGGATCTGATCACATGTAGCGCAGCCGCCGGAAAAACCCGACACCACACACAAATGGAGTGAATAAATTAAAGAAACAGTTCGCTTGAATGTTTGAAAAGTGAAACGCTGTTTGCAAAGAAACTACTGAGCGAAAATGTCTGAAATTTACATATGAGGTCCAATGAAGGATAATAAAAAGGGCTGTTACAGAAAAAAGAAGTAAAGTTAAAAAAAAACAAATCTGATTTTTTTAAAAAAAAAATCCCCAAAATGCTTAAAATATCCTAAAAAATCTATAAATAAAGAGACTCTTTACTGCAGAATTTTATAATGAACGGTTTATTAGATATTGAATTAAATAGGAATATTTTTAACATTGAAGCCTATGGGATTCGCCTGAATAAACCTGTCGAATGAAACCACTGAACAGCGGGGCAATTTGGCAACATTTCACTGCTGGCTTTTGCTCTCTGAATAGACGAAGCATTGCTTCTCTATGGGGATTCACTGCCCTCAAACATGCACCGAACAGGCACCGTATGTGCAGGCAATTCGCCAGGATTTGGTGAACTGCCTGCTCTCTGGATAGCCGAATGGCCAAGAAAGGTAACCGAATGCTGAATTTCAGCGTTCGGGTCCCTTTCGGCAGCCATTCGGATCTCTTTGAATAACCCTGACAGGGTGCACAAAATAAGTAGTGATGCCCAAGGAAACATATGTTTGCAAACATACAAACATTTACAAACATATACAAAAATAAATGTTTACATACATTCAAACATGAGAGGTATTCCAGAGAAGAATTCTCAGTTCTTCTATATTGTTTTATAGTGGCAAAATACAGCTCAAAGACAATAAATAGATACAAAGCACATAGCATAATATTGCATAAGAACCAGTTACTCTCTATTCTTAGGAGAGTATACACTCACAATATTTAAGAGCGTCAAGCTCTAAATAGAATGCCTAATGGATTATTTAGGGTCAAACCGTCTGCCATTGTCCCGGAAGTAATATGGTCAAAATGTCAGAAAGTGAGAGAGAAAATCGACATGGCACAGTATATTGTAAGAATGGAAGATACAGTAGCTTACTCACCCCTCAAGAGTCTTAGACAGGGCACAGTATATCGTAAGAATGGAAGATACAGTAGCTTACTCACCCCTCAAGAGTCTTAGACAGGGCACAGTATATCGTAAGAATGGAAGATACAGTAGCTTACTCACCCCCTCAAGAGTCTTAGACATGACACAGTATATCGTAAGAATGGAAGATACAGTAGCTTACTCACCCCCTCAAGAGTCTTAGACAGGGCACAGTATATCGTAAGAATGGAAGATACAGTAGCTTACTCACCCCCTCAAGAGTCTTAGACAGGGCACAGTATATCGTAAGAATGGAAGATACAGTAGCTTACTCACCCCTCAAGAGTCTTAGACATGACACAGTATATCGTAAGAATGGAAGATACAGTAGCTTACTCACCCCCTCAAGAGTCTTAGACATGACACAGTATATCGTAAGAATGGAAGATACAGTAGCTTACTCACCCCCTCAAGAGTCTTAGACAGGGCACAGTATATCGTAAGAATGGAAGATACAGTAGCTTACTCACCCCTCAAGAGTCTTAGACAGGGCACAGTATATCGTAAGAATGGAAGATACAGTAGCTTACTCACCCCCTCAAGAGTCTTAGACAGGGCACAGTATATCGTAAGAATGGAAGATACAGTAGCTTACTCACCCCCTCAAGAGTCTTAGACAGGGCACAGTATATCATAAGAATGGAAGCTACAGTAGCTTACTCACCCCCTCAAGAGTCATAGACAGGGCACAGTATATCGTAAGAATGGAAGATACAGTAGCTTACTCACCCCCTCAAGAGCCTTAGTCTAGCTCAAGGTGCACAAGCACATGAAAAGTTGTTCCCAAGATTCAACCTGTCCAAAGCCCTTCTTCAAGTGGATATAGCCAATTGAATCCTCTTTATTGCGTAACTATGAGGAGTTATTCCTATTTATTAAGCAACACCATACTCCTTATCATCCTTTTTCAAAGTAAGGGGAGGGATTCTCTGCTGCTCGTCAGCTGTGCAGGAGACCTGTCTTCTATCACTAGTACCAAAATAAATCAATCATTGTTTTGGTACAGGTGACGTATGTCGGTAGGAGTATAGCTCTGTGTTATAGAGTTATGTCCTTATGGTTTAGTTTAGATGGTGTTAAGTAGGACTTATTATTTACTCGTACCACCTGCAGTTACTATCAGGGTTATTCAAAGAGATCCGAATGGCTGCCGAAAGGCAACCGAACGCTGAAAATCAGCGTTCGGTTACCTTTCTTGGCCATTCGTCTATCCAGAGAGCAGGCAATTCGCCAAATGTTGGCGAACTGCCTGCACATACGGTGTCTGTTCGGTGCCTGTTCGGTGCCTGTTTGAGGGCAGTGAAACCCCCATAGTTTTGTCTTTTCAGACAACAAAAACCAGCAGTGAAAAGTTGCCAAATTGCCCTGCCATTCGGTGGCTTCCTGCGGCAGATTTATTCAGGCGAATCCCATAGGCTTCAATGTTAAAAATATTCCCGTTTTAATTCAATATCTAATAAACTGTTGATTATAATATTCTGCAGTAAAAAGTCTCTTTATTTATAGATTTTTTAGGATCTTTTAAGCATTTTTTGGGATTTGTTTTCAAAAAACTTTTTTCAGATTTTTTAAAATTTATTTTTTAAACTTTTTTATTCTTTTTTCTGTAACCTACCTTTTTATTATCATTCATTGGACCTCATATGTAAATTTCAGACATTTTTGCTCAGTAGTTTCTTTGCAAACAGCGTTTCACTTTTCAAACATTCAAGCAAACTGTTTTTTTTTCTCACTCCATTCGTCTGCGGTGTCGGATTTTTCCGGCGGCTGCTCTGCGCTCTGATCGGCTCCTATTCGGGTTTCTCCGATGTGTTTGGCGGAGTTAATTCAGATGTTTTTGCGGGTTTTCAGTGTGCCTTCGCCGGGTTTTACGGTGAGTTTTTGGTGGGTATGCGGCGACTTTTCCTTGCATTTCAGCAGCCCTGTGGTGCTTGCTGAATACACCGCAGGATCGCCGAAATGGGATCGCCAACTCGAACCGAATTGAAGAGAACGAAAGGTCACCGAATGTGCGGTGACTTTTCGATTCTCCTTGCATAACCCTGTTAATGTTTCCTTGGGCATCACTACTTATTTTGTGCACCCTGTGTGTTCCGTTCCCCTATTTTCTTCCAGCTATGAAGGGATCCTTTGTATGATTTATTGGTTATACCGTGCCTTCTAGTTGTCTATTCTACTGTGTTATGTATGTTGTGCATTCTTTACTTGTTTTGAATTTATACCTAATAATGTATTGTAGAATTCTTTACATATTGTTACATATTTGTTGAATTACAGTATTTGATTTGTTAGGGGTTTAATCCCTGTTCATATGAGGATCCCTATGTCGCTCTTTTTTATTTTGTGTATATTGAGGTGTTGTTCTTTTTAAGCTGTAGAATTGCAAAACTCACGTTACTTCTCCTCGATTTCCACTTTAAAGAGTAGCCCCCACATTGACAAACTGCTCAGCACTTCCTAGTGCTCCCTCTCCATGAAAGAAGAAGTCAAGTAGAAATTATGATCTATTCATGATCTATTCATGAAAATAAACCACAGATCAGTTTAGGCCACACACGACCTTTCATGTGATTTCTCCCCTTTGTATGTTGACCAGATCTGCCCCGTAACTTGGAAATTCCTTCTCTAAAGCACATTGAAGAGCTGCATATTAATGTCACTGTGCCTCTCCAAGAGGCATTCTTTCCATGCAGTAAAGGCTGGTCTGGTTGCCATAGTGTTTATTACTGCGTGTTTTATGTGTACGTTGTCTTTCTGTGCTAGGAATTACATTTCCCTTATATAGCAGCTAGCTGCATGTTGCAACCGCACGTCGAGTGTGTCTTTAACTGGCTGTTCATGATAAATTATCTGCATTGCTTTGTAAATCATTTTTTGGTACAGGGATATGAAAAAAACATTGTTTTTAAAGTCAACAAGTCCCTTTAGGTGTGCGGGATTTAATGCTCTAGAAATTGTTTGTTTGGGAATCTTACTTGGGTATTAGATTTCATTTTGTTACAGGATTAGAGTTTTCATCATAAATCAGTCGGCCTGATCCTACAAAGACAACAGGTTTTTTTGTTTAAGACATAACCAGAAGCACTTGGTTACCCCACCTATTGCATTAGACTTTGCTTGTAACATATAGAATGATTCAATAACTAATAACAACAAAACACTATCTATCATATATCTATCTGTCTGTCTGTCTATCTATCTATGCATTATCTATCTGTTTATCATCGATCCACATGTATCTCTATCTATCTATCTATCTATCTATCTATCTATCTATCTATCTATCTATCTATCTATCTGTCTATCATTGAACCACATGTATGTCTATCTATGCATTATCTATCTATATATCATAGATCCACATGTATATCTATCTATCTATTCAATGTCTAGCTATCTATCATTGACCCACATGTGTCTCTATCTATCTTTATTGATCTGTATCTATGTATCTATCTTTCTTTTTATCTGTACTGTATATCTGTCTCTCTTTCTATCATCAATCTCTCTATAACACATATATGTATCTACTTATTTGCCTATCTACCTTTATGTGAAAAAAATTTATTTGCATGGTGCGCATGCCTTTAGACTGATCCAATAGCAGGCTCCACACAGCTTGGAACATCTAGTAATCCAAAAATGTTACTAGAATAAAGTGAAAGCCAATCACATTGCCAGGAAGTGTTACAGTATGTAGAATCGAGAGCCTTTATCAAACTGACCGTGGACGTGTAATTGGCTTTCACTTGATTATGTCACCTGGCTGTGTTTGCTTCTATCTATCTATCTATCTATCTATCTATCTATCTATCTATCTATCTATCTATCTATATATTATCTATCTATCTGTCTATCTATCTCTCTATATATTATCTATCTATATATCTATCTATCTATCTCTCTATCTATTTGTCTATCTATCTCTCTATATATTATCTATCATATCTATCTATCTATCTATCTATCTATCTATCTATCTATCTATCTATCTATTTATCTCTCTATCTATCTCTCGATATATATTATCTATCTATCTATCTGTCTATCTATCTATTATCTATCTATCTATCTATCTATCTATCTATCTATCTATCTATCTATCTATCTATCGTCATGGACAAAATTGTTGGCACCCCAGACATTTTTCCAGAAAATCAAGTATTTCTCAAAGAAAAGTATTGCAGTAACACATGTTTTGCTATACACATGTTTATTCCCTTTGTGTGTATTGGAACAAAACAAAAAAAGGGAGGAAAAAAAGCAAATTGGACATAATGTCACACAAAACTCCAAAAATGGGCTGGACAAAATTCGCAAGTGGTCCAAAATTCCGGGTGAGAGGTGTAAGAAGCTTATTGATGGTTATAGGAAGCTACTGATTTCAGTTATTCTTTCCAAGGGTGTGCAATCAAATATTAAGTTAAGGGTGCCAACAATTTTGTCCAGCCCATTTTTGGAGTTTTGTGTGACATTATGTCCAATTTGCTTTTTTTCCTCCCTTTTTTTTTGTTTTGTTCCAATACACACAAAGGGAATAAACATGTGTATAGCAAAACATGTGTTACTGCAATGCTTTTCTGTGAGAAATACTTGATTTTCTGGAAAAATGTCTGGGGTGCCAACAATTTCGGCCATGACTGTATATATATATGTGGAATCTAGCTATATCTATTCTGTCTGTCTGTCTCTCTATCTATCCATCTATCATAAATGACTCTATTTATCTGTCTACATGTCTGTATCAGTCTGTCAGTACAGACATATATCTACCTATCTGTCATTAGTTTATTAACATTTCTTAGAAATCGCAGTGTGATTTGTTTGTTAGCAGCATCACACCAATGTCAACGCTTTTATTTATGTGCTCGAGGAACAAACAGTTACGGTCTCCGTCTGCGGGAACAGCTGTTAATGAGACACTTTCTGCCCAAGTGATAGTTTGTTAGTAGATTCTTTATTTTGTTGAACAATCATTCTAATTTTAATAACGCTTTGGTATTGTTATTCTGAATTTATTTTCTGTTTTGTTGAGATATTAGATACCATTATCTAAGGAAATAGTTTTATGACAGATCAAAACAAAGTAAAACAAGGACGTATTAAGTTTGATTTAGTATATACACATGGCCGTGCATGTATATTTTTTGGCCTGTTATATAATATTGTTGGTAACACTATAAGGCCAGCTGCACCGTTATTTAGGTGCTTTTTACTGCTCATGGTAATGGTATTTTAATCTCTCTGAGCCTTTGTATTAGTTTCTGTTTTCAAAGTGTACTTGTATCCACCCCGTTTTTCAAAGCCACAAATGAACAACTGAATGAAATCCTTCTCGTTAAGATCCTTATGGGTTTTGTTATGAAATGAGATACAGTTACAGATGATTACATGTTCCATCATAGCGCTCCACCAGAGGGATAATGGCAGGATGTTAAAAATGGAAAATCGACACCAGGACTTGTCCAGCACTAACATTTAATTAAAGTGCACCTGTCATGCCCGAAATAAGATGGATTCATTTAACAGGGAATCACTCCCTGCTTGTACTCTGTGATGATCCTCAGTAAGAGGATCCACAGGGACGAAGCATGGTGGCACCAGCGTTAGAGATGGGTAAGCGTGGTCAGTGATACCTCAATCTAGGGTTAAGATATCACATGGATGTATATTACCAATGTGATATCCACCCCCTGATGGGACATCACCTCCTGATGGGACATCACTGGAAAACTACAACTGTGCCCCTCCTGCCTACATCTCCTCCCTTATTAGCAGATACTGTATGTTTCACCCCGGGCACTTCACAGCCAATGATCTGATCTTTCAATTTCTTCTTAGTCGTACCTCTCACTCTCACCTTCGAGACTTATTCCGAGTTGCCCCCTATTTATGGAACTCCCTCCCTTTTAACATTCGACTCTCCTTGTGTCTCCAGTCTATCAAGGCAGCTCTAAAAATGCATGACTCCTAAAGCCTGTGACCTCCCTTCTTACCCATACAGTTTCCCAGACTCCAATACCAACACAGAGACATAGATTCTTCTGGAAAAGGACACAGCTTTATTAATGAACAAAACATAACTTAATTAAACTGTGTCTTATAAATCTGACCCTACCACTCTCGTTCTGCGGTAGGCAGTTTTCACCAAATTTAACCATGAGCTCGTCGTCCCGCATGACCCAACTCAAAAGAGGGTCCACTCGCTAGTGCCAACCAGTAGGCGGCTTATCATTAACTCTTACAGTCGCTGGCAAAGGATTCTCGTAGCTATGACTCGTACTACTGTGAGACCCACCACAGGCGGACAGGTGGGAAGTTTCTTGATGTACCTTTTCAATCTGACTGGAACCAAAGAAGTAAGTTCCTCCCCCTTCAACACCTATATAAATGGTGAGTGCAACATTGTTGCATCTCCACCAATCAGCTCACAGAAGCATCCTGAATGTCCGGTACAGGCCAGCAGTCATGTTCCCTTCCCTATAGGTCCAGGGGATTACATTACTTCAGAGAGGCCTATCTGCTCACCCATAATCCTACCATTGCAACTTTCATGTGCTATCTCCCACACAGTCAACATGCACCCGACTACATCTCACCTTATGCTATTTACCCACTCCTGTTTGATTGTAAACCATTGAGCATGGTCCTTTTTTCCTATCATTCTCCGTGTGTCAATGTTTTTTTGGTCATTTTTATATGTGTTTTTTCCTACCCATAGTACAGTTTTAGAGTATATATTGGTGCTTTATAAATAATTGTAATTGTAGTACTGGTTCACATTTTGTTTTATTTTCTGAATAACTAGAAAAAATACAAAATACAGTTAGAAAGTGTCCACAAAAAAGTAAGTTCTGGTGAAATATCTCAGAAAGAACAAAATAGAAACATGGATAGAATGTGGAGAGACAAAAACATACACATGCTTCTAATCCGCAAAGTTGGCATCTCGAGGAATATAAAGATCATACATGTTATGTGATATGTTGGGAATATGATGGTTATTTTTCTGCTTTAAGAATGAATTATCTGTTGTTTCATTGTGTTTGTTTATTATTTTTGTTTAATTACAAAAAATTCTCTCCACATTCTTAATTATATGGCTCTAAACCTGCAAAAATATGCCTCTAAAACCAGCAGCACATCGTAAATCACTTCTTAGGGAGGCAAATATTGAGTCGATCTAGTCTGAGCAGGCAAAGACTTGAAACAAAGAATCCTGCTGCAAATCTCTATCCAGGAGTTAATAAAAATGATATTTTCCTGTTTTAGTACCCAAAAATAATAAGAGACTGTTGCAATGCAACAAAAGTGTTTCCTCTCCCACAGAGTTGTGCTTTCCTATGGTACTGCGTATGATGATAATACTGGCTTTTTAAAATAGTCCATACTTTTCGATATAAAAAAATATATATATTTAAAATAATGTTCAACCACGGAGGAAAGATAAACAAATCTGTCTGGATCATTTCAAAGAAGCAGTGGAAAGATCCCCCAAAATGAAGATTTAATATAGAAAAAAATAAAAGAAAAATAATAAACAATTCATAAATCAAAAACATTATCAGGCAAGGTGCTAAATATGAAACGTTTCACCGTGACATGTTCCCACAGTTATTAACGCATGAGAGTTCAGCAAGATTAGACCAGTTTTCCTCTATACCCATTAGTCTAATGATGCCTTGTTGTCAGGTGACATGTCCTTAAAAGTCATAAAATACAAGATTTCAACCCATGATCCCCATCATTACAAAAATTACCAGAAGCTGAAGCAGCTGCAGTGCTTCTTTACAAATATGAATGTCATTACTCTGACAAATAGAGGGAAATTATGATTCCTATCAGGGTTATTCAGAGAGAGGTTAAAACCAGGAGAATTGCCAGGAGAATGAACAATATAGACCAAATAGCAGATTTGGAAAGTGAGATAAATGGGAGAATTTTTCTGGTTTAGCTATTTTGACCTAGAATTTTCACTTCTCCAGTCATTCTCCTGGTTTTCACCTCTCTCTGAATAACCCTGTGTATGTGTTCATAATGTACCCAAGCATTCGAAACACCTTTAGTTATAGACCGTTCTTTAATTTTTTTGTCCAAATAGAGAGGAATTACAGCTTTTCACTGAATCAGCCAAATGGGAACTGAGTTACCCCTGCTAAAAAAGTGAGAGACCTGCGTTGCCACCCAGACTTGTCCCCCGCTGATGGTCCATAATGACCATGATACTTTGGGTTATTGAAGGGATCAAATGATCTTCTCATTTAGCCCATATAAGAAAATCAACCTGGCTACGAGGCCAATGGAGAAACCAAAATACAGTTTTGATGTGACAGGTTTAATCAAAACCCAGCTGTGTCCTTGTCGTGTCCTAGGATAGGTTAAGGGTCCAGTCAGGTTTTATGTTCATCAGCATGTTCATCTTAATTTTGGAGTGTATCGACCGAAGAGCTGGAAAACCTCTCCAAGAAAAGCTTAGTTGGCTTTTTGGCCTCGATTTTGTAAATTTTGCTGTAACCCCTTGTCCACAGAGTAGGGTTTGGGGTGATTGATTAAATGTGTGATGCATGTTGGAAATGATTACTTCTGTAGCTAAATTATCAAAAAAATGTGAGCTCACCAAGCTCAATTAAAAGTCTTAGATCATTAAAATGAAAAGCAATGTAAATCAACTCACGCCTAATTGTCTGCCAGACACAGGCTGCTGTGCTGTAACCGAACCTGTAACCACGCACGTCAGCGCAAGAACAGAGACAAGGGCTCATTTTTGTCGCTGGCCGTAACATTCCTAAATGCTCATATTTTTTTCTGAACAACTCAAATAGTGGAAATACAATACAATGGCCCTCATTTTCCTTTATCAATTGCCTCTCTCTTCCTCCCTCTCTCTCTTTCACCCTTCTTTCCCTCTCTTTCTGTCTCTCTCTGTCTCACTCACTTTCCCTTTTTTCTCTCCTTTTCTCTTTATCTCACTCTCAGTCTCTTTTTCTTTCCATCTCTCTCTTTCTCTTTCTCTCTCTTTCTATTTGTTTCTTGCTTTTTCATATCCCTCTATTTCTCTGTACCTTTCTCTATCTTATGCTCACTCTCTCTTTCGTTATCTATCTTTCTTTCTCTCTCTTTCTTTTTCATATCCCCTATTTCTCCATATCTTTCTCTCTTATGCTCACCCTCTCTTTCGTTATCTTTTTCCTTCCTTCCTTCCTTCCTTCCTTCCTTCCTTCCTTCCTTCCTTCCTTCCTTCCTTCCTTCCTTCCTTCCTTCCTTCCTTCCTTCCTTCCCTCTCTCTTCCATGCACACTCTCCTTCAGTCTCTCTTACCTATTTATTTTCTCTTCTCTTCTCACCCTTTCTCTTTCCTTCTCTTTCTGTCTCTCTCTTTATCTCACTCTCTCTTTCCCTTTCTTTCTCACTCACTTTCTCTCTTTGTCAGTCTTACATTTCTCTTTTCATCTCCCCTCTCTATGTCTCATTCTCTTTATCTACCTTATGCTCACTCTTTATCACTCTCTCTTTCTATTTGTTTCTTGCTTTCTCAAATCCCTCTATTTCTCTGTACCTTTCTCTATCTTATGCTCACTCTCTCTTTCGTTATCTTTCTTTCTTTTTATTTCTTTCTCTCTCTCTTTCTTGCTTTTTCATCTACCTCTAGTTCTACCTTTCTCTTTCTTTCTCTCTTTTTCTTTCTTTCTTTCTTTCTTTCTTTCTTTCTTTCTTTCTTTCTTTCTTTCTTTCTTTCTTTCTTTCTTTCTTTCTCTCTCTCTCTTTCTTTCTTTCTTTCTTTCTTTCCTTCCTTCTCTCTCTCTCTTTATACACACTCTCCATCAGTCGTCTCTCTTTCCTATTTATTTTCTCTTTCACCCTTTCTCTTTCCTTCTCTTTCTCTCTCTTTATCTCACTCTCTCTTTCCCTTTCTTTCTTCCTCCCTTTCTCTGTCAGTCTTTTCTCTTTTCCTCTCCCCCTCTCTGTCTCATTCTCTTTTTAAACCTTATGCTCGCTCTCTCTTTCTCTCTCTTTTTCTTTCCATCTCCTTCCTTCTTTCTTTCTTTCTTTCTTTCTTTCTTTCTTTTTCTCTCTTTCTCACTCTCATCTTCCTCTCTCTCTCATTTTCTGTCTCTGTTCCCATGTTAAAAGAAATGCATATACACCAATTTTAATACATTCACCTCTGCGCCAACTCATATATACTGTATATATATATATAACATGTAGTGGTGAGAAAACAAGGGAATGACACTTTTGCTGACATTGTTCATCAATATGAAAACAAATGTTTTTGCACATTTTGGCTTGGAGGAAAAACTGCAGCACAGCTCATAAAAAAGAAAAAAAATCAACAAAACATTCATTTTTACTGATTAATATCATACAATGCTATAACGTAGGCTCGGGAACCACTCCCCAGCTGGCCGAACCAGTAGATTTTGAGGCTCAAGTAGCATAATAAATGTCTTGTGAGATGCTTATAGCTATCAACACAGCAGACGGTGGAAAACTTTCTTGTTTCCCTTCAGGCTGAAAATCCTAATAAAATCAGTTTATATGTGACAATCCTATTTTTTATTCTGTGTATCACAACCTCCAGCTGAGATCACCTGCCAGGCAAAGACATAAAAAATGTGCTACGCCTGTGACTCACTATTGCAACTTCATATATGTGTTTCTGCTATAGCGAACACGAGGTGGGCTGCTGGACGGGGAGTACTGGGTACTACAGGGAGGGGGTAACGGGGGTCTGAGCATGCAGTCAATCTGTACATGTTTGTGTTTGGAAATGAATATGCATTTGCAATTTGCTCTTCGAGAAGAAACAATCGGAAGTGTTTGTTTTCTCTAATTTGCATATTTCATACTGGTCTGCGTTTGTAATAATAATAATAATAATAATAATAATAATTTATCTCTGGCTCTGTGTGAAATTTCTGTTTTTTTCATGAGTTCCTTTAAAAAAGCTTTTCTTATTCTATACTTATAGTTTTTTTCCATAAAATTGTTAAAGCGTCGACAAGTTTCCACCACTTATCACAGGTTATCGATTGCTTCCATACACACTGTGTCGTAGAAATTCTGCACATCTGCCAGCCTGTCTTTCTATTAACTCATTTTTGAAGGGAGTATAAAACTAGCGCGACAGTTACGGAAATATATCTTGGACGCAGACGTGCTCGTGTATTTCTCTGTGTACCAAAAATGGTTGTAAGCGTAACGCTGAAGGTAGAATGGGCAAAAAGCCAAAGACTCCATGCAGTTTCATACGTTCGCAATGTATCTTATGCTAGACTACATTGTATCTTATGTTTGAACACAGAGATATGTTTTGGCATGCATATTTTTCTTTGTATCGCTTGTGGAGCACCATCAGGAGTCCTTTTGCGTGTGGTAGAGTTTTTTAGTAAGTGTAACTAGCTACCAGGACCCCATTGTTGGCAATATTCCATACAAATATATACAGGGTTATTCAAAGAGATCCGAATGGTTGCCGAAAGGTAACCGAATGCTGAAAATCAGCATTCGTTACCTTTCTTGGCTATTCGGCTATCCAGAGAGCAGGCAGTTCGCCAAATGTTGGCGAATATCCTGCACATACGGTGCCTGTTCGAGGGCAGTGAATTCCCTATAGCTTCATCTATTCAGAGAACAAAAACCAGCAGTGAAAAGTTGCCAAAATGCCCTGCCATTCGGTGGCTTCATGCGGCAGATTTATTCAGGCGAATTCCATAGGCTTCAATGTTAAAAATATTCCCATTTTAAATCCAATATCTAATAAACCGTTTAATATAATATTCTGCAGTAAAAAGCCTCTTTATTTATAGATTTTTCTTAGGATCTGTTAAGCATTTTTCGGGATTTTTTTTTTTTTCAAAAAAATATTTTCCGGGGGTTTTTTAAACATTTTTTCTTTTTTCTGTATCAGCCCTTTTTATTATCATTCATTGGACCTCACATGTAAATTTCAGACATTTTGGCTCAGTAAGGAAAAAAAGTGTCATCTGCGCTCGTTTCTATGTATTCCATGTACAACAAAACACTGAGGTTTTTGTTTGTTTCAATGGCCATTGCAACGTAAGCTCACTCGCCCCTTCAAGGCACCTCTTTGTAGAGTGAGTACCTAACAAATGTAACCAAAAGGCCGCTCTACTGAGCAGCTCCAAGCCCCTCCTGCTGCTTTTCAGCTAATGAGAGGCAGAGATATGGTGGGTTTTATTTATACACGCACCAAACACTTCCCATTTGGGATTAAAAACAAAAACATGGAAAGAGGAACAGCTGCAAAACGACGGACTGGTGTTACAAGCATAATATACATAAATACGGAAAAAATGGCGTTGCGCCCATACTCACTGGAGCGGCAGCAACTGCCAGGAGTAACAGCCCAGTTGATGTATAAAACATAACAAGGAAAAAAGTTGTCATCTGCGCTCTTTTCTATGTATTCCATGTACAACAAAACACTGAGGTTTTTGTTTGTTTCAGTGGCCATTGCAACGTAAGCTCACTCGCCCCTTCAAGGCACCTCTTTGTAGAGTGAGTACCTAAGATTTTTTAGGATCTTTTAAGCATTTTTTCGGGATTTGTTTTCAAAAAACTTTTTTCTGATTTTTTTAAATTAATTTTTTAAACTTTTCTTCTTTGTTCTGTAACAGCCCTTCTTATTATCATTCATTGGACCTCATATGTAAATTTCAGACATTTTCGCTCAGTAGCTTCTTTGCAAACAGCGTTTCACTTTTCAAACATTCAAGCAAACAGTTTTTTTTTTTCACTCCATTCGTCTGTGGTGTTGGGTTTTTCTGGCGGCTGCTCTGTGCTGTGATCGGCGGCTGCTCGGGTTTCTTCAATGGGGTTAATCCAGATGTTTTTACGGGTTTGCGTGTGCATTCGCCTGGGTTATGCGGTGAGTGTTCGGCAGGTTTTCGACGACTTTTCCCTGCAATATGACAGCCCTGTGTTGCTTGCTGAATAAACCGCAGGGTAGCCGAAATGTGATCGCCGAATCAAGCCGAATTGAAGAGAACGAAAAGTCACCGAACGTGCTGTGACTTTTCTGTTCTCTTTGAATAACCCTGAATGTTTCCAATATTGTTGTCATTACTACACTTATTTTTTTATGAGTTTCCTTCTAACCCTTTCTCTGTCAATGCCAGACAATAAATATCCAGTGTTTGGGTCTGTTTCTGCTTGAATTAATGTGTAATTTTCTATATGGTCAGATTGAAGGTTCTTTTCACTAAGAGTTTCCCTTTGGCACAGTATGGTGTACCTCAGTGATTCCATTTCGCCAACAGTATGGTGAATTTACTATTCGCCAGATGGTTATTGTAGTACATGAACATGGAGTCACTAAAACCTCATGAAAATGTTGGAGAACATCACCCAAAAGGCACTGAAAAGCACAAAATTCCCCCAAACTACAAACAAACTAAATGAATTCTCCTATCCTCCTAATAGGTGTTTAGATCAATAAAAATAATAAAGGTCCTTTAAAAAATAATAAAAATCTCTATTACAGAATAAAAAAAAAGCCTTTAAAAAACTGGGAAATGAAAAGTGTCTAGAAAAAGGCTTTTTGCTGAAAATGAAAAGGATAAAAAAAATTAAAAAAATAATTAAAAAATTATATATTTTTTTCACATTGAATCCTATGGGATTTGCCTGTTAAACTCCTTCACTGCCAAGTGATTTTCCAAAGAAAACATTGTCAGAAACCAGTGGGTTTTTTTGCAAAATCATTTTTAATTAATTCTACAGTAATACATAGCTATTACTGTAAATAACCAATTTATCCAGTAGATGGCACCATCTACTGCCAAATTGAGTTACAGAGGTTTGAGCTGCAGGTTTATTTTCTATTTTAAGTCCCTGCATCGACTGATGAAAGCCCGATATTTCATTCCATTCATCAGCTGATTTTACAGTTTTAGCTCTTTGAACATTATGCTCACAGGACTAAAACTTTGGGGACACCTTCTGCAGCCCAAAAGCAAACAAAATCCCTTTGCACCAAACAAATTTCATTTGCTTTTGGGCTGCAGATCAGCAGATTGAGATATCTCGATAACGAGGTGCCAGATGGTGCCTTTGAAGCACGAGATATCTCGATATCGATAGTGAATGGGTTAAACGTGCCGAACTGAAACACCAAAAATCAGGGCATTTCACCGACACTTCGGTGCAGTTCGGCATTCTGTGAATAGAGGACCCATTACTTCTCTTTGGGTCAATTTCAGTGCCGCCAAAGATCACCGAAATGTGGCAAACTGGGGAGACCTGTGCCATATTTAACTGTCAATTAGCCTGTATTTGGCGACTTGACAGCTTAGTGAATAGACGAACTGTCTTGAAATTGCACTGAATGGAGAAATTCAATGCTCGTTGCAATTCAGTGGCAATTTCAGTACTTGGTCAATAACCTCTTTATTGACTGATTGTCAGATATTAAAGGAGAAAAGGTTGGAAGGAAATTTTCAGAAATTCTTAGTAATAGTAATATCAGTAAAATAGGCTGCATATGCCTGTCAGAGACAGACCAGGAATACCTTAAAGCCCAATAGATAGTTTACTGGAAGATGCAGCATTTTTGCTACATACATAGACTTTCTCAAGCCTTGAGAAAGGCCATAGGGTTTATTCAAAGAGCACCGAAATGTCACTGACATTTTACCCTGGGGAATTTTACCCTGTGGTGAATTCAGCATTCACCACAGGGTCCCCAAAGTGCAGGGAAAAGCCTCCGAATGGATCCAGAAAATCACTGAAAAATCCACCAAAACTTCGCCGATGACCCGTCGATATGATCCGAAAAAATCAGTTTAATTCGAAAAGCCGCAGAAAACCTGCCGAACATACCAGACAATCTACTGCAAACCCTCCGAACCTGTCTGAAAAAAATGATGATCCGCCGAACAAAGTGCCGAACAGCCGCCGGAAAAAGCCAACAAGCCGACGAACAGGGTAAAAAAAAAAAAAAAAACTATTGAAACTTTTAAAATTTTGAACGCTGTTTGCAAAAAAAAAAAAAACACTTGATGGAAATGTCTGGAATTAACATATAAGTTCCTATGAATAATAAGAAGGTTTGTTTATAGGAAAAAAAAACACTATTTAAAATAAATTGGGAATAAAAATTGCCGAAAAATTCCTAAAAAAAGTAAATAAAGATACTTTTTTGCTGCAAATTAAAAGAATAATCGGTTTAATAGATATTGCATAAAAACAGGAATATAGTCAACATAGAAACATTTGCCTAATTAATCTTGCCGAATGAAACCACAGAACATAAGGGCATTTCACTGACATTTCACTAGTGTTCGGTGTTTCTGAATAGATTAACCATTGCTTCTCTAATGGGATTTCACTGCTGACGAAGATCACCCTTATTTCGCTGGCAATTCACCAATATTTGGCGAATTGCCAGGTTTTGTATAGCCAAATGGCCACGAAATTGCACCATATGGGAAAATTCACTGTTCGGTGCAATGTCGGGGCCAGTTCGACTCTCTCTGAATAAACCTGTATGTGTTTAGCTAAAATGTTGCATCTTCCAAAAAAGTGCCCACTGGTCTAGTTGTTGTGTCAGGTCCTGTCTCTGCATTGTGAACAAAGTGGAATGAGCACACGTGGGTCTCACCAGGAAAAGCTTTATTGGAGTCAAACAACAATGCAACAGTTCAGTTCCCACAAAGCCTTCATCAAACCTTGAGGTTCCCATAGAGCCTTTCTTAAGGCTTGAGAAATGTTCTGTGGGAGCCAAACCTTTGCATTGTTTGATTCCAATGAAGCTGTTCTGGGTGACTTTGGCGTGTCCTTTCTATGTCTTTATTAACAAGTACTTGATGGGGAGCTGGTCAATCCTGGATGGGGTAAAAATAAATTTATATATTACAGTTTATAATTGTAGAAGACATTTACCCATCCCAGCAATTCAGAGAACTGCTTTTCCCACAGAGCACATGTTCTACATTCCCCATATGCAGCAAGGGACTCTGGGTAGGACATGCAAATGAATACACACATATATAATCTCACTTAGTGCACTGCGCTGTTTCTATTTGTGTAGCCTTTTCTTTGTTGTGACTGTACCAAGGAGATAATTCCTCCAGGGTTTTCGGCAGCACCTATGGTGAAGTAAAGCCATTTTTTGATATGATGGAAGGAGTGAGATAGTCTTTGTTTTACTCTATAAATGCATTGTTATGACAGTGATGAGAGGAAAATGGTAGCGCGGCCTGTGTGTCTGTGCATGTAAGGCTGGGGTCAGATGTGCATTTTTAAGAGCGGAAGGAACGTCCGTGAGAGTGGACATTCCTTCCACTCTGACGCTCGTCTGGCCACCTCGCTGAGTGCAGTTAGTGCGCTCAGCTCTGCAAGGCTCGATCCTCCTATGGAGGATTGCGCTTTGCAACCCGGTCAAACGCGCATCGTAGCGCTTCGACGGGGAGGCTTTCAGCACGGCCGCAGCACATCCACTGTAGTTCGCGCAATTTGTGCATGCACTACAGTGTCAGCATCAGAACGCTGCGACAGACGCCGGGAGGCACGTCAGTATGGGTGCACATAGGGCGCTTGCCTGACCCCGGCCGAAGCGTGTGTGTGGTCAGAGCTGTAGTTTCGATCTTCTTTACATTCCCTTTCTTGCCTCATTACCTCACTTGCTTTGGGATATTTCCAGTTGTATATACTCTGACTGTCTATACACCTTTCATAAAATACATATCTATATACTTTAAGAGGTAGGGAAACAGTTAATCTTTACTACACAGTCAAAACTCTTACAAATTCAATTTGTAAGAGAATTCACTGAGCATTGATTGCAAGATTTGAAGGTATATTAGACTTTTGCTTAATACAGCTTATTTTTATCTTGACAGTTTACTGGAATAGACACGCTACCCTCTGCGGGGATCCAATAATAAATATCACTAGTGGCACATATCACAAGGTGTTTCGCCAGAGCTGTAGAAAAGAAGTCATGTATTAAAAAGTATTTCTTTATTTTTTTCCAGCTGGAAATGACTTCGAATGAACATTAGCAGCCATGCTTATAATCGCCTCCGTGCCGTCTTTTTTTTAACCAAAACCACCTTTTAAACTTCTGTTGTTTGTTCCATTCTGGTTAATTGTGAATTTGAGAGTCACTTGCTACCTGTGCTGATCTTCCACATAACCAGGAGGACTTAATTGCTGAGTCTGTACATCTTGACAGTTTCTGAACACTCCCATGTTGTTTGTTTCACGAACCACTTGAAGTTGTTCAGCTGGTGGTAAGATTGGCCCTCAGAGAGGATAATATAGCTTTAAGTGGTCCATTTGAGACTCACATACAGCTTTATTGCTTTGCGTCTCCATCGTGCCTGCAACATACAGGAGGAATGCACTTTCCGGGTGTGCAACGGACCAGATCTTGAATGATTATCTACTGACTGTTCACCAGCATCCCGCTCCTCATGCCGTCCTGTATGATATGAGGTACGGGTGATTGTTTCACGCTGTGGTCCTACATGATGTAAGCCCCACAGGTTTTTGGTTTTCATTTCGGAAATCAAAAAAACCCCATCCAACTCAATCTAATAGCATTTATGGGAACCGACACTAACATGACCCAGAAAATGGCCTTGCGACGTACAAAGCTGTGTTTAAACATTTAATAGGATTAGAATAATTTATATGATGGATTCCCTTTAATGTGGCAGATAAGTATTAATCCTAAAATGATTTTTGAATGTCAGCAGTACAAATTGGCTTTACGGTGACATACAATCTAGACGCTTCATTGCCTGTGGGACAACAAGTGGAACACAAAGGGCTCTATCACCTCCTTCAAGCAAACACTAGCGTCAGCGTTAGCGCTAGCTTAAAGGAGGTCATAGCGCTGCGGCCAGATCGCCTTCGAATCGCTAACGGGTTAAAAAAACTGTTAGCACGAGTTTACTGTGCTTTGCGCTCCCTATACCTAACATGGGTAGCGCAAAGTGAAAGCACAGATTAACTAGCGTTAGGGTCATTGATTACTAAGAGCTGGCGCTAATGAAAAAGTTACCACCAGCTCAGAGGTGCAGGTATTGGATTGCGCTGCTGCAGAATCCATTATCTGCAGCTCAAACCCCCCAAAAAACAAATACTCACCCTCTTCACGCAGAGAAAGCGGAAGCTCGATCCGCTGCTTTTGGCCGGAGATCTACTTTAATTTTTATTTATTTTTTAAATTAAATTTCTTTAAATATTTTTTTATGTTTTTATTTTTACTTTTTTTTATTTTTTTTATTCGTTAATAACTGGGGGAAAAAAGTCCCCTGTCTCTCTCTGCGATCACTCCGCCGACCAGCAGGATCTCATGAGAGACGAGATCATGCCGGTTATGTGACCCAGCAACATGGAGTCCTATGGACGCCATGGAGGGGATGCTGGGGACTGCACTGTAGTGCTGCCCTCAGCATCCGCGAGCTTAGCAATCGCTAAGGGGCAGGCTGTCGTTCACAGAGCCTGCCACGCAGTCTGCCGGGCAAACCGGGACGCAAAGGGGAAGTTAGCGAACGCAGATTTTTCCTCTTAGCGACCCGGTTTTAGCATCCCTGAGTTCAGGCTGGCCCCATGCAGAAAATGACACGCAGGGCTGGCGCTAGTGTAAGGAGGCACAGGCGGCTACCTTACTGTCCTGGCTTGCTGTCAGTGTGAGGGGCGGAAAAATTCTGGTTTTAAAATACCGGTAGCGGAGCTATGAATGATCTTCAGACATCAACCAGGGGCCCTGCCGCGCACTCAAACCGATGCAGTGTGCCTGCCTCAGTCCCACATTCTAAACATGAGCAGGCACACTGCGTAATTTGGCACTGCCAAATTAAGGGGGAGTGAATTGAATTAGAGGACAAGGACCCTACTGCCATTCTGCTTCTGGAGACCTGGAGTCAGACAGTGGACCACAGCAACAGAGTGAGAGTGGTAGGTAGCAGGATCACAGGGAAACACTGGGAGTGGCAGGCAGTTTGAAATATGTGGGTATATTGACACAGCAAGACCAGGGGGCACCACCAGGCCACATTGCAAATTTGTACAGTGCCTGGTGCCCCTCCTATGCCACATTGCCAAAGGAGGGGACCACACACTCTGTAGATTGGCCCTGTGGCACAGGAGGGGCACCAGACACAGCATAGATTGGCAATGCGTGAGGACACCAAACACTCCCGATTGGCATGGCACGGATTGGGTGGAGGGGGGGCACCAAAACGCAACTTCGCCTGAGTAATCAAAAATGCTTGCACCGGCCCTGATAACACACAACATGCACGGGCTGTGGGGAGGGGCTGAGGCGGCCCATTGAAGACAGCTGGGCATACCTGTACGTCCTGCATCTTCAAAGCCCTCCCGCCACCAGGACGGCATAGCACGTCCGGGGGCAGCAAGGGGTTAACCTATTTGCTCGAGATCTTGTTGTGGGTCTATGTTGTATCACTGTAAATGAAACCCATTTGTTGCAAACAAAATTCATTTGCATTTGGGTTGCAGAAGGTGCCCCTAAAGTTTTAACACTATGGACATGATTCCTGATGTGCTAATACTTTTTAAAACCAGTGGAGTATGTCTCAGAATTTGGCAAATTGACAAGCGAAATACGGAGCAGTTCGCCACAGATCGTCTCAATTAACCATAACAGACCATTTTAGTATTTTTTTATAGGACTTTTTTATTATTTCCACAGATTTTAATGCATTTTTATTGTTTTAAACACCTTTTAAAGAATACCAGAGTTCTGTTTTTATCCTGCAATTCGGCTGTGTTCGGCGGTCTGTTCGGTGTTGTTTGGCATTGATCGGCAGTCTGTTCGGCGGTGGACGGCAGCTCCACCTTCGCCACACTTCCGGGACAAAGCGGTGAATGTCGAACACAGAGTCCATGTGCTTCAGTCCCCATATGCAGCAAGGAACTCTGGGTAGGACATGCAAAGGATGTCTCCAGCGTCTCACTTTTTTCATCCTGGGTCTGTTTTAAAACAGAACCCTCTTTGCCAGTGCAATGCCATAAAAAAGCCATCCATGTATCCTTCCTGGGAAAAAAACACGTTATAAATAAATAAAAATAAATAAATTTAATATTATTTTATGAAATAATTCTGAAAAGAAATATATAAAATCCAGAAAGTAAATCAGAAATTCTTTAGATGATAAACATTCATGACTTGAAGATGCTCTTTGCAACCTGATTGAAGGGTTAAAGCTTTGCTATAAAGACAAGACAAGGGGATCTTCTCAATGTCCACATTCTATATTAGATTCCTATCTTTCTAAAGCTAAGGCTTATATAGGTTTAAGGAATGTAAAGGCATCAATCATACTGATTTAACCCGTCCAACCAATCCCAGACATATCACATTTTATTGATTACCTCTCTCCCTAGATCTACATTGATGATAAGCGCAAGTATCTTGTTCTTGCGGTGATGACCAGGACTGACTCGCGTCCCATTCTCACGGACGACACGGGATTCTTTTTACGCATTTAGTATACGTTTTTCCGAGTGTCCTCGTAGCACTGGAAGTATGTTATGATGCGTTGAATAATTCAAACTCGTTCGGATAAATGGTGTATATTTTACAAATAATGTGCAGTTTCAATAAATAAATAAAATAAAAGCTAGATTTTTTTTTTACAAGACGATTAAATGTAACTTGCCTACAGCTACAGTGTGTGTGAAAACAGTCTGTATAATTTAATAGTAGTAACCATTATGGGTGTTGTTACTTTCTCATGTGCTTAATTAATCGTGCTTATTTATTACATGTTTCAAGGGAAGGGAGGTTTAGAAATTGGGTTTGGTCAGTGTATCCCATGGTTATAAATATACACAAAGGAAACTCCCATGTTTAAATTACACAAATAACATGTTTCTAAATTTACAGTTAATATATATTTATTTATTTATTTATAAAGTATTTTACCAGGAGGGATTTCTCTCGTTTTCAAGTATGTCAGATTAACTGAAAAATAAATATGTAGGAAATATAGTTACTATGTTAAATGTTTACATGTGCATTCCGTATTGAGGTATGTTAATAGGGAGCTCTTAAGTGACTTTAGACTGGGGGAAGATTTGATGGTGTCTGCGTGGTTATTCCATAATTGTGGTGCTCTGTAGGAAAATGAGGATCGAGCCACTTTCTTTTTGTACTGTGGTATTGCAAATAAAGTGCTGGTCCTGGATCTGAGGTTCTAGGATGAGGGAACTGCTGGAGGAAGCAGTCTATTCAGGTAGGGTGGTAGCTTCCCAGAAAACCTCTCAAACACCAGGTTGGAAAGGTGAAGGGTGCGTCTAGATTCCAGCGATGGCCAGTTTAGTTCTTTTAACATGTCACAATGGTGGGTCATGTAGTTACATTGTAGCGCAAAGCGACAGAATGAGTTATACAATGTAGTAAGTTTCTGGAGTTGCGTTTGCGGGGCGGCCGCATACACTACATCTCCATATTCAATGGCTGACATAAGCATTTGTTGTACAATCTGCTTTCTTACCGCGGGGCTCAGGCAGGAATATATATAAATAAATATCCCTGACCAGGCGAGTCCTGATAAGTCTTTGGTGCGCCTGTAAGTAATGGAGCTCGATATAGTGATGCATTTTTGTAGAAAACAGGAATTGCTTCAGTTTTGGCCCATTTGCTTAGATTGTGGAGGAGTAAGGCAGGGGTCAGACGAGCGTTTTTGAGAGCGGAAGGAACGTCTGTGAGAGTGGACGTTCCTTCCAATCTGATGCCTGTCTGCCCGCCTCACTGAGTGCAGTTAGTGCGCTCGGCGCTGCAAGGCACGATTCTCCTATGGAGGTTTGCACTTTGCAACCCCATTGAAGGCACATCGTAGCGCTTCGACGTGGAGGCTTTCAGCATGGCTGCAGTGCGTCTACTGTAGCTAGCGCAATTTGTGTGCACGCTACAGCCTGAGGATGGCCCCGTCAAAGCATCACAACGCTACAACGAATGCCAGGAGGCCTTAGTTGGATCATCCATTGGATCACTGGCGTGAGCAGCCCATTGCGTTAGGGTGTGCACCCATGGAACATTTTTCAATTTAAAACCTATGTTTAGAAGATTTTGCACAAAATACCCACTTTTCAGCAGAAATAACAAGCCTGTAACCAGAGATACTGTCACGTTCGCGGTAGCGTTCACCCCTGATAACCGTGGTGTGGATCCTTTTGGACAGACCTCTATACTCTTCGATTTGTAAGCAGTCAGGACTGCTAGCCCTAGCTCTCCCAACCAGGGAGGTGAGACAGAACAACAACACTAAGTACCACTCAGTAGCAAATGATTTTGAGACCAAATGTCTACTGAGCCAAAACAAGTTAATTATACTGATGTGAGAACAGTGATTAGGCAGAAGTTTGAGAAATATGTTCATACACCAGAGGTTGACAGAAGCGTGGTCAAATATATAATCCGAGTCGGCAACAGAGAGGGTAGTCGTAAAGGCAAGGTTGGCAACAGAGAAGACACTCACACACTCTGTGTCGGCAAGGCAGATCGAGGGGTTGATAGATTCAGCACCCTGCAGGGCAGGCCTACAATCGGAGACTACGTGATATATATTGCACATACACTCAGCCTCAGCAGAGAGCACAATGAATATACAGAACGAGTCAGAGAGAGAATAATCAAGAAGGCAATCTGGGTCAAACACAAGCAGGGTCCTCATATAAACAATATCGGCAACAGGGTACAGCAATCAGTGAAACAGAGTGGATACACCAGGCGATGCGGGAATAACTCCACGTCAGGGTGACAAGCTGATTCTCGCGCCCTGCATTTAAGGCCGGCGGCTCCGTGTAATCTCGCCAAGCCCCGCCCCTCCAGACGCCGGGTGATCAGCCAGAACTCCTGGCACCTGGCCAGCCAGCGATGCCGTCGGGTGTCCAGACCCCCAGGAAGCGCCGCAGGAGCCGAGGATGTGACAGATACAGTCCGTTTACTGTATATGCTATTCATCTCGAACCAGATAAGGGACATCTAAAATGTCAAGGAGGAAATGTCAAGGAGGAGGAGGTTCACCCAACAATAAGGTGTGCCTGGGCACAACAGGCACACCCCCTGCACACGCCTATGCTTTGGATCATCATTGTTTTGATGTTCCATATATTTATTTGCTGTATGGTCACTATTATTGAAGGCTTTTTTCCCTGATCCATAGACAACCTATTATATGTCAGCTTCCAAGGAGCATTATTTAGCAGCCGGATAACATCAAGAGAGCTTTTAAAGGGACACTACCAAATACACAATCTGTAACTAGATAACTCGTGCATTACAAACAAAACTAATAACTAATGGTGCATTAGTTGGTTAACCCCTTAATGACCCCTGACGTACCCTGTACGTCCTGTCCTCGGGTCTCCCTTAGACCCGCGGACGTACAGGGTACGTCAGCGGCGCCAAATCCCCCTCCCGCCCGATACTCACCTCCCTCGTCGGATCCCACGGCGATCTGGCAGGGAGGAAGCCTGCCCATGTGATTTTACATGGGCAGGCGAGGCTGATGACGTCGCCACGCTGCGTGGTGACGTCATCAGAAGGTGCCCCCATGTGTTTCAATGGAGGGGAGGGGGGGGCTCCTTCGGAGCCCTCTATCTCCCTAACCATTGAAGCTAGGGAGATGCCGTTTGCACCGCTGGAGAGGGGAGAGCCTCCCCTTTCCAGCGGTGTATGGCATTAACAGTTTCGCCGCCGGATCACGTTGCGGCGCCAATTGGCGCCAAAACGCGATTCAAACCTGGAGGGGGGCAGACATCTTGGATGTCAGCCAAGCCTCCAGGTCCCCCCCCACCCACTGACAACCTCACCATATGTGTGAGGATGTCAGTGGGCCAGTTAACCCTCTAGCTGCCATGTAGAGATAAGGGGATCCTAAGGATCCCTTTATCTCCCGATCCATGGCAGCTGGATGGTCATATTTGCCATCATTTGAAAGGCCTGATTATGGCCTTTCAAATGATACTAAACATGACCAGGTTTGGTTTTAAAAAAAATGTTTTTTTTTTTAAAGTTTTTTTTTGTCTGGGGGGAGTTTAATTAAATAGGACCTAGGCTGTCATCTAAAAATAATTAGCACAAAATGGTCAGAATGAGCGCAGCGCACATAGGTGAACTGTCTCAGCAGTGAAGGGGTTAAAAAGCAAACGCATGTAAAATTTGGGTATTTCTAGTCTCGGGACAAAATTTTGAACCTATTTAGGCTAGGGTCAGAGTGGGGCAGTCGGAACGCGCGTGCAGACGCACTAAATCACGGCGGCAGTAGCAGCACATAACGGCCAATGACGGCCAATATACGCAGTACGTGCGTACGAAAGTGCGCCGACACCACGCAACCAGCAAATGAACGCATTTTTCTCAGAACGTGAAACCGCTGCTACTGACGTACAGAGTGCGCTGCGGCCGCATGGCAGCGTGTGTGCGTGATTAGGAGACGTCAGACGCTGCTAGTGTGCGGCCTACATAACGTTCAAACAGCCGGATTTCCCTAGACTTCTTTTTACCCCACCGTCATGAAATACGTCCAGAATTGCGCATCGTCTGACCACTTAAGCGTATTCCGTGAAAAAATGCGTGTGCACGCATCGACGTACATTTTGACGGTGGCCGCAGAAAATGCGCTCATCTGTCCCTAGCCTTAGCCGGGGTCTTTTTGGGTGGATGTAGATTTTGGGGATTAAATTACGAAAAAGTGTGTTTTTACCATTTTTTCCCTCATATTTCATATTTTTTTTTATAGTAAATTATTCGATATGATGGAAATAATGGTATTTCTAGAAAGTCCATTTAATGGCGGGAAAAAGGGTGTATAATATGTGTGGGTCGAATAAACGAGTAAGAGGAAAATTTGACCTAAACACTAACAGCGCAGAAACGTAAAAACAGCAGCGGTCACTAAAAGACGGATTTGTGTAAAACCGCCCGGTCACTAAGGGGTTAAAGTGCTGTATTTCCTAGACTAGCTATCCTATGGACAGGGTTGTCTCTTCCTTATTTATCATGTATGTCTCATGTTTGTGCTCCCCCATTGTACAGCGTTGCGGAATATGTTGGTGCTTTATAAATAAAGATTAATAATAAGATTTATAAAATCACTGCACACGCTGCTGTTTCATACCTTTGTTTGAAGTGATTGCTTGTAAAAAGGAAAATTAAAATTAGGTTTTTATCTCCTGTTTCCATTTTTTGGATTTTCCCATGATGCAACATTTCCAAAAACTCTCTAAAAATGTTTTACTATACTGCTGTAGTTCAGCTTCTACAGTATTTAACAGTAAGTGGAGTCGAGGAGGGAATGTTTAGATAAAGCTATTGTGATGTCTAGGCTACCTGAGATAATAGCTGGCAGCTGAAGGAGATAAAACAGGGACTTCTAATCTAACCACTAGTGATGTCCTTTTGAATACATCCCATACAATACATTGAGGAGAGCCAGTGATCAATCAGTTCACTCCATTCTTTGGCCAAAGCCACACTGTGAGGAGCAAGCGATGGAAAGATACGGGGGGAGGCACTTTACGACACAAAAGATCACACAATGGATGCACCCAGTGACACATAGAGTAAAATACACTGCTCAAGCTGATGGGGAGAGTCTGGTGCTAGGGAAGAGGTATGAGTTAACGGGTTAACTCAAGGACAAAAACGGGTGTTAGAGGTAGGAAGGAGGTTAGAAGAGGTTAATATTTAAACTAATGCCTTTAAGTAGGGATTTTATTCCTGTTCACTAAATAAAGCTATTTTTTAGATTCTGCTTTTTTGACAGACGGTTATAAGTTCAAACCTTTCCTTTTTTTTCTATTTAATGATTAAGCTTCCAGATAAAATAATTGCTCGGTATCCTGTTCTTTCCTGAGTTCGATGGCAATGTATTGAAATAGCAAGTTCATCATATTTTAAGTTATCCGTTTTAATTATTCTTTATACAGACACGTTTATATATGTAGTGGCTTTTTTTTTTGCTACGTCCTAAAACGAATCCCATTGTGATTATTTTAAGAACGACTAATTCTCTCAAAATTGATACAGCTGTATGTTCTGCGTAATGATGAATGGCTGACTACTCTACAACAAAGCAGTATTGTGTGACACATTGAAAACTTCATTTTCATCAATGTAGAATTTTGAGAACTTCTTCTTCTGCGCTTCAACTATTCCAGAATTATTAATAAAGAAATAAATCCAAATCATGTCTTTGTAGCTCATCAGCGTAAAAACAAAAATTGTATTTAAATGGATGGCCATGTTGTTATTATTTTCATTATTGCGAAAACCCATAGGAAAACCACATCGGCATATATGGAAAAAAGCAATAAATATCATTTTTTGCTGATATTTATCGGTTGTGACATCACTGAAAATGTAATGTCGGTTTTAACACTTTTTTTTTTTCTTATACCAATTGGAATAACTACACTAGTGCTTTCCCAAACCTGGACCTCAGGTCCTCCTAACAGGTCAGGTTTTCCAGATATCTGAAGCACAGCACAGGTGATATGATTTGCTGCTCAGGGATTGCAGGATTCAGTCTGCTTTTCCTCAAGGTGATCCTTAAAACCTGGCCTGTTAGGGGGACTTGAGGACAAGGTTAGGAACCACTGCTCTAGATAAATAATCCTTAAAAAAAAAATCCTTTCCCTGTTGCCTTAAAACTGCTTAATCCGAATGAAATATGATTTAATATGGGGTTAATTCAGTACGATATAAAGTAGAGATTTAAAAAGCTGGAATCTCGCCAATTTTCTACAATCCCAAAGTATTGGAAAAACTCCTTATAGGGGTTATTTAAAGAACACCGAAATGTCACCGAATGTCAGGAATTAACAAATAAGGTGCTATGAATAATAATAAAAAGGTCTGGTACAGACCTATTTAAAAAAAAATCTGAATTTTGTTTGCCGAAAAATGCCTAAACAAATCCTAAAATAAAAATAAAATAGACTTTTTGCTGAAGATTAAAATAATAAATGGTTAAATAGATATTTAATAAAAAATAGGAATATTTTTAACATTGAAGCCTATGGGATTCACCTGAATAAACCTGACGAATGAAACCACCGAATGGCAGGGCATTTCGGCATCTTTTCACTACTGTTCAGTGTTCTCTGAATAGATTAACCATTGCTTCTCTACGGGGATTTCACTGCCTTGAAACAGGCACCGTATTATGCTGGCAATTCGCCAATAATTGGCAAATAGTCTGGTTTTGAATAGCCGAATTGCCCCGAAATTCCACCGTACGGGGAAATTTACCATTTGGTGCAATTTCGGAGGCCAGTTCGGCTTTCTCTGAATAACCCTGCATGTGTTTATTCAAAGAATGTAGGTGTTAAGGGAGGTGTCACTGTGACACTCTTCCTGCAGCTGTTTGGATTTTTATTTTGTTTTTGCAGTGATTGCAACAATAGTGATTTATCTCATGTGTTTACAAGTTCGGCAAACACCAATGCTCTTTGAATAACCCCATTGGTTTGGCTCAGTGCTGCACACAGCATACATATATGCTGTTGTGGTGTGTATTACAGCTTTTGTTCGGCATTACATATGGTCTGGCAGCAGGCCTGTGCATACTGACACCTATTGGATATTTTCAAGAAGTGCAGCAGCGATGATACTAATGTTTTTGCCTGTGACAGTCTCTCGCTCTATGATGAAAATAAGGAAAGGAAAGCTCCCGGCTTCGGAAATAGACACTGTGGCCTTTAGTTTAATACTCTGGGGTTACTTATTACTCTCTGCAATGAAATCCTTCCATTTAGAGTTTAAGGCACTTTCTAGGAGAATAGAACATCCACCTATGTCACAATCTCATGACGTAACAATACTATTCTATGACATTCGGGGTTATTCAAAGAGATCCAAATTGGGGCGAAAGGTAACCGAACACTGAAATTTAGCGTACGTCAACTTTCCTGGCCATTCAGCTATTCACAGAGCAGGCATTTCACCAAATCCTGGCGAACTGCCTGCACATACGGTGCCTGTTTGAGGGCAGTGACATCCCCATAGAGAAGCAATGCTTAGTCTACTCAGAGAACTAAAACCAGCAGTGAAAAGTTGCCGAATTGCCCTGCTGTTCGGTGGTTTCATGCGGCAGGTTTATTCAGGCGAATCCCATAGGCTTCAATGTTAAAAATATTCCTATTTTTATTCAATATCTAATAAACCGTTAATTGTAATATTCTGCAGTAAAGAGTCTCTTTATAGATTTTTTAGAATCTTTTAGGCATTTTTCCGGATTTTGTTTGCAAAAAAAATTTTCCCGTTTTTTTTTTTAATCGTTTTTTCTTTTTTCTGTAACAGCCCTTTTTATTATCATTCATTGGATCTTATATGTAAATTTCACACATTTTTGTTTAGTAGTTTCTTTACAAACAGCGTTTCACTTTTCAAACATTCAAGCGTACTGGTTTTTTTTAGCACTCCATTCGTCTGCGGTGTCGGGTTTTTCCGGCGGCTGCTCTGCGCTGTGATCAGCGGCTGCTCGGGTTTCTCCGGCGTGTTCGGCGGGGTTAATCCAGATGTTTTTGCTGGTTTCAGTATGCGTTCTCCAGGTTTTACAGTGAGTGTTCGTCGGGTTTGCGGCGGCTTTTCCCTGCACTGCGACAGCCCTGTGGTGCTTGCTGAATACACCTCAGGGTCGCCGAAATGGGATCGCCAAATCGCACCGAATTGAAAAGAACGAAAAGTCACCGAACGTATGGTGACTTTTGGATTCTCTGAATAACCCTGATAGTATTATAAACCTCTGCATGAGAAAATCGTCCTTTGCTACATTGAATAACCACAAAACAATCAAACCTAACCAGCTTAGGCTAGGGTCAGACGAACGCATTTTCGCGTTGTCTGTGAAAAAGTGCGTTCGAACGAATGGATGCATTTTTTCACGGAGTACGTGATAGCGGTCATACGATGCGCATTGTCGTTCGTGATTTTGTACGGATCATCAATAAAACACTTTGTGCATCTGGACGTTATGTTGGCCGGACATTAGCAGTGTCTGACATCTCCAAATCACGCACACACGCCGCTAGCGGACGCAGCGCACTCTGTACGACCGTACTAGTGGTTTGACGTTCTCGAAAAAATGCGTTCGTTTGCCACTTGCGTTGTGCAGCCGGACTTTCGTGCGACCGTAGTTCATATATTGGCCGTCATTGCCCGTCATTTGCTGCTAGTGCGGCCGTAATTAAGTGCGCCAGAACGCACGTTAAAAGTGCGCTAGTCTGACCCTAGCCTTAGAGTGTCCATTAGGTGTTTTCATTTATACAGGCTGTAGAAATATCAAAGCTACCTTATTTTCCGTGAATTCCTAACAATGGGAATTATTTATAGCTGCAACATTATAACAGATTTATTAGCAATGATGAAAAAGTTCCAAGGCAAAATAAAAATAAAGGAACATGGAAACACCACCTTGTGTCATGTGAACATAATAAAAGATAACAAAGGATGC
The DNA here is from genome assembly GCA_009667805.1 of Leptobrachium leishanense. Lineage (NCBI taxonomy): Eukaryota > Metazoa > Chordata > Amphibia > Anura > Megophryidae > Leptobrachium > Leptobrachium leishanense. The sequence goes on along the minus strand of CM019063.1, from coordinate 483,165,308 downwards.
TTTCAAATGATAATGCAAAAAAAAATCACTGACCTTATTCATGAGTTCCAAGGTGTATTGAAGCAGTGAATAGTTTATATTTATTATATTGTATTATGTATGGGTGTATAATTATTTTCTTTAGATGATATTGGTGCAGTGATAATATTTATTCACCGGAGGACATCATTAATAACTTCCTTAATAATATCTGCATAGCATTAATTTTAAGTCTTTTGAAATTTACTATTATTTATTATTATTATTATTATCATTTATATAGCGCCAACAGTTTTCACAGCACTTTACAATAACCAAAAGGGAACAAGACACAAATAAACAAGCATAAGATGGAAACAAGAGGTGTATGTAGAGGGCCCTGCTCATAGGAGTTTACAATCTAGAGGGATTGGGGTGGAAGAAGACGAGGGGAGCTTTATTGGTCATCAGGAATCTCAGGATCACTAGTGCCAGTGTTTCAGGAATGGTGAACTTACTAAGATCATTGTTAAAAATTAATGATTTTTATGAAAAAATACATGAAATGGAATATGAACCAAATAGAGGCAGCCCTGTAATTAGGCCAAATAGGTGGTGGCCTGAGGCTCCACTCCAACAGGGGCCTCATATGGTATTTATGTATGCACACGTTCATGGGATTACTGATATGCTCAATCATTAACCCTTTTCTACCGAGATCGAGATATCTCGGGTTTCAAAGGCACCATCCGCTGCCCCGATAGCAAGATATCTCAATGTGCTGATCTACAGCCCAAAAGCAAATGAAATTCATTTGCTGCAAACAAATTTTGTTTGCTTTTGGGCTGCAGAAGGTGCCCGCAAAAGTTTTAGCCCTGTGGGCATAATGCCTAAAGAGCTAAAACTGTAAAGTCGGCTGAATGCTCTAACTTTGGGCTTTCAGCAGCCGATGCAGGGGAAAAAAATCTCGCTGCAGCTGTAACTCAATTTGGCCAGTAGATGGCACCATCTACTGGCCAAATAGGTTATTTCCAGTAAGAAATACAATGAGAATATTCTCAAATATTTCTTACTGTAAAATTAATCAAAAGTAATTTTACAAAAAACACTGTTTTCTGACAATGTTTTTTTTTGAAAATCCCTTTGTAATGAAGGGGACAGGGCTAACTTCTGCTTTTTTTGCACACAATCGGGCATCACAGTTGAGGTTTGCTTTAGGCCTCACTGACTCTAGAGCCAACTCTAAAATAAAATAACTATTACCTGCGAGATGAAAACCACATAAGCTGACACAGCCTGGGTTGACAGGCCGAACGAACCAATAAAGTTGTGTGCAGAGTTATTAGTCTGTCACTTTTGAGTAAAACTCTCACATTCCCACCACACACCCTAGATTTGACTGCTCGGTCGGAGGCCTTCAGCGAGAGACTGATTAATTGAATGTTCTGTTTTACGAGATTAGTTAATCACCTTTATCCAAAGTTTGCCGTGAAATTATCTGTTCACGTCTCCTTATTGTTAATTAATTTTATTTTTGTCAGACACAAGCTGCTACCCTTGCCGGTTTATTTATGAGTGTGCGGACAGTAACACATTCGAATGCTAGACATCCTGGAGAAAAAAACTCAAATAAAACAGCAAATAGCCATAATATAGGTTTATTTATTGATTTTTTTTTCTTCGTTTATTTGCACCGTATCTTGACAGCACCTACAAAATATTATTAGCACTGTATGGCTTAAGGTTAGCTCCTTTTTGGTTCTGATCTACCTACCCTATACACAACCTCCTCGTTGTACTGCTTGAACAGCATGTCATGTCAGTACTGATTACCATGACTGCCATTTCCAGCTTGACAATACCAGCGTCTCCAGAGAACGCCTGTCTGTAGAAATGAACCTTTACCGCACAGATTTTAGACCTTAGATCACAATACATCGCTCTAATTAGTTTTTAATTGCTGCAGAAGGTCACATTAATATTTAGTTTGGTCACTCACAACAAGCAGACATACTCCACAGCGCTGTACAAGTGCTGTAAACAACACATAATTAATTAAAGAAATTACGATCTCCGACACGGCGTAAAAAGATATATGAAATAATATTTTCTAGAAGTTTTAACTGTATTTCATATATATATATATATATATATATTTTATTTTTTTTTATTTAATTTTTTTTTATTTATTTATTTTAATTTATTTATCTATTTATTTTATTTTATTTAATTTTTTTATTTTACATCAGGAGGGCAGCACTCAACCTTTACTAAGCATAAAGGGCAGGTGCTTCTAATATGTATATATATATATATATATATATATATATATATATACACACACCAAGATTCACCAGGGGATCCGCAGCCAGGATATCCACCTCTAATTGCTCCGGTGCTTACTGCCGCTGTGGGCAAACAACTCAAACTATCTTGAAAAATGTCCTCTGTGGGACTGAAACGTCGATTTTGCAGTACCACAAAAAAAAAATATACAGGGTTATTCAGAGAGCGTGAAAAGCAGGAGAATGACTGGAGAATGGAAAATTCTAGGTCAAATAGCCGATTTGGAAAGTGAAATGAAAGGGAGAATTTTTCTGGTTTGGCTATTTTGACCTAGAATTTTTCATTCTCCAGTCATTCTCCTGCTTTTCACGCTCTCTGAATAACCCTGCATATCTTCTTGATAGGTTTTATATGTATATTATTTTATTTTTATTATATATATCTATATTTTTATGAGATTATATTTTTATATATTTTCTTATTATATATATTTTGATAATATTATATTTTATTTTTAGTATATTTTAAAAATATACATAGATATACTGTATCATATTTAATTAATATATATATATATTACATTTTATCCGAATGTACACGCCATCTTGGAATGGTACACATAAGAATTTATAGAAAAATATCAGGCCCATCATGCTGCGGAGAAATTGTTTTTTTGGCACACATTTTTAGGTCTTGGAAGTGCTTTATCTCTGATTATAACAGAGGAGAATAGGTAAGCTGCCCTTTTAAGCAGCACATTTTGTATCTTGTGTGAGTGTGTTTTAGAACGACGATTCTACTAGGAACCAGCGCCAACAATGGCAATAGGAAACTTAATCAAAAACGTAATCATGTGCATCCAGCCTATGTTCCCAGTGCTGCCAGATACCAGTATTCCTGATCAGCAGAGCAGCACGCAGATATGGGGCCGTGATGATCCAATCCGTTGTACAAACAGCAATATTCTGAGTTCTCATAGAAACTAGACACAATCTCTCTATTTCTGATAAACCGAGAAAGCATCGTATTAGCACTCCACATTTATTTATTTCTTTTTTTTAATATTATTTTTTATATTGTTTTGCTACGTTTTTGTTTCTGGAAATTGAAGCCATATAATGAATCCGATAATGTGATGCATCCATGCTTATCACATAAGGCATGACAAAAGGCAGTAGGTTTGCATTTGATATATCATTTCATAACAAATAAATCAACATCAGGCCTCGCAGGCTCGAATCTGATTTGTAAACATATGTTGTAACTGAAGGAGAAATTCTGCATTTCTTGGTAAGCTCAGTGATGCTCAAAACTTGAAAATGTCTGCTTGACTATTTAAAGCAATATTATCGACAAAAATGGGGGGTGTAGGGAATCAGTCTCAATATAGAGGAAAACTTGCAGTCGCTTCAGAAATTTCCAGCTTTAATTTCAGACAGCAATCCAGTCACAGAAATAGAAACAAAAAGGTTGCAGGCATCTAGCCAAAATCAGTTCATAGAAACAAATAAAGGTCCGCTCCACTGAGCCTTACTTGGGTATTTAGAGACAGTCCTCCAAGCTGAGATGGTTTCCTCCAAGAAAACAGTGAAAGTTCATCCATGGAATCCTGTCCCACTGACAGGATTTTCTCCCAACACAGGAGTTGCTGCATTCAACACACTGTCTCTCCATGCACTGAGACACACACACTGCTAGGTGCAGCTGCACATTAAATGAATCCCTGTCCCACCCAGAGCTAATTAAACTCCTGGTAACACCAGCTCTAGAATCTGTTTTACCCATACAAGTTAAAGAGCTATTGGTCTTTATACTAGCAGTACCTTAGATGATGAATGTAAGCATTCATGGAGGAATGTATCTGCCATCTATCACATTTCCTGCCACCCTGGCAGGTTCTGCTGGCACTCTGCTACAGGGGAAAAAAGGGATTCTGTGCACCGGGTGCTTTTCATGAAGAATTTAAACAGAGGTTCATGGGATCCTGCTGCCCATACTCTGGATTTTTATACAATAATAATAAATTCGTATGAGTTAGTATAGTTCATAATCCAATTTACATCAAATTCTATTTAAAAAAAATTTTTTTACAATACAGTGGTAGCCTGGGTGTTGGGTGAGTAGACTGTGAGGTCTAATCAAACAATTGCATGTTTGGTGATTGGAGGATGAATTGGGCCTGAAATTTGTCCATTCTCAAAAAAATTCCCTTAAAACACATACAGGTTGAGCATCTCCTATTCAAAGACTTAGGAATCCAAAATGCTGTAAAGTCTAAGGGCACTATCATCTTCCTACAGATAAAAAGGGGACACTAAGGGGAGAAATTAGTGTTTGCTAATCTGGTTGCTAATGTATGGCTTTGAAAGTTGGACCATAAAGAAAGGATGAACACCAAAGAATTGAGGCCTTTGAACTATGGTGCTGGAGAAGACTCCTGCGAGTTCCTTGGACTGCAAGGTGATCAAACCGGTCAATCTTAGAGGAGATCAACCCTGACTGCTCCTTAGAAGGCCAGATCCTGAAGATGAAACTCATATACTTTGGCCACCTAATGAGAAGGAAGGACTCACTGGAGATGAGCCCAATGCTTGGAAAGATTGAGGGCAGAAGAAGAAGGGGACGGCAGAGAATGAGGTGGCTGGATGGAGTCACTGAAGCAGTAGGCTTGAGCTTAAATGGACCCAAGAACAATGTAGAGGACAGGAAGGCCTGAAGGAATGTTCTCCATGGGGTCGTGATGGGTCGGACACGACTTCGCAACTAACAACAACAATCTCCCCTTGGCATCCCCGTTTTATCTGTAGATTATGGGGCAAGCGCTGAGTCCAGCAGGTTGCCCCGTAGCGGCCGCTAGGGTCCTGGATCCTCGTTGCAGTGCTAATCGCTGTCCCGAGCGCCCCCTCCATGGAGTCCACAGGAAATTTTAGTTGCGTCGTACTAAACGGTAAGGACTGCTGGATACCCTTGTGGACGGCATCACTCCTAATGTTTCTAGTCTTCTTTCAGAAAGCACAATCTACTTTCCCAGTCAACACTGATATCTGTGCCAGTGATGTTGATGTTAGGATTATACAGGCATTTCATTCTAAAGTTTTGCCGGTTCATCATGTTGTAATTTAATTTATAATGGGACTATATAATATAAAATATATTAAATTTAACATATATATAGTAGCACTTGATAATCTCCACTGGGATCGTTACATAAGTTAATGAGACGCTCCAAATTATTGAACAACTAAGATACATTGTAAAGCACATGCTAAAGAAAAAACTGCTTACCCAGCTTGATATATATCCAGTGAGAGAAGACAAGGGCACTGAAGGTTTTCTTTTAGCATTAATGCTGGTAAATACATTATTGGCTTGGGAATTCTTGTCCGGAGGGTTATGTGTTCAGTGGTATAGGAAAAAGGAATTCTATGACTGTTAATTAATCTCTGGCCTCAAAAAAATTGTAGTTGAGTTTAATAATCCTTTGCTCATTTTAGGGACACTTCCATCTTTTCTGCAAGTGACCCCATTATGCAGTACAATAAATTCATTCTTCTTTCTCGGGAACGTGTCAGGTTTACCTTAAGGACTTTGATTTCAGTATAGAAGTACTTATACCCCATGGGCAAATAATCAATCTCTGCACAATATCACCCTGTTAATGGCATCCATCCCCTGTCCTCAAAATCTGTTGGCTTTTTGTTCGTATGAGGATGATTCCATGTCCTTGTAAGTGACTCTAAGTCTTCACTGACCTTATCCTAGTGATGCTGTCATTTTGAGGCATCTTCAAATAAACCAGGTGCAGTTCCTTTTTATAAGTCATGATTGATTTGGTTAATAGGTAGCATTTTGATTTGTGTCAACCTTGATAAAACCCCGACCCAGGTCAAAACCCCATCCTGTATAAAAGACACCTGGGAACCAGAAATCTTGCTGATTGATTGGGGATCAAAAACTTACATTTACAGACATTTATACAGCGCCAGCATATTCCGCAGCGCTTTACAATAGGGGAACACAAACAGGAGACATACAGGATACAAGATGAAAAGATGACCCTACCCATAGGAAAACTGTCCAGGTAGTACAGCACTTAACCAAGTGCGCAGTCAGACATCCTGTGAGCTTACAATCTAAGGGACTGGGGTATGGGGTAAGTGAAACAGATGGGAGCAGAGGGAATGTGATGATGGTTAGCAGGGCAGCATGGGAAGGACCAGAAGCCTGGGCTTAGTGAGATTAATTAGAGAGAGAAGTGGAGACAGCTGGAAAGGAGACCGAAAATTAGGGACCTGCCCTGGGTGGGAGGTTGGGTTGGACAGCAGAGGGTAAGGAGCAGTGCAGTCTGTGTGTGCTGTTGAGAGAGAATAAGGTTATGTGAAAAAGCAGAGTGTTACTATGTACAACGGAAGGAGGAACAGAGGATTTTTTTCTAACAGAAATGGAGGGAGATTTAAAAGCAGCTAGAGATTAATAAATACTTATTTCACTCATTAAAATGCAAATCACTGTAAAACATTATAGAAATGCATTTTTGTGTATTTTTTTGTTGTTATTCTGTCTCTCACTGTTAGAATAAACCATTAAAATTATAGACTGGTCATTTCTTTGTCAGTGGACAAACGTACAAGATCAGCAGGGGATCAAATAATTTTGCCCCTCACTGTAAGTGATATTTCTTTTGCAAAATCAATTAAAACATGAAAAAACTCAGCTGAAAACACCCAAACTTATCTCTTGTCCTTTCTGCCCTCAGCACAACCTCGTACATGTAAGCTTGTGTAGGGTCCCACTTGGCTGTATGGAGTCCTGGTAATTCAGGAGCAGAGACCTGCAGCGGTGTTGCTGCTGTTTGCAGCTCCCAAATAATCCGGATAGGACTGCTAATAAAGCAGCTTGGTCATAATAGAGTCGGAAAAATTGAACGCTATGGGTTATCGGCTCGCGTCTATATTTGCCCTTAGTGGCTCCATGTTTTTGACAAGGTCAGAAGAGTGACCTAAGTATTTGATGATCATTGTGCTGCTTAGACAATTGTTTCCATCAGTGGAGATAACAGAAAGACTTGTCAAGACAACAGAACTATAAAAGTATCTACTTCCACTGATTTCTATGATGTTTATCCTTTTATTTTCTATTTGTTTTGACAACTCGCTGCTGTAAAAAAAGTATCATAAACATTTTCTTTATAACAGACTCAACAATACATCTCACAGAGAATTTTAAACTCCATGTACATATATGGTCATATGCTAAATGGATTGGAAAGCAGATTGGACCGTTATCCTTTGTTACCTCCAACTAGACGTAGTTAACATTATCCCACCGTAATGTAACCTTGTGGGAGTTATAAGGAGTGAGACCATAATTATTCGTATGCAGCTGCACGTCTGTTTTGACACTTATTGAATAATAGACAATTCAAAATGAAAAAATACTGTGCTCTTTCCTTATTATGTCTTTTGCAAGAGGTTTTATAATTATATTTATTATTCATCTGGAATTTTTACATAACCATATTTAGTCTTCCTCTGGAAAATAAAACAATTTTGAGCTTTTTCTACACTGTAACACAAAACTTTACCATTGGATGGTGAGTATCTTCTTAGTAGATCACTCTCCGATGTACCCAGCTCACATTGAGAGCCATTGGTTTGGCTTTATGCTTGAGCAAGTACCAAGTTCTCTGCCTGTTTCATCACAACGCTATTATGAAAAGTAATAGAGTCTTCCAGATGCGTGGCAGCACTAAGGCCGGGGCCACGTGTGCACCCTGAGTACGTCCGTAGTGACCCCTCCTCCCAGCATCCGTCGTAGCGTGATGACGGTTCGATGGGGATTGCCACACAGTGTAACGTGCGTAATAGTATAGCACGTTACACCTGACGTGCTGAAACGCTCCCTGTCAAAACGCTATGACGGACGTTCAATGGGCCTACAAAGCACGATCCTCCATAGGAGGCTCGCACTCTGTAGGGCTGGTGCACCAACGTACACCCAGCGAGGTGATCACACGGGCATCCGAGCGGACAGAACACCAATTCTCACAGACGTCCCCTCCACGTTCGTGTGACCCTGGCCTAAGGGAGCAAGACACTAGATTAAACATGAGCGTTAATTTACACTCTGGTGTTAAAATAGGATCGGGAGGATCAGGAGGGATTGGCATTCAATCCTTTTGCCCACTCTCATTTTAATCCGTTGTGCTGGCTGTGTTTTGGTCTCCCTCTTTATGTGTTGTTCAACCAGCCGTACACGTATAGTAGTGCACTGTGTATCTTGTTCTTCCTTTAAGAAATGGTGCAGTTTGCACAAGAAACATTTTGACTGCCCAACACGGTGTATGCCATATACTTGTTTACTTGATAAATTTGACACGTGGTTGTCTTTTTATTATTTCTGGGAAGGCTGGGTGTTCTGGATAACATACACAGTGATCAGTCTGTCCTCGCATGCATAGAAGCTACGTATGGTGCATTGCGGTCTAGTGAGTGGGAGAAGCAATAAAACATATACATCAAAGAGTTGATATATAACTGTGTTTATATTAGTTGAGTTGTTGATGGTGGGGAAGACTGGCATTTTTGTTACATTTAAATTGTTTCGACCCTGAGTTGTGGAGCACGGAAATTATTTTCATGCATGCATTTAATTAAAATGGATTTTCAATAACGTTTTAAAGCTTCCACATTGATTTTATCTAAATGCTATATTTGTGGCGAATAAAGTCCAAAATGGTGATAAACCTTGGATTACCCGGATTAAACTGACTTTACCCAGCAGCTTTAGGCACAGTCCTAAATGAAATCAAACATTAGGGTTTACACGTGTAAACTCAGTCTACGCACTCGCCGGTGCCGCTGGATAATGTGTTTTCTAAGAGATTTGAGAAGTTTACAGTTTACTTTAAACCTAGGATCACCCATACCTATTGGCAACCCTAATCCTAACCCTAACCCTAAAGCTATCTAAATTACAATTGATTTAGTGAATATGTGCATATAGCACCTGAAGGATTCTTCAGAAAGGCCGCTGAAATTTAAGTGAAATTTTGGTGCTTTCTCATTCGGCGCACTTTGGTGATTCCAGTTAGCCGACCTGGTCCTGAATTCACTATTCAATGCAGGATCCCCGAAGTGCGCCAATCATGGAACTGCTGCAGCCTGCTGTCGACTGCTGAACAGACTGTCGAACGCCGCCAAAGACCGACGATCAGACCTCAGAACGCCGCAGAACTGCAGAAAAAAAGCAACTCTGCTATTCTTCTAAAAGGTGTTGAAATCAATAAAAATGCATGACAATGTGTGGAAATAATAAAAAAAGTCCTATAAAAAATAATAAAACGGTCTGTTACAAAATTTTTTTTTTAAAAAAAAAACCTTTGAAAAGAAATGGTAATCAAAAATGTTGCCAGAAAATATACTAACATTGCATAGAAATGTTCCAAAAAATATATAAATAATAAGACGGTTTGCTGAAAATGAAAAGAATAAATGGTTGATTAAAAAAAAAAGCGATAATATTTTTTTTAAATTGATCCTATGGGATTCGCCTATTTGAAACTGTCAAACTGAACCACCGAAAATCAGAGCATTTCACTGACACTTCAGTGCAGTTTGGCGTTCTCTGAATAGATTAACCATTTCTTCTCTATGGGACAATTTCACTGAGGCCGAACATTGCTTAATTTGCGACGATCTGCGGCTATCTGTATCATATTTCAAAGTCAATTCACCAATATTTGGAGCAGTATAGATAAACTGCCACGAAATTGCACCATACGGTGAAATTCACCGTTTCGGTGCAATTTGGTACAAGTTCGTCAAATAATCCCTATAGTATTGATCAGGATATTGAATTTGCTAAGAAACACCTATTGATTACTGTCTTTTACTGTTTAGCTCAGTTATGATTTGAGGGAATTTAATGATTTGGGCATCATCCATATCAGAGATGGCATGCAGTTTGATTAAAGGTTCCACAGATTAGGAAAAGGAATTAGCGATTTATGTTGGGAGAACCTTCCTTGGCAAGAGCACTCATTATAGCCTGTGCGAAGTAATGAAGGCACAAGGGAGGCCAATCAATAGAGGCTTGTGGTTATAGACACATGAAATATAGGTAGAGCATCCATTATCCAAAATGCTGGAGACCACAAGCATTTTGTATTTTGAAGTTTTCTTGGAATCCTGACAGGTCTCTACACAGTCATGGTGGAGAGAGGGATGGAGCAGGAGGATCTTGAGGGACACACTGCTCAGCACCAGTGAGGGACGTGATGAGCAACACCAGAGTGTTCCTCCATGGCACTGTGCAGCATGTTACTTGCTGACATGTCCTAGTGCGTTCCATGCTGACATTAAAGAACGTATTGGCACACCCAGAGGGCAGGGCAAATATGTGAAGCACTATTTCAGTTTTGCATATGGTTTGAGAAGGAACTAATCATGAGCTAAATCAATGCAAACGTGGCAGATTCACAGATTAACTAAATTTGAGAAGTACAAAATAGTCAAAACCAAAATACACGAGAAGTCGGACAACATGGAAAACGAACTGAAAAAGAGTGTTTAGCACACAGGGAAAAAATCAAGTAAATACTATAGTCTGCATTGGAGGGATTCCACTTCAAAGAACAGAATGGCATTTATTCGTGGGACAAAGAAAAATCAAGTAATGAATTGAAAAGGGGTCAAGGCGTGAGAGAGAGATCAATGTGTGTGTTTGAGTTTCTCATCATCCAAGCTGAAACAGCAATTTTGAAGCATGTTCGGATTTGCGAGATGTATTCTAAGGCTAGGGACAGACGAGCGCATTCTGTGCGTCCGTGCACAACGGACGTACTTTCTGACTGATGACAAGGTAGTGGCCACGCAGTCCGTTTTTGTGACGGATGTTTTTTTGTCTGATGTAGATGGAAAATAAATTAATATGAAAAACATTTTGTCTGTCAAAAATGCTGGACGTATAAATGCAGTCTGTTTTTTCCATCACTCACACACAAAGCTATGTGAGCGCAGCGCACTCTGTGCATCCGTTCTAGCGGATTTACGTTCTTGCCTAACTTGCGTCCGTTTACCGCGTCCGTTGTGTGTACGCAGTTCAGTGCGCATGTACTTCGTTTGTGGGGCTCCATTGGCCATAATTATATGCTATAACACAGGCCTCAAAATTTCCACTCGCCTGCTCGCATTTGGCGAGTGGAAATTACATGAGGGCGAGTGGGAATGCAGAGGCAGGGCAGGATAAGGGGTTAGGTGGGGCAACTAGTGGCGAGTAACTCTTAAGGCATGGCTAGTAGCTTGGGACTTGAAATTTTGAGCCCTGCTATAACAGACATACAAATGTGTGGCAACACGGACGTGATCAGTGCGCTCGTCTGACACGGGTCTTAAGCGATGCCCGTAAAAATATTCTGTTTATAAAATATGATTGTATTATAAAAATTGGCAGTATTAAGGTCAACCCCAAAGTCAATGCACTATTTACTTGACTTCGGTTATCACGTTATGTATTTGCAGTATGTGTAATTTATTCTATCTACATTAATTGAATCATTATTTTATTTAAGTCATTAATAAGCCTTGTCAAACAATATCATGTTTTACTTTTTTTAGATGTCTACCCGGCACTCCGAGGGTGTTTTCTCCAGCCACTTTCTCTGCAAAGTGATCTCAATTCCCCTCCCTTTTCCTCAATACAGAAAACAGCATCAGAAATTCCCACCCCATACTGTGAACAAGACACATATAGATGATAGCTCTGCGTCTGCAAGATGTTGACGGACGCTGAATCAATATTGATCATTGATAGAATATAAGTAGTTTCTATAGCTAAATGCTTACATTACCAGACTTGATTTCTTAACCCCTTCATGCTAAGTGATGAGCCACCTAGGACATACTTGAAAACGAGAGAAATCTCAATGTATCCTTCCTGGTAAAATCCTTTCTCAAAATTTCTTTTAAAAAATGATGTCCGCAATAAAACTGTCTCTGCGGTAGGAGTGACTGTCATGGCTCAGCATCAGATGAAGAGGGCTATATATACCTTGGCACTGGGATCTCTGTTGACAACTACCTCTGACGAAATAAAATCATGAAGCAGGACCAGGTCACCACCCTGAAACAGAGAAAACAGGTGCACCAAGTCGAAGAGGCCAACTCCCACAACACGTAGTCTGCAACATAAGAAGGAATGGGCAATCAGTCTTCCAACATTGCAGATTTATTGGAAAAATCTGCAGCATTTTGATCCAACATGGACCTTTCTCAAGATTTAAGAAAGACCCATGTGGGGCCAGAACATTGCCTTTTTTTTGCAATAAATCTACCAATGTTGGAAGACTGAGTGCCCATTCCTTTATTATTATTATTGTCATCATTTATATAGCGCCAACAGTGTCTGCAGCGCTTTACAATAACCAAAGGGAACGAGATAAACAGACATATGATGAAAACAAGAGGTGTAGAGGGACCTGCTCATAGGAGCTTACAGTCTAGAGGGATTGGGGGTTGAGGAAAACAAGAGGAATTTTACTAGATAGCAGGATCATTAGTGCCAGTGGTTTGGGAATGGGGGGGCCATAGAAGCGGCTTCAATTATGAGTGAGTGGATGAGCGGAATCCTTCTCGGGTTGTGGACCTCTGAAAGGCAGGCAAGTGGTGACCAATCCTCATGTCCGTCTCTCTTTGAGCAACATGATAGTCCATCACATTTAATCACATGGCATTGTTACGTGGAAGGCGTTTTTGTCCTCCAGATGCAGAATAGCCCTTGTCATAAAGAGGCATAAAGAGGCTTACAGAAAGAACCACTTGACTTCTGCATGAACCCAGTTTCCCAGACTTTAATAACCTCCTTTTGAGATGTCCCACTGCCATTAGTTTGAGTTTTTGCTTCTTCTAATGGTAGAACGCATTGCAGTATGGAGGTTCAAACAAGTTTGCACGTTCTCCGGCGCTGTCCTGGACCATCTAAACTAGAGAACTCTACTTGGCCCTTCCAGATGCTACTGAACTACAACCATGAATCTCTGGCCATCTAATGCAAAGATTTCTGGGAAATCTAGACCACCGACATCTGCAGGGCCAAAATTTGAGATCTTTGTGGGATCCTGTGGCACTTTGCATCTAATCCCCATACATGCTTTCTAACGCCAGAGATGACTGAGCCATTAACAACGAATAAAAGCCATAGGCAAGTCTTACAGCGATACGTTTCAGCTTGCGAGTCACTGTTAGCGGTGATGATATCCCTTTAACCCATGACACGTGCAAAAAAAAAAAAACAGCTTTAAGACTCCTATCGATTAAAAGCCTGCATGTGCATAAGTCAATACATTTTTTCAGATATATAGCGGGTTGTTTATCATATTGCAAAGATAATTCATTGATCACGTTTCACTACATTTCCATTGCAAATCTCCTTCCCCGACCTCTCTATTAATAACGTTGTGTCATGCTGCCATGTACACAATATGGCACGACAGCTGACATGTTACTCACATATGGCGTCGCTATGTAATAAAAATGACCTTTTATGAAAAGCAATTTTTAATCAGTTCAGGTAACAGAATCGCTTGCAGGAGAGGGCTTCGAGTCAATGAAAATTGCAGAACTATAGCCCAACCTTACAATAAGGATTTCTTAATGACAGCGACTAATAACGCTTTCTATTGCACAATAAAGGATTTATTGCTACTCCTCAGGCTTCATGCCAGTGAGATTTTTTTTTTTTCCATGTCAGTAGATTGAAGGACTAATTTGCTGTGATTATCAGAGAATTACTTTGTCAGGCTTCCTTCTTGTACTCTTTTGCAAGGGCAGACCTGTTAATTCCAATTCATTTAATTTATGTGAAATGAAAGGTAAATTCGAGTAAAGTGGTCAGGAGCCTCAAGCTTTTACAACGAGCTGCCGTCGTTATATACGCTGCGAGGGGAATAAAAAAAAATATTAAAAAGTCACACGCGTTCATATGTGCATTAGTTTTGTTGTTTTTTTTTCATGGCGCTAAACAAAAGAAGCCGCAGTGCCCGGCGCATTAAGTTCGGCTGCTTTTACAATAGAAGCAGTGATACATTTTTGTAAAGTGCTTGAATTGCTGTCGGGAAGAAAATGCGAAAGGAACATTGAACCCGAGTATATTGTAGCAGAGAAAACGGTACACGTATTAATCGTTTCGGTGCCGGGAGGTATGAGGAGCGCGCGCCGGCAGCTCGGTCAGGATGAACAGGCCGGCGGTGAAAAGGTTAACGCCAGAGTGCTGGGCAAGACATCTGAAAGCACTTTCAGAGGGAGGACGAGTAAATGCACGATTTCTGATTCAGATCAATGAGTAAAGAAACATGAAAAACAAATTTAAAAGCATAGGTCAGCGTGCTCCAGACTCCCAGCCGCAAGAAACGGCAATTCAGTTCAAGTTGAATTTAAGGGGAATTTTTTTTTTTTTGGATATACAAAATCAATTTCATAAGTATGTTCGTATTCTCGCTATTGATTATTCTGACCTATTTTTTGTGTGAAATTGCAATGTTTAACCTTTACATTTGGTATAAATGCACACGACATTATAACCATTTTTACTGTGAGCGAGATCAGGTGTTATAAGTAGATGTGCGAAAATGTGTGTAAAATTCCTCTTATTTAATCCCCTGAAGAATCCCCTCGCTCATGCTGATGCTACAGGAGAGATTGCAAGGTTCATTTATCCTTGGTGCTAGAACAGATGAGTTTCCTCACCGGCTTATTATGTATGAAGTGATGGGCAGCTCTCTGTCAACAGACATTGTAAAGCCACCGATGCAGGTTTCCTGCTCCCCTATCATTTACAAGCCTTGTTATAATAATAATTATTATTACTTAATCTCAGGAAACATTGAGGAATTGTTTGTATCGGTGTAGTGATACGTATATAACATACCGATCCATCGATCCTTGCAGTATTTTGGAATCAGGGCCCAGAACTCGGGGGTCATGTATAAAAAAGCTGCAGGACCACCTCGTTATTAGATGATTATTTCCATCATGCTTTACAAGGGCCCAAAGTACAATGGATTCAGATAAATTTATGAAATAATCAGACCGTGTCAGGTCATGTAAACTATAACTAAGTGCAATAAAGTTCCTTAAAACATTGACCAAGTTATCTATTAATTGTGCTAAAACTATACAAGATACAGTAGGTAGAAAGATAGATAACTACTAATACCTACATGGATGCATGCATAGACAGATAGATAGAAGAACAGATAGATAGATAGAAAAACAGATAGGAAAAATAGATGGATCAATAGATAGATAAATTGATAGATTGTTAAACAGATAGGGAAAAATAGATAAACAGTAAAAAATATAGATAATATGTAGCTAGATAAATATATAACCATATACAGTATATAGATAATAGGTAAATAGATTACGAAAGAAAAATAGATGATAAGATCAATACATAGATAAACAGATACATAGATGGCGGGTTGCTAGAAAAGAAAATCACTGCCACTTTTTAGTATAAGAATTATAGCCCGGATCCTGACAAGCTCTATCCAAAACAACTTAATCATTCTAGTATAGCTTATTGTAGCCACCAAGATCAGAGTCTACCTTGGGTACCAAATGTGAACTTTTAGATGTGTCTTTATCTTAGTACTGAAGCAATAATTTGGCAATTTCAAGTAAATATACAAGATTTGTTTTTTTTAGGGTTTTAACAAAATAGTCACAATACGGCTGGCTGGGTGGAGTAGAGGTAACATCACTGCTCTGCGTGGAGAGAACCTGTGGAGTCATGGGCTTGATCCCAACGAGCACCTCTCCAGTTAGTGTCCTTGGGCTAGACACCTAACGGTACATACTAGCCACCCAGGACATACTAGAAAACGAGAGAAATCTCAATGTATCCTTCCTGGTAAAAATCCTTTCACAAATAATGAGTTATAATAACCATGAACTACCATTTCATGATGGCTTGTCAGACTGATCCATGTATATCTGCATCGTTGTATATAGGGAATGTAGCACACAAGCTCTGTGAAGCAGTTCTCTGAATTGCTGGGATATGTAAATGACTTCTGCAATAATAAACTTTATTAGTTGCAGTGTGGAGGCTTTTAATCTCATTTTTTGCCCTCCACCACAACTTAAATGAGTATTGATAAAGCATCAAACTGAAACTGGTCACGACCTTTCTCCTGCTGATGAGGCCACAATAAGCCCGAAACAACCATACAGAAGTGGCTATGACCTGTTGCATAAACCTGACCTTTGCTAAAAAAAACATCTAGTATGGCATGGCACTGGTAAGAGGGTTCTGTGATAACACAGACCCAGGATGCAAAAAAATGAGAAATTGCAAATGTCATTTGCATGTCTTACCCAGAGTTCTGTGCTGCATATGGGGAATGTAGCACATGAGCTCTGTGAAGCAGTTCTCTGAATTGCTGGGATGTGTAAATGACTTCTGCGATAATAAACATATATACACCATAAATTCCCTGTGTCTGCGATACTTTTATATTAAGTGCAGAATTCTTTACTCATCCCTATAGCAACACATGTGTTAGTTGGGGTCAGCAATTAGTATGTTATGGCAGGTGAGCCTATAATGCCCTGCTTTCTAATTTAAACACTGGATGTACATGCGCTGAAAAAGTTATAATATATTTACATACAATTGATACATATGCGTTCAATATATAACTGCAATTACAATGACTGCTTCCATTCTAATAAATAGAAGGTATGAAATTATAGAAATATTTTTGTGCTTGACAGAACCAATAAATGCTTTCAGGTTTTAGTTCTGTGTAATGTAAATTATTACGTGGCCATTGAAATAAGACTTCTGCAGATTTATAAATTGGAAGGAAGGATATAATGTTTCTGTCAACACACACAACAATGCATGCTCCAGTTTACTAATTAATTAGGTGTCTGTGCTTTAACAAGCACATCAAATCACAGGAACTCACTCCAGGCACGTAACACTGAGCGTTACCAAGCATGAATACTTACTATCTCTTTATAGCATTGTAATGTCTCAGTTTCCGTCCTGTTTGTTTGCATCAAGTGGAAAAACAAGGTGGATTTTTTTCATAAGCTAGGCATCTTTCAAAAAGGATCATGATCGGATTCCTTTTTACAGGAATTTCTAACCCTCCCGTGGGTCTATGGTGGAGATTCTCAAAAACGGATAGGCTCACAATGGTAGCTGTCCTCGGTGCAAGGAAACTCTCCAAAATCACGATACATCCCATATAGTGAATGTGTGAGCTGAACGCAGATCTGCAGAACTTCCAGGAAAATGTCACCCATGGTGGCTACGAGTTAATACAATAGGCCAGCAACCTTGGCCCTCCAACTGTTTTCTAACTGCAATTTCCGTGAGGTTCAGCCAGGTTACTCAGTACCTGACCTTTATTGGATATGAAGATTCAAAGCATCTGGGTGGCCATGGTTGCTAACCCCTGAGTTAAAATATAACCTAATACTCGTCGCAAATTATAGGGTGCCTATATCTATGATCTCATAGCCAAGAAACCAATAGTACACGTTTTATATTAATGCTATAGTCACTTGTATGTGTTACATTCAGTTCCTCTTAGGCCAGTGTCAGACGAGCGCGCTAGGTGTGCCCGTACTGATGTGGCTTCCGGCATCCGTCGCAGCGTTGCGAAGCTGCGACAGGGCCGGCCAGATGCTGCTGCGTGAGTACAAATTGCGCGTGCAACAGCATCCGTGCTGCATCCATGCAGCAGGCCTCTCTGTCAAAGCGTTAGGAGGACGCACGTTGATGGAGCTTCAAAGCTCGATCCTCCATAGGAGGACTAACTGCACTCAGCGAGGTGGCCAGCTTGGCATCAGATGGGCATTGAGTGGAAGGAAGTCCACTCTCACGGCCATTCCTTCCGATCTTGAAAACGCTGACACTGGCCTTATAGTTTTGGCGACTTTCATGGCAATAGGTGACATTTATTTCGCGACGTGGCTTTCACATTCTTGATTGACTCAGGATAATTTTTCTCATTGATACACTGATGGTGGAAACTTAGGTATTTCACAGACGTTCCTTGCTTTTTTTCACAGAAAAGCAGTATGGACATCCACTAAAGTAGGCTGCCTCTGGGGGAGCTGACCTAATCTCAACAGACGTGTGAAACCTTGCACAACCTGATGGAGACTGTACGCTTAACATATGGTCTGAAATGCGAGAGAAGCATTTAAAAAGATTAATTACACAATATGTCTTATGGTTTTGGTTCCTGTCATGCAATAAGGAACATATGTTGTGTTGTTAATTTGTTTGGGACACGTTCGATTTTTCACTTCTAGTTTTTTCTTGCTCTGACTTTCACGTCCTTGATTGACTCAGGACTCGTTGATCCACTGATGGGTGGAATGTAGGCATAGGATAGACGTTCCTTGATTTTTTTCAAAGGAAAAACAGTATGGATTACACTAAAGTGTGCTTCCTTTGCCTTGCTGGGGAGCCGGCCTCTTAAAAATTCCTTCTAACTTAGCTTCAACAGAACTTAGGAAACCACCTTCAAACTGATGGAGACTGTACGCTTAACGTATGATCCGAAGTCCAAAAGAAACACGTTAAACAGATCAATTACACATTTGTGACTACAACTCCGCGAGTCCAGAGATTTTTAAATCTATTTCCACGACAAAGCGTTTGCATGACCTTGACTGTCTTACCTTCCTCAGCCTTAGGCTACCTAAAAGTAATTGGAAATAATAACAATTGAGCTTAGCTGGTGATTTTGCGATCTGTAGGAATATAAGAAGTACATAAATCCAAAATTAATAATATTGTGCTTAACTGTTCCTCTACCAAGTCCTAAAGGAGATCTTGTTCTTTTCACCTCATTTATTTACAAGCAAAACGGCCTACGCTGGGAAATCATTAAGACGCTTTGGATAGATTTATTTGCCTCGCATTAAAATCGCAAAACCTTTTAATTATATTGAAAAAAAAAAAAAGGTACTGGCACACAGTGAAAAATAAATAATACCCTGGAATTACGCAAGAATATAAAAGAAAAATAAGACTTTTGTGTTACAAATTGATGAGCAACTAAGGTTTATAAAAGCCGGCTTTACGAGAAACGTGTTTCCGCTCTCAATTTGTGCCTAAATTGTATATAAACAAAGGGAAAAAAAGTCACTGATTAAACTGATTAAATTATTAATTGATTCACCGTTGAGATATTAATCGACCTGTTAAATGGCCTACCTGAATATTTATGTAAAAAAGAAAGTATTCAAATGAAAACTAAGGGAAGGCTACACCAATAGGAAGACATTATAGTGACTATATTGAAAGAAAAAATATAGTTCAGGAACACTTCATCCTTTCATAAAGATTTCATAAAGATTGTCTGGATAATGCTGTCAAGGTCAGTGTTAGTGTGGGTTATCTATCTTGGAAGAGCCTGCCAGTCACACAAATTGCACCACTATCCCGAACAACCACATATTTATAGTGCTTTTTTTTTTTTCCGCTGATACAAAATGTGTGACAAGCGCAGTTATTCATATCCAGGAACTTTTAGTTTGTTATTTCCGTTCTACTAACTTATTCTATTGCAGTTGCATCCATTCCAGATATGCATTTTTAATGCCCGTGCAGTATTTGTATGCACGGAGCACATTAGGAACATCTTCCTCCGTTTTGTTCTTTGGGCTTTCTATTTATTTATTTTTTTTATGGTTCTTCGCTCTGTATTTTTTTTTTATTTTCCTTGTAAAATTCCACAAGATGTTGATCGATAAATTTTTTTAAAAAAAAAAAAAAAATCCCGTAAGAGGTACATTGGCAGCAATAGGGCTTTCCTGCTTCAGAATCAATTGTGTTTTGTATTGAAGAAGCTGCCCGCTGGGTTTTCTTCCATCTTCAAAATCAGATTGACTATATTTACTAATAGAGGGGAATGAATTAAGTTAGTTCCTTCAAGTGAGGAATTGAAATCTGAAGTTAATTATGGAAAACCATGCACGCTAACTGGTGTGCTAAATTGCCGTTTGGTGTGTGGTTTTTCTATGATATTTTACAAGCATCACTGGACTCACTGATGTTTTGATGTGTGGATATTTTCAATGCAACTGCATAATCTTAGGATTAACTGGGAGATGAGCGTCTATTTTCTGAAATGCATTTTACGTGTGCGGATAATTTGAACAAAACCATAATAAAAAATAATATGGTGTATCTAATTAGAATTCATTCAGCATTGTACCTGGTTGATGTGTTTTTTTTTATTTGTTTTTTTTCTCCATTTTATTTGAAGTTGTCTCATTGACTTCTTCCTCTTCAGGCGTCATCATCAGATGCGCATCATGATGCTTATCTCTGTTGTTTAATGGGCCTATGATCTGTCCTCTGTTAGTTTATCCTTCTTGACCAAACTATTCCACTATTTAGTATTTACGACACCCATTCTAACCCCCCCCCCCCATTCTGCTTGGCTCTTTATTGTTCAATTCTAGGAATTTGCTCAGTTTAGCTTCCGGTCCTGAAGAAGAGCTTCCGGTACTGTCTTTTACATGTAACGTTAGTCCGATAAACAAGGTATCACTACATACTGCTATACTCCGGTAACTAGAATTCAGTACGTTGCACAGAATATAATTTAGAGGATGAATTCTCTATTCACCATTAATTCTTGTTGGTTGATGGAGTTATTATTAATAAAGTGACTTCTGGTTGTTGGTTTGTGCCTAACGGTGACAATTCTAGCCTTATATTTTATGCTTGCAGGTCGGTGATGTATGATTGGGACATAAATGTTCGAAATGATCCAGCAGTGCTCTGGCATTGGGTATTAATTACATATGGATCTTGGACCATCTTAGGTCATTTTATGTACTTAATGCTGTTGAGTGTCAAGATTTTTGATTGTTAAGTATTTATGTAAAGGTAGTTAAAGGTGGCAGACACTTTGCAGGAAAAATTACCATGGGATAAGTAGTATTGCTATCTTGCTTTAATTTTATCAAGTATTTTAGGTGTCATAAGGTGATATTAACATTGGTATTTGGCAGATAAAATGTTGCTTTGGATAGCAAAGCCTACTTAAGTTTCCTTCTCATTACACAATGCATATCTGCAATAATAAACGTCTCATGCCAGAGGCAGCTGGGAAAATTTTGATGTGTCAGGGAACTGGAATTTGACTCCATGTCTATTTTTGTGAAGCCCATCATTTGTCTGGCAACACCAACATATACAGGGTTTTTCAGAGAAAGGTGAAACTCTGGAGAACCTTTAGAGAAGTGAAAATTCTAGGTCAAAATAGCTGATTTGGAAAGTGAGATAAATGGGAGAATTTTTCTGGTTTGGCTATTTTGACCTGGAGTTTTCACTTCTCCAAAAGTTCTCCAGTTTCACCTTTCTCTGAATAACCCTGTATATGATTACAAAGCAGGGGTTTTATAATTCAGAACGTAATGGGTTAAACTGCTGGCATTATCTAAAGCAGTGCGTTTTGCAGAGCAGAATTTAAAAATTAAAACACGAGTGTGCTATCAAATGCAATACATTCACATTTAATCCTCCTGCTGAACCCATGATGAGGAGTAATTCTGTCAGTTCTTCATCCGCTGCATACGTTTTCCCTCAAAATCTCTATCTGTCACCTCTGCTAAACTGAAACAATGGACTACAGTTAGTTTTTGCAGTGATCATAATTTAGGGACAACACTGCACACCTGTCCCAATGGAAAGTGAATGCGTGACATCACAAATCCCTTCTCGGCATAAACAGAGCATGCCTAGTATGTCATCCAGGTGGGACAGATTTCATAAAAGCCTTAAGAGCTTGTTAATAGTCTTTATCAATGCCAAGTGATTTCTACATTTATAAATGTTATTTGCATCTTTATTGGTAGAGCACTGCTCCATTTGCCCCATGTGAGAGCTTCCACTGTCTCATCCATTATTTTTATGTTAGACAGAAAGAAGGCTTTATAAAACATCTTTGGGGCTTTATGTGTCTGTAAGCTATAAATTCAATCATTTTAATGTAGACATACCTTTACCTCTAGAACTAGAAATTACAGCATCACGTAGTGCAGAAATAACATAAGTACATGTTAAACGTCTAAGGAACGTTTTCATACATTGCTATTCCTACCAATCGTGTACAAAACATTTGCATAGCCTTGTTACAATGAAATCATATTTAATCAAAGGTTTTCTTGGAGTGAATGATAATCATTTTATTGTGAGCGATGGGACAAGAGAGGCTGGAGAAGCCTCCATGCATGCTACACAGAAAGCGGCTCTGCTTCTGTCTGTAAATCTACTGGCAGTTATGAGCAGAGTGACAGAACATTCATTTGTGCGGACGATTTGTATGTTGCAGCTGCAAAGAGACTGAAATGCTTTCCCTGTAGCATGAACAGGTATATCAATGAAAGTAACCATAAGCTTAGGGTTACAGAATAAGGTTTGGGAGCTGAGTAGGTTTTAGTGGCATGCAGAAAGGTGGACATATTCAGATGGATATATACAATGGAATATAGAAAATCGTAGAGATGGCTGCACACGCACAATCGTTGATAAAAAATAATAAATTTATTGAAGCATTTTAAAAGGCTGACCGACGTTTCGGTTCACACAGGAACCAACAATGGAATATAGATATAGATATACACAGACGGGTATAATACATAACAACAATAAAAAATATATCAATTTGCACAACGCGTTTCAACAACTGTCTTCCTCAGGTGCATAAATAAATAATGTGCCAGCTATTTAATGGCTCAGAAATGAGTGAGTGAGTTTTTTAATGCACTATATGTGGATATTTGGGATTTAGGCATACCGCAATGTATGTCTCCTTATTATTTCCACTCTAGGAATCACGAGGATTAGAAGAACCCTGTGTGGAC
Organism: Leptobrachium leishanense; assembly: GCA_009667805.1. Taxonomy (NCBI): domain Eukaryota; kingdom Metazoa; phylum Chordata; class Amphibia; order Anura; family Megophryidae; genus Leptobrachium; species Leptobrachium leishanense. The sequence continues at coordinate 483,142,158 of CM019063.1, read as the reverse complement.
TCTCTCACTGTCAGGGTTATTCAGAGAGCGGTGAAAAGCAGGAGAATGACTGGAGAATTAAAATTCTAGGTCAAAATAGGCAAACCAGAAAAATTCTCCCTTTCATCTCACTTTCCAAATCGGCTATTTTGACCTAGAATTTTTCATTCTCCAGTCATTCTCCTGCTTTTCACCGCTCTCTGAATAACCCTGTATATGTGTGAGGACTATATAGTCTGCTTTTTTAAGATTGTGCAAGAGTGGTTCAGGGAGCACGAGACATCATTTTCACACATGGATTGGCCACCAAATAGTCCAGACCTTAATCCCATTGAGAATCTTTGAGATAATGTGCTGGAGAAGACTTTACGCAGCGTCCAACTCTCCCATCATCAATACAAGATCTTGGCCACAAATTAATGTAACTCTGGACGGAAATAAATAAGCATAAGCTTATTGAAACGATACCGCGGCGAATGCATGCCGTAATCACTGTAAAAGGTTGTCCAACGGAATATCAGAGTGTGTGACTTTTATTTTGGTATATACACCAAAATGTCTCGAGGGATATTATGCAATTGGGTCAAGTACATGTACTTTTCCAGGATATATTGGTATATAGAGGTTATTTCTACTAATTCATCAAATCTGTGAAAGCCTAAGGAGCAGGTGCTGAGAGATACGATAAAGATAGTTACAGTACGGACTTAGGTTGCACACAGCAAATTTCCAGATGTTTGATAAAACTATTGAAGGGTGTCCACTTCAGCGTAATGAGTAAAATTAAGGTTATATTTAAAAATAAACAACAACAATTAACAAAATTACATTTATTTTGTTTATTCTTCCTTTTCTCCGTATATCTTCATGTTAGGTTTTCTGGTGGATTTCTAAGTATAGTAAAATTGCCAAATATTTAATTTCTTCTCACTAAAACTTGCTAATAGAATTATCTGTAACGAACTGGTGAATGACCTTTGGTTTTTGCATTGCTTTTAATAGGTGTATGTGAAAGTTAATTATTCCGAGATATTATAAGATTTATTTTCTTATCTGTCAGCATGACGGTACTTTAAAAATAGGTCACTGTCAAAGCAAAGAGACAAAAAAGCACAGCATATGAGGCACGTGTGAGATTATACATCTGACCTGCTTGCCCTTGAAGATGCAATCTGACCTACAGGGATAAAGAAGCCTCGTGAGTGTAATATGAATGAAATACATGACTCCAATTTATCACCATCTTGTTTGTAATATGACCACTATCATATGATACAAATTGAACATGCAGTTTTCTTGCACCATGGAATTGTAGATACATTACAGCAAACCCTCCCCCAGCTCCAACATTTTAATCTTATTACAGAAAATGTCATTACTTAGCATTTGTATAAAAGGCAGAACAATGTTGCCGTGTCCTATATGAAAGTAATTACAGGTTGAGTATCCCTTACCTAAAATGTTTGGGATCTGAGTCTTTTCAGATTTCAGATTGTCAAGGATTTTGAAATATTGGCATTTAACCTCTTCACTACCGAGATGGAGATATCTGCGGCTTCAAAGGCACCATCCAGTGCTCCGATATCGAGATATCTCCATCTGAAGATCTGCAATTAAATTTAATTTGCTTTCGGGCTGCAGAAGGTACCCCCAAAGTTTTAGCCCTGTCGGCATGATGCCCAAAGAGCTAAAACTGTAAAATTGGCTAAGCAAGGCCCTGAGATTCATTAACCTCTTTACTACCGAGATCGAGATAGCTCGGGCTTCAAAGGCACCATCCGGTGCCCCGATATTAAGATATCTCAACTTGATGATCTACAGCCCAAAAGAAAATTAAATTAATTTGCTGCAAACAAATTTTGTTTGCTTTTGGGGTGCAGAAGGTGCCCCTGAAGTTTTAGCCCTGTTGGCATAATGCCCAAAAAGCTAAAACTGTGTCAAGTCGGCTGTATGCTCTGACTTTGGGCTTTAAGCAGCCGATGCAGGGAGAAAACAAATTCGGCTGCAGCTGTAACTCAATTTGGCAGTCGATGGCACCATCTACTGGCCAAATAGGTTTATTACAGTAAGAAATACAGTGGAAATAGGCCCAAATATTTCTTACTGTAGAATTAATTAAAAATTATTGTAAAAAAAATCACTGGTTCCTGACAATGTTTTTTTGGAAAATCACTTAGTAATGAAGGGATTAATAATGAGATATCATAGGGGTGGGGTCCAAGTATAAACATGAGATTAATTTACAGTTTCCATACTCCATATGTGCATGGCCTGAAGGTAATTCTATACAATATTTTTAATACTTTTGTTGCCTGTCAATTTTCCACTTGCTGATGCTCAAAAAAATTCAGGTTTTGGAACATTTTTAATTTCAGATTTTCGGATAATGTATGCTCAACCTGTATAACTTGTTTAACTCAATAAGATGATTGCGATCACATGTAGACTGCTTGCACAGTGCTGTTCCTGTCTTTGTAAAAAGGGACAACATTTTCTAAAGAAGTGGACTGTTTAACAGTTGTTTGTTTTGACTTCCATATATATATATATATGGTGGGATTATTTATTTTGGTGTGATTAATTTTTATTGGCCTTTCTAGAGCACTGCAAACAGTTTATGGCTTATTTACCTTTTAGAATGTCAAGTTTGAAGCAGAATAACATTTCACCCTGTGCACATACCTTCCTGATTTACCATTGTGCAAAGTCCCTGAATTGAAAGCGATCACACTAGAAAGCTCTGGAGTATTTGCTCCATTATAAGCGCATTGACCTCTAATTAAACTTAAGTACAATTACACTTTCATTAAGTGCTTACTTCAACATGTCCGGCTTCCTTTGATACTTTTCACACTTGATACATGCACCAGAGATAAAGAAAATCGTCAACATTCTACTGGCAGATTGTCACTGATGGCAGTTTATGCTGAAACAGATTATTGAATTCTTTTTAATTGACAGCCATTCTGATTGTTTACAATTAAGGAAAGAGAAATAGCCAAATATGAGTAGCATCACCAAAGTCATACTGTTTTAAGATATTTAAAGAAGAAGATACAGTGTCCTGTACTATGAGGTTGATCTGTAAGACACCTCTTGGTGCCCCAATATAGAGTATAGACGATATGGTGTTCCACGTGAGAGATTTGTTGATTGCAAACAAAGAATTGTTTGCATTTGTGCTCCAGAACATGCCCCTAAAGGTTTAGCACCTTGATCATGATGCCCTAGGTGCTAACACTTTTTAAAACCAGCTGGAGATGTGTCTGACTGATATCTCTCCAGTTGATCCTGCCTGGAGACCAGAACTGCAGTAACTCGCTTGGCCAGCAGATGGCAAACCCTGTCTGCCAAATAGCTCATTACAGTAAAGAATACATTAGGAATATACCCAAATATTCCTCACTTTATAAATAATTAAAAATGATTTTCAAAAAAAAAAAAAACAACAGGTCTGTAACAATGCTTTTTGGAAATCCCTAGGTAGTGAAGAGGTTAATAGTACGTTATAATAATGTTGTGTTTTCTATAAACGAATTGACTGGGCATCATTACAAGAGCTGAGAATAAGCTCTACTAATTAATAGATAACGTGCCAGAAAATGTAAAATATGTTGAATGTCACGTAAGAAAAATCCTTATGACGCTAAACTGAATACATACACTTCATTAAAAGATGTATGTCTGACCTTGTCATGTAGATAATCTTCTCTTGTAAGTGTTATAACATGAAAAGGGTGTGTGTGTTTTTGATGTGTGTTTGACATGTTGTTGACAACCGTAAAAAGAATATGGGATGAACATTCGGTGGTTCTTCAGGAATGGGAGTGAAGCGTTGACAAGGATGTCATTAACATGGTTGAAAAGAAGGTCAGGAGTTAAACAAAATAGAAAGATGTGCATTCCGAGCCATTACAAAGAGGTATAAACAATATGAAATATAAGACTGTATTCTGACCGATGGACTGAATTGGGGAATCTCTTATGACAAGCCTGTGAGAATTGCTACAAGGTGCCAGTTGATGTTGATGTCTTGGTTATCATGATCGAAGGGGCTATTCTGGCCCTGAAATTGCACCGAAGAGTGAATTTCCATGTACGGTGCAATTTTGTGGCCATTCGGCTTTTCAGAAAGCAGGAAGTTCGCCAAATTTTGTTGCCTGTTCGGTGCCTGTTCGAAGGCAGGGAAATCCCCATAAAGAAGCAATGGTTAACCTGTTCAGAGACACCGAACAGCTGAGAAATGTCAGTGAAATGCCCTGCTGTTCGGTGGTTTCGTCATGCGAATCCCATAGGTTTCAATGTTAAAAATATTCCCGTTTTTACTCAATATCTATTAAACAATGTATTATTTTAATCTGTAGCAAAAAAAACCTCTTTATTTACTTTTTTGTATTTTTTTTAGGCATTTTTTAGGGATTTGTTGACAAAAATGTTTCCCGATTTTTTTTTTTAAATATTGTTTTCTTTTTTCTGTAATAAACCTTTGTATTATTATTCATGTGACCGTATATGTTAATTCAAGGCATTTTCGTCCAGTAGTTTTTTTGCAAACAGCTTTTAAATTTTGAAACTCAATTGCTCTTTTTCACTTGCTCCATTCAAACTTCATATGAACTTTGCATGAAGCTACAGTGGTGAGCGCAAATGACTACCTTTTTTTATTTATACATGTTATATTTTATACATGAAGCAGGCTGGATATTTCTGGTCTATGTAGCCACCCTGATAGGGAATAGGCGCAAAAATGTTTTTTTGCATATATGATCTGTGGCTATGCTGTATCATTGCAAATGAAAATAGTTTGTTGCAAATGTATTTGCTTTGTGTTTGGGCTCCAGAAGGTGCTCCCAAAGCATTATCACCGTGCACATTATGCCCAAGGTGCCATCACTTTTTAAAACCAGCTGGGGAATAATTCTAACGGACTGTACCAAGGCTGATCCTGCTCAGAGCTCAGAACTGCAGTAACTCATTTTGGCCAGCTGATGGCAACGTCTGACTGACAAATAGGGTATTGCAGGTAGAAATACATTGGGAATATTCCCAAATATTTCTTACTGTACAATTAATTAAAAATGAGTTTATAAAAAAAATACTGGTTCCTGGCAGTGTCTGTCTGGACAATAACTTGATAGTGAAGGGGTTTAAAATATAATTGATAGCCTAGTTATGCTCCTCCATTTTCGTTCTCCCTTCATTATTTCTCAAATTCTTAAGTGGTCTGTATTTTTCCACACCTGTTTGGCATTTCAGGGTTTAATGTTGCCTGTGGAAGGTGCCTCTCTAGGTGCGTAAATTGGGAGTACTTTATGCTAGAGAATATCAAATTCGGCCATCAGAGAGCAATAATATACAGCTGCTTGGTATGAGGTTATTGCTTTCTATCAGTATGATCCCAAATCAAATTGTTGTTTGTCCTAATAGGATGAAACCAAATCCCAACAGGCAAGAAATCAAGTAATGCATAAAAAAAATAGATTTTTTTTTTAAAATGCCTTTGCAAGGGCATCACTACCATATGAGTGGCGTGCTGCTTCCCAAACATTTTAATGAACTGGTTGATGTTTAATAGAACCTTTCAGTGTTTAGAAAATGAATAAAATGTGTTTATCTGTACCGAAAAGAAAAATGAGCGTGGCACTAACTCCTTTTAAACGCTGATTCAACAAATGCTTTTAATATCTCCAGTCCCTGTTCTCCGAGCTCAAGTGTCAATGAAAATCAATAAAAACAATTTCCATCTACATTCATCGTCCTTACTTTACACCTTTCTCCTTATTATTTTGGGAGTCATTTTATCAAAATATCATTGAGCAGAAAATATGTGATTTTTTTTCCCCCCAGATGGCCTGCATGAAAAATAGCCATAGGGCACGATGAAGCTTAAGTACATTCTACATGTATAGAGATGTCCATTAAAAAAAATACCGTTGAAAATGCTCTTGTATCTATGTGCTTCTCATTTCATCCTTAGAGCTGTTACGTTACAGTCTGAAACACATTGCCAAGGTGAATAACATCAAAATGTGCCACAGTTAAATTGCCTGATTTTTTTTTTTTTTATATATATAAGTCAAAGAACAGTCAGGTCTAGTGAAAAAGGAAAGGATTTTGCTGATCATAATGTCACATATACCCATGCTTGCCCCAATGTATTATTAGTTATATATACTTGGAAAAGGCATTTTAGGTTTACTTTAAAAAGAGGATAATGTTCTATTTACTTTCAAGGGGTGACAGCTGCGTCTCCTTTATGGTTTCTTTGTCCAAGTCTTCCTTTAAATTGTGCAACCTCCATGCATATCACCTCTGGTTTTAGCTCAATGCGCCTCAATGCCTCTATTGTAAAGCTCAAGCATTCCAGACTTCATAAAATATCTGCTTAAACTACAAATATATTATTGAAATATTTAATTGTGCTTACATAACATTCTTTCTTGAGCCAAGCACTCGACAGCCATCCAAGGGCACTATCGGCTGTCCCTCGCTAAAACCAGGATGCTACGGGGAAAAAATAGCAATTGCTAATTTCCCCTTTGCGATCCAGTTTAACCATAAGATCACAGGGCAGGTGCTGTGTGCAGCAGCTTGCCCCATAGTGGCAGCTAGGCTCGCGGATGCTGGGGGCAGCGCTAACGCATCGTCCCAATTATCCGCTCCATGGAGTCTATAGGACTCCATGGAGGCTCTCCTGCCAGGTCACATGACCAGCAGGATCTCTCGTGAGATCTTGCTGGTCAGTGGAGTGATCGCGGAGGGAGACTGGGGACTCCCCCCCCATCTCCCTCTGCTCCCGTCAACCAGAAGCAGTTGATAAAGCCACCGTTCTAACCACGGGATGAGAGGTGAGTATTTAATTTTTTGGGGGTCTTTTCAGCTGCTGCCAACTGATTCTCAGAGCTGTAGCAAACCTTTTTAGTTTTTAGCACTCCTGATGACGAGCCTTTGTGGCGAAACACGCTTCAGGTGTGTCTCCAGAGCAGGAAACCTAAACCCTAAATCTCCCTAGAAATTTAGTTACTTTATGACTATATATCTTGGTATATCACTGCTGGTTTGACTTCATACTGCTTTGGTGCACGGAGCGCTTTTCTTTGGCAATTTTATTACACGATAAAGGGAAGGTTTAGACTTTGCTTTTGCCCTTTAAAATGAAATTGGGCGTGATTCATTTATATTCCTGGCTCTTTTACCTACTACTGTTTTCATTTTAACATAAGTATCATTAGTTGTTGCATATAATATCCTGTTTTTTGCTTTAGGAATGTGAATGATTTAATGCTTAGGCTTATTTATGATTTATGCTTATAAATTAGATATGTAGTTAGTAGGCCATTTGTTTTTATTCACGTTTATATGTGTGTTTGTATGTTATCATGATTCATTTTTAGCCTCATAGCATTGTGTTTCAATAAAAGTTTTTAGTTTATTCATTGTCACTAGTTGAATTTGTGATCCAACTGATTTTTTAGAGGTAAAATAGGTGTGTGGGGTGTGGAGGGGTTAATCATTAACCCCTCTCATCCACTACATAACCTCCTTGCATTTTTAACCCTTGAGTTTACTATTAAACACACCTGGAATCCAGCACTAGGCTCCCTCGGCACTGGTTTGGACATGACATGCTGCCACATCCTGTATACTGCTGTATGTCACGTGATCACAGATAGGCAGTAATCCAATAGCTCTCAAAACTGAGAGTAACCAGAGGGTTCCCAAAAGGTCCCGAACTTCTGAAATTTAACCTCAGTGCTAAGATTCTAAGTGGGATTATGTCCCTGCACTCAGAGGGCTGCTTCAACCCCCTGATAACTCGAGATAACTACTCAGAGGGTGGAGAGGAGCAGAGGTATTAAGGTAAGTGTGACCAATCAAATACCATTAGCATTACCAGTGCATAGAGTGACCCTTTAAGTGCCATTTCCTTATTTGTTTGCTACAGATAATCAGACATTGGATAACTGTGTGTAGGGTCTCCATAGAGCGAGCTCGGATGTTAGGGTCTGAGACAATAATGTATATGGGGCAACAGCTATAGTACTTGCTGTCACCATATCTATTCAAGTACTGTTATGTACATGGCACGTTTCTTAAGTGGCTATTTCTGCAAGCCAGAGGCAATGTATGCACAAACTAAATATGCACAGCGCCCAACATATATTTCAATTACTTCATCTTGCTTAATCTGCTAAATTAAAAATCTACTCAATGTGTCAGCGCAGAATCATGAAAGTACGGCCAGGGACTAGTTGAAAGGTATGGTGGTATTTCAATCCTCAGAGATTTCATTTCTGCTCATTTTTCTCATGGATGAACTGCTCTGTTGATTTTCTAAGGAAGTTCAGAACACATAGAAAACTATCTGCTAAGCCGGGATTTGTGGTAAAAATGACAACTGTAATTCCAGTTGGAAAAATATATATTTTTCTTTTGTTGAATTGAGTTATATTTGGAATCCATTCAATTCCCTGTGATATGCTGTTTGGTGAATTAACACTTTGATAGTACAAAACTTGGATTTTAGTAGCAAGAGAGAAGTTATTTAATCTCACAATCTCCATATATTTGGTAGACGGTCCACGTTTGCACTTTTGGGACATGAGAGTGACATGTAGGCTTGGAGCGTCCCATTCTTTGGTGCTTTATAAACAAAATACACGAAGCAAATAAACAAAAATAATATCAAATGATTTACCTTCTCACCGGTTTATGCAGGTAATTCCTACCTCTCTTGTCCTGTCTGCTTGGTCTTTCCCTTTGTAAGTATTGCCCTTTGCTACCAGCTGAGGAAGCTGCTTTGACAGCAGCGAAACGCGTCCTGAAAGTCATGTTTGTTTGTTTATTTTAAGATTTGTTTTAATAAATTATTTAAAGACCACGTCCCGGTATCCAGAGCTGTTTTTCATTTGGGTTTTCTCCACAAATATCCATGGGCATTCCACTTAGAGCTATGGTAGCTCCACCAAGAGTACGTCTTGATTTAGCAGAATAAATCTTGCCATTCATAAGTCTGATTTACGCTAGGAGAGGGCTTTTGGTTTGCTCTCTCCATTTCTTTTTATATACCACCGTACGGTGTCTGAAGATTGCTGCTACGAAAAGGTGGGGGTCGCCTGCAAACAAGGAGGAAGACAAATCACCCAGAAGCGCAGTCCCACTCAGAGCCAGTTTTGGGGCTCAGTGTTTGTGAGTGGAACATCTTGCACACCATATTGTTTTTACGAGTGTTTCTTGCAATTTGCACTATGATTCTTGTGTTTGCTTCTTTTATGTAACCATATGATGAATTGCGGGCCTGCATGAGTCGTCCGAACTCCAGAGCATTTGAATTTGCGTTCACCAGATACGTATTATTCTATGATTTCACCTTTTCACCTGTTTATGCAGGTAATTCCTACCTCTCTTGTCCTGTCTGCTTGGTCTTTCCCTTTGTATGTATTTATCTGGCCTAGTCCTATGTTATTCAGTTACCAGTTGTTATACCTTATCCAGCGTCCTTCCTTTTGGTTTACCTTATCCAGTGTCCCTCCTTTTGGTTTACCTTATCCAGTGTCCCTCCTTTTGGTTTACCTTATCCAGCGTCCCTCCTTTTGGTTTACCTTATCCAGCGTCCCTCCTTTTGGTTTACCTTATCCAGTGCCCCCCCTTTGGTTTATTCCTGCTGTTGTGTTTCCTTGTGTTCCTCATAATAATCCTTATCTGTTTACCCCACATTGCTGCCTTTGCTCCAATCTGTCACCGCATCCCGGGCTCGACCCTGCCGCCCCGTGACACCGATGCCATTGGTTTTTAGTTTTTTTTTAGGTGTCCTTTCATTGACTCGATGTGGTCATAAATGCATGCATGTGATTAACTTAACCCTCATGCCAGGTAGAGTACCAATTAGAGTGCATTGGCATCTTGTATTGTTCACAGACAGGATAAGTTATATTTTGGATGTCCTCGCCAAACACACGCTGTGCAATTTTTTTTTAACTCTTCATTCAGTCGATCAAAGTATTCTTTAGAATATTTAATTTTAAAGCATTATAGCTCTATATGAGAAATAAAGTGCACAATTATAACTAAAAATCAGGAGGGAATAACCCATGGCGTTCCTTTACTTGCGTTACTTGATGTCAGCATGCAATGCTCACCACGCTATTACCTCATTTAACATAATCGGGAACAGACAACTGCTCACAGCGGGTTGAGCGATGCCCCATACAAGCATGAATTTACAGATACTTAATAATATCAAAGTATTTAACCAGAAAGGCTACATTACATTTCGCTGTGGTTTTTTCTTCCCGTTATGCTTGCTGGGGTTGATTGATGGTAAAACTGGCTGTGATAAAAAGTTATTTTTTTTTCCTCCTCAGTTCCCCTAGAAAGGAAAATTACAAAACTTCCTCTAACTTTCACTGCTAAAAAAAATGGTGCGTGAAATGATATCCACTGCATGCTGATGAGAGACCTAATTGACCCATAACTACAAATCCATGACCAAGCTCTTAGTTTTAGGTTTGTCAAGCTATTTGTGAAATTGAGACTGAAGTTCAATTATTTCTACACAGAGTAGAAAGGAAAAAGCCAGTTCATTAACAACTCTCTGTCAGCGGTTATTGTATTATACCAGAAGGCGCAAAAGAGGTGCCACGTTATTCTTCACTAAGAGGTACATGCTAACTTTTATTTTGGAAGGAACAGAAAAGAGAAAGAGACGAAAGAACTCATAACGAAGAACCCATAATGTGTGTGTGTATGTGCTGTGTACAGTATATATCTGCAGGCACACATACACATTTGTACATGTACACATATACATTCTAATCTAGGGGTCTAGTCCTAAAAAAATATTTGTAGGAACTGTCCAACATTTCTTGTCCTCATTATTTATTGATTTAGTTATTTATGTATTTTACCAGGAAGGATACATCGAGATTTCTCTCGTTTTCAAGTATGTCCTGGGTCAATCAACCCATTGACATGCCACACTGAACCCACCACAACACATGCAGGGCCCTATTACAATCTTCGCGCACACGTTTGCGCCGGTGCAAAAACGCATTAACGCGAGGGGTAAAACCCTTTGCACTGAACGTCGTATTACAATGTCAGCGCAACAAACGCGCATATACGTCTACCGCGGTTGAACCTGCACGAACCATGCGTGAGCTTACTGTACTTTGCGCGTCCTATACTTAACATTGTGAGCGCAAATAAGTTTGTGCGCTGGTACGCGGCTGGTATTACAATCAATGCGCAGTTTGTAACGCGCAGCCTTTGCATGCATAATTTTAGCAACTCCTAAAAGCCGGTGTTAATGGCAAATTCTATCAACCTGGCCGAACCCGAATACACCAGCCCAAAAAAATAAATGCTGCAAAGTATAGTTACACATTCTACACATACCCAACAATAAATTTGAGAAGTTGTGCGTGCTTTTTTATTGATACAGCATATATGCGCAGATTGACTTTGACAGGTGCAAAAACGTAACGTGAGATTATTGTGGTTATTAATTCTGATTGGCTGAATCGCGTGAAAAAAACAGTCTGCACACTGATTTCTGAACGCAACTTTGCTGCACGCCGTTTGTGCGCGTCCGTTTTATGCGCGTTATTGTTCGACGGATGAAAAAATGCGCGAGGATTGTAATTCCAGCGTTGGTATACACGCGTTAACGTTCAACGCTTGGCACACAAATTCACGCGTTGCGCAAGCGGTTTAACGCGAAGATTGTAATAGGGCCCGCAATCTTTAAACAAAAAGATAGACTGGAATTTTGGGAAACCTTACGGTAGTTGTAAAAAATATTATATATATTTTCCAGTGATTTAATAAGGAATATGATTGGAATCTAATAAAAGCTTCTATGTGTGAGGGCCAATAGGGAACTCTGTTCCTTCTGAGAAAATAGTGGAGGAGCTATGTTCCCATGAGTTCCCCCTCGACTTGACACCTATTCTAATATGAATAAAGAATGCAAATGTATTCTATAATCTTCACCTTTATCCACTCATCACAACAGAATACTTCAAAATTCTTAGATTATATAGTCACTTTTATAGAATGTAGCTAGAAGGCCATAATATTTAATTCATTATAAACGTGTTTCGTAAATAAGTTACCGCTTGCATCCATTGCCTTGCAGCAGTTCCAATCGCAAAGGATGGTCAGCATTTGACAAGTTCCTGTATTCGGTAATGAGGCATTTACTCATTTAAATCAGGGTGAGAGAGCATTCAGCCCACCATATGTGGTCCATGTTTTCTGGGCTTCAGGAATATTATTAAATAATGTTGTTTTAATCATGAAATCAATACATGACTTGTTGTCAAATCAGACTTTCTTGCCAAAATAAATAATATCTGAATGGTAAATCGTTTTTTGAAGGAATATTTCATATTGCTCTATTTTTTAAATAATACGCCAAGTCTTTCCAACCACTGATTAAAAGATTAAAGGGGTGATTCATAAAGTTCCGAACTTGCCCCAAAAATGCACCGTACAGTGAATTTCCCCATACGGTTCATTTTCATGGCCATTCGGCTATTCACACAGCAGGCAGTTTGCCAAATTGTGGAGAATTGCTGACAAAATACAGTGCTGTTCGACGGCAGTGAAATCACCCATAGAGAAGCAATGGTTAATCTATTCAGAGAACACCGAACAGCAGAGAAATGTCAGTGAAATGCCCTGACGTTCGGTGGTTTCATTTGGCAGGTTTAATAAGGCGAATCCCACAGGTTTCAATGTAAAAAATATTCCCGTTTTTAATCAATATCTATTAAATAGTTTATTCTTTTAATCTGCAGCAAGAATATTTATTTTATTCTTTTAGGCATTTATCAGGATTTCTTTGGCAAAGAATTTTTTTTCTGATTTTGTTTTTAAATAGTGATTTTTTTCTGTAACAGACCTTCTTATTATTATTCATAGGACCTTACGGAATATGTTAATTCCAGACATTTTCGTCCAGTAGTTTCAAATTTGACACTTTCAATCATTTAGATTTTTTTTTTTTTTTTACCCGTCCACCGACTTGTTGGCTTTTTTCTGCGGCTGGTTGGCACTGTGTTCAGAGGCTTGTTGGCTGTGTTTGGCAGCTGTCCGGCAGGTTTGCGGCGGCTGTCTGGTGGGCTGGCAGCAGAAATTGACAGCCTATTCGGTACACTTTGGGGACCCTGCGGTGAATGCTGTATTCACCGCAGGGTCAGCGAATAGGACTCGCCGAAATGCAGCGAATCAGAGAGCACTGAAATGTCGGTGACATTTCGGTGCTCTCTGAATAACCTTTGTCGGGGAACTAATTCTGGGATCTGTCTCAACTACTGAATTAAATGTATCATCTTTCCATTCCTATCTGTCATCTATTAGACATCTAGGAGAACAGATCATGTCATGTTTCCAGGATATGTTATACATTATCTTTATTATTTCGGATCTTTGTAGGTTGTCTTATTTTGTTTATACAAATAAAGGTTGAGTACCCCTTACCTGGAATGCTAGGGACCTGGAGCAATCCGAATTTTGGATTCTTCCTGATTTTAGGACCTGGGAGAATCTGCTGCTTAAGGCTGGGTTCACACCTGCGCGCTTTTCGATGCGCGCAATACGTGTGTTTTTTGGTGCGCATATCGCGCAAACGTAAAAAAACGCACAAACGCACATTGCAGCGCGTTCACGGCCATAGACTGCAGAGTGAACGCGCTGCAATACGCCCCAAAGAAGCTCCCGAACTTCTTTGGGCATAGCACGTTTTACAGCGCATTCCTGCGCGCTGTAAAACGCCCAGGTGGGAATGGGCCCCATAGGAAATCATAGGATTTCCGTGCTTGGGCGTTTTACAGCGTGCAGGAATGCTCTATAAAGCGCCCAGGTGTGAACGGGGCCTTAGAGGAAGGAGATTGTATTGGAAGAGCCACGACACCCTTCCTGCTGCAGTCACCAGTCTGTACACACGCTGGGAGTGCTGCATGAAGTTACTCCACACACATGATGCGTAGAGTCAGTGTGACTCCGGATAGCATGTCACACACTTGGACTGCCCAGAAGCTCCTGGCCTGTGCCGGGCCCAGGAGCCAGGATCCTGAGTGGCAGCACCTTTCCAGAGTGTCCTTAATCCAGAAATACTAAAATCTAGATAGCTCAGAAAATTCAGTACCTGTACAAATATATACGTCATGAATGCATACACGTATATATTAAGTTCTCTTCTTTCTGTTTATTGGGATGCTGCCATCTTTTCTTCACAGCCTGTCTTCTACAGTATATGGCAGCATCCTGCACTCACATGGAGAGGTTCATTTTTTATATATTTTTTTACCTTTTTGTTTGACTTGTTGTAAGATTCACTAAAGTCTGCTGGTCCAAGCAGTTCATGATAGTGTGAAGACTGCCTCTTATTCAGACATCATATATCTTGGCTGAACACAGTGAGAGAGACGCTTTCCCATTTGTTAATGCCTCAGTAATAGTATCGCTGTCCTATCCTGTCCTCAGTACTGTGTCATCAAGTCATGGTGTTTGCCATAGTAAAAAATAAAAGTGAAAATTGCTGCTGCAACCATGACAAATGTTGGCATGTCAAAAAGAGAAATCCAAATGACAGCAGGAGAAGCTTCATCAATGAATCTGCTCCTGCCACTGTTTGAATTTCCCTTTTGTGAAACACTAATGCTTGCTGCGGAACGTCAAACTCCAGTGCTTTTTGTATAACCCCCATTAAGTACAGGGCTAGAGTTACATTCAATCAAATATGTGATTCAAGAAAGTATAGAAACAGTAAAATAAAAACTATGTGAAACATTTCTAGATCAAGCATCATCACAAAACACAATGCCCACATTTCTCAGATGTGACAATGGTGCTGCTAAAAACCTGAAAAAGTCACATAGCTGTTGTTATCACGTGTAAATCAAAAATAATGTGAAATCCTGGTGCAACTTCGTCTGTCTGTCGATCTATGTATCCATCCTTATATATCTTTAAAGGAATATATTTATCTATCTATCATCTATTTATCTATGTAGCCATCTGTCTATCTTTACATATGTCTATCTTTATATCTGTCTATCTTTACATCTGTCTATCTTTACATCTGTCTATCTTTACATCTGTCTAGCTTTATATCTGTCTATCTTTATATCTATCTTTATATCTATCTATCCCTATCATTATCTATCTAGGACACACTTGAAAATGAGAGAAATCTCAATGTATCCTTCCTGGTAAAATAATACTTTATAAAGAAATAAATAATCTACCTGCCAATTTCGCTCTCTACTAACAGGTTTATTCAAAGAGAATCGAAAAGTCACCGCACGTTCGGTGACTTTTTGTTCTCTTCAATTCGGTGTGATTTGGCGATCCCATTTCGGCGACCCTGAGGTGTATTCAGCAAGCACCACAGGGCCGTCGTAGTGCAGGAAAAAGCCACTACAAACCCGGCAAAACCGGGCGCATGCACACCGAAACCCGCAAAAACATCTGGATTAACCCCGTCGAACACGCCGGAGAAACCTGAGCAGCAGCCAATCACAGCACAGAGCAGCCGCCGGAAAAAGCCGACACCGCAGACGAATGGAGTGAAAAAAAGTTTGCTTGAATGTTTGAAAAGCGAAACGATGTTTGCAAAGAAACTACTGAGCGAAATGGTCTGAAATTGACATATAAGGTCCAATGAATGATAATAAAAAGGGCTGTTACAGAAAAAAGAAAAAAATGATTAACCACTTGGATGCTGAGTACGCGCTCAGCGCGTCCTCAGCATTCCCGCTGGTATGCGGAGGACGCGCTGAGCGCGTCCTCCCATTGGGGTCAGTGTTCGGCCGGGTTCCGGCCGATCGCTGGCCCCCCCGGTGCGGGCTGACATCCTGGATGTCAGCCGCGCATCCGGGACCACAGCCGCCGGAATTAGGTGTCATCGCGGCAGCGCGATGACACCTAATTCAGGCGCCCCCCCGCATGTGCGGAGGAGGCGCCTGAAAGGGAGGGGGGGAGGTCCTTCGGACCTCTCTCCCTCCCGATCGGCGGCGCACAGGGGGTTAACCCAGGCATCATTTGGAAGGGCACAGCCTGCCCTTCCAAATGATGCCTGGCATTAACCCCTGGGGAGCTGGATCGCGAATCGGCGCTGAAAAGCGCCGATTCGCGATCCTTTCCCGGAGCTGGCCGACATCTTGGATGTCGACCAAGCCTCCGGGAACTCCCCCTGAGGACTGGCGTCATCGTGCGTAGCACGATGACGCCAGTCCTGGACTTAACCCTTAACTGCCACCAACGGTGGAGATAGGGAGTTCCAATGAACTCCCTATCTCCCGATCCGTGGCAGTTAGGGGTTAAATTTTGGTATGGTTGGATCGGCCAGAGCATGGCCGTTCCAACGATACCAAACATGAAAGTGAAAAATGTTGTAAAAAAAAAAAAAAACACTTTTTTTTTATGTTTTTTGGTTTGTTAATGCAGCAATATTGTTCCCATTTCAATTATAATGTGAACAATGATGCTGCACTAACGATTTTTGTTAAAAATCGCGTAATTTTCCCCCAAAAAAAATGTAACGAGACCCCATCTCTAATTTTTTTAACAAGCGCACCCCATACAAAATATAACCGCAATTGCTCGCATGTTAAAATGTGAAAAAAAACACTTTACACATTGTAAATTATTGAAAATACATATTTTATTGCATTTTTTGTTATAATATACAGACAGGTCATGACGTATACATATAATAATGACATATTATGAATATACCGAGTCTGACGGAAAGAACGATATATAATATGTCTGGGTCATATACTAAAATAAGCCTTAAAAACACGTTTAAACATGATGAGCAAAACCGGTAAAAATGACCTCAGCACAGGGGCGGGAAAAGCCTCAGCAGCGAAAGGGTTAAAACAAAAAGCGGATTTTTTTTGCAAAAAAATCCCGAAAAATGCCTAACAAATCCTAAAAAATCTAACAATAAAGAGACTTTTTACTGCAGAATAAAATAATCAAAGGTTTATTAGATATTTCATTAAAACGGGAATATTTTTAACATTGAAGCCTATGGGATTCGCCTGAATAAACCTGTCAAATGAAGCCACCGAATGGCAGGGCATTTCAGCAACTTTTCACTGCTGTTTTGTGTTCTCTGAATAGATGAAGCATTGCTTCTCTATGGGGATTTCACTGCCCTCGAACAGGTAACGAACAGGCACCGTATGTGCAGGCAATTCGTCAACATTTGGTGAACTGCCTGCTCTCTGACTAGCTGAATGGCCAGGAAAAGTAACCATATGCTGAATTTCAGCGTTCAGTTACCTTTCGGCCCCAATTCGAAGCTCTTTGAATTACCCTGTAATTATCCTGATTGCTCCCTTTTTATCTATTTGCACATATTTGAGTTCTAAGACAAATGTTATATTATATTACATATAGGACTCCTTTGTACTTTCATATTTGTTGTCTGAACTCCAAAATTACATATTGTTTACATGTCAGCTTGATACAATTAAATCTTCTTATAAAGGTTCTTATTGTTTAGTGCATAATCCTTGCAGGGGTCACACTTGCCAAGCTGTGTTAATAAAGGATAATCTATGATTATTATCAATTGAACTTGCAATGTTTTTCCTTAATAGATATTAAGCTTAGACTATCAAGAGTATCACTGTCACATCTGCAAACAATGTAACACACAGATATTTCCATTGATTTTTGTCTCCTTGTGCCAAATTCACTCCTGCTTGGACGTTGTGGTTTAACAGTCTTGATGACTTATTTCCAGAGTTAGTTAAATTCCATTGATCGAATGATTGTGTTATAGTCCACCATCTTAAATATTTTATGATACTCAACTCTGAAAATTGTTAGATAAAAGATTTGAAACATGACAACCTTTGAGGCAGAACATGCTTTGAAATGAGCCCATGAGTTTTTTGACACGACTGGCCTCTTCTATGTCATATATAATTCTGCTTATTTTAGCGTAACACAGGCTTCTCTTTTATTGTAACTGACTGAACAGGAGAGGGTGGAGGAATTAATGAAAATGTGTTACAATGAGAAGCAGGATCACCTTTTGCTTCTTGCGCGTCATACATTGCATGCAGCTGGATATGGGCCTATTCTTCAAAAGGAAAGATCCTGCCTCTTTGGGGAAAATTATATAGTAAAAAATAACCTGTACTCTGCACTCCTGGATTAGATCAAGCATTGCAGAGCTACAGAAAGTAAATGGACAAGTTTTATCCTGAAACAGACCTTATAGTGATAAATGTGATTTTTCATTCATTGACAGAGTAAACATTTTTTATTTATAAATATAATTTCTAACTAGTACAAACAGATATGCGGATGGCAAATGTGATGGGCAGGGCCACCCTTAACAATTATGTAGTCCTGTTCTACTTCCGTACATATGCAATCTCATACACAAATACTCATTCATACATACATACATACATACATACATACACACATACCATCATGTGTACCTGCATTCAGCACTAAGAAAATAATTCTGTTTGGATAAGGTGTATTACTCAAGCTCCCTTGCATAATCATTTCACATTCTTTCCCCTGCATATCCCTCTCCGTTCATTCACCCACTGTCTCTCTCACCATTTATTCACTCTCTGTCTCCCTCACCATTCATTCTCAGTCTATCTCTCTCACCATTCATTCTCACTCTGTCTCCCTCACCATTCATTCACTCTCTGTCTCCCTCACCATTCATTCTCAGTCTATCTCTCTCACCATTCATTCTCACTCTGTCTCCCTCACCATTCATTCTCACTCTGTCTCCCTCACCATTCATTCTCACTCTGTCTCCCTCACCATTCATTCTCACTCTGTCTCCCTCACCATTCATTCTCAGTCTATCTCTCTCACCATTCATTCTCACTCTGTCTCCCTCACCATTCATTCTCACTCTGTCTCCCTCTCCATTCATTCACTCTCTGTCTCCCTCACCATTCTTTCTCACTGTCTCCCTCTCCATTCATTCACACTCTGTCTCCCTCACCATTCATTCTCACTGTCTCCCTCTCCATTCATTCACTCTCTGTCTCCCTCACCATTCATTCTCACTCTGTCTCCCTCTCCATTTATTCATCCTCTATCTCCCTCACCATTCATTCACCCTCTGTCTCTCTCCAGTCTCAATTCATCCTATCTCCCTCACCATTCCTTCACCTTGCATATCGCCATCAATTCTTAATTGAATAGACATCCCTCCTCAATCTTTCCATCTCCATTTCCATTTTCTTCTCCCCCACACACAGATATTGCCCCAAATAGAGAGAGAAATAATGTAAGCTGCTGGTCATTGTAACAATTGATTACACAATTGATTACACAATCTAAGTACACAAAACCAAAAATATGCCAGGGTCAAGTACTGGATATAGTGCACATATAGAGGACCGGACAAAACAGGAAAGAACAAAGGTAACCAGAGAATAATGCACTGATGGCACCATGAGACGATAACACAGGTACAAGCCAGAGGAATTGATGCCAATATATACCCTATTGAAAATTCCCATTGGCCAAGTAACCAGAGGGGCGGAACCTCCAGTTCTTGCCCCTAGCAAAGTTATAGGAACGTCGAGCTACTAATGCAGTGCTAGAATGGAACGTCAGTGTTGGTGCTCTGTTAGACTGATGCAAAACAGGAGCCATCACAGCAGAATATAAGATAGAAGACCTGATAAGAAGACATGAGCCTTTTTCTACAAATCCCCAGAGCAACATCAGAGGCATACCCTACTGCTTTACATTACATAACCCTCTATGCTCCTTCACCCACCCACCCACCATATCCCTCTCAATTCCTTCTCACCCACATATGCCCTTCCAGACCTTCACTCTGCGTTTCTCATTCCATTCATTCACGTTACATATCCCTTTTCATTCCTTTACTCTGAATATCCCTCTCTATTCCATCACGCTGCATATCCCTCTCAATACCTTCTCCCTTTCATATCCCGCTATGCATAACCATATCCACTCCTTTTTCTCTGCATATCCAAATCCATTCCTTCACTTTACATAATCCTTTTACTTCTCTGTCCCCTATAAATACCTCTAATCACCTCCATTCCTTCTTCGAGCACATATTTCTCCAAACGGTAATTCAGTAAGGGGCGAACTTGACACCAAATTGCACCGAACAGTGAATTTTCCATTATAGTGCATTTTTATGGCAGTTCATCTATTCACCAAGCTGTCAGTTAGCCAAATACACTGGCGAATTGACAGTGAAATATGATGCAGCTCGCCGCAGATCGGCGATCTTCAGCAATCAACGAGGGCAGCAAATTGTCCCACAGAGAAGTAATAGTTAATCTATTCTGAGAACGCTGAACTGCACCGAAGAGTCAATGAAATGCTCTGATTTTCAGTGATTCAGTTCAACAGGTTTAAACAGACGAATCACTAAGGATTTAATGTAAAACAATATTATCGTTTTAATTTTTTTATGCCATCCTTTTGCATAAAATTCTAAATTCTTTTCATTTTCAGCAAATAGCTTATTTTTAAAACACCTTTTTATATTTTTTAGACAAAATTTTTGATTCCTAGCTTTTTTTATACCCTTCACTACCAAGTGATTTTTTAAAAAACATTGTCAGAAACCAGTGTTTTTTGTAAAATCATTTTTAATTAATTATAAAGTAAGAAGTATTTGAGATTAAACTCATTGTATTTCTTACAGTAAATAACCTATTTGTGGACAGTAGATGGCGCCATCTACTGCCAAACTGAGTTAGAGGTTTGAGCGGCTGGTCTATGTTCTCCTTTTTTTCCCTGCATCAACTGCTGAAAGCCTGATATTTCAGAGCTTTAAACAGCTGAATTTACACAGTTTTAGCTCTTTGGGCATTATATACACAGCGATAAACCTTAAGAGGCACCTTCAGCAGCCCAAAAGCAAATGAAATTAATTTGCAGCAAACAAATTTAATTTGCCCTTGGGCTGCAGTTCAGCGTACCGAGATATCTCGGGGCACCAGATGGTGACTTTGAAACCCGAAATATCTCGATCAGTAGTGAAGGGGTTAATATGTGTTTTTTTTTATTCTGTAACAGACCTTTTCATTAGTTTGTCAAAGTACCTTTATATTATTTTTACACATTTTCATGCATTTGTATTGATTTAAACACTTATAGCAGAGTCCCATTTTTTTCCTGCAGTTCGGTGCTGTTCAGCAGTCTCTTCGGCGGTCAGTTCAGTGGTATTCAGGGACTCCATCTTTAGCTAACTTCAGTGACCCTACAGTGAATAGTGAATTAACCGCAGGGTCGGTGTAATGGACTCTCCAGAAAGCACTGAAGTGCGTTGAACTAGAAAACACCGATATTTCGCTGAAATGTCTGTGCTTTCTGAACAACCCCTTTACTCCCATCCTTAATTTTATATTGTTGGTCATCTTCTTGTTTAAGATATCTTCAGAATACCTGGGTAGAGTATAGGCACGTCAATTTTTTTTATTATCTAATTTAACTGTATCAAAGACTAATTTACATATTTTACATATTTTTAATCAGAAACTGATACCTCCCAGACGCCATCAAATCTTCCCCCAGTCAAAAGTCACTCAAGAGCTCCCTATTAACATACCTCAATACGGAATGCACCTGTAAACATGTAAAATAGTGACTATATTTCCTACATATTTATTTTCTGTTAATCTGTATATTTGTGTTTTGTTTTTAATATCTTGCATTTTATTACAGTATTTTCTGGTGTATAAGACTACTTTTTATACTTAAAAACATCCCCCAAAAATTGGGGGGTCGTCTTATACGCGGGATATACAATACAATATGACGAGTATAGTCCAAAACCTATTTTTTAACTGGAAAATTAGGGGGTCGTTTTATACACCCGGTCGTCTTATACTCCAGAAAATACGGTACTTTGTATTTCTGTATCAACTGTAACAATTCAATGTTCTTGAACCAGGACATACTTTAAAACAAGAGAAATCTCAATGTTTCCTTCCTGGTAAAATACTTTATAAATAAACAAATAAATAAAATATGTCCACCCATCTAAATTCCCAAAGTATAGCCCCCTACTGCCTAGCCAAACTACACTATATTGCCAAAAGTATACGCTCACCCATCCAAATAATCAGAATCAGGTGTTCCAATCACTTCCATGGCCACAGGTATATAAAATCAAGCACCTAGGCATGCAGACTGTTTTTACAAACATTTGTGAAAGAATGGGTCACTCTCAGGAGCTCAGTGAATTCCAGCGTAGAACTGTGATAGGATGCCACCTGTGCAACAAATCCAGTCATGAAATTTCCTCGCTCCTAAATATTCCATAGTCAACTGTGAGCTGTATTATAAGAACGTGGAAGTGTTTGGGAACGACAGCAAATCAGCCACGAAGCGGTAGGCCACGTAAACTGATGGAGCGGGGTCAGCGGATACTGAGGCGCATAGTGCGAAGAGGTCGCCAACTTTCTGCAGAGTCAATCACTACAGACCTCCAAACTTCATGTGGCCTTCAGATTAGCTCAAGAACAGTGCGCAGAGAGCTTCATGGAATGGGTTTCCATGGCCGAGCAGCTGCATCCAAGCCATACATCACCAAGTGCAATGCAAAGCGTTGTATGCAGTGGTGTAAAGCACACCGCCACTGGACTCTAGAGCAGTGGAGACACGTTCTCTGGAGTGACGAATTGCGCTTCTCCATCTGGCAATCTGATGTACGAGTCTGGGTTTGGCGGTTGCCAGGAGAACGGTACTTGTCTGACTGCATTTTGCCAAGTGTAAAGTTTGGAGGGAGGATTATGGTGTGGGGTTGTTTTTCAGGAGCTGGGCTTGGCCCCTTAGTTCCAGTGAAAGGAACTCTGAATGCTTCAGCATACCAAGACATTTTGGACAATTTCATGCTCCCAACTTTGTGGGAACAGTTTGGAGCAGGCCCCTTCCTCTTCCAACATGACTGTGCACCAGTGCACAAAGCAAGGTCCATAAAGACATGGATGACAAAGTCTGGTGTGGATGAACTTGACTGGCCTGAACAGAGTCCTGACCTCAACCCGATAGAACACCTTTGGGATGAATTAGAGCGGAGACTGAGAGCCAGGCCTTCTCGTCCAACATCAGTGTGTGACCTCACAAATGCGCTTCTGGAAGAATGGTCAAAAATTCCAATAAACCCACTCCTAAACCTTGTGGACAGCCTTCCCAGAAGAGTTGAAGCTGTTATAGCTGCATAGGTGGATCGACGTCATATTGAACCCTATGGATTAGGAATGGGATGTCACTTAAATTCATACGCGTGTCAAGGCAGGTGAACGAATACTTTTGGCAATATAGTGTAGCTATGATCTCCATGTTGCATTGGATTGAGCCTATCTTTAAAGGAAGTCATAATTCAGGAGTATTAGATCAATGTCTTCTATTTTATAGGCGTTTGACAGCAGTCATCTTTCCATCTAGACTTTCCATAATTATATGCATACAAACCTTTATACATACAGATAAACACACATTCACGCATGCACGCATATTAATAATGTTATTAATCAGTTTTCAATAAGTTAAGAATTGAAAATAAAATAAAACAAGCAGTGCCATCTAAAAGCCTCTGAGTGTATTCATATCACCATTGTCTAAAAATCTCATTATGTTTATTTTAATTGGTGTTACTTTGTAGTACTTGTACTGTTATGGCTAGAAAGCAGAGACCTGGGTCACTTTGACCTCATTTAATTGGAACATTCTCTCTTTCTTTATAAAAATAGCTTGCGTGTAGAAGTCGGGTTCATTCTACTGGAGACAAACAGAAATATAAAGAAAGCGTTGTCAGATTGAGTAGAATTCATTGAAATGCTGCTTCTGTCTATAGAGGTTTTTTTTTCAGTAGAGCATTTTTAATCCCCCTGAGTAAAGGTTCAAAAATCTATAATAAATCCATTAAGTTCAATATAAAAACATATTTTCTCTAATAAAATGAGGATTTCCTGGATGTTTATCATTGCTTTATCTAAAGAAGCAACATATAAAATATTCATATTTAAAATATTCCCCAAAGTACTGTTTGCTGGAAGTTTATGAAACTTTGGTTTTTAATATGTTATTCAATTCATTCAATGTCTATACATATGTCTTTTTTCAACGTACAGTACAGTGAAAATGTTGAACAATGTCCTTGAAGTATAAATAATCCTTTCTTTCTAACACTAGCTTTCTAGGAGCCATCTTTACCTCCTACATGTAAGAAAAAAGGGTATATTAGAAAACCAGCATGTGTAATCTTACTGATATTGTTTAATATATAGTGCTGGTAATAAGTAATATAGAAATGAATCCATCAGTCACTCAGTGTTGCCATCCTACCCTATGTAGGATTGAAATTATTCATATTCAATGTTGTTGAGTGCATAGAAAATAAGAAACAGTCTACCATTGTCCAAGTCTTAAAATCAGCAAATTTTATATATGTGCAACTTTGTAACAATCGGTTGTTACACATAATGATTCCATGCTGTTACTGTGGGTTTGGAGAGCTCTGCACAATCCTTACTTCAATGACGAAATGAAGGGCTTGAATCAGTAGGAGAGAAATGGATTTATACAGTGGTTCAAATTATATTGCGCATGCCTATTTTAGTATCTTCGTGCCACAGTATCTATTCCTGTTTGCCCATTTGATTGCAAGTTAATTGGGAAATCTTAACCACTTCAAATCCAATAGCAGCTAAATACGATCTGCAAGGAACCTGTTGGTGCCTTGAAATCGAGTATAATCGATATAGAGCATTGCAAATGTTTTTTGTTTATTGCAAACAAAATTAAATTGCAAGCGGGCCCACCACATGCCCCTAACGTTTTAGCATTGCGGGAATGATACATTAGGGTTTGACTGCATTTGGGGTTAGGATTACTTTTAGTTTTAGGGCTACTGCTATTGTTAGGGTTATGTTAGGTTTAGTTTTGGGGTTATGGTTAAATTTACTTTTAGCATTACTGTTATGATGACTTTTAGGGCTAGGGTTAGATTTTGGCTTAAAGTTACATCTAGGGTTAGGTTTACTAGGGTCAAGGCTAGGATTAGGGTATCTTTTGAAGTTAGGATTACTTCTAGGTTTAGCGTTACTGCTAACGTTAGGATTAGGGTAAATTTGGGGTTAGAGTTAAATTTACTTTTACCATTACTGTTAGGATTACTTTTAGGGATAGGGTTAAATATTGTCTTAAGGTTACAGGATAGGGTTAAATATTGTCTAGGGTTAGGTTTACTAGGGTCAAGGGTAGGATTATGGTCACCTTTGGATTTAGGATTACTTTTATGATTAGGGTTACTGCTACAGTTTGGGTTAGGATTAGGGTTAGTTTTGGGTTTAGTGTTAAATTTACTTTTAGCATTTATGTTAGGACTTTTACGGCCAGGGTTAAATATTGTCTTAAGGTTACATCTAGAGTTAGGTTTACTACTAAGGGTCAAGGGTAGGATTGGGGTCGTTTTTGGAGTTAGGGTTACTTCTAGATTCAGGTTTTAATTTTACTTATAGGGTCAGGATTACTTCTACGGTTAGGGTTAGGATTAAGGTTAGTATGGAGTTAGGGCTAAATTTACTTTTAGCATTACTGTTAGGATTACTTTTAGGGCTATGGTTAAATCTTGGTTTACGGTTCCATCTAGGGTTAGGTTTACTTCTAGGGTCAATGATAGGATTAGGTTCACTTTTCAAGATAGGTTTACTTCTAAGTTTATCTTTTAATTTTACTTCTAGGGTTAGGGTTTCAGCTAAGGTTAGGAACGGGATTAGGGTTAGGGTTACATTTGGGGTTATGGTTAATCAGTATTATAATTATATTTTGAGTAAGGGTTGCTCCCAGGGTTAGGGTTATGATTAGGGAGAGATACATTAGGACCAGATTCATTCTAGGGTTAGAGCTAGGTTTACCTTTAGGGTCACATTTAGGGTTACGTTTAGGGTTTTGGGTTTAATTCTAGGGTCAGAGCTAGAGATACAGAGCTATTCAGAAAGAGGTGAAAACCTTGAGAATGACTGGAGAATTGAAAATTCTAAGTCAATATAGTCAAACTAGAAAAATTCTCCCATTTATCTCACTTTCCAAATTGGCTATTTGGTCTAGATTGTTCATTCTCCTGGCAATTCTCAAGTTTTTCACCTCTCTCTGAATAGCCCTGTTAGTTTTGTACAAAGAATTGCATTTTTTTCCAGTAAGCTGAATGATTAAAAAAATTTCCATCATTTTTGGATCAATTCGTAATCACTCATTTCTGTGATTCAGAATTTCGGACTCTCCTGAATCGGTATAATATTCATTTCTATGTACAAATTTGTAAAATCACACAACATGGTGTATGTACAGCTTTTAAGTCCTATTCATTCTAGTAGATGTTGTTAATATTTCACAATCACTTTTTGCTGAAAAAGATAATATAACCTTTTTTTAAAACATGGGATGCATAGTTAACACTTATATGGAGGTAAAATAGTAAATTTGCGACAGGATTTTTATTCTGGGATATGTGAGCGACTAAAAATACTGTACAATTGCTGATTTTTAATTTTCCGTCTGTTTAACATTTACTGAAATTTTTCTGAGGTGAAAGGTTCTAAACGCTGGACGGTGTGCATAAAATCTGCATTAGACTGGAGACTGAGGAGACACAGGTTCGAATACCTGCAAGAGCACTTCTCTAGTAGGGATGAGCTGTTCGGTTCGATCAGTTCGGAGTTCGAATCGAACATCGGCAGTTTGAAAGTTTGCGAACTTCGATCTTTTTGGCGTGTTCGGCTCGAGTTCGAAAAAAAAAAAATTTGAAAAAACTATAAAAAATGCTTAAAAAATACTAAAAAATCTAGAAATAAAGAGACTCTTTACTGCTGAATACTATAAGCAACGGTTTATTAGATATTGAATTAAAAACTAATGTCTAGGTGCAAAGATTCTCACCTCTAACTGACCTGTGTTCTCAAACGGCGTAAACAACAGGTGTTTAATTAGCGTTTGAAAGTAACATGTGCTTCTAGTTAGTCCGGTCTCATGAATTTGATACATTGTATGCAGACTGGGAGTGCTAAGTGTCGTGTGTGGGTCTGTGATGGCAATATTTCCATACATCCTACAAATCCGCCATTTCACGGGCAGGTTATGGGGACCTCCTAGGCACGATATTTGAAGGAATTTTTCTTTTTTTATTTTTAATCCTTATTTCATGGAAAACTCGCTGTCCCTTTAAAAACGTTTTTTTTTTGTCCTTGTTTCCTGTCCTCCAGGGCACTACCTGGACCCCCATACACCTTTTATGGCAAATATCTAGCATACAGGGGCAAAAAAAGTATGTGAACCCTTTTGGATTACGTGGAGTTTTGCATGAATTGGTCATAAAATGTGCTCTGATCTTCATCTAAGTCACAACAATTTGAAAAACACAGTCTGCTTAAAATAATACAACACAAACATTATATGTTTTCATGTGTTTATTGAACATAGCATGTAAACATTCACAGTGCAGGGTGGAAAAAGTATATGAACCCCTAGTCTAATGACTTCTCCAAGAGCTAATTGGAGCCAGGAGCGAGCCAACCTTGAGTCCAATCAGTGTGATATTATTGGATGTGTTGCTGAAAGCTTTCCTGCCCTTTAAAAACACACCAGTTTTGGGTTTACTGGCTTCAAGAAGCACTGCCTGATGTGAACCATGCCTTTCAGAAAAGAGCTCTCAGAAGACCTACGATCAAGAATTGTTGACTTGCATGAAGCTGGAAAGGGTTACAAAAGTATCTCCAAAAGCCTTGATGTTCATGTGTCCACGGTAAAACAGACTGTCTACAAATGGAGAAAGTTCAGCACTGTTGCTACTCTACCTAGGTGTGGTCATCCTGTAAAGATGACTGCAAGAGCACAGCGCAGAATGCTTAATGAGGTAAAGAACACTAGAGTGTCAGCTAAAGACTTACAGAAATCTCTGGCACATGCTAACATTTTTGTTGACACATCTACAACAAGGAAAACATTAAACAAGAATGGAGTACATGGGAGGACACCACAGAGGAAGCCATTGCTGTCCAAAAAGAAAATTTCAGCACGTTTGAAGTTTGCAAAAGAGAACCTGGATGTTCCACAGCACTACTGGCAAAATATTCTGTGGACCGATGAAACCAAAATTGAGTTGTTTGGAAAAAACACACAACACTATGTGTGGAGAAAAAAAGGCACAGCACACCAACATCAAAACCTCATCCCCACTGTAAAACATGTCGGAGGGAGCATCATGGTTTAGGGCTGCTTTGCTGCCTCAGGGCCTGGACGAATTGTTGTCATTGATGGAAAAATGAATTCCAGAGTTTATCAAGACATTTTGCAGGAAAACGTAGGACCATCTGTCTGCCAACTGAAGCTCCACAGAGGATGGGAGATGCAACAGGACAATGACCCAAAGCATACAACTAATTCAACAAAAGAATGGCTTCAACAAAACAAAATACGCCTTCTGGAGTGGCCCAGTCAGAGTCCTGACCTCAACCCGATTGAAATGCTGTGGCATGACCTTAAGAGAGCGATTCACACCAGACATCCCAAGAATATTGCTACACTGAAACAGTTTTGTGAAGAGGAGTGTTCCAAAATTACTTCAGATCGTTGTGCAGGTCTGATCTGCAACTACAGTAAACGTTTGGTTGAGGTTATTGCTGCCAAAGGAGGGTCAACCAATTATTAAGTCCAAAGGTTCACATACTTTTACCACCCTGCACTGTGAATGTTTACATGTTCTGTTCAATAAAAATATGAAAACATATAATGTTTGTGTTGTATTATTTTAAGCAGACTGTGTTTTTCAAATTGTTGTGACTTAGATGAAGATCAGAGCACATTTTATGTCCAATTCATGCAAAACTCCACGTAATCCCAAAGGATTCACATACTTTTTCTTGCCACTGTATATGCCCTCTTGGAGGGCACTCTAAAATCGAACTTTGAGTCCCATTGACTTGTATTGAGTTCGTGTTCAAGTTCGAATTCGAACTTTTGAGAAGTTCGAGTTCGAATGCGAACCGAACTTGGGGGTGTTCGGCTTACCCTATTCTCTAGTAAGTGTCCTTGGGCAAGGCACCTAATGGTACTTACTCGCCACCCAGGACATACTTGAAAATGAGAGAA
Organism: Leptobrachium leishanense; assembly: GCA_009667805.1. Lineage (NCBI taxonomy): Eukaryota > Metazoa > Chordata > Amphibia > Anura > Megophryidae > Leptobrachium > Leptobrachium leishanense. The sequence continues at coordinate 483,113,031 of CM019063.1, read as the reverse complement.
ATCTCAGTGTATCCTTCCTGGTAAAATACTTTCTCAAAAATAATTTTTTTTTATTGGCATACCGGCAGAAATCCCTTTTTGTCAAATACCGAAAATGTGATAAAGATAGATAATAGAATGTTGAGATCTCCTGCTTATGGGAATTTGTATTGATCATAATGAGAGTATGAGCAATGCAGCTTCTACAAAATACCAAGAGAATATAAAAATAATATTTGTATGTGGCATAATGTCTGTATATGGACATTACAGTAACACCTTGTATCTGTACCATACAGGGATTTTCAGCAATGATAACAATTTGAATATTGTGTATGTACAGTAGTGAGCATTCCCAGAGCTCTCCCTGTATTCTGACCACTCCGTGGCTGTTATAGCACACCAGTAAAGTTTTGTAGGACTTTTTGTTATAGCGAGGGTGGGACCTGCTCCTTGCCTCTTTTTTTTTTTTACATTAATACAGGATAATAGGAGTGAGATCTCACAAATTTCTCCAAGAAAAATACAGTTTACTTCGAAAAGGTATGTAAATGAGGCTTTTTTATGCTTACCGTATATACTCGCGTATAAGCCGAGTTTTTTTACTTAGATTTAGAGTAAAAAAACCGCGATTCGGCTTATACGCGAGCCCGTCCGTGTTGAAGGGGATGCAGCTGCGTGCAGGCGCAGCCGGTCACGTGGTCTGGCTAATCAGGTGGTACTGAGTCTCTGTACCACCTGACTGGCCAGACCGCGTGACCTGCGCACACACGCAGCCGCATCCCCTTCAACACGGACGGACTCACGCTGGTCAGGACCAGGCAGGCACTCCTGCTGCCCGGCATCTGGGCCCCCTCAACCCCTGCTGGATCCGGAGCTGGGGCAAGTATCTATGTGAGAGCTGGCTGCCGCTGGGGCAATATCCAGGTGAGAGCTGGGGCAAATACATGAGCTGGGGGCAAATCCATGTGTGAGCTGGGGCATATCCATGAGCTGGGGCAAATCCATGTGTGAGCTGGGGCATATCCATGAGCTGGGGGCAAATCCATGAGCTGGGGGCAAATCCATGAGCTGGGGCAAATCCATGAGCTGGGGCAAATCCATGAGCTGGGGCAAATCCATTGTTTGAGCTGGGGCAAATCCATTGTTTGAGCTGGGGCAATATCCATGTGTGAGCTTTGGGCAATATCCCACTTAGGCTTATACGCGAGTCAATAAGTTTTCACAGGTTTTTTGGGAAAAAGTAGGGGGGTCGGCTTATACACGGGTCGGTTTATACCCGAGTATATACGGTATTTCCATTTTTTTTCTTTGTATCACATTGCAAAACCGTGCATCCTTTTGGGATCGAATGGGTTAAACCCAACTTCCTCTTGAAAATCATTACCAAAATTTAATTTATAATGATTGGGAACATCTCAGCAAGGGTTTATATGAGTAAAAATTGCTTCATCTAATCCGTATTGGTGACCTGGCAAGGGCATGGTAGGACAATGCTGAATAAAAAGCCTGACTGACAACCACTCCAGTATTCAGAGGCCTTTAAAATGCAATTTGTAATTAATTCCTAAAGACACAAAAGCAACCAGATAATTGGTTTTAGAATTGGTATGTTTGTTTAACAAAGCCAATTATATGAAATTGTTTATAAAAGGTGGTTTATTCTGCAGGCTACTTGTGATATTTTCTATTCATTGTAAAGCATTACAATTGTGACTATAGAGAGCTTAAGCACATGCTAAATCAAAGTAATAGCTTGTATACGTCTTAATTTATAAAGGCAAAAAGCATCTGCATACAAAAATATCTGTCTGTCTGTCTGTTTATATAACTGTATATCCTGTTATCATGTGTACATCCAAACTACTTTAAAAACCTTGAGTAGATTTGGCTATCTCTCTCTCTCCATCTATCTCTATCTCTATCTAATCTATCGATCCATCTATCATTATTTATTTAATTCTAAAGTATTTGACCAGGAAGGATACAATGAGATTTCTCTCATTTTCAAGTATGTCCTTGGTATATATTTATCTGTCTATCCATCTATCTGTGTGTATCTCTCTATCCATCAATCTCAAATCTATCTATCTGTATTTATCCATCTATCTCTATAGCTATCTGTATTTATCCATTTATCTATCTATATCTATCTATGTCTAATCTATCTATCATTATATTTGTCTGTCTATCCATCTATCTCTAAACTAAATATCTATACATCTATAATTATTTATTTATTTATTAAGTATTTGACCAGGAAGGATACATTGAGATTTCTCTCATTTTTAAGTATGTCCTGGGTATATATTTATCTGTCTATCCATCTATCTGTGTGTATCTCTCTATCCATCAATCTCTAAACTATCTATCTATCTGTCTGTCTGTCTGTATTTATCAATCTATCTATCTCTATATCTATCTGTATTTATCAATTTATCCATCTATATACTGTATATCTATAATCTAATCTATCTATCTACCATTATATTTATCTATCTATGCATCTATCTCTAATCTATCTGTATTTATCCATCTATATATCTGTCTATCTACTTTATCTATCATAGTTTCTTTCTTTCTCTTTGATATTGCTCTATCTATCTAGCTATCTATCTACAGTATATATATATCGTTCTTTTTATCTATACTTTTTATCTGTCTCTCTTTCTATCATCGATCTCTCTCTAACATGTATGTATTTATCTATTTATTTGCCTATCTACCTTTATGTGAAAAAAATAAATTTGCATGGTGCGCACGCCTTTAGGCTGGCGGCACACTAGCAAACATTTTGCGTCCGTCTGACGTACTGTTTGCCGTCCGTCGTAGCTTTATAAAGGAGTCAATTAAACACACCACACAAAGTTCCTGCGCACTTGTTCACGGACGGGCAAAGCATAACGCCACGGACGCAAAAATAACATCGACGTTATAAAGCTAAACGGACGCAAAAACAACGCTGCCATGTATTTTCCTAGGGTGTGGAGACGTCAGACATTACGGACGCACTTTATGCAGTACTCACAGTATCTTCCGTGAAAAAGTGCGTCCGTAATGGACGCAGTACAGTGTGCTCGTGTGCCGGCTACCTTAGACTGATCCAATAGCAGGTTCGACACTTGGAACATATAGTAATCCAAAATTTTTTATAGAATAAAGTGAAAGCCAATCACATTGCCAGGAAGTTTTACAGTATGTAGAATCGAGAGCCTTTATCAAACTGACCGTGGACGTGTGATTGGCTTTCACTTGATTACGTCACCTGGCTGTGTTTGCTTCTATCTATCTATCTATCTATCTATTTATCTATATATCTGTCTATCTATCTCTCTATATATAATCTATCTATCTATCTATATATAATCTATCTATCTATCTATATATATATATCTATCTATCTGTATGTCTATCTATATATCATCTATCTATCTATCTATCTATCTATAATCTATCTATCTATCTATAATCTATCTATCTATATATAATCTATCTATCTGTATGTCTATCTATATATGATCTATCTATCTATCTATAATCTATCTATCTATATATAATCTATCTATCTATCTATCTATATATAATCTATCTATCTGTATGTCTATCTATATATCATCTATCTATCTATCTATCTATCTATATATAATCTATCTGTCTGTCTATCTATATATAATATATCTATCTGTCTGTCTATCTATATATATTCTATCTATCTATCTATCTATCTATCTATATATAATCTATCTGTCTCACTATCTATCCATCTGTCTATCTATATATCATCTATCTATCTATAATCTATCTATCTATATATAATCTATCTATCTGTCTATCTATATATTATCTATCTGTCTGTCTATCTATATATAATCTATCTATCTGTCTGTCTATCTATCTATATATAATCTATCTATCTATACATAATCTATCTATCTGTCTATCTATCTATAATCTATCTATCTATACATAATCTATCTATCTGTCTATCTATCTATATATAATCTATCTATCTATATATAATCTATCTGTCTGTCTATCTATCTATATATAATCTATCTATATATAATCTATCTGTCTATCTATCTATAATCTATCTATATGTACATAATCTATCTATCTGTCTATCTATCTATATATAATCTATCTGTCTGTCTATCTATCTATATATAATCTATCTATATATAATCTATCTATCTGTCTATATATCTATAATCTATCTATATGTACATAATCTATCTATCTGTCTATCTATCTATATATAATCTATCTGTCTGTCTATCTATCTATATATAATCTATCTGTCTGTCTATCTATCTATATATAATCTATCTATATATAATCTATCTATCTGTCTATCTATCTATAATCTATCTATCTATACATAATCTATCTATCTGTCTATCTATCTATATATAATCTATCTGTCTGTCTATCTATCTATATATAATCTATCTATCTGTCTATCTATCTATATATAATCTATCTATCTATACATAATCTATCTGTCTGTCTATCTATCTATATATAATCTATCTATCTGTCTATCTATCTATATATAATCTATCTATCTATACATAATCTATCTGTCTATCTATAATCTATCTATCTATACATAATCTATCTATCTGTCTATCTATCTATATATTATATATCTATCTATATATAATCTATCTGTCTATCTATCTATATATAATTTATCTATCTATCTATATATAATCTGTCTGTCTATCTATCTATATATAATCTATCTATCTATATATAATCTATCTGTCTGTCTATCTACTGTATCTATCTATCTATACATAATCTATCTATCTGTCTATCTATCTATATATATATTCTATGTATCTGTCTGTCTAGCTGTCTAGCTGTCTATCTATCTGTCTATCTATCTATCTATCTATCTCTCTATAGCTATCTATCTATCTATCTATCTATCTATCTATCTATCTATCTATCTATCTATCTATCTATCTATCTAATCTAGCTATCTATTTTATCTATCATAGTTTCTTTCTCTTTGATATTCCTCAGTCTGTTTCTTACAGCTGTTGGGTAATAATTTATTAAAAAAATGCCTTTGAATGCATCCTTATTTATTAATTTATTTATTTTTGTTACAGCGGAAAGCCTAAAATAAGAAACAGCGGGTTTTATTAGAAGCAGGAAAGAGGATCATAACGTTATAGGTTTTGCTATGTCTGACATAGCAGTCAATTTATTAACCAAGCAAAATATGGTGCACTTCCAGAATGATTTAATTTATTGAGATTGTCACGCTGCCTGGTTCAATTAAAGGTCACCATTATTCAATTTTATGCATCTAGCTGTTTCATATAACTTATTGCTTCATCTTCAATGCTTCAACCTAGTTATATTTGCAGTGTGAGTTACAGAGAGATCAGTGCAGGGTATACACGCACAGCAGTATATTTTAATCGGGTGTTAATAATGGAAGATATATACTGTTTGCATTTTAATATTGCAATCCTCTACCTCATATCACGTTCATAAATATTAAAATTCAAGTCATGTATTGTTTATTAGCCAAACCCAGAATAAAAAGAACCCACAGCATAATAATATCAGACCTTTTGCTCTTTAGGATACTTTACTTTATCATCACTAAGAATAAAAGAAAATGAGTACAACTCGTGTAGTCCCTGAGTAATCCCTACAGGATGTGTAGCGTCCCTAATTCACTAATATAAATCAACGCGGTTCTTTTATTCCGAGACCTACAATGCACATTTATAATCTGGCTGACTAAAGGGGTTATTCAAAGAACACCGACTTGGCCACGGAATTGCACCGAATAGTGAATTTCCCCGTGTGGTGCAATTTGGTGGCCATTCGGTTATTCAAAGAGTTGGCAATTCACCAAATATTGGCAAATTGCCAGCGAAATAGGGTAACCTTCTGCGGCAGCAAAATCTCTATAGAGAAGCAATAGTTAATCTATTCAGAGAACAACGAACAGCAGTGAAAAGTTGCCGAAATGCCCTGATGTTCGGTGGTTTCATTCGACAGGTTTAATCAAGCGATTCCCATAGGTTTCAATGTAAAAATAATTCTCAGTTTTCAACTATTTTTTCTTTTCGTTTGCAGCAAAAAATAATAATTCAAAAGGTGTTTTTTATGTATAAGACCTTTTTATTATTATTCATAGGACCTCATATATTATTTTCATGCATTTTCAAGCAGTGTTTTTTTGCAAACGCCTTTTAAAAGTTTTTTTTATAATTACCACTGTTTGGCAGCTGATCAGCATTTTTTTGAATGATTTAGTGGTCTGTTCGGCAGACCATTGGATGCATTCAGCGATTGTTCGGTGGGTTATGTGATCGGTTAAGCGGTTTTGCACCGGTTTGAGGATGTGTTCGGCGGTTTTTCTGATCGATTCAGTGTTTTTTTCGGATCGACTCAGCGGTTTTTCGATTCATTCGGTGGCTTTGCGACAGTTCGAAAATGCATTCGGTGGGTTGACTCGCCGCACTTCGGGGACCCTGCAGTGATTGCTGAATTCACTGCAGGGTCGGCGAATTTAACTCACCGAAGTGTGGCAAGCAGGAGAGCACTGAAATATCTGTGACATTTCGGTGCTCTCTGTTTAACCTGTTTTATATAAAACAAAATACAGAATTCAGCATCTTCCATGAATTCCAGGAATCAGCAGTTGTGACCCTCCAGCTGTTTTGGAACTAAATCTCTCATGATTCTCAGCCATTTATTAGGTTGGATGAGCATCATGGGGGATGTAATTCCACTACATCTGGAGAGACCCTTAAACTAAAGATTACATATCATAAATATAAAAAAAAAGGCATTCCATCACTTCATATGGTCATTCAGTTTAAGGAACAGACCAAATTCCAGAATAACCATATATCTTTAGAATTCATTATGGTACATATAGCATGTTACAGTGGAAGGAGTCTGTATGTCTTTGTACACATTCAGGGTTAATCAAAGAGCTCCGAATTGCTGGCAAAAAGGTAACTGAATGCTGAAATTCAGCGTTCGGTTACTTTTCTTGGCCATTCGGCTATTCAGAGAGCAGGCAGTTCACCAGATGTTGGCGAATTGCCTGCACATACGGTGCCTGTTCGGTGCCTGTTCGAGGGCAGTGAAATCCCCTTAGCTTCGTCTATTCAGAGAACAAAAAACAGCAGTGAAAAGTTGCCGAAATGCCCTGTCATTCTGTGGTTTCATTCGACAGGTTTATTCAGGCGAATCCCATAGGCTTCAATGTTAAAAATATTCCCGTTTTAATGCAATATCTAATAAACCGTTTATTATCATATTATGCTGTAAAAATTCTCTTTATCTTTAGATTTTTTAGGATCTTTTAAGCATTTTTCGGGATTTTTTTTGGAAACATTTTTTTTCCGATTTTTTTTCTTTCCTTTTTAAACGTTTTATTCTTTTCTGTAACAGCCCTTTTTATTATCATTCCTTGGACCTCATATGTAAATTTCAGACATTTTCGCTCAGTAGTTTCTTTGCAAACAGCGTTTCACTTTTCAAACATTCAAGCGTACAGTTTTTTTTTTCACTCCATTCGCCTGCAGTGTCGGGTTTTGTTCCGGCGGCTGCTCTGCGCACTGATCGGCTCCTGCTCGGGTTTCTCCAGCGTGTTCGGCGGTTTTAATCCAGATGTTTTTGCTGGTTTCGGTGTGCATTCGCCTGGGTTTTCGTCGGGTTTGCGACGGCTTTTCCCTGCACTACGACGGCCCTGTGGTGCTTACTGAATACACCACAGGGTCGCCGAAATGGGATCGCCGAATCGCCCTGAATTGAAGAAAATGAAAAGTCAAGGAACGTGCGGTGACTTTTCGATTCTCTTTGAATAACCCTGATTGTTGCTTATATGTAGAAAAACCTGCATATCCCTTAGTAGACTACAAGGCACTACCAGTGCATAGTCTCACTGCCAGCTTAGACAGATATTCTACTAATCGTAAAAGAATATTCCTATACTGCACTTTAAATATATTCTATCCACCATCTATCCTATACTATCTACCAATATTCTATTACCAGCATTCATTGTGATTCTCTTTACAGCATTGCAGTCTGCCCAAATACCGTAATAACATTTTCAACTTTTTCGTTTAGTTCCCTGCAATCTCTGCTTGATTTCTCATGTCCTCAGCCTCCCTCCCCCTTTATCCTCAACGTTGAACAAAATGTCAGAAAGTCCATGTGAAATAGACAGGTTGTTTGCAGACTCCTACACTTTACAGGATTAGATCCTTGTAAGAAATAAGTAAATAGTTTCCGCTGCTAAGATGCTTCTCTTACCAGACTGGCTTCGAAAAGACTTATTAAAAAAACAAGACTAACCCTTTAAGTGATAAATATAACTATTCTCCACTGTGACTTATAGGTAACAAATACTGATGACCTATAGAAATAATAGAAAGATCCCTGTTATGCTAAAAGAAATCGGGTAACACTAGCAAAAGTGCTCCCCAACACTCAGAAAGAATATAAAGTACAGAAAAAGTGACGACACACATGGAATCACCCCAAAATGGACATAAGTTATATATTGTAGACAATGGTAAAGGCGTAACTCCAGAGGTCGAGATCCTCAATGCCTCAAAAAACGAAGAAACATAAAGCAAACGACAATAGAGTAGTATAGTAAATACACCAAACCAGAGAGAATAGATAGATATTTCACACTCACATACTGCAGAGCTTGAGGCTCTTCCACTTGCATTTTCTGGGTAATTACGGGGTTGCCCATATGCCGCAGACTCACGATATCAGAGGTCTCTCGTCTTTAAGATAAAAACAATAGGGAATACATAGTGCAGCGTGATTGGAATGAGAGTAAGAAAGTAGATCCCAGACTACTCACTCAGATAGATCCTACTGTTTGGCTCAATAAAAAACACCTGCGGGTTGGAGGTATAAGGCTCAACCTGTGAAAAAAAGGGTCCAATTGGATGTTTCACTCCTCAGAAGTGTATAAAATACAAGCAATAAAAGTATATATATACAGTATATATATAAAAAAAGTATATAAATAATTTAATGTCTATAAAACAAAGAACTAAAACCAATGAAACCGGCAATATTAACCCCTTAAGGAGCAAGGGTCTTTAAAGTCAATGCACTTATGACGGAACAGTTACATCATTGGTCCTTAAGGGGTTAAATAAAGAATAAAAGGAAAAAGGTCATCAGACACGTCTCGCCCTTACAGAAATGGGCTTCATCAGTGGTTCAGCATACAATATGCAGGGCTCAAAATTTCAAGTCCGAAGCTACTAACCAGGCCGTAAGAGTTACTTGCCACCAGTTGCTCCACCTAACCCCTACCCAGCCCTTAACTCTGCCCCTAAACACACACCCTTAAATTATCTTATCAAATTACACTGTTAAAGGTTTTATTTAGAGTAAAATTACAAAAATAACATTAATACCCAGACATCAAACTCCAGATACATGTATACCCAGTCATCAGATCCCAGATACATGTATACCCAGACATCAGATCCCAGATACATGTATACCCTGTTATCAGACCCCAGTGTGAGCAGAGCGAGGAGGCAGGAAAGCTGCTCTCCACCCCCATGCCAGTGACAGAGATGAGCTGGGTCAGGTTAGGCAGCTGATCCCTGCATCGTGCAGCCTGGGGAAGGGGGGTCTGCACGGTGGCACCGCTGGAAAACATAGCACAAAATAATTTATTGTGTTGCCTGTGTGTGAATTTCCATCCAAATGCGAGTAGGCGAGTGGAAATTTTGAGCCCTGCAATATGTATAATGTGTAACAAATATTGATGGACAGAAAGGGTCAGAAGAGTATAAAGTAGCTCCGTAGGTCACAAGACAAGCCTTATCTTCTTTTAGAACAGTTCTAAAATATACCATGTATGTCCTGGCCCTCATAAAATGATTATAATACCTATGTTACCAGATGGTTAATCATTTCTATTCTAATCTATTTAATAAATTGACAATTCGATAAATTGCGGGCGAATATTTATGGAAAAGCTGATGTTGTTTTCTTCCTATATTTTAATACAGAGCTAGACAGCCACTTTAGATATTCAGGGTTTGGGATATACAGCCATTCCTATCAATTCAGCAGTTTTATGAGGTGTTTTAGGGTAATAAGTCACATTTTAAGAAGTTCCTACGCTAGTAAAATTATTTTAGTCATAAAGAAGCTTAAGAACAACAACCTCCGCGAAGATAACATAATTACAGAACCTTCCCTTGAATATAAAATGTACCACAGGGTTTTTTTTTTATTACAACCTTGCTTACCATGCTATGATAGATGTGAAAGGATTTACCACATACTAGCAAAAATAATTTAAAATTCTGATCCATATTGTGTACTCAATATATTCCATAAATCCTCCTGTATTTACCTTGACAAATATGTCTTTATAGCTCCACAATGAATGCCACTGGCTGCTCCTTAAAGTAATGCCTTCTCAGAAGCATTAACCTCTTCACTGCCAGGTGGTTTTCAAAGCAGCATATCTTTTTTTTTATTCCCCTCCTTTATATATTCAAAAGAAACAGCTCTCCGAGTTAAAAAATAATGATATTGACATCAGTAAACAATATTTTAAATGGAGATTTCTTCATAATATGAAACATGGCCATATTCCTGATCCCGATCGTCTCATGTGACATATTTCCTTCTCCTGCTGTAATCTCTTGCACTGCAAAATAATCTCCAGGTCACTTTAATGTTGAATATTGTTGTCTTTATTACTTATTTATAATATATAAAATAATTGTCCCACTTTTACAGCTTATATATACAGTAGGTTCCGTTACAAGATGTGATCACATGATGCATAAGCAGGCCGCAAACATTAATGTTCCCATTTAGGGCCCTAGTACAATCTTAACGCTAGTGTTAGCTCTCAGATATGTGAGTGTTAACTCTAGGTTAAGTGACTTTAACGCATGCTCCCCCATATTACATCCCTAACACTAACGGGTTAAAAAATCCGTTACCGCATCAGGGACTGCGCTGGAATGCACGAGCTTACTGTACTTTACACTGCCTACTCTTAACGTGTGGAGAGTAATCACTGATTACCGTTACGATTACACAGTCCTAACGCTAATTACTGCACCGCCGTGGTAACCAAAAAGTTAACCACAGTTAGAAACTGGTGCTAACTGATACCGCTCCTGCAGAATCATTTAGCACCAGCTAAACCCCCCTCCCAAAAATCAGATACTCACTTCTCATCTAGCGATGCGAATGGTGGCCCGATCTGCTGTTTCTGGCCACCAGGAGCAGAGTGAGACTGGGGACAAATAGTCCAGTGTTTCGCCACACACTTTGTGAGTGTTTACTGCTCTCGTGAAATCGTGCAGGGCCGCGGAGTGTTAAAAGTCTCCGTACTGCAAATAATTAAATTTGTCATTGCAGCCGCCATTTAAACATCACAGCAATTCAGAGAACTGCTTCACAGAACTCATGCGATGCAGTTCTTGGAATTGCTGTGATGTGTAAATGGCCTCTGCAATAATAAACTTTATTATTTGCAAAACGGAGGCTCTTAATCAAATTTTATGCCCTCCACCACAACTTAAATAAATATACAGTGTGTGTATATGTATATATATATATATATATATGTATATATATATATATATTATATATATATATGTATATGTTAGATTAGGTAGGCCGTGTTAGTCCAGATGCCAAAATCACAAGTATAGCAGTAGTGGGGATTCCTTTTTTATTGGACTAACATTACAAAGACAAGCTTTCGAGAGTATAACGCTCTTCCTCAGGTCTGGACTCTAAACTGAGCAATACCATAGAATTGTACATTAAGACATTAAGGGTCACATGGGTGGGGGGTTAGATGTCGTAAATAGTGAGAGTCAAATGGTATGGTCAAAACTGGGAAAATGTTATTCTTCAATTCAAGTCGACGTTTCAGTCCATGATGGACTTTTATCAGAATAAAAGTCCAGCATGGGCTGAAACGTCGACTTGAATTGAGGAATAAAATGATTACCATATTGGCACAAGTCTTCAGAGTGCGTTTACTACTTACTTCCTAGAGTTATGTCTCTTGCGGTATAGCGGCACTGGAGCACGGAAAGAATATTATAATCAAGGTTGAACACCAGGCTCCTGTTGGTTTACATATACAAATATATATATATAACTCCCCAGAGTATAGCAGTGCATGGTGATCCCCTTTTTTAATGGACTAATGTTAGATTTAAAAGACAAGCTTTTGAGAGTCTCCTCTCTTCCGCGGTCTTGATGCTAAACTGACCAAAATCATAGAATTGAACAATAAAGAGCCAGGCAGAAGGGGGGGGGTGTTGTAAATACTAATAATAGAGTTGTATGGTCAAGCAAGGTAAACAAACAGAGGATAAAAAGGGGCCTATGATCTGTCCTGTTTGTTTAACTTACTTGATCATACGACTCCACTATTAGTATTTACAACACCCCCTCCCCCTTCTGCCTGGCTCTTTATTGTTCAACTCTATGATTTTGGTTAGTTTAGCATCAAGACCTGAGATAGAGAGGAGACTCTCGAAAGCTTGTCTTTTAGGCTAATGTCAGACGAACGCAGTGATCACGGAGCACAGTTTAACGTCCGTCGTAGCATAGAATCATGAGCAATAGAGACCCACACACGAAGTACGTGCGCAGTTCACGTGGCAAACGGCGCAAGTTAGGCAAGAATGTAAAACCGCAACCACGGATGAGCAGAGTGCGCCACGTCCGCGTAGCGTTCTGTGTGAGTGACGAGATGTCGTCAGACGCAGCGCATTTGCGACGTCCTTTTCATATCCTTTTCAAATTTTTATTATTTTTCAGATTAATTTTATTTCCCATAGTCCCCTTTTTTTTTCTACGTCCGTCAAAAAAAACGGATCGTGTGTCTACAGTATCTTCCATCAGTATGTCTGTCCGTTATGCACGCACGCAGAGTGCGCTCAGACTGCGTTTATCTGACATTAGCCTAAAATGTAACGTTAGTCCAATAAAAAAGGTGTCACTACGCACTAGTATACTCTGGTGATTTTGGCATCTGGACTAACACGGCTTACCAAATCTACACTAATATATACATAATGTTGCAAAATTCATACTTGCCCTCTCACCCAGGATGAGTTTAAATTCATGTAGGATGAGGGGAAATTCTGCCCTATACAAAGTTTTTCCTCTCTGTCTCTCTTTCCTTTTCATATAGGGAAGTCTGGAACCAGACAGGTGGATTGATGACACTAAAACGCAAGATATAAGACAGATATATAGGAATATTTAACATTGTCCTTTTTTGCGTGTTTTGATACATCATATTTAATTCCATAAAGACTAACTGTCCATTTGCTACGCACATTTCTATGTGACCCTATTAGTGCCACAGACAGCTAAAATGTGCTTCCTAATAGTAACACTACTAATCAGAATTGAAGGAAAAGTAGGGAAATGATGAAATAATAAACCTAGTCGATAGTGGAAAATATCACAATAGAACTTTATGAAACAGTAATTATATTTATGAATTACTTTATATCATTTTGTTAAGTAATTGTTTATTTTTCTGATATATTTTCTATTTTTGTCAACTACATGATCAGGAATAAAATAAATGAAACACAATAAGCATTTATTCGATGAACAAATGAATAAAGGCACAATATCATTAGTGTTCTATAACGCTAAATGAAGAGTAGGAGCAGTATAAAATAAGCTGTGCACCAGTTTCAGTGATACATCAACAGGATGCGAACTACCTGACCCACCATCAAATCGAGTTATTGAACCAAAGCATCGTTCCTTTCTTCCATTTCTACATCTTTTCATAATGTGAGCCTTTATATCAGGTCCACCAAATGCATGTGCATTGTTGAATGTATTCTTAAACACCTTTCCAGACTCTCAATATACCTAATATATGCTATTATTATCTATTGCACAACAACGCTTCTTATTTTCTTTGATTCAGACAGTGGGTCTCCTAGCAATGTGTTGCGTTCAAGGCTGTTCATCATGTTGCTATTTGATCAGCCATCACGTTGGCTCTGATTTTAGCACTTTTCTTGTAAATGAATCAGAGGAGTGACATACGGTTTAGCAAGCATTCCTCATGATGCGTGTGCTCTACGACATCTGTCTTAACAGAGAGACCATGCTCAATGCGGCCGGTCAAGTAATCTAGGCTCTTTATTTTATCAAGGAATTTATATTCCACATCCAAAATCTTTGTGAATTATTATTTATAGTAATAGCGATTGACCAAAACATACTTTCTGCCGAGATTGTTGCGGAATTGTAGGTGGAATTGTGTATCATAATACATGCTTAATGTATGCACATATTCAGCGCTCTGTCATGTTCTTCTATGATGACTGGACTCTATCCTGCACGTCCACGCTTGACATGTCAATCCTACAAGCTGTGACTTGGGTACTTACAGATCCCTGTGCCGTAGTCCCATAAATCAAGAATCATTGTGTTGTGTCATAACCAGACAGGAGACAATCTTACTACTGCAAAATATGATTGGTTATGATTTATTGGTTATGTTTTAAATGCTTTTTCTAAATGTTTATGCTACTTATAAATGTTTACAAGGTCTAGAGGGGTCAGACTGTCCATAAGGGTGTTTGCAATATATATTATATCCTGTTGAAAGCTCTACTGGTGAGTGGAAATTTCAATTTTTCAAAATCAGTATTTAATAAAAATGCATTTTGTAATGATCTAGGACAGTTGCTCCCAACCGCAGTCCTCAAGTACCCCCAACAGGGCAGGTTTTAAGGATCACCTTGGGGAAATGCAAACTGAATCCTTTAATCACTGAGCAGCAAATCATATCACCTGTGCTGTGCTTTGGATTTCTAGAAAACCTGGCCTGTTGAGGGTACTTGAGGACCGGGGTTGGGAACCACTGATCTAGGCTCTCATTATTATATATATATATATATAACTTCAAGACCTGAGGAAGAGAGGAGACTCTCGAAAGCTTGTCTTTTTTTAATGTAATGATAGTCCAATAAAAGAGGTATCACTACATACTGCTATACTCTGGTGATTTCGGCATCTGGACAAACACGGCTTAATAAATCTATACTAATATATATATATATAAATGAAAATGATCACATATTTTAACACTATAAATGCTGGACTCAATGTCGATTCTGGATTTTTAACCCACTATCATATCGTCACATAACATTCTAAATTCTGGCTGATGTTTTGATTTTTCTTGGTTTCCTTTTTTTTTTCATGTCTCTTTCAGCCTTCACTGTTTTGTGTTTTTGGTTTTCTTCTTTTTTCCTTTTTTTCCTTTTTTCATTCTAGGTTGTATGATCTTATCTCTGTTGTTTTATTATGGGCCCAGGATCACTCATTCATTTATTTTCCCATTTTGAACATACCATTTGACTCCTACTTTTTACGACATCTAACCCCCCACCCATGTGACCCTTAATGTCCTAATGTTCAATTCTAGGAACTGATCAGTAAAGCATCCAGACCTGAGGAAGAGAGTAATACTCTCAAAAGCTTGTCTTTTAAATGTAACATTAGTCCAATAAAAAAGGTATCACTACCTACTGCTATACTCGTGATTTTGGCATCTGGACTAACACGGCCTATCGAATTTATATAAATGTATTTATTTATAAAGCGTTTTACCAGGACGAATACATTGAGGTTTCTCTCCTTTTCACGTATGTCCTGGGTTCAAGAACATTGAATTGTTACAGTCGTTACAGAAATACAAAGCAATAAAATGCAAGATATTAAAAACACAAATATACAGATTAACACAGAAAATAAATATGTAGGAAATATAGTCACTATGTCACATGTTTACAGATGCATTCTGTATTGAGGTATATTAATAGAGATCTCTTAAGGGACTTTAGACTGGGGGAGATTTGATGGAGTGATGAGGGGAAGCTGCTGGGGGAATCAGTCTATTCAGGTAGGGTGGTATATATCTATTTTTTTGCCCTCCACCACAATTTAAATGAGTATTGATTTGCCCTAGGGGCAGAGCATCAAACTGCAACTGATCACGGCACAAAGCGCATGTGCTACAATCCCCATTTGCAGCAAGGAACTCTGGGAAGGACATGCAAATATTGTCCGCAATGTCCTACTTTTTGCATCCTGGGTCTTTTTTAACACAGAACCCTCCTTGCCAGTGTCATGCCATCCTAGATGGCTTTTTTTGAGCAAAGGTCAGGTTATGCAACAAGCCACAGCCACTCCTGGATAGCTGTTTCGGGTTTATTATGCCCTCATCAGCAGGAGTTAGGCCGTAACTCGTTGCTATTTGATATATATATATATATATATATATAAGTTTATAATTGTAGATGTCATTTACACATGTCAGCAATTCAGAGGACTGTTACAGAGCTCATATGCTACAGTATATTCCCCATATGCAGCAAGGAACTCTGGCTAGGACATGCAAATGAGGTCTCCAATATCTCCAATATACATTTATATAAATATAGCACTTGTGATATGTATTATTTGTATAGAAACATAGATACATTGTCGGCAGATAAGAACCTTTCGGCCCATCTAGTCTGCCCAATTACATGGATACTTTACCTGGATTTATCTTTTGTTTAGGATAGCCTTATGCCTATCCCATGCCTGCTTAAATTCAATTACTGTTTTGGCCTCTACCACTTCTACTGGAAGACTGTTCCATGTATCCACCACCCTCTCAGTAAAATAATGCTTCCTGATGTTACTTTTAAACCTTTGCCCCTCTAATCTAAGACTATGTCCTCTTGTTTTGCTACTTTGTTTCGTTTTAAATATACTCCCTTCCTCTACCTTGTGGATTCCCTTTACGTATTTAAATGTTTCTATCATATCTCCTCTGTCTCGTCTTTTTTCCAAGTTTTTCCAAGTTTCCAAGTTTCACAGATCTCACTGGTTAGAGAGGGAGAGATATGGTATACTGACAATGCACGGGCGATTAAGACCGCACTCTGGCCTTCCAGCCCAATGGAATAAAATGCAACACACTTTTTTAATTGCTACCCTTACTATTTTATTTAAAGATGTTTTAAAATAAATAAATAAAAATTACCTTAAAACTCTGTCATTATTTAGCTCCTTAAAATCGTAATTTATCTATATCTACCTGAAGTCGACTTATACGCATGATTAATATAACCATATCTATTCTCCACAAGCTATTTTTTTTACTCCTTCATAAAATTCTAACAGTCATCTCCTCACTCTAGATTTACTGTTCAATCCAGTCTTCCAACCTATGTAAACCATCATAAACCCATGACACCTTTGACTGAAATATATAGGATCGATATAAAGTGCTTTTCCAATGAGTTTCCACCAGTAGACCACGATTTACGGGTTGCCTGGTTCTCTTCCCGTGGAATAAGCGAACCCGCGGCATTGGATCAGCCTGGCACACTGGAGTATACTTTTTTTAATACATAGTGAAATACATGTTCTTAAATCCCAGGAATAAAAATCACATTGTAATTATAAAATGTAATTCCTTTGGTGTCACTGAGATGCTTGTTAATGTGTGGAAAGGCAGAGTATTATTCAAACATGTGGATGTTTACACGCAATATTAAAGTCATGCATTATGTTGAAACGCTTTGAAATATTTATAAAAATACAGAGAAATTGATATTCACAGTCTCCCCCTTAGGATATATACATGGCAATAACAATATTCCACTGCCTTCACATTGTGAAAGTATCTTCCTCCATATCCCCTCTACAGATGCCAAATTTAACTCATTACACTCATCCCAATCTGTTATCTTCAAGGATATTATCTTGACACGCGGGGAATTGCTTTCCATCGTTGGGTTGTGTTGTGCTGCTGGATTGTTAACGCTGTTTTACATGATACCAAACATTCAGATTTAATCTATAACTAGAGCCTGATTTCCGTGCAACGTACATTGATTAGAAAGGACATATTGACTAATACTCTTACTGTTACCGTAGCATTGTTTAAAATGACAGGAATGCCGCAGTATTCTCTCCTCTTGCGCACCGCGTGGATTATACATTGTGACATACTCTGCGTTTACGGGCTTCTTCTTCCTCTTGCTATCAGGATTTCTTAAAGATTATTTGAAATCTAAACCTTCAGTGACTCCGATCCAGGACCCAAAAGGTTTGTACTGTCAGTTTTCTCAAACAAATCTCAGCGATATCGCTGAATATTACAAACACTGAATAATTCTGCAACGTATTCCCTACGTGGTAGTCTGTAATCTCTTAAGTATAAGCTAGAAGGCTGTATTAATATGTTTCATGGCTCATTTTTGTGGGTAAAAGCAAGTATTTAGTCAATAATGCGAAACGTGTTACGTTTACAGGCAAAAACTGATTGGAAAATTCATTAAAATAAGCGCATTGAACAGATGAGTGGTTACCTCCCAGTATGCATTTGGGAGACTCCGGAATAACCAATTTATTTAATTTGGCTAGGGAGCTCACAACCACAAGTCATAGCTTTGTGCATTGATGTTACATTATACCAGTTGAGCAGCCTTTATCCGGTATGCTCGGTGTCATGCCTAAGCCCTGGGAACCTGCTATGACCAGTCTGGCTTTCCATTCTCTGCCTGTCTGTATCACTCAAGGGTTAATTCCTGCCCTGATCTGGTGTGTGGTGTGCATAAAACCTGGACACACCCTTCTCTCAGGGCTCTCTCATTTTGTGTTCCCTGCCCTTTACTTGTGAGGTGTTGCGAGCCGCCTCTCCCTGAGTCTGTCTATTCCCTACATTCCTCTGTGCTGTTATTGCTATTCTAGTGTTCCTGATTTACCTGCCTGCGTTACATCTAGACCCTTTGCGAAGAGCTCCTGGTTCCAGGCCTGTGGATCTTGTCAGCAGTGGACACTGCATAGCCCACTATCCCTGGCATATCCAGACTACTCCTGTGGCTATCTGTGTTAAAGGTACCTTTTGTGAAGAGCTCCTGGATCCTACTTGTGGAGCATTACCTAGTCCACTATATCTGGTACAGCAGAAGAGACTACCTTTGTGCAGGACTTGTCTATTTGTTTTCAGTATTCTGCAAGTGTATATAAAACTGTTGCTGTGTGCTTACCTTGAGAATACACTTAATTACTTATACTGCTTCCTGTGTCTGCCTGATTTGCTCTCCCCCAGCGTCTGGGAAAATGAACATAAGGCCACGCCATGACTCCATCCTGGCGCGAGCCTGACATAATGAGAGAGCCAAAAACCAGGCCCGTGGGGGTAATACATGCACTGGAGGACATTGCTTATCAGCTGCTGCTTGTGGTAGAGGAGGTATGGAATCTAATGGACTCATTTCCCACCACACCTGACCCAGTCAGGCCTATACCAGTGAGCAGAGCATCACAGCAATCTGTTGAGTTTAATCATTCTCCACCTATATGCAGAGCACAGGCACCTTATGTGGAGACTCAGAAGGAAAGGCGTAGAAGGCTGAACCAATGCTTCTACTGTGGGTCAGATCTGCACCGAATAGATCTCTGTCCCATCAGACCTGCTAAGCCTCCAGCCGCTGGCCCTGTTCCACGCCAAGCTGCTGGTCCTGTTCCACGCCAAGCTGCTGGTCCTGTTCCACGCCAAGCTGCTGGTCCTGTGCCACGCCAAGCTGCTGGTCCTGTGCCACGCCAAGCTGCTGGTCCTGTGCCACGCCAAGCTGCTGATCCTGTGCCACGCCAAGCTGCTGATCCTGTGCCACGCCAAGCTGCTGATCCTGTGCCACGCCAAGCTGCTGTTCCTGTGCCACGCCAAGCCGCTGCCAAATCCTGTCAGACTCCAGTCGCTACCAAGCATCGCCAAGCTGCTGCCAAGCCCCGTCGGACTCCAGTTGCTGCCAAGCTTCGCCAAGTTGCTGCCAAGTCCCGCCAGACTCCAGCTGCTGTCAAGCCTCATCAGGCTACCAACGTTGGCAAGCTTCGCCAAACTCCTGTACCCAGGAGGCCTGCATCCAGTGTGGTCTCCTCGGAGGAGAGTTCTAAGGAGGACTCGATTGCCGAGTACATGGAGACTCTGCCTACTGAGCCAAGCGAGGAAGAACCCATGGGTGTGGAGCCCACATTCCCCACAGACCAAGAACCTATGGAGGTTGCTCCTCTCCTAGTGGCCTCTACTATGACCCCCCAGACTGCTAAGCATCCTCAAGGTGGTCCTGGACGACAAATTGGGGCCCTGCTTAAGAGACCTGCATTCAATTCGGGGTTCTATGGTTGTGACACCCTACCTTCTGAGACTCAACCAAGCCCACCAGACGAAATCCAGACTCTGTCCATAGCCTCTGATGGCTTCATCGTGCCGGACTCTGAGCTTGCTGTATATGAACAGCGCCTGGCAGCTAAGGAGCCAGTTCATTCACCCATCAGTGTGGGTGTTGCCACCAGCAGCCCTCTCACGCCTGTGCCCCCTGTGGACAGTCCTACTCCTGAGGGTTGCGTCTGGGCATCCAATGGGACTTTAGTCTGGAGGGAGGATTTGGAGATCTTTGAGCAGGCCCTACATGCTCATGGGGACATTTACGATGATCCAGACTCAGACTCTGATGGTTGGTGGTGACCTCTTTGCTACTTCTCTGATATGGGCATGCCCTAGGTGCCCGGAGTGCACCTTGTAAGGAGGGAGGTACTGTCATGCCTAAGCCCTGGGAACCTGCTATGACCAGTCTGGCTTTCCATTCTCTGCCTGTCTGTATCACTCAAGGGTTAATTCCTGCCCTGATCTGGTGTGTGGTGTGCATAAAACCTGGACACACCCTTCTCTCAGGGCTCTCTCATTTTGTGTTCCCTGCCCTTTACTTGTGAGGTGTTGCGAGCCGCCTCTCCCTGAGTCTGTCTATTCCCTACATTCCTCTGTGCTGTTATTGCTATTCTAGTGTTCCTGATTTACCTGCCTGCGTTACATCTAGACCCTTTGCGAAGAGCTCCTGGTTCCAGGCCTGTGGATCTTGTCAGCAGTGGACACTGCATAGCCCACTATCCCTGGCATATCCAGACTACTCCTGTGGCTATCTGTGTTAAAGGTACCTTTTGTGAAGAGCTCCTGGATCCTACTTGTGGAGCATTACCTAGTCCACTATATCTGGTACAGCAGAAGAGACTACCTTTGTGCAGGACTTGTCTATTTGTTTTCAGTATTCTGCAAGTGTATATAAAACTGTTGCTGTGTGCTTACCTTGAGAATACACTTAACTACTTATACTGCTTCCTGTGTCTGCCTGATTTGCTCTCCCCCAGCGTCTGGGAAAATAAACATAAGGCCACGCCATGACTCCATCCTGGCGCGAGCCTGACACTCGGAACCTTAATAATTCCAGATTTCGGATTCTTCCTTGATTTCAGAATCCGGGTGAATCCAATGTTTTAGAGTAAGGAAATCACAGCAGGAAAACTATGATTCCCTTCGTGCTGCAGCCCCCAGCGTGTATAACCACTGGGAGTGCTCTACAGCATTTCTCAACGGCATAGGCCTATCTAGAAACCTCAGGGCCAAGGTGGGGGAATCCATGTCGGCACCCCCCCACCCTACGCAAAAACATATTTTCCCCCCCTGCCCCATCACCATGCACTTGACCCCTCCAGATCCACAATGTCGACTCCACCGCATTCAACAATAGGGTGCAAAAAAAATTAAATATATATATATATATATATCAACCATCGGTTCCTGCACTCGGAAAACAAAAGTCCCTTGCCCGGTGCAACACCTGGCCAATATAATCATCCGTGCGTACAAAAACACTGGTGGCACTCTGGGTCTATAAAGTCCAAAGTCCATTTATTAAGTAAAAAAGTTTGACGTTTCAGTCCGCTATCCGTGGACTTTCATCAGGATAAACAATCATACAATAAAAAGAGCATTTAAATAACATAAGACATACTCACCACCGGTGTGTGCCGTCCACCCCTTCTCCATGACGAGCAGACGCCGTCTCCAAAGAGTGACGTCAATGCGCCGGCCTCAACCCCGTGACTAACCCTTCACCATAGCAACTGAATGCTATTCCACCAAAAATTCAAAAGCATGTAAAAGAAACACTGGGGTATGTTGGGATCCCATTCAAAGTGCCTATATACAACCCTCCCTATTCCATAGTTTTAAGAAGGGGGGTAGAACATATATTATAAGGATCCACACTAACCCAGTCGGCCAAAATTAATGATGAGATACGCAATGGAAAAATTCCTACCCAGATATTAAATCCCATCACAGCTCTAGAAAAAGGCAACATTAAACCCATATCCCAAACCTAAATAGCCAATCGACATCTATTTTCCTCGAACCTTACTATCACTCGGGATGAACCATTTACAGCCACTAGGAATAGATTTATAGCCCAAGCCATGATATAGAACTCATTGGGACTAAAAGTTCAGGAGCAAGGAACAATCTGTGAAAATTGATGAGCACCGTATGTACCCTGCAAAGCAGCTATAACACTACACACCCAAGAGTATAGAGATACCTATATTCAACCTCATCCCTAATTACAAAACATTCAAAACTCCCCAAGAAGAAAATAATAATATTCATAAAGAAAACCCCCAATAATAGGATAAACCACAACTTAAATGCTTATTGATTTACCCTAGGGGTTAAGCATCAATAGCAACCAGTTACATTCTATCTCCTGCTGATGAGGGTAAATGAGCCTGAAACAGCTGTTCAGGAGTGATTGTGTCTGGTTGCATAACCTGGGCTTTGCTATAAAAAAAAGCCATTTAATATGGCACGACATAGGACAAGACGGGTTCTGGTTTATTACAGAGCCTAGATGCAAAAAAAGTGAGAAGCCTTCATTTGCAAAAAAAGAGAGAAGACTTCATTTGCATATCCTGCCCAGAGTTCTTTGCTGAATATGGGGAATGTAGCACATAAGCTATGTAAGCAGTTCTCTGAATCGCTGGGATGTGTAAATGTCTTCTCCAATTATAAATGTTATTATTTCCTGTGTGGAGGTTTTTAATCTCACTTTTTTTGCCCTCCACCACAACTTTAATGTGTATGTGTGTATATATATATATATATATATATATATTTATATATAATTATCAGGGTTATTCAAAGAGAATCGAAAAGTCACTGCACGTTCAGTGACTTTTTCGTTCTCTTCAATTAGGTGTGATTCGGCGATCCCATTTCTGCGACCCTGCGGTGTATTCAGCAAGCACCACAGGGCCGTCGTAGTGCAGGGAAAAGAAGCCGCAAACCCGACGAACACTCACCGCAAAACCCGGCGAACGTTCACCGAAACCCACAAAAACATCTGGATTAACCCCATTGAACACGCCGGAGAAACCTGAGCAGGAGCCGATCACAGCGCAGAGCAGCCGCCGGAAAAAGCCGATACCGCAGACGAATGGAGTGGAAAAAAAAACAGTACGCTTGAATGTTTGAAAAGTGAAACGTTGTTTGCAAAGAAACTTCTGACCGAAAATGTCTGAAATTAACATATAAGATCCAATGAATGAGAATAAAAAGGGCTATTACAGAAAAAAGAAAAAAATTATTAAAAAAAAAGGAAAAAAATTTTTGCTAAAAAATCCCGAAAATTCCTAAAAGATCCTAAAAAATCTAAAATTATAGAGACTTTTTACTGCAGAATAAAATAATAAATTGTTTATTAGATATTGAATTAAAACGGGAATATTTTTAACATTGAAGTCTATGGGATTCGCCTGAATAAACCTGTCGAATGAAAATACCGAATGGCAGGGCAATTCGGCAACTTTTCACTGCTGGTTTTTGTGTTCTCTGAATAGACGAAGCATTGCTTCTCTATGGAGATTTCACTGCCCTCGAACAGGCACCGCATGTGCAGGCAATTCGTCAGGATTTGGCGAACTGCCTGCTCTCTGGATAGTCGAATGGCCAGGAAAGGTAACCGTACGCTGAATTTCACTGTTCGGTTACCTTTAACCACAATTCAGATCTCTTTGAATAACCCTGTATATATACACAGTGGCAAGAAAAAGTATGTGAACCCTTTGGGATTATGTGGAGTTTTGCATGAATTGGTCATAAAATGTGCTCTGATCTTCATCTAAGTCACAACAATTTGAAAAACACAGTCTGCTTAAAATAATACAACACAAACATTATATGTTTGCATGTTTTTATTGAACAGAACATGTAACCATTCACAGTGCAGGGTGGAAAAAGTATGTGAACCTTTGGAATTAATAACTGGTTGACCCTCCTTTGGCAGCAATAACCTCAACCAAACGTTTCCTGTAGTTGCAGATCAGACCTGCACAATGATCTGGAGTAATTTTGGACCACTCCTCTTCACAAAACTGTTTCAGTGTAGCAAAATTCTTGGGATGTCTGGTGTGAATCGCTCTCTTAAGGTCATGCCACAGCATTTCAGGTCAGGACTCTGACTGGGCCACTCCAGAAGGCGTATTTGTTTTGTTGAAGCCATTCTTTTGTTGAATTACTTGTATGCTTTGGGTCATTGTCCTGTTGCATCACCCATCCTCTGCGGAGCTTCAGTTGGCGGACAGATGGTCTTACGTTTTCCTGCAAAATGTCTTGATAAACTCTGGAATTCATTTTTCCATCAATGACAACAATCCGTCCAGGCCCTGAGGCAGCAAAGCAGCCCCAAACCATGATGCTCCCTCTGCCATGTTTTACAGTTCGGATGAGGTTTTGCTGTTGGTGTGCTGTGCCTTTTTTTCTCCACACATAGTGTTGTGTGTTTTTTCCAAACAACTCAATTTTGGTTTCATCTGTCCACAGAATATTTTGCCAGTAGTGCTGTGGAACATCCAGGTGCTCTTTTGCAATTTTCAAACGTGCTGCAATATTCTTTTTGGACAGCAATGGCTTACTCCGTGGTGCTCTCCCATGTACTCCATTCTTGTTTAATGTTTTCCTTATTGTAGATGTGTCAACAAAAATGATAGAATGTGCCAGAGATTTCTGTAAGTCTTTAGTTGACACTCTAGGATTCTTCTTTACCTCATTAAGCATTCTGCGCTGTGCTCCTGCAGTCATCTTTACAGGACGACCACGCCTAGGGAGAGTAGCAACATTGCTGAACTTTCTCCATTTGTAGACAGTCTGTTTTACCGTGGTCACATGAACATCAAGGCGCTTGGAGATACTTGTGTAACCCTTTCCAGCTTCATGCAAGTCAACAATTCTTGATCGTAGGTCTTCTGAGAGCTCTTTTCTGCGAGGCATGGTTTGCATCAGGCAGTGCTTCTTGAAACCAGTAAACCCAAAACTGGTGTGTTTTTAAAGGGCAGGACAGCTTTCAGTAACACATCCAATAATATCACACTGATTGGACTCAAGGTTGGATCACTCCTGGCTCCAATTTTCTCTTGGAGAAGTCATTAGGCTAGGGGTTCACATACTTTTTCCACCCTGCACTGTGAATGTTTACATGTTATGTTCAATAAACACATGAAAACATATAATGTTTGTGTTGTATTATTTTAAGCAGACTGTGATTTTCAAATTGTTGTGACTTAGATGAAGATCAGAGCACATTTTATGACCAATTCATGCAAAACTCCACGTAATCCCAAAGGGTTCACATACTTTTTCTTGCCACTGTATATATATATAATATATTATATATATATATATATATATAGATTCACCAGTGACTGTTAAAATGAAGACACTCCCATTCATATGTCCTTATAATACATGATAGAAAACATTCACTTAGTTTAGCAGTTAATTAAATCATGGCACATACATTCTTCTGACAATAAGTAATTCATTTGTAAATATGCCACATTAAAAGTTCAAACTGAACAATGATACATTTGGGTAAGCAAAGACTAGCATCTAATTCAAAACAGAAATAACACTATATGTTGTCTGGATATTAATTGTTTGAACTAATTAAGCAAAGGAAATGAAATATAATATTTCCGTAGCAACTTCACATGACTATCACAATTGCTATAACCGTGGTTGCCATGCAATCATAATTGTTATGTGTCTTGCAATCTATTGAGGCAGATGTTTAATTTTCCTTATAAAACTCTTTATTAAACCTTCTGTTCTAGATCACTATTTCAAAGCTACTTGTGCAATATATCAGGATTGCTTGCTGTGTTTCTAATTGGCTTCCAAAATGCTAATTTTTATTGATGTCCCTAAACATACTCCAGAATTTGGAAGTTAAGAATACCTAGAATGCGTTATTAGGGTCACTTCAATTAAATTTGGCTGGGAGTAAGCTAATTTCTACTCATGCTCTAAAAAATGTTTTAAAGATATATATATATATATATATATAAAAATAGAACTGTGGCAACCAGCTGTGGCCATGAGTATACGAGTGACTGGGTGCAAAGTCCAATAGACAATATGTAGACCAAGTGGAAAAGGACGCACACCAGGACTTAGGAAAAATAATAAAAGCAAAGTTTTATTCAATAAACATTAAAAAAGATGCCCAAGTGCATCAAACCGACGTTTCGGCCCTCACAGGGGCCTTTATCAAGCTTGATAAAGGTCCCTGTGAGGGCCGAAACGTCGGTTTGATGCACTTGGGCATCTTTTTTAATGTTTATTGAATAAAACTTTGCTTTTATTATTTTTCCTAAGTCCTGGTGTGCGTCCTTTTCCACTTGGTCTACATATATATATATATATATATAACATTTATATACTTTTATATATATACTGATATAGTTGGATGCATATTCAAAGATTTCTGATTATGCAGAATTTGCAAAAAATATATAATTATCATTTATTAAGCACCAAAACACAAAACATTCTGCAGCACTGTACAAAGGTACAATGGGTAAAGACAAGATACATTTTACAATAATAATTGTTCTCTGACATAATAACACGGTAATCATGAAATAAATGAAAGTTACTGCAATTACAAACTTGACTTTAAATTAATATTACGAAAACATTAAAAAAATGTATTTATATGTTAATGTTTTGCGTTCTGAAATCACAGTTTTTAGGTGTTATTAATTTAAGGGTGAGCTTTAAAACCGAGTACTTTTTATTGAAAAGAATATTATCATAACTTTTATTTGAAATATGAGATGTATAATTACCGCTTAAATGCAGGGTAAATAGCAATTCTGAATAATACTTGTTAATCTGAGATCATTAAATTATTAACAAAATATAAATTATATTTAATTTTTCATTTATTTGTTTGTCCTTTACAGAAATATTACTGGCATGAAAGGTTCTAAACTCTAGATGGTGTTCCTTATGCTGGACAATTTCCCACGAGGTCTGCATTATTAGGACACAGGCAGAAATAGCCGTTGTGTAGATTATCTTTGTAAAAAAGATAATAAATGGTCAGATATCTTGATTATGGGGATTTGTAGAGATCCTAATGAGATTATAAGTAATGCAGCTTCCAGAAAATACCAATAGAACAGTGGTTCCCAACCGCGTTCCTCAAGTACCCCTAACAGGCCAGGTTTTCCAGATATGTGAAGCACAGACCAGGTGATATGATTTGCTGCTCAGTGATTGCAGGATTCAGTCTGCATTTCCCCAAGGTGATCCTTAAAACCTGGCCTGTTAGGGGGACTTGAGGACCACAGTTGGGAACCACTGCAATAGAATATAAAAATAAAATCTGTATGGTATGTGGCATAATGCCTGTATATGGAGACTACAGTAACATCTTATATGTGTACTTTCAGCAATTGTTCACTCCTGAATCTTATCATCATATGGCAGTGAGTGACCCAGAGCTGTCCCTGTATCCTGCACCCTCTCTGGCTGTCGTAATGCAGCAGTGAAGTTTGTTTAGCTTCCTAGTACAGTGAGGTGGGGGCTGCTCCTTGTAGTTTCTTTACAGTAATACAGAGAGACAAGAACACATTTTCAGAGAATCTTGTTGATAACGGGGAGCAAATGCTTATCATACATTAAAAGTAAGCAAATTTAGTTTTCGATGCAAATTTTTGGTTTTCATTGTATAACAATGCAATATTTATTTATTTACAAAGTATTTTACCAGGAGGGATACATTGAGATTTCTATCGTTTTCAAGTATGTCCTGGGTTCAAGAACATTGAATTGTTACAGTAAGGTACAGTTACAGTTACAGGCACTTACACAGCACCAGCATATTCCGCAGCGCTTTACGATGGGGGAGCACAAACAGGAGATGTACATGATAGGCCCCGTTCACACTGTGCGATTTGAAAGTCGTGCGACTTTCCGCGCGATTTTCATATTCGCGACATGGTGCGATAATGTCGCGCAACGTCGCGCAACATCGCTGTTTTGTGCGATTTTTGCAAAGCACCACCAATACAAATCGCAGATAGCAAATCGCAAAAAAAAGGGTCATGTTCCAGCGACATGCTTCTGCGACGCGCGACATACGATGTCGCGCGACAAGATGTGAACAGCTCCATTGAAATGCATTGGAGAAGCTAAATAGTGCGTCTTCGCGCGGATTTTGCTGCTACGTCGCGGCAAAATTCGCGCGATAAATCGCATTTAAATGAGGAAAAGACAACCCTGCCCGTAGGATAACTGTCCAGGTAATACAGCGCTTTAACCAATACCGGCTGGGTGGAGTAGAGGTAACATCACTGCTCTGCGTGGAGAGAGCCTATGGAGACATGGGTTCGATCCTGGCAAGAGCTCTTCCCCAGTAAGTGTCCTTGGGCAAGACACCCAAGGGTACATTCTCGCCACCCAGGACATACTTGAAAACGAGAGAAATCTCAATGTATCCTTCCTGGTAAAATTCTTTCTCAAAAAAAATATCGTCCATACATGATTATGCTAGTGAAAGGGTTAAGGTAAATCTGTGAACAGAGCTGAGAATTTGACAGTTATACACGCAGTGCTTTTTTATAAAGGTAATCCTATTTAATGTCAATAATCCCAAAAATATCACACAAAAAAAATATAAAAAATGCAAATATTCATACTTGAAAAGCTGAAGCGTTTAATCCGTAACATATGAGCAGAAATGTTATGCAATTTCTCACAGGACATAACCTACTGGTGTGACTTTCCCATTCATTCAGCGATCCAGATTCAGCACATCCTCGCATTTCTACTCATTATAACGCTTTCTTATCTTAACATTTCTCCCAAATGAGAGGAATAAATATTTGTTTATATTTGAGTTCAAAGTTGGTGACAACGTTTTCTTTGTAATGTATCGGCTAGCAGAGGGCACACGTAGGCATGTCAGAAAGGGACAGTATTCTCCTGAGCTAAAGATTAATTCAGATCCAAGCTTCAGAGAAAATGCTGCCAAGTTTAGTGATTAAAGTGGTGGCTTTGAATTATTATTCCGTGCAATACCCACCAGGGACAGATCTGCTTTACCACTAAACTTATTGCTGTTCGCTGCTAATCACTTTCTAATCATTGTCTGTTAATTTTTCCAGGATCCCAAAAAAAAAAAAAAACATAATCTACGTGATCATTTATTTTTGCAGTATCTTTTTAGAGATTATTCCGATTCAGGTTATCATTTTTTTATGAAATATATTAAATAAACGGCTTAATTTTCGCCTTTGTTTAACATAGAGTGTAGATGCATTTATAATGTTGTAACCAAGTCCACGTTCTGCCCTTTACCAGCTATCTTTGCGATTATTTCCCACTCCTCATAGAGAATGATGCATCATTAAAGGTGACCTGTCGCCTACACAGCTTTTAGCACCATTAAAAGCTTTTAACTCAAATCTTTAGAACGTTTTTTTTTTTTTAAACACCATAATTGTCTTGGACATTGCTTTAAATGTTAGCAGATAGTCAAACAAACCGAGCATTCTTCTACATTCTATTTTGGTTTGCTGTGGAGCTAATTAAAAGTACACTAGCCGCCATGACGAGGGGGGGGTGTTCTGTATGTCTTAATATTTTATCCCTACAGCCCCCCCATCCTGTTGTTGGCTCATAGTTCTAGTTTAGTTTATTCTTTTGAACTCATCTTATTTTCCCTTGCCCCTCTCTATGGATGCCATTGCATGAACTAGCGGAATATGACTTCTCACCCCTATCTACTTGGTTAGAAAAAATTACAAGCATTAGACATGTGCGTTTCGGGATGGTCCGAATAGATATGCTGTCGAATTAGCGCCAATTCGGATTGACATGAATTTTGAATTGCCGCTATTCAAACCAAATTGCTCTCAGAACAGAAAAGTTCTGAACTCATTCGAAATGATCGGATTCTAGTTGGCTAGATCCAAATATATATATATTTTTTGAGAAAGGATTTTACCAGGAAGGATACATTGAGATTTCTCTTGTTTTCAAGTATGTCCTGGGTGGCGAGTATGTTCCGTTAGGTGTCTTGTCCAAGGACACTTACTGGAGAGGTGCTCTTTCTGGGATTTGAACCTGTGTCTCCACAATTATAGAGCAGTAATTTTACCTCTACTCCACCCAGCCGGTACTAATATATTCAGATTAACCCAGAATGCTTCATGTCTCTTTTGACGCCGGTGTCATTTAGGTGCATATGCTCCATTCCATGTTTCATTTTGGAGCCTATATCACATTCTGTGCATCATTTTTTGAGCATATGCTTCATTCTGTCCTCAATTTGGAGCATAATCCCCATTCTGTCCAAATTTTGGAGCATAATCACTATTCTGTACATCATTTATTGAGCATGTGCTTCAATCTGTGAATCATATTCGAGCAGATGCTTCAATCTATACATCACTATTGAGCGTGAGCACCTTATTCTGCACATAATTTTTGGAGTATATGCTTCAATCTGTGCATAAATTATTGGAGCACATGCATCACTCTTGTGTATTTTTGGAACATATGCTTCATTCTGTGTATCATTTTGGAACATATTCCCTGTTCTGTGTATAATTTTTGGTGCTTATGCTTCATTCTGTGCATCATTTCAAAGCCATTCTTGATCATTGAATCAAATCCCCCTAAGAGGAATAAACCTATAAACATAAACATAGGTTTATTCCTCTTAGGGGGATTTGATTCAATAATTTTTTCTGGTGTTTAATCACTATCCTATTCTAATTAACCCTTCCCACGGTGGGTTATCCATCGATTTACCATTCTTGATCATACTGTAGGTTTTTTAAATGAAAATACGTTGCGATTTCGAATATCGGAAATGAATGATCGACTACATCGTCCATTTCTGATGGACGAACATGAACTAGTCTTAACTTTAGGGTCACACAGCTTCTTCCAACATTGGGCCCTATTACAGCTGAGTGGTTAACATAAAGAGTGAGTTGTTAAATATAATACGTGAATGCTAACGGCTTTCCTAAGTCGCAATTTCTGTTGTGGCTCGACCGTTACTGCTGTCTTAAGCATTTTGCTTCTCCTATAGTTGTATAGGAACCACTAATACTATGTGAATCCAGAGAATAATGACCCATTAGGGCTCCCTTACATTACTGGTCGAGACACTATATTAGCAGGTAGTTCATTAACTGCTTGGCTGAAGACGACGCACCCCCTGTGGTTTGGCACCGATCTGGCACATCTTGGATGTCAGCACTGCCTCCGGGACCTCCCCCCACCCACTGACGCATGGGCATGATGACATCAGAGAGGGACTTCACCCCCTGTCAGGCAGGGACTTTCTTTATGGTGGAGATACAAAGGTTCTTTGGACACCTGTAACTCCTGAACCATAACAGGTAGAGGAACATACCAGGAATCATTGTAAAGACCAGAGTATGTCCTTTCCAGTGATATCAAGAATGTTATTTGTAAACGTATTTTAAAAAAATACAAAATATTTTTTCTTTTTTTCGTAATGCAGCACTATTGTTCACTTTTCAATTATAATGTGAACAATGTTGCTGCACTAACCATCCTTTCATTTCCCATGGTGCTAGCAAGTGTGAAGGTGATAGCATAAAGTGTTATTACGTATTGGTTCATCAAAAACCGAAAGCGGTGTACTGCAGCGAGGGGCGCAGGGGGCCCTTTGGAACCCGGCGACTCTGATTTTAACCCTGCACAAGTTCAATTGAGGTGTCATTGAAAAGGTCAGAGTCTGCTTTTACTTTTAAAGCAAACAATGCTGCTGCTCTAACTCACTTTCTCATTTCCCACTTTGAGATCAAATGGGCAGCTGACGGCGCAAAGTGTTAATACACATTAGTCCATCTAAAAAACAAGTCACTTCACTGCTGCAAGGAGACCGGGGATACTTTGGACCCCTGTATTTCCATTCTTTACGCCCTAAAAAAGTCATGCTAGTTGTCGCTGGATTTTATCTGGAAAATATCATGTAAAAAAAACACGCAAACATAAAAATATATTTTTTATTTCTTTAACTTAATTTTTTTTGTTCCAAAGCAATGACATTGTCCATTTGTCAAGTATAAAATGTGCAATACCACTGCCATTACTCAACCTCTCATTTCCCGTGCTGTTTTATGCATTGTGATATTATTCCTAAAATACGATGTGGCAAAATACAAGAAAACTATTTAGTTTTTTTCAGTTTCAGTTAAAATTGCGTATTTTCTCAGAAAAAAGCAGATACAGGTTCCCATTTCTATTTTTTTTTAACAGGAGTGCCCCATAGAATAAATAACCACAAAGGTGTGGATTATAAAATGTGGAAAAAAAAAATTTACGCGCTGCAAATGATTGAAATCTGAATGGAAATAAAAAAAAATTGTTATAGCATTCTGACGGAACATGAAGTATACATATAATAATGATATATTATGAATCTGCCGAGTCTGCTGAAAATAATATAATTTGTCTGGATCCTACAATAAAACATGACTTTAAATCGCGTTTAAACATGATGAGCACTAAATGGTCAAAATGAGCTCAGCACACGGGGTTAAATGACTCAGCAGCGAAGAGGTTAATAGAGCCAAGCTTGCTGAATGTCCTCTGTGTTTCCTGTGAGCCTAAAAGGGTGGTTACTATGGCCCTTCTCTTCAATGCTTGATGAAGAGATAACACTGACACACACAATAATGCAACGTTACTCCGCATAAGTCCTTTGTTTACCAACATAAAAATATAATATAAATAAAGTATCTGCTTTGAAAATAATCTGTTCTGTCCAACATTATGTAATGCAGGGCTCAAAATTTCAAGTCCCAAGCTACTAACCAGGCCATAAGAGGTGCTCGCCACCAGTTGCTCCACCTAACCCCTACCCAGCACTTAACTCTGCCCCTAAACACACCTCCTTAAATTATCTTATGAAATTACACTGTTAACGGTTTTATTTAGAATAAAGTTACAAAAATAACATTAATACCCAGACATCAGACCCTAGATACATGTATACCCAGTCATCAGACACCAGTGAGCAGAGCAAGGAAGCAGGGAAGCTCCTCTCTACTCTCCTGCCAGTGACAGAGGCGAGCTTGGGCAGGTTAGGCAGCCAGCTGATCCCTGCCACTGAGCAGCCTGGGGAAGGGGGCTGCACGGTGGCACCGCCGGAATATGCAGCATGAAATAATTTATTGTGCTGCCTGCGTATGCATTTCCACTCGCACTCACTTAATTTCCACTCGCCAAATGCGAGTAGGCGAGTGGAAATTTTGAGCCTTGATGTAATGTATACATTTCCATGTTATATAGTTTTCATGTACATATACTTTGGACTATGTATATTTTCCCAAATTAACGGTCGGCAATACTTTTTTTTTTTACAGAAATATAACTTACGTGCTATTTTTGTTCTTTATGAAGTTCTTTAGAAATATATTATTACAACCCAGTACCAATGAAGCGTAGTCTTTTGAGACAAATATCCTTGAACCTTGGATTTCAATTGAAGAACAACTCAACTGTGCGCATGCAGATTTTACCACATTACCTGCAAAGGTTTTTGAACCTATGGTCTATACCAAAAATATTAAGTGCAATGAGTGACTGAAAGTATAATTGCAAAAGAATACATTTTAGAAAACAGAAAAACTGTCCAGCACTTATTATAATTATAAGGGATCTTAGAAAATGTTCGGTAATAATTGGAGACAGAGAAGACTTTGCAAAACAATAAAAGTACTTAGTTAGCAAAGTGACTTGTACAAATCCCCTTCAAAGTACATATTGCTAATTTTAACTATGTGAACTTTCAAAAGTGTTCTGTATTAATTAAAATTTGCAGATCAATACTATATCAACGAGACAGGGTGGAGATATTTATCAAAGTGTAACGGATGATACGAACGCAAATGAGATGCAAATGAAGGCATCCGTGTCACGGAGTTCACGCAATGTCTTGAATTAAGTCTGTGTAGTCATGTTCTCAAAGATACGAGTAATTACGTTTAAAGAACATTAATTTAACATAACATGTGCAATGAATTTGTTTTGTATCACTGTTGAAAATGTTGAATTACTTAATTGCTTTGATTTATTGGCCTAGATTCTCCTATGGCCGGTAGGTGCATGATCGTAGTCGTCCACTTTGGGTTACTATGCAGTCGCATATCTTCAACGTGTGAGCTAATCACTAAGGGGCATAACTACCTGGAAAGTAATCTGCCAATGGTGGCTGCAGTAGACAGCATGTCTCAAAATTTGACGCGAGACTTCAGATGAGTGCCTAAATGATCTTACAGTTTTGTTGCTTAGGCAGCTTGTATGTGGAAAAGTGGCATGTGCGCCATACATAGCTTGTTAAGGACACATGCGTTATTTGCTCTTCCATTTTTCTCGCTCTTTGGGTCTCATTTGCGGCTGTGGACACAAGATCACTGTCCTTGTTGATCTCCCGATGGGCAGGATGAAGGCATTCCATGGACGTTCCTCAGTTTTCTCACAGTGTAAATTGGACCAGCCCTGAGATTTTCTGAAGTCTTCCCTTGATGTGGTAAGCACCCGGCTGTATGGTTGAGACTAAGCACTTTTGAGTTGGCAATGAGGACAATTTTTTTTCTGGAGGCTCGTGTTTTGGTGCAGATGGGGCAGCATCCCACCAGTAATGTTGAGAATAACATTTTAAAGTAGCATTGGTGAAGACCCTTTGTGATATGAACAATTGTCATTAAAACAAATATATTGTTTGTGGTAACTGGGTTATAGTTGCAGTGTTGCTGCTCTTTTTGTTACAATTCTTAAATATATCCTTATCATGGATTTGCCAAAAGGATTAAATTAGATTGTTATGTATTCAATAGCATATGTGTGTTTAAATTTTTATATTCTGGTGTTGAAGCATTTTTGTAACATGCTGGTTCAGATAATCCATGTATTTACTTATTAAATTCTGATTTGTAACTATTGCTTTGGAATCAATGTATGCTGGTCTAGGGAAAAAAATGATGAAAGCATTAGACATGCAACACCAGGATGCCTGGAGAAGAACCTTCTGCCACAGAAATACACATTGGTTTGACAAAGATCCACTTGTTGCATCAAAATATTGCCCAAGTCCACAAATAAGCTCTTCTGCTATCCTGGTGTTGCGTGTCTACATAAACTATATGTTCTTCGGGCAAAAAAGAGGCTTTATGGAGAATAGAGAATGGAGACTTTCCATTTTTTCAAGCACATATAAATCTTAGGTTTTCGCCTGATGTCTTTACCATTGAATGTTTGTGTGATTTTGTTGTAAACATATTCAGAGAAATGTTTCACTCTTTGTGTCTCACTCACATTACAACCGCAACTCAATTTTGATGTTGTGTGTATGTCATCTTGCATCAGCCAGCAAGCGTGGGTTCCTATAATTATAAAGGTGAGGATTTCATAGCTCTGTTGGGCTTTTAATTTCATAGTAGCTTTCGGGAGTTTCAAGAAGCACTTTACCCGAGGGATCTCGCTACTCTTCATTCATTGTTTGAAACCTTGAGGATTATTGCTGGTGTAACAGCTTTATAAGCTGATAGTAGCCGTGCTGTGGCTGCTATCTATTGACTGAGAGAGCCACTCACAGTTTTATGAATGCAGCTGTAAACATCACTTGCTGACAGCTATATTCACATCTCTATAATTTCTCCAAGACACTGCTGATGGATTAACCTTTTGGAAGGGCTGGTGGCTGAGGGGATCTCCTTCTTAGTGTATGCAAGAAACATAAACAATCTGTACTGTCTATGAAAAAAATAACGCAGTCATTTGTTTTAAATTTTTGTTAAAAACAAAGAGCAGCACAAAATACATTTACACTAGGGATGTGCATGTCTAAAAAATTAGTTTAGTTTAGTTTCGTTACATTTTTAAATAATTTTATTTTCAGGAATTTCGTAACTAATTTAGTTTCGTTTTCGTTTCGGATTGATTTGAAATTTCGAATCGATTTGATAGTTGTTGATATCCATTTGATAATTCATTTCAAATTTGATAGTTGATATCCATTTGATAGTTCATTTCAAATTCGATCGTTGATATCATTTTCTTTTATGATGATGACACAGTGTAAAACGAAATAAATTTGTAATATACCGTTTCGTTTCAAATTCGTATCGTATCGATTAGTTATTCGGAAGTACTTCCGAAACACGAATTATCAAATTTCGTTCCAAATTCCGTTTTTTTTCCGAAACTAATGCACATCTCTAATTTACACACAAAATAGAATTTAAGCATTATATTACATTAAAAACATATTAAACATTATTTAATTTAATCACTTTTTCCATTTTTGATAAAATGTCATTGAAATGTTGAAATACGAGGCATGGATTGAACGTGCCACACATGTAGTTTATCCAAATAATGGTACGAGCGCCTGTACTGAGTTCCAGATATGTGACAAAGCTAATGTTAGCAACTGAATTCACGTGATGTTGCTTTTATTACATTTATCATAGACAGCCAGTATACTGCTGGGATCATTTTAAGCTGTGCTCTGGTAAACCAACTCTACTTCTTTAATGATCACCAGGAAAGCTGTCAGGAGTCAATTTGAGTTTTAGATTTCACTTTTTTTTTTTTAGTCTGGTCTACATGGTAACGTGTTTATTGGTTGTTAAAACGAGAGCTTTAATCAACCTTTGATACCTAAAATAAGGCACCATGCATTTAATCCTTCTATGAGTTTTTTCTTACACAAAATTTAGTAATCAAGGCCTGCAACAGCTATTCAGAACCTCTCAAAGGCACTGCATTAATAATAGCTGGAGAGAGTAGTACAAATTTTGCAGGCAGTTTCTATATTATATCATATCTTGACTTCACACTGTATTAAAAATAGCACATTTATCAAAAGGCAAGAAATGTGTGGAGAGACGTCATGCCCTTAATGGTGACAAAACTTCTTGGAAAATGTGAAACTGGAAGAGAATTTTTGTTTGGACAACATATTACTTTATTTCTCTTATCCTATCATTGTGAAATTCTGGTAACATGAGGAAAGTAGAATTTATACACCTGCCTTAAAACTTACCTGACAATTATTGACCCCCTAAAGCAGGGCTGTCAAACTCATGGCCCCCAAGATGTTGATGGCTTCAATTTGCTGAATTATTTCAATGCAATAGATGGCTATGGAATCATATGAGTGGCAGTTGAGAAGTCTGGGGGGGCAGAGTTTGACAGCCCTGCCCTAAAGGAAGATGTAGCTCAGGACGTGTTAAATGGATCTTGTGATATATGCAAGGACTGTAAGCTCATTTTCACGTTGAAGGGACACTGTAAGCAAAGTTGGCAAGGAATAGGATGAAGGGGATGGATATTAATAATTGAGAGGTCTCATTAGGGTTAAAACCCACTTCCTGTCCCTGACAGAGGTCTCCTCTTCATTCTAGCTAAAGCCTGGAAAACATAGCCGTTGGCCCCATGGTGACAAGTGAGTGTGCAGCTAGTGCACATGCAGCCAATCAGATGCTGCTCGATGCGTCTGCATTGGGAGGTATTATTAATTGTCTACTTTCAAAATTATGCCAGCACATAATAGCACGCTGTCATAACTTTTTGTCCTAAGATGTTTTTGGGCTAGTGGTTGCTGATTAACATCCCTCAGGCATAAGTGAGACCTCTGTTTAGAAATGCTGCACCACCATGCAGCATGAAAGAGGAAGTGGCCATGATAGTATGAGTCTCCCAAGATTTGATCAAATTGAGGTCATATCACTGCATCTGGCATGTTCACATGCTGGTTCCATTGGACTAGTTCAATAATTGTATTCATGCTCATGGAAGCTTCTCCCTTCAACTGGTTAGTTCTTTGAACTACACCCAGTTTCATATGATCAATAGTCAAGAGGACATGAGATTTATTTTCCCACATCAAGACTACCTGATCTGTACAGATATGAGCATTTGTCAAAGAATGTCTTTACAAGTCTGTGCTAAGTCAAACAGAATTTCAGATCATAGCACTGTCTAATGTTTAAACCATATTTCTGCAGACGATACGACGATACTACGTGTGGAAGTTCTTATTTCTAGTGCCAATGACCTAAGTAGGCATACCCCACCACTGCGAGATATCAAGTGTAAATCAACGTGATTATTTTTGTGCCACCAGAGCAATGCTGGTCTCTGATTACTCTTCAGTATAACTTGTATATGGCTTATACAACATGTGACATCACTCAATTGGAATGTTATTGAGAAGAGACCTCAATATGACTTGAGTGGTATTTGAACACTAAGGGCCCGATTTTAATTCTGCATCATCTCCAAAATTGCGTGTATTTTTGGCCAGAATTCAGCCTTCTACAGTTCCCGAGATTTAATTAAGGGCATATCGGCATTCCAGCATTTAATTTCCCACCAAACAATTGTCCCAATTATCGGTACTTGCATCTATACTATGGAAATTTCAGCTTTAGCAGTTTAATTTCAATTTATCAGTAAGACAATTTCTGAAAAGATATGAAGTGATGAAACGTGGTGATAAATGGGTCTTTAGGCAGGGGAACAGGGAAACTCACACTGGAATCACTCTGAATACTAATTTTAATAATAACGTTGATTTAGAAACTTAAAACCTAACCCTAAAAATAACCTAATCCTAAAATTACCTTAACCCTAAAAGTCCTGGACACCAAGCATTAAGAATAAGGGTTATTTTTAGGGTTAGGGCTTTATTTTAGAGTTAGGGTCATTTTTTGGTTTAGGAATACTGAAAGGTAAAAAGAACAATTTTCGAACTTCTTATCAGCTGAAATTTTATCTGAAAGGGCCATTTATCGGAATTCGGTCTGTGGCCGAATCAATTATATTTCAAAAATCATATCAGACAAAACTTGCCGATATTTTTTCAAAGAGAAAAAAGAGAGGTTTGTGAGAACAAGTAATGGCACTAGTGGCCTGCTCTACAGTGGGGCACGCTCAGGTCTCACAAGATTTTAGCTTGATTGTGCCATTACAGAGACAACTGCTCCATATGCAAATCAGACGCAATCACCCAGAAAGGATGGCCAGTACTGAAATGCCAAGGAAATCATCCCTGCTCGAGAGGTGCTGCAACCCCCGACAATCATTTCAGCCTTGTTAGGCCTCATCAGGAGGGTATCGCTGACACTCCTCCAGGCACATCAAGCAAGGGGTCCACGTCTGGATTACCCTGTAAACCTATAGTGAGAAAAAGGAAGGTTGTAAGGATCCTGAAAACGAGCAACGGCACTAATGGCCTGCTCTACGGGCCCCGCTTAGGTCTCACAAGATATTTTTATATCTGATAATAAATCTGTCAATAAAATAAACCGAGTCCTAAGTAGGTTGGATATCCCAGTAGCTTATATAATTCTCTTATTTACCCTCACTGGTTAGAATCATTGTTCTTAAGATAGACATACAGGGTTATTCAGAGAGCGGTGAAAAGCAGGAGAATGACTGTAGAATGGAAAATTCTAGGTCAAATTAGCCGATTTGGAAAGTGAGATGAATGGGAGAATTTTTCTGGTTTGGCTATTTTGACCTAGAATTTTTCATTCTCCAGTCATTCTCCTGCTTTCCACCTCTCTCTGAATAACCCCCATAGCCTATAAAAATGTATCCATCCATCTGTCTATCTCTACACATACACTATGACTAGCTATCTTTATAACATTTGTGTATTAAGTAGTGTTTATTTTCCAGTGATGACTATTTAGACATAAGTGCAAAGGAAATAAAGCTTTCCAAATTTAAATACATTTCATAATTTTGCAGCAGGCTCTCGTTCTTTATCATCATAGCAGCATAATGTTTACTTTACTAAACTTATAAAAGCACAGCTATTTCTCATTCCTTTGCAAATTAATTTGTATTTTTCATCCCTTATACGGTACATTGAAGCACAGTGGAGGACTATTTCAGGCTTCTTTATCTTATACCCTTGAC
Source organism: Leptobrachium leishanense (assembly GCA_009667805.1). Lineage (NCBI taxonomy): Eukaryota > Metazoa > Chordata > Amphibia > Anura > Megophryidae > Leptobrachium > Leptobrachium leishanense. The sequence continues at coordinate 483,072,836 of CM019063.1, read as the reverse complement.
TCAGTGAGAACGGTTCTACAAATGGCACTTGTTTACTTTTGATAAACAAATTCTAGATCATCCATCACCCTTCCCAGTTGAAAAAAAAAAAGCCTGACATTATAGCTGCATTCATTTTGCTTTATTAACGAGAGTGCAGATATCCCACAGTCTGTAATTAGAATCTGCTGCAGTGCTTTTCAAAATTACAGCAACAAGCAGACATCTTTATATCTCAAGACTGCAGTATACGGAACAACACGTTATTCAAATGCAGACTGCATTTTTCTTTCTCTTTTTAATATAAATATATAACACAAATCTATATGTAATGGAATAACACTTTCATTCCATAAACCGCAGTCTTGAGATATAAAAGAACATGTTTTATAAGAATTCATATACCGTACTTATGCAATTTGCATGTAGACATAGTACAAGGGGGTATGGAATATCAACGCAAACAAATTACTATTTATAAATACTGATATTGACATTCGTCAAAGGATGGGCATTTATCTTTCCGTCTGAGTAGTTGTAGAAAACACAAATTTAAAAACAGGTAAATATTTTAAGTCTACCACCTAAAACTATATATATGAGATAGGCCGTGTTAGTCCAGATGCCAAAATCATGAGTATAGCAGTGCGTAGTGATACCTTTTTTATTGGACTAACGGTACATTTAAAAGACAAGCTCTCTCTTCCTCAGGTCTGGAAGCTATAATACGACCCCCCCCCCTTCTACTTGGCTCTCTGTGGTTGTAGTCTATGACTCTGCTTAATATAGCTTCCAGAAATGAGGAAGAGAGGAATACCTCTCGAAAGCTTGTCTTTTAAATGTAACGTTAGTCCAATAAAAAAGGTATCACTACATACTGCTATACTCTAGTGATGGTGGCATCTGGACTAACAAGGCCTATCTAATATATATATATATATATATATATATATATACACCAAAAAAGAGACGGACGTACACCAGGACTTAAGAAAAAATATATTAAAAATAATGTTTTATTCAATTAAGCATTAAAAGGATGCCCAAATGCATCAAACCGACGTTTCGGTCCTCGCAGGGGCCTTTATCAAGGTAGTGGGCACAGGGTGGGTACCAAGTATAAATAAAGAGTGTGTGAAACATTAACGAATCACTTAGGTGTAGCGTGCCACCTGGCGAGACGCCCGATCCCCAAAGGGCGTGGCGTCCGGCTGCAGGCGGGTACGCATAGTGATGATGTCAGTGCACAGCGACTACGACGTCTCTGCCGGATGGTAACCGGGGAGACGCGTCTGCTCTGCAATTTAAAAACAACATCATGGAGGAAAACAATTAGTGTCCAGAAATATATATATATAAGCACTAAGGAGCATACAGAGCAATCCTGCAGGAGCTGATCATACTAAACATGTTGAATAATGTTAAACGTGAATAGCAGGGCAGACAGCAACAAGGATGTTCAGCCATGGTTCAACCTGTATCTAAATAAACAATGCGAACAGAAGCTATGTGCACGAAAGCTCTTAATCACACAACAGTGAAGCGAAACCCATGGATCATGAACAGAGGTGGTAAACTGGACAAAATGTTGGTATATCACCACAGAGGAATACATATGTTGAATGGATGAATGCTGTGAAACGAAAAATATAAAATAAAATAAAAAATAAAAGTAGAAATAAACATGAAATAAAAATAAAAAAATAAAAATAAATATAAATAAAAATGAAAATAAAAATAAAAATAAACCAAAAAATGAAACAGAATGAAAAATAAAAAGGTATAAGGTGATGTGTATGCATGTGTATGTCAAAAGTGTGATGTGTGAAGATATATGAACGATGGGTAAGAGACAAACTGAGGTGTAAAATAAGTGTGTACATATGTAAATAGTGACCGAAACGCCACGTCTGCACTGGAGTTTAAAACGATGTGGGAGAAAACGATTTGAAACAAAGGATATGTATATATATATAACGTAGATTAGATAGGCCATGTTAGTCCAGATGCCAAAATCACAAGTATAGCAGTACGTGGTGATACCCTTTTTATTGGACTAATGTTACATTTAAAAGACAAGCTTTAGAGGTTTTATCTCTCTTCTTCAGGTCTGGACGCTATACTGATCAGTATCCTAGAATTGACCATTAAGGGTCACATGGGTGGGGGGTTAGATGTCGTAAAAAGTGTGAGTCAAATGGTATGTTCAAAATGGGAAAATAAACACATGAGAGATCTTGGGCCCATAAAACAATAGTTATAAGATCATGAGAACATGAAAGAAAAAAAAGACAAAATCAAAACCACAAATCAGTGTGTAAAAGTATACTAACTATTGCAAGTTCATCAGTTTCGGACCGAAAGTCAAAGTAAATGTGATTTTAGCTTCAGCAGCATTTCCATGTATTTATTTATTTTCAAAGCTCCATCAGACAAAAATAACATTCAAGGTTCCACAACATTTTGTTCGCAAGGATTCCTGTAATATACTACGTTTATTAACTTGTATAAAAAAATAAATTATAGGTCAATGGAAAAAATAAATAAAAATCATTTTCTTTATCTCCATTGACCTTTAAACTAATTTGTTTCTTCAAGTTAATAAACATGATGCATTCCAGGAATCCTTGTGCACAAAATGTTGTGGAACCTTAAATGTTATTTTTGTCTGATGGAGCTTTGAAAAGAAAAAAAAAACACATGGAAATGCTGCTGAAGCTAAAATCACATTTACTTTGACTTTCCGTCCAAAACTGATGAACTTGCAATAGTTAGTATACTTTTAAACACACTCTCGCTGGCAATGGGAGCTCAGAGATAAGCAATGTTTACTCTGCCGCCTGAGCCTAATATGGTCTTCTTGCGGTGGGTAAGGAGAATGATGATCATTAGGATAACGTTCTTATTTATAGGCATTGGCTTTTCCTAGTGACCATATTATTCTTCCAAAAATGCAAATAAACGAACTCTAATTATCTGCTTCTTTCTGCTTCTCTCAGTTGCAAATAATTCAACTTTAATCGCGTGGCTTTGCTTAAGATCGTCATCTTCATTTTGGTAAAACAATAAATGCAGAGGACAAAAATTAACAACTTCACCACTGCAGGAGAATGAAACGACTGTAGAAAAATAATATATAATTTCTTTTCAAGTCATAGTATTTTGCATAGCTAAGCTATGTAAGGAAACTATCACAACATTTGCATGCACAAGAAAAATCCATTGGCCATACAATACACCATACAATACAATTGGCCATACAATAATGTGGTTACACACATTATCTCTTATTTACTAGCCTTTTTTACTGTGATTTTTCAATTTGAAACCTTTGTTGTCTGATGGTTGCTTAAATGTCCACTCTCCAAATTATATCAAAGTATAAATAAAGGCAAGATTGGCCACTGTAGTAGAGATGGAAGCCATTAACGAAAAATCAATGGGCACGAGGACTCAATGTAGAGTATGTTTGGGTGGACGGGTTTCCAATTGTAAGGTCATCCCTGTCAGGATCCCCATCGCTGACCACACCAGGATCACATTCCTTGCTCAGGCAGCACATGTAAAGTGCTGCCCCCGTTCCAATCCAGCAAGGAGAGGGGTTAAACAGTAAAAACACAAGCACCACACACCATACCCTCCTGCTTGCAAATAAAGAGTCACTCCCACCTTTCTACCATGGCTTCGCATTGCAAGTCTATCCTGCAAACATATCTGAGCTATTGCTAAAGACTTACCGTGTATCAGACCCCTGCTTGCTTCAACGGCTATCCCACTGTACCAGTCCCTAGACCTAGGATCGCCTGCTGACTATTCTCCGGGATAACCACGCCTCAGATCACATAACATCAGCCTAACCAAGGTGACTTCAGAGCATCCCTGCATCCTGGGCTTAGACTCCCTGAACCTGTGGTGCCACCCCGGTGCCATTCCTGACAATATGTGAAGCCCCACAACTAAGCCCGCGGGGATACTGCAAGCCCTGGACTGTATGGACTATCAGCTGTGTGGGGTGTTGGAGGAATTATGGGAACTGAAGGACTCCCTCAAAAACTGCTCTAATACAGTGTGTGTTCCTCCTGTGAAAAAGATCAAAGGCCCACTAACTCCTGAGGAGCGATACAGAAGACAGACCCAGAATCTCTGCTGGTACTGTGCCTCTCCGAATCACTGGGTCTCTGAATGCCCAGAATGGCCCATCAGACAGAAAATCCTGGTGGCAAGACCTTCCAGGGAACCCCAGCCCATGTATGACACCAGAAGGGCTCCTGCTCCCAAGGCGGAACCCAAGCCCAAACGTGGAACTAGAGGGGCTCCTGCTTCCAAGGCAGAACCCCAGCCCAAGTATGGAACTAGAAAGGCTCCTGCTCCCAAGGCTAAACCCTGGCCAAGCATGAGAACAGAAGTAATCTGGTTCCCAAAGCTGAATCCTGGTCCGAGTCTAGACCCAGAGGAGATCTGCCCTCTTTACTTGCTAAACCTGGGAGCATAGAATTTCAAGCTGCCAGGTGTAGAGAGGAGGAAGACCCTGTCACCCCTGTGGAAATGGGGGTCACCACAGAGAGCGACCTGGAAACACCCATGGACATCGCCAGCACCATACCCTGGGCGGTGACACCTACAACCTCCAGACCTTGTATCATGACGTGTGTTCCTTCCACCCCGGAACCTGCATGCATGAAAACTACTGCATCAACCACAGGTGCTCCAGATCCAGGTCCTCCCAGTCATGTATATGCCTCTAATGGAACCAGGGTTTGCAGAGAGGACCTAAAAGTATTTGAGGAAGCATTAATGATGAGGAAAGCTGCAAAACAAATCGTGGACTCTATTCACATATTGACTGCAACTCCTATCACCCGTGCAGACCGTTGCATCTCCTCCCCTCCTCCAGTCCTCGGACGGTCTGCAAGAAGAGAGCCAGCTATGCCCACTTCTGCCAGGAAGTACCACATGCCTTGGGAAGACCTACCACCGCCTTCACCATGTCTCTCTCGACAGGACTCAGAGTCTGACGGCGAGTGGGAGTCCCTGGAGTCAGACAGTGAGGGGTTGGCAGCCCAAGACCTTCTGTACCTTCCAAATAATTCGCTACAGACAGCACGGTGCTCCCGAGGGTCTCCTTGTAGTTATGCCAGGTATATTAGCACTACCGTTTCATATCCCGCTACCTACCCAAGCGGTACCACTCCTTTCAAACAAACAGAGTACACTGTTGCTTCCAATGGTTTTGTGGTCGAAAAGCCAACATTGACACCTATGAGAGGACATTGGTGAATAAAAGAAAGATCAAGTCTCCAAGGATCTGTGCTGACCCCAGCCGGGCTGACATGGAGAAAGATAAACTCCTTGACCTTGTACTACCAGACGCGAACACCAGAAGTGCCATATATACCATGGTGACCACCCCGCTGCATCAAGATTCTCTGGATCCCTATGTTGCTTCCACAGACAATGCTGGCCTGGCTCCTTTCATGATAACTGAGGAGTTTGAACCTGAAGCCTACGCCAAGGGGCCTGCTGCTGAGGAGCCCGCTGATGAACCCCAGTGCGCTTCCCTGCCGCCTGAGGAATCCAAGTACGCTTCCTTGCAGCCTGAGGAATCCAAGTGCGCTTCCCTGCAGCCCGAGGAATCCAAGTGCGCTTCCCTGCAGCCCGAGGAATCCAAGTGCGCTTCCCTGCAGCCCAAGGAACCCCAGTGCGCTTCCCTGCAGCCTGAGGTATCCAAGTGCGCTTCCCTGCAGCCCGAGGAATCCAAGTGCGCTTCCCTGTAGCTTGAGGAATCCATGTGCGCTTCCCTGCAGCCTGATGAATCCAAGTGCGCTTCCCTGCAGCCTGATGAATCCAAGTGCGCTTCCCTGCAGCCTGATGAATCCAAGTGTGCTTCCCTGCAGTCTGATGAATCCAAGTGTGCTTCCCTGCAGCTTGATGAATCCAAGTGCACTGCCCAGCCGCTTGAGGAATCCAAATCCATGCCTGCTTTGCCGAATGAAGTGGTACATGTCAAACCCGCTTCAATGCCAGCTTGTGTGGTTATTGACAAGGCCCCAGAAATATCAGTGCTTACTTCTACTGTTGTTACCCTGGCAAGCCAGGTTCATTCCCACTCCGACATCCTACAGAATCTCCAGAAAAACCCTGCTTTCCTGCTGAAACAACTGGCTAAAATAAGCACCACTGCCGAAATGCCACCATCTGCTGCAGTTGTACCACCTACCTTTGATCCATCCTCAGAGACGGGGCATGACTTTATTGATTTAAATTGTGAGTCACCGCTGCAGACTGCACAGAGTGACCAAGAAGGGGCATTCCTAGACACTACCCTCACCACGTCTATTACTTTCAGCAACGAGGAAGAGATACCCATCATGGAGGAGATTGTAAGTATGGCTCCGGTTCCTTCCTTGTGTGGAACCATCCTGGTCAAATCCTCCAAATCAAAGACAAGGAGGTGTCAGAGAAAGAATCATCTCCAAGCTAATGCTGCCCCCTCTGCCCAGAATTCTGCCTGCTGCGGGGTAGGCTTGTGCACCGATTTTTTTTCGGTTCGATTTGTTCGGATGTTTAAAATTTTCGATTCGGCTCGTTTTGACCGATTTCTGTTTCGATTCGGTTCGGCTCGTTTTTCGTGTACATTTTTTATTCTGAATATCGACCATTTTTCGTGTTTTCGGGTCACTTTGCTCGTTTTTTGTATCGACTTTTCGTGATTTCGGAAATTTTTGTTTTTTCGGAACGTCTGTTCTCCTCGTTTCAAAGTGTCTACGATAATTCTGGCGATTCTATCGTGTTTTTTTTTTTATTAAAGATCCTTTTTTTCTTATGAATATACATTTCACAACTTTATTTAATCATATTAAAATGGTATAAAGCCAAGGAACAAAAAAAGTGAACAAAACGATTTAAAAAACGCTAAACTGACCCGAATGCCACAAGAAACAAGTGATACGCATTTACAAATACAAAATTTACAGAATCAGCGATATAACCGATAATAGTTAAATATACAATGTCCAGAATTACCGAAATGGAACCGAAATCACGAATGGAACCGAAATCATGAATAGAGCAAAAACAAATTTCGATTTGACACATTTCAAGTCCATTCGAAAAATCTGAAATTTTTTCGTTTCGGCTCGGAAAACTTTTCGGATCTGTCGGTTTTCGGGTCCGACCCGATTCGGAAATTCGGCCGAATCCGAAGACACGAATCGGGAAATTTCGTGGAAATTCCGAAACCTGAAACGCACATCCCTACTGCGGGCGATCCTCCTCACTTCCAACACCTACCAGAGTGGTCCTATACCTCGTGATGCACAGTCCAGAAACTCTACTAAAGATCAAGATTCTTATTGTGTGCAGGGGATCTTTTCCTATGTGTCTCCTGCAGCTGAACCCAGCCTACAAGCACATCTGGGCCGCACGGGTTTCGGCCTTGAGGGAGGGACTATGTCAGGATCTCCATCGCTGACCACACCAGGATCACATTCCTTGCTCAGGCAGCACATGTAAAGTGCTGCCCCCGTTCCAATCCAGCAAGGAGAGGGGTTAAACAGTAAAAACACAAGCACCACACACCACACCCTCCTGCTTGCAAATAAAGAGTCACTCCCACCTTTCTACCATGGCTTCGCATTGCAAGTCTATCCTGCAAACATATCTGAGCTATTGCTAAAGACTTACCGTGTATCAGACCCCTGCTTGCTTCAACGACTATCCCACTGTACCAGTCCCTCGACCTAGGATCGCCTGCTGACTATTCTCCTGGATAACCCCCATTGTACCACGCCTCAGATCACCTTAGTTTCAATATACCAAAACTACATTCAAATAATGGTACTACCATGAGTCTCCACTCTAAAAATGGTAGTACCGTTGCTTGAATAAAGTACAGAGAATTTCACTTTAGACTGTGGTAGTACTGTTATTTCTAGCTATTCTTGATTATTTTACACACTCAATGTAAAAAAGTCGTATCTCAAGCATGTTATATCTCAAGCGACTTTTACAAAATGGAGTCCTTAGTTTCAATATACCAAAACTACATTCAAACAATGGCACTACCATTGTTTGAAGTGTAAGCCTCCACTCTAAAAACGGTAGTACCATTGCTTGAATAAAGTACAGAGAATTTCACTTCAGACTGTGGTAGTACTGTTATTTCTAGCTATTCTTGTCTTTTTTTTTTTTAGAAAGGATTTTACCAGGAAGGATACATTGAGATTTCTCTTGTTTTCAAGTATGTCCTGGGTGGCGAGTATGTACCGTTGGGTGTCTTGCCAAGGACACTTACTGGAGGGGTTGCTTGCTGGGATCGAGCCCATGGCTCCACGGGCTCTCTCCATGCAGAGCAGTGATGTTACCTCTACTCCACCCAGCCGGCACACACACTCAATGTAAAAAAGTTGTATCTCAAGCAAGAGGCCGTTACAAAACGGAGTCAGGCAATGGCGACCTCAAAATGGTGGAACGGTAGGCCCCCTATAGGGTATGGGGAGCCTTTAGGCTGTGTAGATTGAAGCCTTTAGGGCAGGTATATGGTTTGTTTGGAGACTCCAGCATACACTTGCAGCACTTAGAAAACAAGGAAGACAGTGCAGGATATAGACACACAAGGAAGCCCTGCACTGGGTATAATTTCTCAGCTACAGACAGATCACGAGACTTGGGGTAGACAATGAATGCAGCACAATGCAGGGCAGATCTCGGTACTTGAAAACATGAATGCAGTACAATGCAAGACAGAACTCGGTACTTGAAAACACAATGAATGCAAGACAGTGCAAGACAGAACTCAGTACTTGAAACACAATGAATTCAGCAAATTGCAAAGTTTAACTCGGTACCTGGAAACACAATGAATGCAAACCAGTGCAGGGCATAACTCGATACTCGGAGACATAGGACTTTGCAGTTTGCTGCATTCATTAACACTCCCAGCAATGGAGTTCAAAACAATGACCTTAGTATCACTCACGCCAAATGGCTTTGTGGCCAAATGCCTGTAGAGTGAAAACAAACTCATATAAACAAAATGCAGAATAACTTTGGGGGACAGACAAGAAAATAATCCAGAAACCAGAGCAAGAAGTCATACGCAGAATATCTAGAATCAGAACCTGAACTCGAACTTGAAATGACACAAAGAAAAGCAACTCAGTAGAGCTAGTCTTAGTCTATCCTGATCCAAGGATCAAATGCATGGTAGGCCCTATAAATATGGCTGAGCAGATCATGTGACTGCAGACCATTAGCCCAATGGAGATGGTCTGCAGAACCTAAGCATGAAAGCCAGCAACTGGCAAATCCCTGCTCCCACCACCAGGGGGCAGGGTCAAGACGTAACAAATGGTAAGCCGGGTGGCAGTTATCTGGATGATATTTCCTTGTCATTGATTTAGTCATTTAGATAATGTGCCTTTCCTATTTTAACATTTGGCGCAAAACCAAACAAGCCATGAACACTTCTGCGCAATATTAATATATCCTGCAGCAGACTCATGATATGGCTGTTTGCTTTAAAGTAATAGTTCTGCCGGATAAAGTGGACAAATTGCTCTGTCTCAATTCCCTTGCCAGCGGATCACAGTTCCCTGTTTTGTGAGTAATTTCCTGTATTTTAATCTGCTATCGCTTGCAATATACTGCAAGTGCATAAACATTCAGGTGAATAATGAGATGAGGACATTTTTACTATTAGGTGTGATACTAGAAATATGAGATATATGAACCAATTCAGCAAACTTTATATCTCTACGTGAGATTTTATTTTAATTACTGAAAGAGCTGCTAGATAGCAAGGTAACATTTTATTCAGTGACATATTTTCAACACACGATAAATGAACAACTGATATTTTTGTTAAGCCATAAATGCTTTAGCACCTTGCCAGAAAAAAAATATTGTGCTAAGGTTTTTTAAGCTTTTTTTAACTTTATCTTTTTATTCTACCACTTTTCTTTCAATAATTTATAATTCTTTACATGGAGCACAAAATAATAAAATACATTTTTTATTAAATATCAAAAAATAAAATAATAATGCATTTAATAATAATAATGGCTAGATAAATAAAATAATAATGCATTTAATAATATAATAATAATATTAAATAATTAAAATAATAATGCATTTAATAATAATAATGACTAGATAAATAAAATAATAATGCATTTAATAATATAATAATAATTAAAATAATAATGCATTTAATATTAATAATAATAAAAATAATAATACAAATAATAAATAAATAAATAAAACATAAAATAATAAATTAAATAATAATAATAAAAATGTTTATCTGTTCTACCACCAATTCATGTAGGTGTACTATTAATTATATCTGAATCATCACGCAGGTTCCTTACAAAGCATTTTAGTAGTTGTTTAGTAGATAACCTCATAGCGTACTGGCAATGTGGATTTTTTTTTAAAAAAATGACTTGAGTGTAACCCAAGATTATTTTTTTTTACGTATTTATCATTGAATTCTCAGACTACTCAAATCCCCAATTTGAGTGCTAAGACATTGCATTTGAAAATGAGTTTTCGCTTAGGTTGTTAAATCTCAATTTCTTTTAGAGAACAGAGACTCTAATGCATAGTATCACGCAGGCTTCTTTTAAGCTCTATGATTTGAAAAGTGTAAATGGTTTAGCTCATATCTTGACCACAGTGAATTCAGACTCATTAATGGTAAAATATTTAAATTCATATGCATTTTCATTTATTTCAGGCCATCCACATTTCATATTGCTAAATCAATTATAAATCAGCTATCTCCTTTCTCCATCTCCAGTGGGCATTTCTTTATTCATACACTGTTTAATTTATGAGTACTGTATATAATATTTCTGTTCTTCTAAAAACACAAATTATGAACACCGGCGTATTCAGATCAATATGAAACTGATTGGAGGCACTTGGGCGTTTATTACATTTTTGTAATAATATTATATTAGAACAGCTCACAAAAGCAGCTTGGTTTACCATATGTTGAAAAAAATAAATTAAAATGTATTTCTTTATCATTTTAATGTTAGCATTTACACATTACTGTTTTATTTATGAACTTGATCTCTTATGCTCTTGTAAGTTCAGTGAGTCATTTACATGTGGCAAATATGTAAGAGACACTCACTGAGATCTGAGAAAGCATAAACAGGGCTGTACGAGGAAAAACTGCCTGTAGGTTTATTGAAAATTTTGAACTTACCCTCTTTATGGTGAAGCTTCTTGTAATTTCTTGTCTATTAAGTGGGTTTTAGGATGCTCATGCATCCAAAACGGATTTAAAAAGAAAAAAGACACACAAACAATGCTGATATATTATTTCAGTTATAGCTTGGAATTTCCAGTCTAAGCGGAAACAATGAATGCAATACAAGTATGTAAAAAACAGAAAATATGTGTGGTAGTTACCTCTTATTGATTATCCAAGAATTAATACACTCATATAGTTCTGAGCTTGATGGGGACTTTGGCTCTGTAGATATGACATTGTATGTTATACAGCGAGACTGTCAGGATAGTCACCCAGCACACAGACAAAACCCAGTTAAGAAAGGAATCCCCTAATCTGACAGGCTGGTCCTTAGAATGGCCAGTACTAAGGTAAATACAGTATATGAACAATACATATAAGTACTGAACCAACAGGGACAAGAGAGATATCACAGAACAAATACAAAACCAGAGGTCAGGACACGAATCAGTGTAATATATAACCATACAGGGAATATAGAGCAAAACCTAAGTTCAGATACCTTCAGATGCCAGAAGCAGCAAACAGAATAAATATAAACCAGAGACAAAAGCAGAAATTAGAGCCGATAATACTTAGCCAGAAGTCATTGGTTGAAATATTTGTCCAAGTGAAACAAATTAGGCCAATCAAAGAATAAGGAGCCATAATTGGCCAATCATTTTAACATGACCACCTACGTTAAACATATCAAAGACGTGAAAGGCCTTCTTGGTTTGACATATTTTGGCCATGTGCAGCCAATTCGGCCAAAGCGAGAAGAACTAATCAGAAGTGTAGATCTTTGATTAGGGGTTGATAAACGTGAAGCATGGATACTGGTTAGCTCTTAAACCCATTCTTTTAGTTAAGTGTATAACATTTATGACTAACCTCTTTCCTTGCTCACCTTTCCAACATCATTATAGGTTTCATAACTTGCTCTGCTACCAAGTACTATGGTGTCACCACTAGAGATACGCAATACGAAATAAGAACTTATCGGGCACTCAACTTTTTAGACAGATTTTTTTCTAGACAACACAACTACAGCACAGCAATGATATGGCTAAAATTCTTTGTGAAACGAGGCTGCCCATTCAAGTTCTTATTTCAATCTAAGATATCTTGGAGGTAGTCATTCCATGCATGATTGTGGCACATGCCTGGCCTTGCATGATTGAAGTGCTGCTCTACATTGTGAAATTGAAAACATTATTAAAACAAACAATGGTACTAGTGATCCTGACCACTAATAAAATGGTAACTCCTCCTGTACTCCCATTCCATTCCTCTAGATCAGTGGTTCACAACTGCAGTCCTCAGTACCCCAACAGGCCAGGTTTGCCAGATATCTGAAGCACAGAACAGGGGATATGATTTGCTGCTCAGTGATTGCAGGCAGTGGCGTAGCGTGGGGGAGGGCTGGGGGGGCCGTGGCCCCGGGCGCAGTTTTGTTAGGGGCGCATTTGCGCCCCTAAAACTGTCCCGCGGGTTGAGGGGACCCAGAAGATGCCGGGCAGCGGGAGTGCCTGCCCGCCACCCGGTCCTGAACAGTCCGTCCGTCCTGTTCTTGAAGGGGATGCGGCTGCGTGCAGGCGTGCGCAGGTCACGTGGTCCGGCTAATCAGGTGGTACAGAGACAATCCTTGGGGCACCCCAACAGAGACATGCAGCCGTGAGGAGGTACTTCCAGCAAATGAGACACTAAACAATCATAGGGACAAGTAGGAAGCGAACCATGAAAGAACAGTACTTTGAAGTCCTATATTACTAAGAGTTTGCAGCGTGGGGGAGGGCTGGGGGGGCCGTGGCCCCGGCGCAGTTTTGTTAGGGGCGCATTTGCGCCCCTAAAACTGTCCCGCGGGTTGAGGGGACCCAGAAGATGCCGGGCAGCGGGAGTGCCTGCCCGCCACCCGGTCCTGAACAGTCCGTCCGTCCTGTTCTTGAAGGGGATGCGGCTGCGTGCAGGCGTGCGCAGGTCACGTGGTCCGGCTAATCAGGTGGTACAGAGACAATCCTTGGGGCACCCCAACAGAGACATGCAGCCGTGAGGAGGTACTTCCAGCAAATGAGACACTAAACAATCATAGGGACAAGTAGGAAGCGAACCATGAAAGAACAGTACTTTGAAGTCCTATATTACTAAGAGTTTGCAGCGTGGGGGAGGGCTGGGGGGGCCGTGGCCCCGGGCGCAGTTTTGTTAGGGGCGCATTTGCGCCCCTAAAACTGTCCCGCGGGTTGAGGGGACCCAGAAGATGCCGGGCAGCGGGAGTGCCTGCCCGCCACCCGGTCCTGAACAGTCCGTCCGTCCTGTTCTTGAAGGGGATGCGGCTGCGTGCAGGCGTGCGCAGGTCACGTGGTCCGGCTAATCAGGTGGTACAGAGACAATCCTTGGGGCACCCCAACAGAGACATGCAGCCGTGAGGAGGTACTTCCAGCAAATGAGACACTAAACAATCATAGGGACAAGTAGGAAGCGAACCATGAAAGAACAGTACTTTGAAGTCCTATATTACTAAGAGTTTGCAGGAGGATTGAGTGGTCAACTGTATCAAAGGCAGCAGAGAGGTCAAGAAGGACCCTCTACTGTTTTCAGTCTACACAGCCTCTCTAGGCAAACTGATCACCTCCTTTGGATTCCAGTACCACCTATATGCTGATGACACTAAAATATTCCTCTCTTCCTCCGATCTCTCTCTGGCTGTCCTGGATCGAGTCACTGACTGTCTCTCTGCCATCTTGAATTGGATGTCTTCCCACTTCCTTAAACTCAATCTTGCCAAAACTGAAATTCTCGTCATTCCTCCCTCCAAAAAAAAGCAATACCACATATCTCTCCACGAGTAAATGGAAAGCTCATTAGCCCAACACCACAAGCTCGCTGCCATGGTGTCACTTTTGATTCTGACCTAACGTTCTCTCCCCACATCCAGAGAGTGACCAAATCCTGTTACATTAAACTAAAAAACTTTGCCCGTGTTCGCCCCTTCTGACACAAGATACTGCAAAGGTGCTGTTCATGCTCTTGTCATTTCACGACTTGACTACTGCAACTAGCTCCTCATTGGCCTCCCCAACTCCCATATTGCCCCTTTGCAATCTGTAATGAATGCAGGTGCCAGGCTTATTTTTCTTGACAGACGCACCTCACGTACATCCCCACTCTGCCAGTCCCTCCATTGGCTTCTTGTACGTTACAGGATACAGTTTAAAATACTGATGTTCACATTCAAATCGCTCAATAACTCAACTCCTCCCTACATGTTTTTGTTACTCCGTAAGCACTTAACATCCAGACAACTCCGGTCAGCAGGCGTTCTCCTCCTGTTATTTGTTTACACGCGCACGGCCTACTCTCGCCTCCAAGACTTTTCATGGGATGCACCAGTCCTGTGGAATGACCTGCCTCGCCCTATCAAACTCTCCCCTAATCTTCAGGCCTTCTAGAAATCCCTCAAAACCCATCTCTTCAGATTAGCGTACCACATCACTGATGCAACTCATCCCCCGGCTCACCTACTCACACTTGATTGAAGCCACTTGTATGGCCCCATCATTCCCAAACCACTGGCACTCATGATCCTGCTATCTAGTAAAATTCCTCTTGTCTTCCTCAACCCCAATCCCTCTAGATTGTAAACTCCTATGAGCAGGGCCGTCTAAACCTGTTGTTTCCATCATATGTACGTTTATCTCGTTCCCTTTGGTTATTGTAAAGCGCTGCGGAAACTGTTGGCGCTATATATAAATGATGACAATAATAATAATTGAGTGATGTACGTAGGTGCAAAGATCACTTTAGTAAAAGTGAGCATCTCAGAATTACTTTTATTTTAAAACGGTGAAAGAAGAAAATTGCATGTTAGATTAATTTCAGAGCCCTGGAAAAAATTGTAAATGACAAAGTCGGACCTATTGTCTGGCAGAGAATTGTACAAAGAACAATCCAGCAACAGTTGGAAGACCTGGGCCCAGTCATAGAGGTACATTTTCCCTTTCAGAGGCTAGTGAATCAGTTGTGTTATACACTGCAATTGGTAGAAATCCCAAAACAAAGTTAAGAAGAAAGAAAATTAGTTGCAGTCCATCTACTGGTACACAAGCTTTCCCATCCCGCTGTGGCATCGCAGCATAAGTAACCCCATTGCATGGAAATGAGCTGTTTAGCTTATCTCGCTATTTCTATTTGATGTTCCATTACATGAAGTACAGATGTACTTGTTTTCATTGCATTAGTAAATACCAATTGCAGTTCAAACTAATGTCGCCAGTGGAGAGTCAAACAATAGGAACACAGATATATGGGATATCGCCAGTGGTCTATTATTAACAGACCTAACAAATTCTCCCATCTAGACTTAAAATGAAACATCTGCTTCCCTGGCTCTGAAGAGAAGAGAACATGTAAAATGAAAAGGACAGCAACATGCAATGCTAAATTTATCTAGCAGTAGAAGTTTACTAATAGATTCTGCACGGACAACGTTCGAAGCAGCCATTGTAATTTTGAAGATTAAACATTTTTTCATTCTAGTAAATAGATTTAAAGAAGGATACTGGTCCGGCCATTGCTTCTTCTTCTGGCTTTCTCCAGGCAGTAGTTTGTTAATAGAATATGCCATTTCTTACTCGCTGTGAATCCAGGAGCTGTTGATGATCTGTCATCGCTATTTTGATGAAGCTTTGATAAATTCAATATAAAGTCTTTACTTGTTCAGAGACTGGAGTGGATGCGTTTCTTCATAAATCCTATTGATCATTCAAAAAGAGCAAGCGTAAGTAGCCTTTGTTATGGTCTCGACTGGCATAAGTATTGTTTATACGTCTATTTATAAAGCAATCAAATATTTACTAAGTACAGCAAATTCCTTTAAGATAACATTCTATGGAGCTGATTCACGGAGGGAAAATTGAGACGGAATGCATAAATATATGATATATCTAACTCTTCAAGGCTCCAAAGTTCCAATTTGTATTTTGCTCAATGTACTTTCTTTCGGCAACATCATATATTGTGGTGAAGAGGAAATGTTACTCTCCCTGTATTATGGAAGCACTTTCCTCAGGTGTCCACTTATGAAAAAATATTTGAAAATGAAATCTGGGAATTTCATGACTGAAAAAAATTATCTTAAATTTGCATGTTACCTGATCCACAATGTTTCCTTTCATCATAAGGCCACATGATTCAAATAGGAACCCCAAGTATCTAAACCAGTGGTCCCCAACTATGGTCCTCAAGTATTCCTAACAGGCCAGATTTTAAGGATTATCTTGAGGAAATGCAGACTGAATCCTGCTGTAAGGAATCCCCGGGAAGGTTAAGGGCTGGAACCCAGGGGATAAGGCTGGAGTATATGGTAAGGCACAAGCCTGGGTTGGTAACAGGCCAAGGTTGGGGATAGAGAGGCACATGTAGTATGAGTCACAGTCTGGGTCCATACACAAGTAAATACAGTAGGAGGGACAATAATAGCAAGGAGAGTGGGGAACTGCTTCAATACCAGAGCAACTGATCTAGCTGGCCTTTATCTAAGTATCTCCTCCCACCTATTGGGTAGCCACAGACGTCATTGACGTGCGCCGTGGGCCTGGACGCCGTATTGGTGGAGCCCAGTGTGTGCACATCTTGTCTGCGGCCTAGCTTGACCCAACAACCTGGGGCTCCGGTGGATACCAACAGCCGCCGGCAGAGGAGCCAGTGTCTGACCACCCTGGTGACCGATGCCATGCCAAGGAGGTGAGCTAGGCTGCCCATGTGCCGGCAGATCGATCGGTCGTCGGCCCAGCTGCATTCCAACATCTGGAAGCCGTAACGCTGTGTGGAAAGGGGTGCGGCCGCACCTGACGTCAGCAGCCCAGGGGCCCTGACACCTGGAATCACTGAGCAGCAAATCATATAACCTGTGCTGTGCTTTAGATATCTTGCAAACCTGTCCTTTTAGGGGTAATTGAGGGCAAGGGTTGGGAACCACTGATCTAGACTATCTAGAAGCTCATGTGACACAGATCTCCAAAACACACCCAAAAACTAAACAAAAATTCACTGAACCCCAAAAAAGGATTGCTCCATAATATATTGGCTCAGTACAAATAAACACATAATAAGAGTAATAATACATTTAAAGTAGAATTTTGAACTCGGGCCATGTAATGCAATACCCATTAAATGCTAAATTGCCCTCAGCCCTTTCTTTCTTCTTATCCAGCATTTCTTTTTTGCTTTTTTTTAATGCTGACTTTTCCTCTGTAGTCTTAAAAAAGTACAAAAGTAGCCCTAGCATATTCTGAAGGAAAAAAGACAGTTTATTAATCTCCAGTGAATAGAAGTACACTTTTTTTTCTTACAGTGCATTATTCAAGAAAGATGAAATATCTGATTAGGCACTTAACTTTTACCTAAAATATGATTTAAAAATGGATGACTCGGTAGGAGAAAAAGCACATTGTGATCAGGAAGTATTTCTATCATTTGTTCCTGAATTTTAGGAAAAAAATGAAATAAGCTAGCTTGTGGGTAACTTAAATTAAAAGCAATCTAAATATCCCGGATCTAAGTATCCCGCACATATCTGGTCATACACCCCATTCGTACGGAAAAGGGTAAAATTATATATGTTTACACGGTGTTGAGGTGTTTGATACATAATATATATGCACCCATTTGTTTCTTACACTCTGAGGGCTATATAGGCGCTTTCCCAAATTGTTTTGCATGTTGTATTTTCTGTAAAGGGTCATTGTAGGGAATCCCCTTTTATAGGGAGACAGCTGCCATATAGAACATAGTTTGTGGGGAACCACCTTCTATCCCAGCACCTCCTTATTGTTTATTGGCTTTAAATCTAAATATATACCTAAATATATTACCTGACAAAATGTCAAGCAACTTGAATAAATATAAAGTCAGTTTTGATTAATATACCATTAACAGGGTTATTCAGAGAGAGGTGAAAAGCAGGAGAATGACTGGAGAAGTGAAAATTCTAGGTCAAAATAGCCAAGCCAGAAAAATTCTCCCATTTATCTCACTTTCCAAATCGGCTATTTTGACCTAGAATTTTCACTTCTCCAGTCATTTTCCTGCTTTTCATCTCTCTCTGAATAACCCTGTATATGTTTTTAATATTGTAAAATTAAGCAAGATGGACCAAAACCTTATAAAGTCTAAGGGCTAAATTACAATCTTCGTGCAAACGTTTGCGCCGGCGCAAAAAAACATTAACGCGAGGGGTAAAAACCATTTGTGCCGAATCCCATATTACAAAGTCAGCGCAACAACCACGTGCAATCGTCTACCGCGGGTGAACCTGCGCAAGCTTGCTGTACTTCCTGTGTCCTATACTTAACATTGTGAGTGCAAATTCAAATGTGCGCTGGTACAGTCCTAACCTCAACATCTGAGGAAAGGGATTTAGGGGTCATTATTTCAGAGGATCTAAGGGTAAGTAGTCAATGTAATAGAGCAGCAGTAAATGCTGGCAGAATGCTTGGTTGTGTAGGGAGAGGTATTAGCAGTAGGAAAAGTGAAGTGCTCATGCCACTGTACAGAGCACTGGTGAGACCTCACTTGGAGTACTGTGTGCAGTACTGGAGACCGTATCTCCAGAAGGATATAGACATCTTAGAGAGAGTTCAGAGAAGGGCTACTAAAATGTTGTACGGCTTGAAGGAGATAAGTTACCAGGAAAGGCTTAATGATCTTAACATGTACAGCTTGGAAAAAAGACGAGACAGAGGAGATATGATAGAAACATTTAAATACGTAAAGGGAATCCACAAGGTAGAGGAAGGGAGTATATTTAAAAGGAAACAAAATAGCAAAACAAGAGGACATAGTCTTAGATTAGAGGGGCAAAGGTTTAAAAGTAACATCAGGAAGCATTACTTTACTGAGAGGGTGGTGGATACATGGAACAGTCTTCCAGTAGAAGTGGTAGAGGCCAAAACAGTAATTGAATTTAAGCAAGCATGGGATAGGCATAAGGCTATCCTAAACAAAAGATAAATCCAGGTAAAGTATCCATGTAATTGGGCAGACTAGATGGGCCGAAAGGTTCTTATCTGCCGACATTTTTCTATGTTTCTATGTTTCTATGTTTCTATGGTACACGGATGGTATTACAATCTATTTTGTGGTAATTACCGCATGGCCTTTGCGCATAATTTTAGCAACTCCTAAAAGCTGCTGCTAATGGCAAATCTGAACAACCTGGCTGAACCCAAATACACCAGCCCATAAAAAAAATACAGCAAAGTATAGTTACACATTCTACTCATACCAAACCAATAAAATGGAGAAGTTGTGTGTGCATGTATTATTGCTGCAGCATATATGCTCAGATTGACTTTGGCAGGTGCAATTTCTTAACGTGAGATAATTGTGGTTCCTAATTCTGATTGGTTGAATGGCGAGAAAAAACAGTGCGCACACTGATTTTTGCGCGTGACGGTACTGCGCAAGCATTTGAGCGCGTACTGTTTGCGCATTATTGAACACCAGATGAAAAGACGCGCGAGGATTGTAATTCCATATACATAAATGGATAAATAAGGCATGAGGTAGAGGGAAAATAAGGGGATATATTGTGTGTTTATCTCCTATATCATAAGATGTGTTCATTTACTACATGGAAGTAATATTCAAGACTTGTACGACTTTAGCTGTTGATGGACAGTGTTATTGTTTCTTCCATCTTCCACCATTGTTTCTAAGTTTTTTTCAAACTGATTTCCTTCCCTTGTTTATGTTAATTTATTTTCTATTCAATATTTTACTTTTAAAGTCACGATACATTAATTGATAGCCCTAGAAAAACTGAGTTTCCAGATGTAATTGAAGATTAATCCTTTCACAGCCTAAATCAAGTATACTCGATCTTAAAAGCATACTGCTGGTACTTCACATTTATTCAAGGTGCTTGACATTTTTTTATTTTTTCATGTAAAACACCAACAGGTAATATATTTAGGTATATATTTAGATTGTTTTTAATTTAAGTTACCACAAGCTAGCTTATTTTTTCCCCCCTAAATTTCCAGCTGATTCAGTATGGAACCCCAGCTGCAGCAGTGCTGTTTGGCCAGCAGATGTTAATATATCCCTGTCAATAGTGCGCTGCTGCAGAATCCGTTACCTGCAGTTCAAACCCCCCCAATAAAAATCACATACCTCTCATCCTGCGTCAAGAACGGTGGCCTGATCCACTGCTTCTAGCCGCCGGTAGCAGAGGAAGACTGTGGGAAGAAAGTCCTCTGTCTCCCTCCGCGATCACTCCGCTGACCAGCAGGATCTCGCAAGAGGCAAGATCCTGCCAGTCATGCGATCTGGGAGCTCAATCTTCCATGGCGTCCTATGAACGCCATGGATGGGATACTGGGGACGGCACTGTAGTGCTGTCCCCCAGCATGCGCAAGCTTCATGATCGTTAAGGGGTAGGCAGCCGGACTCGGCGCCTGCCCCACAATCTGCTGAGGAAACCGAGACGCTAAGCTAGCATCCTGGCTTTAGCTCAGGGCAGGCGATAGTGCCCTAGATGTACTATAAGAACATTGACCTACATTAGGTATTATGTTTACTAAGCTTCGAATGCAAGGTGGATAGAAATCAGTTTTCCTCTGGCACAATCTCCAGCTGCAATGAATAGTAGGACGTAATAAGAAGAACTTCATCCATGAAACCACCAGTCGACATTTCAGTTCGTAGATTAGGACTTGATAAAGGAGGAGACTGAACTATCAACTGGTTGTGCTTTTTAACTACTGAACGTTTTAATGAAAGTGGATTAATTTAATGAAAAAAGTCCCAAGTGTCCCATACACATCCAAGAAATATATTGTTATAGTTTTATTATTACATATAAATATATTATGTACTCATGTATTTCTAGTGGAAAATGAGAAATAAAACCTATTAACATGAAAGATCTGGAATAACAGATTAGTGGACTGGGTGTAGAACATCGGTTATACATAATTATGCAATTGATTAACTTTTATACAATCATAGATGTACATGGTTCATAAAGCACTAATGCAGATTGTGTATTTGCCGTCTTGTCTAGTTGAAAGATGTGTACTGTAATTTTAGATACGTGTCCTTGTAAAAGGTGTGGATCCCACAGCTGTAGGAGATCTTTTAATTAACTCTTCCAACTTGCCATTTTCCAAAGTTGTATGGTTATTAGATGTCGTATTGTCTATTTGAGCACTAGTTTGTAATTTCCTGAAATGAAAATAAGTATTTTCAGCGCTTCTTCTGATGTATTCTTGCTCTAGAGGAGCAACCCTCTTTAATTTTGTCAGAAATAACGTACGTGCATGTGCTCAAGGAATGTGTAAAGAATGAATAACTGAAATGGGTTCAAGTCACATTTTTCAGATGCCAGATACTTTATTATGACACTTTATACAAATATTAAACACGTGGCAAATATTCATTACTTGACTGATTTAAGGTTAGATGACTTTTGCTTTACTTCAAAGATCGTCGCTGTCTCAGAGCTATGGCTTCTTTGAGGTGAGATCTTATCAAACCTGGTGGGTACATTTCAAAGGGGAGGCAAACGGTGTAGTTGCTCCCATAAACCTATTTTTGGCTTTCATGAGCACAGAGCAGCGTTTCCCAACTGCAGTCCTCAAGTCCCCCTAACAGGCCAGATTTTAAGGATCACCTTGGGAAAATGCAGACTGAATCCTGCAATCACTGAGCAGCAAATAATATCACCTGTGCTGTGCTTCAGATATCTGCAAACCTGGCCTGTTAGGGGTATTTGAGGACCGTGGTTGGGAACCACTGGCCTAGAAGATAATCCACATGTGGACCTGTTGCTTTAAGTGAATAGAGAGATAACACCTACAACCACGTGATGAGGCCCCTAGTAAAGCCAAAATGATTATCAAGGACTGCTGTAACCCTTACGCAGAGTAGACTTCCTTGGTATTTCAGCCCTGGAAGCTCTTTTGGGTAAAGGCAGGCTGATTTGTATATCATAACATCTTCTATGTAATGGCACCATTGAACCAAAACCTTTATGAGAGCTGAACTGACATTGATTGTTCTCATTGTTCTCATAAACTGGAGTTTTGCTTTCTCAGGGAAAAGTTAAACCTGGAAATTTTCCATAATAACGCAAAAGAGGCAAGATAAAATCAGGGTCAGGCATGTAGAATTGAGGGTGAATTTCAGGAGAAGGTTTAGATGAGCAAGAATGAAATTTAAATAAGCAGGTACATCTCTGGGTCATTGGGCTTCAGTATGATCAAGCAATTGTGGAAAGACGTTCTGGGAATTTATACCTATGAGCACTAAAGGTTGACCTTCCCTCATGGCACTGTTGCTAGGCATGTCTATGTCCATACCATGACATGCACCAATAATTGACACCAAGAGGAGCATGGGAAGAACACATCAGGTACCAGGACACATGATGCGTATTCCATGTAAAAGAAAAAAAATGTTAATCAAGACACCATTATTGTTAGATATCCATGCTTAGCAAATGTAAAATATTATCCTATTATTTCTTCCTTTTCTAAAGCTATATTAGATGAAAATACTATATTTAAACTCTTTGACTTTGTTTTGCTAAAACCATTTGAATGCTTTACAAAAAGGTAACTTTACTCTCCATAGCTGTTTATTCAACAAGGTCATCAATTATCTATTATCTACCATTTCAAAGTGCCTTAAAAAAGCAAAGGCTTAACGTACTTTATGGTAATAAGCCAGAAACTGATTCTAAATATGTGACAGATTTTATTCACATAGGAAACAATTGAGTGGGATGACATCATACAGGAGAATTAAAGCCACCTGCAATGAAGACAATGGGTGGCTTATTGAATCCATCAATTGAAACAGAGCATGAGCGTTTACTGTGACCGCTGATTAACATATCCCTAGAGATATGATTAATTAGCTAGACCTGTAGTTGTTTTTACTTAAAGCAATTTTCTTTCAGAGTTCAATTATGCCCTAAAAATAAACTACATATTATTTCTACTACCAATTTACATAATGATCCTCCTTAAATCTTTGAAAAGATTTTCAAACTTACGTAATTTCTAACCTTTTCAATGAAATTTAATTGTTTGGAATCGTTTTTGATCTCCTTTATCTTCTGTCAGTTGACGTAGGTTTCTAATAGTGCATCTCCCCAATGATGTAGGTTCTGCTTAAGGTGTTTTTGGTTTGGCATGAACATCGCTTTCTGCATCACTCTGATGACACAGGGTTTCCATTTATGTCCATTTCCTGTGCAATCAGTACTTGTGATGCTGCTCGCTCAGATGCTTTGTAATTTGTTGACGCCTGCCCTACCATTCTGTGCTTCACTTTGCGTCTGAAAATGACGCACGCTGGTACAAAGTCATGAGGTCATCTTAGATTTCCTATATTAGGCTGGGGCTACATGACTGCCTGAAATGTGCATGTTGTAACGCTCATCCCTTCCTAACGTCCATCATAGAACGAGCGCTCGTTTGACGTCCATCACTTGTGTAGAAAACAGACTATAAACAGCATCTAAAGCTTCCATATTTCTCAAGCTTTTTATCTTCAAGTCAAAATTCATGAGCATCGTGTGGTGTCCACGCAAGTACACCCATGCGAAAGTATGTCCATTACGGCAGACATACTTTCTGAGTCTGGATATCCACACTGAGAAAAAGTGCCAAAAAGTGTTTTAATAAGAGGGAGACAGATCCCGTTCAGATGTGACGTTTCGGCCCGGTTACTCACATGGCCCTCCGGGCTGAAACGTTACATCTCCCCCTTATTAGAACACTTTTTAGGACTTTTTCTCCGTTTGGATATCCTGTCCTTTCTTGTTTATATTACCTGGATTATGGCGCACTTTGGGCATTCCTGTGGAGTTGAGCAGTCCGGGGTTCCCACCTTTGGTGAGTCGCGGCACTTTCTTCTGTCGTCATACTTTCTGTGTCCGTCCAGCCCACCCAAGTCTCCATTTTATTATTGTCACTTGGTGGACCTTGTTGCATAGAGCTTTTTATACAAAGCTTGAGAGACAAATAGGGCACTATTACACTCTTTGCGCACAATTTTGAGCGTGCGCAAAAACGCATTAACGCGAGTGGAAAAACCTTTCGCGCTGAACGTCGTATTATGATGTTCGCGCAAAAGATTAGCTTTAACGTCTAACTCGAGTGACCCTGCGCGAACCCTGCGCGAGCGAAAGTTTGTGCGCGCATCCCATACTTAACATTGTGAGCACAAATGCGTTCGTGCACTGGTATGCGGATGGTATTACAATCGATGCGCAAATTTTAACGAACAACGCTTGCGCGCATAATTTTAACGTCTTTTAAAAGCTGGTGGTAACTGCAAATCTGAACGTCCTGGCCGAAACCAAATACACCAGCCCAAAAAAAAAAGGGGTTGTGCGTGTTTTTATTATTGCTGCAGCATATATACTCAGATTGATTTTGACCGGCGCAAAAACTTAACGGGAAACAATCGTGGTTCTTAATTCAGATTGGCTGAATTGCGTGAAAAAACAGTCTGCCCACCGATTTCTGCGCAAAGTTAATGCGCGCGCGTTTTCACAGGTATTTTTTACGTGCAATATTTTCGGACGGATGAAAAAATGCGCGAGGATCGTAATACCAGCGTTAATTTACGCGCGTTAACATTTAACGCTGCGCGCAGAAAAAATTGCGCTGCGCAAGATTTTTTGCGCAAGGAATGTAATAGAGCCCATAGAGGGCTATTCATAAAGTGCTGGCATCCTAAGAAATGCCGGCATTTCACAAAAATATAAACCATTGAGCGACGGGAGAAACTTCGCTGTAAAGCTTCTCCTGTTGCTCTTTAGATTTTAGTTTGGTGGAATGCTGGCGTTGTCGGTGCTGCAATACTGATGATTTCACATATTTTTTTGCAACACCGGAAAACATCAGCGCTTTCTGAACCCCATTAAAGAGCATATTTAAAGCACGCATTAATCTAATATCTTAAAATCAAGCTTTCTAACTTCCTTCCGTAATTTCTCAGCTAATGGTGTGTTCCAGGTTAGCTTTCTGCAGAGAATGATTTTTGACATGCCCTCATTACATCATGTCATGGAGGCCTGCAGGCATTTTTGCTTTGCCTGCTGCCAGGTTATGACCCACTGGTAGAACAATACTCTGCATACACTAGCTGACAGTTACTTGAACAGAAAGGCAATTTAACTGAATTTTTTATATATATTTTCAAGGCATGTCCGTTTTATTATGAAGAGGAAGAAAAAAAATCGTTAATCAACGAGAAGTTGGGATTTTCAGCATTAATGCAGCTCCGAACGGAATGTCAGATATCTTAACACACTCATAATTCAGGTGACAGACGTCTACAGTGTGTGTCAGAGATGCCCCTCTAAATCTTGTAACATCACCAGCTTTCCGATGCCTTAAACTTTTGTTCTTTGCACTCTGCGATAAATCATTTTTGTTCCCTTATATCATTAGCATATAACATTTTATCAGACCCTTAACGCGGACTTAACATCTCCGAAAAATACTAGTCTTTTAGCCAAGTTTATGAAATGGCATCATTAAAGACCCGGCAAGGGTTTAATAAAGGTGTATTATTCTTTCGCTCTAATGGCGTTCTTTATGAATTGATGCTGGACCCTATAATTGATGCTATTTGAAATGATAACCGTATTCCCCGTTGCTAAGTATTCTATACATTTATGAAACGTCCTCCTATTAGTGTTCTATGAAGAGATGTAATTTCTTTTGATTAAGTCCCCTGTACTTTATTTCTGGTAGTCAATAATGTTATATCTCTTTTAACTGTGCGCTATAAAATGGAAACATTTGGACTGTGAGGCTTTGGTTAAGTAAAATTATTCCGTGCTATTACTGGCACTTTGCATAGTCTCATTTATTAGCAGTCCGGAAGAAGCAATAATAATTTACTCGCGCAATATTAAGCAGAGAAATTGGAAGCCGCCATTCAATCATTATACCATGAACAGTAAAGTTGAACTTTCTTTAGTTAGTTGTTGGAACTGCCATGCCTGGTCAAAAAATAAGACACCACTTGGATTTAACCATTGGATAATATGTTTCAGCTGGCAACATTGAGGTCACGTGACTCCTCGAATATACCGAATGATCGTTTTTTCCATAAATGGATTTTTTCTTCCCTCATGGCACAGCGGGCATATCTCATGATTCGCTAAAGTAACCCACAAAAATGGTGCTTCCCGTCATATCTCAAGATGCTCAACAACAGCAACAATCCTGGTGGACTGATGTTGGGAAGAGGCATGATGACCTAGGATCCCAGTAACCAAAGGATTCCTGAGGAAGTGGGACCTAAAATCCTATGAAATGAGTAGGGCTTGGAGACAATGTGCTGAGAGAGACCCTCCTTGGACTTCACTTTCCCAGAAAACTTTTACCTATCGGTAGATCAGTAACTGGGATTTGGAGGTGATCGGGAGGTCTGCCATCTTGGCAAATGCATTTATGCGCATTTTTATATGTGATTTTATTTTGTGAGTTTTTTTGGGCTTTTGTACATGTTTTATGTTGTATTAAATTTACTACACTATAGGGTCTATTCAAAGAAAAACTGTAAATAGGTATGGGCGCAAACAATACAATATAGAGTATAACAGCACAGAGGTTGGAATATGTATCGCTCTACATCAACCACACACAAGTACCCTCTATCCCAGGTACATCAAAATTCATCCAAAGTTCTCACACTGATGGAGCGCTACTTGGTGTTTTCAATGTTCTTTTAAATTGGATGGCCTCAAAGAAAGCACAAAAATATATAGTGTACAACTGTTAGACACATATGGTTTCACAGAATTAAAGGAAAATCCCACTCACGTGTTTAAGAGCCTAAGTCTGACAGGCTCAAATCTTAGCACTTTAGGATCCGTACAGGCGATTCCCCCCTTCTTGTTCTTTATCTTCTCTCCTATTCTTGGAACCTTCTCCCATAGGAGGGTTATATCCCTCAAAGATACAGAGAGAATTCTTAGTGCAGACAGTCTGGATCTTAACAAGGGGTGCAGAGTACAGAAAAGTGGATTACTCACTTGTTAAAGTGCCTGTCCCTGCACTTGTTAGCAGACAGGCAGTGATTTAAGAGAGCACTGGACCTCTATTCAAAGAAAGGTGAACCTCATGAGAATGACTGGTGAAGTGAAAATTCTAGGTCAAAATAGCCAAACCAGAAAAATTCTCCCATCAATCTCACTTTCCAAATCTACTATTTGGACTAGATTGTTCTCTTCTCCTGCCAATTCACCTGATTTTCACCTTTCTCTGAATAACCCTTTATATTCCTCTATGTATCTATATATGAGCAGTCTGTGGCAGTTTTGCGCATTAGAATAAAAATATTTTTCCTATTTTTCCAAAATTAAAATATTTTTTCCATTTATTTTTGCCTAGCAGCAACTAAAAGAAAAACGAAAGTGACATGAAATAGCTCCTCTCCATAGAAACATAGAATATGTCGGCAGACAAGAACCTTTTGGCCTATCTAGTCTGCCTAATTCTATGGATACTTTACCTGGATTTATCTTTTGTTTAGGATAGCCTTATGCCTATCCCATGCCTGCTTAAATTGAATTACTGTTTTAGCCTCTACCACTTCAACTGGAAGACTGTTCCATGTATCCACCACCCTCTCAGTAAAATAATGCTTTCTGATGTTACTTTTAAACCTTTGCCCCTCTAATCTAAGACTATGTCCTCTTGTTTTGCTACTTTGTTTCCTTTTAAATATACTTCCTTCCTCTACCTTGTGGATTCCCTTAACATATTAAGATGTTTCTATCCTATCTCCTCTGTCTCGTCTTTCTTCCAACCTCTACATAAAGTATTTCCTGCTAGCTTGGATTTTCTCCCCTTTCAGGCAGGGGTCAGACAAGCGCACTATGTGCACCCGTCCGTCGCAGCATTGTGACGCTTCAACGGGGCCGGTCACATGCACGAATTGCCCACACTACAAGCGGATGTGCAGAAAGCTTCCCGTCAAAACGCTAGACGCGCGTTGGGCGGGGCTGCAAAGCACGATTCTTCATAGGATCATAGGATCGAGCCTTGCAGTGCTGAGCGAACTAACTGCGTTCAGCGTGCTGGCCAGATGGGCGTACACTGTCATGTACCTTCCTTTCCCTCTCAAAGACGCTCGTCTGACCCCCGCCTTACTTGAAAGATCTAAAAGCTGCATCCTTATGAAAGTTCTTTTAGAATATATTTTACCATATTTATTTTTCCGTACATTGACAAAGCGTGTAAAGAATGTTAAATTAAAATAATTAATTTTTTGTATTATTCACTTAGCTTTTAATACAAGATCCTTCTGTTTTGTTTTTCTTTAAAAGTGTGGAAACACAGTATAGAGTCAAGAAGAAATGCAAGGAGAAGACAAAAACTCCCACCTATCAGTAAAAATAATTGCATTTTCTTACAGTGTTTGTGTAGGCGATTTTATCACAGTGACAAAATCATATAAAAATGTAAATATGTCAGTGCCACTGAAGTGTGTCTCCCATTCCTTTTCTGTTTTTTTATTCCTAAAACAACATATTGCAGAGATTAATTGAATGTAAATTGGCCGCTGAAATCTATACAAATGTAATGTCTCTGCAGTTTTGTCGTGTTGGCCTGAAATTGCCAAAAGCTAAATCTAAGCAACAATCGCCCGTGTGATTTACGCCAGGCATCTATAAATATAAATTACTATATGCGGGATTCTTTTTACCACAAACCCAAGCATCAATAGCATCATCGATATCAGAAGATTGCTAGGGAAATAATGAAGTTTTTAATTCACATTTAATGACGGTGCATAGCTAATAGCATTTTGATTTGTCTAGTAAGTAGAAAAATAGGAATTTGCTGAACATCCTCTATCTATATAGAGATACAACTCTTGGTAGCAGGATATTCTTTAACCCCTTGCAAACTAATAAAGAATAAAGAATAATAGCTACAGAAACTGGCATTTTAGCCTGATAACATGAGCCAAACTTCTCCCTAGCATCCAAGTCATTGAGCTAGACTTCTTAACACATACATACATACAAATACATACACACAAACACAGACACACTCACACATAATCTAAATGCACTGCAATATCAGTACAGTGCATTTACAGACTGTATTCAATATTTGATAGGCAGAGTGCTCCCTCTGCTGGTCAATCCAGGTACTGCTGTAAGTCTATGTGAGAGATTGAAGTGATGTAGTCTAAATTCTAGACGCTGACAGCTGTTCAAGGAATTACAGTACAGCAGCCGTTATGTCCAACGTACTGTATCTTTAGGGCAAATCTGAATAGGCTATGATCCCATATGCAAATACTTTTCATTTGCAATAAACATTTGTTTTCAGAACATGTGTAGATTGAGCAAGTTTCCAACTTTTCGTGGACTTATGTAATGTATCGTATAATGGAATAATGCTGGCAGGTCCCCAAAATTAACCCCTTAAGGACGGAGGCAATTTTACAAGTTCGGAACGCTTCTAAAAGTAGAATTTCAGCAATTCGCCTGTTCAACCATAATTTATCTCTTTCATGTTAAGTGCATCCACCCTTATTATATATCATTTTGTTCAGGAGAAATAGGGTTTCCATTTTCCATCAAAGACTTATATATAAAATATATTTTAATATGAAAAGAAATCTAGAAACTATGAGAAAATATTTTGCTATTTTCAAAGTTACTGAAAGGGTTAAAAAACGGTTTATTTTTTTTCACTTGACCTTTAAAATTACAATGATTCTCGGCCTCCCTCACCTTAGATCAAAGTGAGGAGAAGAGAGAGGCAGAGACAATGTCTCAACCAATGTTACAAGTAATAGCAGAGACACTGTGACAGTGACAGCGGTGACAAGCTGTCACCGCTGTGACGTGACCCAGTTCACTGCTATTAGCTGCCAGGGGACTGCCTGCATTGTCGGGCAGCCCCCCAAATGGCGATCTGCATGCTAGGAAGGGATGCGGGCTGTTTGCCGATTAAACGGCGTGGGATGTGCTATGCTGCCACGCGTTGTTAAAGTCCACTTGCTGCCGGACAGCATAGCACATCCGGGGTCGACAACGGGTTAATATAGCGAACTGCTATACCATTTACTGTACATTAAAATCCTAGGAGAGGTTTTTAGCATCCCTTTATTTTTTTGCAAGCGTGTCGCACCCGTTATTACACATTCACAGGTTCGCCAGTTGGGGTTTTATGGTCATTCCGAAGATATATCACTGCAGGTGAGCAAGATCTCACAAAAGTGTTACATGTATGTAGGAAAGTTGTCCCTCCATCGGTCAAGCCTGGCCAGTTTGAAGTTGGGGAGTTGCCCCTGTACTTTAGGAACTCCATATCTTTCAGCTATATCATTATACTGCCATTTACATGTACAATAAAACCTCTCTGTCAAGCCAGGACTCTTTATATTGTGTACCTTTCAAACACCTGCATTTATGGTGCACCCACTACAAGTTTCCACCTAACTCACAGGAGGCTTTTTTCAGGATGGTCCACCTGGGAACAATCATCTTGTGTAATGTGAAAATGCGATATATCGTGGTTTGGCAGTGTCTACACACAAGGTGATGGACCCCATTGCTGCCAGGTTGACCTTTAGTGAATTCTTCCATTTGACTTTGCAGTGATTAGAGAAATGTTTGCCAATGCATCTATCAATAAAAATAACCGATCTATTATATACTCTAGCCTCTTGTCTTAATATGTTTCAGAAGCTGTTTTCACTGCCGGAATTGTATAATGACGTGAGCTTTGTTTGTCTTAATTGGCTCAGTATACACTCAGGCATGTAAATTATTTTTGCAACCAAAGCCTAGAAAAGATTGCTAATTACTATGAGGAGCACATATCCGCAAGCTCGATTAGACCTCGTGTAAAGTCTACTCAGCTTGCAACTACAATCACAGACAAATAACAGCTAGCAGGGCATCAGTTATAATGAACTCGGGAAATTGTTAAAAAAAAAGGATTGTTTTCAAGATTATCGGAATTCATACTTTTTTAATTGGTTGTGTCAGGTGGTATTCAGGAAAATAATGCACACTTACTAAATAACTTTTATATTTGTTTCCCATTATGTGCATTATTATTATTTTTGGAGGTTAAATAAGTATTTATGCTTTAACTATGCGATTTAAAACCCAAAAAATAAAGATAATTTATTAGGGAAAAAAATAAGCTTTTTATAGTAATATAGGATAGATAGATAGATAGATAGATATACATGTGGATAGATAGATAGATAGATATACATGTGGATAGATAGATAGATAGATAGATAGATATACATGTGGATAGATAGATAGATAGATAGATAGATAGATAGATATACATGTAGATAGATAGATAGATAGATAGATATACATGTGGATAGATAGATAGATAGATATACATGTAGATAGATAGATATAGATAGATAGATAGATAGATAGATAGATAGATAGATAGATAGATAGATAGATAGATAGATAGATAGATTCTCTTGGCCACCAATTTCTGACTGCATCTTATTTTTGTATCATTTTGCACATCTTGTACTATGTATAAGATGCATAATGTACAGCAAATACAGGTAAGCACAATTTGGTATCTCCTTTCCCTCATACCTTGGACTTCCAAGCCAGTCTTATTGTCGGGTTTGTTTTGAAACCATTGTGCAACAGGATCTTTAAGTAGATTTTTGAAAGTACAAATTAGGCACTCCTTATCCGGAATCCCGAAATCCAAAATGCTGAATTTTTACAGTTTCCTTAACTCCCTAACACTCCGGACAGGTCCTGCTGCAACCCAGTGCTCCTCCGATGGCTGCAACACCACGAGGGAGACACTGAGAAACTCAATGCAGCTTCAGCATGTGGCATGCTGCACATAGACATGCTGGCTCTGTGCAGCATATCTCTAGAAAAGGGCATCTAACAGAGTGTACACCTTCTGGTTTTACTGCAGTCAGTGTATTGTGGCTCCTGTGAATCCAAAACCCAGAAGAATCCAGAATACTTGGCGTTTTGAAATGCGTTTTGAAATGCTTATTTTGCATTTCATGTATGTTCTCCCTCCAGCTTCTGACTTCCCTTTTCTATTTCAGTTTTACTCTATGACATTCTCTTCGCTCCTCTTCATTTCTTTTTTTAATATCTCCCTCTTTCTTTTAACTTCTCCCACCCTTATATTCTTTCTCCCTCTACAAACTGTTATGGTTACCACTCCACGCAGTCCATTTTCTTTTTAATTTCCTTTTGCCCTCGATACCTTTCATAACCCTTCTTATACTTTCTTTTCCGCTTCCACTTCTTCCCTGTCCCCTTCCAGCCTGCACCTTCCTTGTCTTAATCACCACCACCATTCTTAAAAAAAAAAAATGTGAATCACATTTCCATATAGAATTTTTTCTTACTGTGGAAGCACATATGTGCTATATATATATAAATCATTAGATAACAGTAAATTCCCTAGAAAAGCTAGAACTCTGAAATGCTACAATGGGAGATGCATCAGCCTTGTCAGCTGGTATTGCCAATAGTTGCAAAGTGATTAAGATAAACAAACACTGGGGTGAGGAGGAAACAGAGTATTAAGTCGACATGCAATCCTAAGATGTATACAAGCGCTGAATTTAGAAAAAGTTAATTAACATATGTATAAATGTGCGAGGCATGCTGTGACTAGAGATTGTATATTATAACCAGACGTGAAAGTTCAAGTTGTAACGCTGTATGCAAAATTAAACAAATGCAAATGCTAAATGTTTAAATATTTATAAAGGTCTATAGAAAAAAATATATGTTCTCATTGTGCATGAAGGATCTAAAATAAACCAATGCTCGGGGGCCTGGAAAGAAATACATGAAGAGAAGGTTATCTGCAATAAGAGACTTTGCCAGTTTAAGGGGTTATTCACTACGCAATGTTATTTTATTGAAATAACTTTGGATTTACTTTAAACTTTTGGAAACTACAGTGGATCAACTACAGTGAAACGTATTTTCTATTTAGGGAAGTTTCATTGTAGTTCTCCATAGTTTCCACTGTTGTTTCCACTGTGATTTTTGCCAAAAGTGCTCAGCATAGTTTTCAATGTGATTTCCACTGATGTTTCAGTTCTGCTGAAGTTTCAGTGTAGATTTATCCATGGTGTCAGTTAAAGGTTTGTAGCCTTGTTTTTACCAATTACTTTCACTGCTGTTTCTATAAGAGCTCAATGTAGACATACACTTGAAACTGGTGAGGTATATTCACCGGGGTTGCAAACAATGGGGAATAAGTTATGGCCACTGTTGACTCTTTCTACATATG
Source organism: Leptobrachium leishanense (assembly GCA_009667805.1). Lineage (NCBI taxonomy): Eukaryota > Metazoa > Chordata > Amphibia > Anura > Megophryidae > Leptobrachium > Leptobrachium leishanense. The sequence goes on along the minus strand of CM019063.1, from coordinate 483,039,290 downwards.
ATTAATGGTGGTACCAATTGTTGTTCATCGTTGTTTACAGCAAATTCATATGCCATTGCGGTATCTTGCGTCTCTGGAATGCCGAAGTTCATCGTATTTGCTACTACTGTGATATTTAATGTTGCTTGCATCTACGGGAACTTTGATGATATAAGGGTGGTTATTGAGCAACCTGTTTACATTTTGGGAGTGACAGAGTTACTATCCGAAATCATCTTGATCAGTATTGGCAAAATGTCCATTTGAAAGAAATGCTTAGAGCTGAGTAATTGTCCTGGCTCTCATCTCTCAGAGATTATCTTGATCTACATGTGAAGGTCTCCAGGCTGAAAGGTCAAAGGCCATACTAGAGGTAAGACACATCGTCCAGTGCTCATGATAATTCCTTTGGACACAGCAGATCTAATTGCATTTTGTCAACCTTGTAACGTTCAAGCCTTGGATTTCTGTTCTTGTATCTTTATTGGCAACAAACCCGCGCATGTTTTTCACTTATCCAATCCTCCTCATGCTAGATCAGCTTCTATTTATTTGGCAGAATGTGGAATGTGGATGGTTGGAGGTGTGTGACGTGTGACATTAAACAATGTCTACTTTTCTCTAAGATTTCATGTCAAAATATAATTCTTTAAAAATATCTCACTATTCCAAAATGCATTTACTTGTAATCATTCCAAAGTTTATTTTTTTATAACAAGCTTTAGAAGGTAACTATATTGTTTTTCATGTGATCCTTACATATCAGTATATAAAAAGTATATAGATTCTCTTCTCTTCATTTGGAAACTGACTTAGAAAGGAAGGTTTCTTTCGATCGTGCATCTTTAGGTTGCACATATGAGTTTGGCACTACAGCAGCTCCCAGTTGTATTGCCATGGTCATAGGGTCCCACTGCACTGGTCATTTGCAGATTTGCCCAATTGCCAGGCAAGACCTGCCGGCCCACACAGGGGAAATAATAAAGGGATGTCCCAGGATTAAAACATGGGGGGCAGTATTACAATGTTGGTGCTAACTTAACCAGAGTTGTTGATAACTTAACAGCTCCATAGGCTGTAATGGCTCTGGGAAGTTAACAAGAGCTCTGGTTAAGTTAGCACCAACTATGTAATATGGCCTGGGGTGGGGAAGCAAAGGGGATGGTATTAACCAAACCTGACCTCCTCCGCACCTGCCCTCCCATTTTAACCCTTTAGTTACTGGTAAAACTTGCCTTGTTTCCAGCGCAGAGCTTGTCTCCAGCCGTCCAGATGTGACAGGATCCCAGCTTGTAAGAAGCTGCGATCATGGCGTGTGGCCGTAGAAGACTAGACACTCCAGCGAGTGTCCAGTCACTTCAATGGCTGGGTGGGAGGGGAGGAGGCGAGAACCAAATTGGTTCGCACTTCCAGTACCCATGCTGACAGGAGTTTTAGGGAGGAACTAAGCTCCTCCTGTTGGAAGGTTGAACCAGACCTCCAAGAGACGCAATACCAAAAAGGGGGAGAAGGCTGGAGATGCTCAGAGTGGTCATAGTGACCTTTTAAGAAAGATTTAAAAAAATTAGTTGGGATCATACTATTATAGAAAAAATTACTTCTATATCAACTGATTTAAACTTTCAGATTTAAGGTAAAAAATATATCTTATCAGCTCTATTAATTCCAGGTTTCTTTCCATTACTGACATTGCCAGTTAAATAGAATATGTTTTGCTCTGATGCTTTGGGAGCAGCACATGCTAATTATGCCGGGTTATTACGGCACTAAACACTTTATATTGATATGTTTTTGTGAAGGTAATTTAACTTGGGCTACGCTGAATGAACACAAAAAAATATGATATATTCAGCGCAATGTAAAGGACCATAAATAGACTTAATGCGCAGGAAGGATTTATACAGGCAGGACGTTAGGTAGGCACACAAACAGGTATACAGGGCTTTATTACATTCTCCGCACAAATTCGTCCACGCGTAAAATTCGTTCGTATGCGTAGAATGTGTAACTATACTGTGCTGTATTTTTTTTTCTTGCTGGTGTTTTTCGTTTCAGCCAGAACGCTCAGATTTGCAGCTACCACCAGCTTTTAAAAGACGATAAAATTATGCGCGCAAACATCGTTCGTAAAAAGTTGCGCATCGATTGTAATACCATCCGCGTACCAGCGCACAAACGCATTTGCGCTCACAATGTTAAGTATGGGATGCGCGTGCAAACTTGTGTTCGAGCAGGATCACTCACGTTAGACATTAACGCGCATCGTATGCGCGAACGTCGTAACACGACGTTTAGCGCGAAGGATTTTGTGCAAAGAATATAATAGAGCCCACAGTGTTTGAGTACATGAAAAAGATACATGCGAACTAGAAATTTCAAGAATACTTTTGTAATGCTGTTTCTAATGAAAGATTTATTAAGATGTTTTCTGCTTCTCTATTATCAAAGAACAAACGTTTGATGTAACCGATGCATGTGCAGAGCATCCTTCTGTGTCTTATTTAATGGTTTCTTTTCACAATTAGTGACATTAAAGTGCAGTGTAAGCTCTTATTACTAAGCTCATACAATCAACTTCATCACTCGGAGAGTTGGGATTTCCTGACACAAAATAAATTGCTACCAATGGACCCTTTAATGACGGATGTCATTCCCCACAGGCTCCTTCATTGTAGCAGTAAACATATCTTTTAGCTCATCTGAGACTTTATGTCTGTGACATCAATACTAACAGTTTCTGTTATTTGAAATGCTCTGTTTTAAGAATCTCCACTTATTCGCTTCGAACAAAATGTTTGTAGTGATAATAATTTCAGATTTTACGTTTCCAGCAATAAGATAAATACGATTTCAGATTTGCAATGCCTAATTCAGTATACAATTGTGCAGACATTAATCTCCATCATTTTGCTGGATAGATAGAGTTAGATAAATTGGATAGGTATATAAATTTGATAGATTACAATTACAGTATATAAATAGATAGTCGTGATTAGATTGATATTTATATAGATACGATGGACCGATATGATACAAATACAGATAAAATATATGGGATATTAGATAGATATATATAGAGTGTACAGTGTAATATATCATAGGTAGGTGAGAAACAGAGAGGTTTGTGAGGGTCCTGAGAACGAGCAACAACACTAGTGGCCTGCTCTGCGGTGGGACCCACTAAGGCCTCAGAAGGTTGTAGCTCAATTGTGCCATTACAGGGACAATTGCTCCATATGCAAATCAGAAGCAATCAACCAGAAAGGGTGGCCAGTATTGAGATGCCAAGGATGTCATCCCTGCATGAGAGGTGCAGCAACCCCCGACTAAAGTTTCGGCCTTCTTAGGCCTTGTCGGGAGAGTATAGCTGACACCCTCTAGGCACATCGAGCAAGGGGTCCATGTCTGGATTACCCTGTAGACTTAAAGTGAGAAACAGAGTGTGACGTTCTGGATCTCTGGCGCCCCCTCTGGCAGTAGTGGACATTGCTGCTTTTGGTTTATTTTTATTTCGTTCATTTCTTGGATTCCAAGCCTGATTAGTACCTGGACTCCATTGGTTCACCCTGGACCATTTTGTATAAATGGAGACCACTCCCTTAGTAGGGTGCGGTCTCATTCATCCTGGATCAGTCATTCAGCTCATGTCTGGTTTGCCTTGCTCTAGATTCATTCTGAATCATCTATTCAGTTCAGTCTGTCTTCAAGCTCCTGTCTGGTTTGCCTTGGTCTAATACTATCCTGTTCAGTCTGTCTGTCTTCCAGCTCGCTCATGTCTGGTCTTTCCCTGGTCTAGATTTATCCTGTTAAGCCTGTTTTCCTGGTCATTCTGTTTACAGGCTCATGTCTGGTTTGCACTGTTTTTCTGCCTTCTTGTATCATGTTTAATTCTGCCTCCCATTTTAGTTGCCTATTTTGTTTATACCTGGTTTTCTTTATATTTCTTGCCGTGAGGTTAAAGGCTCTGTTTATTGTATTTAAGTTCTTGGTTCTAGAATAAAATTATATATATATTTACTTTTCTAGTTCAGGCTCATGGTCTATTTCACTGCTCATTAGGCTCACACCCCTCTCTGTCAGGTCAGGTCCTGACCCCCATCGTGACACAGAGAGGTTTGTGAGGGTCCTGAGAATGAACAACAGCACTAGTGGCCGGTGGGTGGTCGCTCAAGGTTTTAGCTCGATTGTACCATTACAGGGACTGACTGCTCCATAAGCAAATCAGACTGCTCTCACCCAGAAAGGGTGGCCAGTACTGACTGCCAAGGACGTCATCCCTGCACGAGAGATGCAGCAACCCCCAACGATTGTTTCGGCCTTGTTAGGCCTAATCATGAGGGTATATCTGAGACCCTCTAGGCACATCGAGCAAGGGGTCCACGTCTGATTACCCTGTATAATAGGTAGGTAGCTATGATTTGATAGATATGATAGATTCTATTTCATTTTCTCTAAGCAAAAAAACATACCATAAAACCCTATACTATATTTGAGGCATTAAAGGCATATGACTGTTCTATTGATGCAAGAATTTCAGTTTTTCTTCATTGCACTATCAGGGTTATTCAAAGAGAATCGAAAAGTCACCGCACGTTCGGTGACTTTTTGTTCTCTTCAATTAGGTGCGATTTGCTGATCCCATTTCGGCGACCCTGCGGTGTATTCAGCAAGCACCACAGGGCCGTCGTAGTGAAAGGCCGCAGGGAAAAGCCACCGCAAACCCAATGAACACTCACCGCAAAACCTGGCGATCGCACACCGAAACCCAAAAACATCTGGATTAACCCCAAACACTCCGGAGAAACCCGAGCAGCCGCCGATCACAGCGCACAGCAGCTGCCGGAAAAATCTGACACTGCAGACGAATGGAGTGAGAAAAAACAAAAAAACAGTACGCTTGAATGTTTGAAAAGTGAAACGCTGTTTGCAAAGAAACTACTGAACGAAAATGTCTGAAATTTACATATAAGATCCAATGAATGATAATAAAAAGGGCTGGTACAGAAAAAAGAAAAAACAATTAAAAAAAAGAAATGGAAACATTTTTTTCGCAGAAAATGTCCCGAAAAATGCCTAAAAGATCCTAAAAAATCTATCTAAGAGACTTTTTACTGCAGAATATTATAATCAACGGTTTATTAGAAATTGAATTAAAACGAGAATATTTTTAGCATTAAAGCCTATGGGATTCGCCTGAATAAACCTGTCGAATGAAGACTCCGAATGGCAGGGCAATTCAGCAACTATTCACTGCTGGTATTTGTTCTCTGAATAGACGAAGCTTTGCTTCTCTATGGAGATTTCACTGCCCTCGAACAGGCACCGTATGTGCAGGCAATTCGCCAACATTTGACAAACTACCTGCTCTCTGAATAGCCGAATGGCCAGCAAAGGTAACTGTACGCTGGATTTCTTTGTTTGGTTACCTTTCAGTCACAATTTGGATCTCTTTGAATAACCCTGTATATGCATGATCTATATATAAAAAGAAACATATTTTCTTTTTGTCTTGCCATTTCTTTGGAGAATGCTGAATCGAAGTAAAATACAGAGCGGCACTTTCCCCTAAACTCCTGTGTGATATTACCAGTCATATAGTCAAATGGTCATGCCCATGGTCAAAACAATGTGACATATCTAAAAACTCTTTTTGATAGTAGATGGTCTCAAATGGGAGTTTTTCTTGTTAAATTGCAGAGTCACTTTTCTCATACAGTCATCAACCCTCGAAATAAGGGGGATATAAGGCAAACATAGTGTAATCCATTTCAACTCATCTGAGCCCCCCAAAGTAATGTGCAAAGGTTCAACTCACATGTAAAGGTGTCATAGATCAGACACTAGATATACTGCACCACCGATATTTTTAGGAGATATCGGACTCCCCTTTTCCACCTCCGTTTGGCGATATTTCTCCAAGGAAAAATAAGGTTGCAGGATCTTGGTAAAGGTATTAAAAAATTTATTTCTTAAAACAATTTAAAACAAATATTAATAAAAACGCCGATACGCGTTTCGCGATGAAATCGCTTCCTCAGTCGGCAGAAGATGAATAATTCCAAATACCCTGCAGTGTCCTTTTATCCCCTGATGTCCATGAAATAACTAGATAGCGGAACACCCGGGCGGGCGTTCAATGACTGTATGAGAAAAGTGACTCTGCAATTTAACAAGAAAAACTCCCATTTGAGACCATCTACTATCAAAAAGGGAAGCGCAGACTATCTCCACATTCTTCTGCTGTTTACTAATTTGGTGGTTGGAGGTGAACCATCTGTGTGTGATTATCTTGCTGCTGACTGTTGAACTGCGATTGTAATGTGAAATGGACTTTTATGGTATATGACGTACTAGCTGCATTGTTCAGTTTTCTCCACTGAGGGCGCCAGATACTTGTTTTTTTCTTCATATCTAAAAACTCATATGAATAATCACAGAGGCCTGGTTTAACAAACTGATTGAGATGTGGGAAGTCACTTGTCTCGCAATGCTAAGACTAATTTACATTACATTTTTACAGTTCACAGTTTTACAGTATATACAATATATAGATATTTATGGCTCTATAATTTAACATTTCATTCATTATTTCTAAGTAGTGAGTTTGTACGAGTGTGAAGTTACATACTGCAAGTGTTAATCAGTTACTAAACTGAACATAATGAAATGAAAAAACTCTACAAACCCAGGGTTTCATCAGAGATCAGTGTTGATGACACAGAACCAAAAGCTTTACTTTTAGCATCAGACAATATGTATTAAATTTATATTTATCAGGGTTATTAAAAGAGAATTGAAAAGTCACCGGACGTTCAGTGACTTTTCGTTCTCTTCAATTCGGTGTGATTCGGCGATCCCATTTCGGCGACCCTGCGGTGTATTCAGCAAGCACCACAGGGCCGTCGTAATGCAGGGAAAAGCCGCCGAAAACCTGCAGAACACTCACCGTAAAACTAGGCAAATGCACACCGAAACCCGCAAAAACATCTGGATTTACCCCGCCGAAGACGCCGGAGAAACCCGAAAAGGAGCCGATCAGACTGCAGAGCAGCCGCCTGAAAAACCCGACACCGCAGACGAATGGAGTGAAAAAAAACAGTACGCTTGAATGTTTGAAAAGTGAAACGCTGTTTGCAAACAAACTACTGAGTGAAAATGTCTGAAATTTACATATAAGGTCCAATGATAATAAAAAGGGCTGTTACAGGAAAAAGTAAAAACGTTTAATAAAAAAATAAAAAAAGAAATCCGAAAATTCTTTCTTTGCAAAAAAATCCCAAAAATGCTTAAAAGATCCTAAAAAATCTATAAATAGAGACTTTTTACTGCAGAATATTATAATCACCAGTTTATTAGATATTGAATTAAAACGGGAATATTTTTAACATTGAAGCCTATGGGATTCGCCTGAATAAACCTGTCAAATGAAGCCACCGAATGGCAGGGCATTTCGGCAACTTTTCACTGCTGGTTTTTGTTCTCTGAATAGACGAAACTATGGGGATTTCACTGCCCTCGAACAGGCACCGAACAGGCACCGTATGTGCAGGCAATTCGCCAACATTTGGCAAACTGCTTGCTCTCTGGATAGCCGAATGGCCAGGAAAGGTATCCGAACGCTGAATTTCAGCGTATGGTTACCTTTCGCCAGCAATTCGGAGCTCTTTGAATAACCCTGTATGTTTATGTTCCCCTTAAACGCATGTATGAAGCTTTTATCATTCAATGCTGGATGATGCTCTGAGGCTAAATGGTCAAATACACTGAGAAAACATTTAACCACAGGAGAGAAAAGTTTAAGAAACGCTCTTAATAAGATTTATTTTCCCACCTTCTATGCTTCTATGACAGCACCGCATGTTCACTGCAGTGCGTTGTTTGAAACGAGATCTCCACAATAGACATTAAATGAGGTGCACGCAGCACTACACACCACTTAGAAAGCAGCACAGTTTATTTGATATTTGGAGCGTTATGTAGAACACTAGAATGCTCAATAAGTATCACTTCCATCAATTCTTCTTCACAGTTAAGCCGTATGCGTTCTGCGCCATAGGCATCTTATCTGTAAGCCTGTGTATTGCGGAACCGCTTGTCTTGTTTGGTTCAGTCTGTTTTGTGCTCGGCGGTGATTTACAATATATCACAAGTATGTAGATATTGACAACAAGTCACTAAATTCTCAGTCTATCAATTTAGTTCTTGGACAGCAAGATGAACAGCTCAGAGACCACTCTACGTTCTGAATCCATAACACCCACTCTTCCTGCTACAGTTATTATTTTTTAATCAGATTGTTTATGTAGGAGGGAGCAAAAGGCCAAATAATATGGGGAAAAGAAAACGACAACATGTTATTGGATTTTGTATATAAAAAAAAAAAATACAGCTTGTAGGCTTATCTTCATAAATATATTTGTTTTTTTTAACCAAACCGGGTTTCTTTTCTTTTTCTTAAGGCGGTAAATAAAATGTAAAAAAAATAAGAAAAAGACAGACAAGCGATGTTTTGTTGAAGAGGTAAATCAATTAAGCACATATATTTAATTATTTACCTATTTATCGTCTAGGAGAGAATTTCACGTCCTAATAAAATATCACTTTCGAATTTCTAACTGTCACGGAAATTGGTGTATTGTCTCTAGAGAAGAATTGTCCATTTATCCAAAGTGATTTCTGCTTGCTGCACTCTGTACCGAGATATCATATTCATAAAAATTAATTCTCCCAAGTCATTCTGGATGTAATGGATCATAGTCTAACTCACCAAGTACCGACGCTAATGGCTAAAGATGAGAAAAGAAAAGAAAAACAATTAGGCTTTCCCTTGACATTTTAGCGCAGCGATCAGGTTTCACTAATTTTTTTGCTCCATACCCATTTAATTTTCTATTCAAGTCAAGATAGGGAAAGAATTAAATGCATTAGATGGTCTGCAAATGCCAATTATCTATCTCCGAGATTTATATGAACTTAAGCGTGTTTCAGATTTGTATTGTCAAAGGAAATTTGGCATGCATTAAGCTTCCAGTAAAATCAATCACATGTATTTAATCATACACTCTATATTAAGCCCCTGCACCTCCAGTTGCTGCTTAAAATAAGGCTCTTGTCCATTATTTAGAAGCATTTATTTCAAGCAAGTATAAAATTACAAATGTAAAAAGCATTGTAAGAGCATTATTTTAATAAAAAAAAGCCTTGTTCATTATTCAAAACTGCATTGTTGAAATAAAATCAACAAATCTACTGTATAATGTTATAAACTCCCGTAGAAACATTGGCAACGAGTTACATTCTTTTCATGATGTTTCTAACAGTGTCAATGTGTTAGTTTGAAAAAGAGAATTGTAAAGCTGTTATGTAAAATAAATATGAAGAAGTAAGAAAACAAATGGAACTGTAAACAGGGTTAGCTGGTTCGCTGCCTACATTGTTTATCAGTAAAAGTTAAAATGATTGTCAATAATTACAATTCACCTGCAAATGAGGCACCAGAAATAAATATTAGCTGACCGGCTTAACCTAACCTCAGCCGTAACTCTAAGTGGCCATGCTAACCACAATATTAATTCTAATTCCCACGGCAACACAAATCCAAGTGATGTTCAGTTCTGTTTGATGAATTTCCATCCTTTTGTTTGGCAACTTTCTATCATATTCTACTTTTAGATGGTTATTCCAGTGTTTTTGTGTAATCCAAACTGGTAAACTAAACTTGCAACCTCCATACAGTAAGAGCTGCACTGTTACATTAGAAAACGGAACCCTCAATGTTTGTACTAAAGGAGACACACTGTTACATTAAAAGTGGAACTTGCGCGTGTGTTTACAGTAAGATCAGTGAAATTGTGCAGGTTGTCATTGCGCGGACTTCCTTGCTGTATCGCATAGCGTTCTGGACTCGAGGCCACATGGTCGGCTCTTTTTTATCACAATTGTTACAAATTGCACTCATTTCCACCAAGAGCACGCAGTGGCACTAAATTGTGTTTTTTCGGTATTTGATTGGCAATCAGCCAACTCTATTGTGAGTGGATTGAATTTTAATACATTCTGCCCATAGTTTAGGAATATATCATGGAGCTCATTTAGAAACAAAATGTATTTACAAACAAGATAATTCTTTAGCAACTGCCCAGTGTATGACAAGATTGCGGTAACTAAATTTGGCTCCTGATGGGGTTTTTCATTTCCTGGACGCCCACACTCACACACAAAAAAGTGCAGAAAAACATGCAAATTCCAAAAAGAGCCTCCCTGGTATAAACAGATTTCATGAGAGCAAAATGAGTTTACCACTGGAAAAATAATCAAACCTACATCTAAACTCACTTATCATGCTCCCCAGAGAAATCCTTTTGCCTATCAACTTTTTTTTAATTGCAATGTAACCAGAAAGATATTAAGGTCCGCTATTTCTTTGGTGTTCTTTTACCCAGGGGGTCAAGCCCATCGGGAACACATGGGAATGCACTTCCTCCACTATTTTTGCAGAGGGTACTTAGTTCCCATTGGTTCCATACACTATAAAGCCTGTATTCAGGTGTTCAATCATATCTCTACCTGTTAAGTCAAAATAAATATAGGATTTTTCATATATTTTTACTAAAATCCACAAATATCCATAAATATATCAAATTTGAGTGTGTGTTTGTGTTAAGTGTGAGATGATTATTTTTAATTGGAAGACAGAAGTCTTGGTGAATTCTCACTCTTATTTTTTAGGACATGATTTTACCGGAACGTTGTGCCCCACCAGATATTCTTTTTCTTGTGCAACTCAAGCAGTAAGTCTCAATTGGAATCTTGTAGACACTAGATTGTACAATTTGAGTAATATCTAATGTTTATAGGATTAGCAATTTGGATAAAATGCCATGGACTTTATGTCGAAAATCACTGGCAACCAGGAAATGATAGCATATTATGGAGACTGCCACTCAACTTTAGGGCCTGTCATTTCTTCATATTTACTCATCCTTTCCTTCTCCTACTTTTTGTACTCTAATACATTGTTAGGACAATGTAGGACTGGTGGAGTAGGGGTAACATAACTGCTCTAAAGCATGGAGAATGTGGAGACACAGGTTCAAATCCCGGCAAGAGCACCTCTCCAGTAACTGTCCTTGGGCGAAACACCTAACGGTACATACTCGCCACCCAGGACATACATGAAAAAGAGAGACATCTCAATGTATCCTTCCTGGTAAAATCCTTTCTCGGAAAAAAAATAAAATTCATTCTACCATTTGATTTTGTTGCTTTCAACAGATTTTTTTAACATATTGGCAGATTCAATTGAAAATATCCGCCTGAACTGATAATCGAAAAATGCTTGTCTGAAAAAAAGCGGGCTGGTAAAACATCTAAAAAAAGCATATTTTCGCCGAGCATCGTAAATATTTGGCCTTTAAAAATAGGTATTAGAAAAATTGAATGTTTAAAAAAAAAAGATTTCACTTATTCCCTTTATTACCCTGCCGGAAAATCCATTCATCAATACCTTCCAGCATTTGTAAATTTTTCAGAAAATATCGGCATATTTATAATTATTAATTGAACTGAATCCATTATCCGTATTAAAATATATAGCCGCAAGAACCGTTTTTTGACCTGATTTTATCGTTGATCCATAATGCCAGTATGCCCACATTTGAATCTCCCAAACCCAAACATGGCCAATTTCAACTACTGGGTCAAATTAAATAGTAGAAACATACATAGAAACATAGAAACATAGAAAAATGTCAGCAGATAAGAACCTTTCGGCCCATCTAGTCTGCCCAATTACATGGATACTTAACCTGGATTTATCTTTTGTTTAGGATAGCCTTATGCCTATCCCATGCTTGCTTAAATTCAATTACTGTTTTGGCCTCTACCACTTCTACTGGAAGGCTGTTCCATGTATCCACCACCCTCTCAGTAAAATAATGCTTCCTGATGTTACTTTTAAACCTTTGCCCCTCTAATCTAGGACTATGTCCTCTTGTTTTGCTACTTTGTTTCCGTTTAAATATACTCCCTTCCTCTACCTTGTGGATTCCCTTTACGTATTTAAATATTTCTATCATATCTCCTCTGTCTCGTCTTTTTTCCAAGCTGTACATGTTAAGATCATTAAGCCTTTCCTGGTAACTTTCTCCTTCAAGCCGTACACCATTTTAGTAGCCCTTCTCTGAACTCTCTCTAAGATGTCTATATCCTTCTGGAGATACGGTCTCCAGTACTGCACACAGTACTCCAAGTGAGGTCTCACCAGTGCTCTGTACAGTGGCATGAGCACTTCCCTTTTCCTACTGCTAATACCTCTCCCTACACAACCAAGCATTCTGCTAGCATTTCCTGCTGCTCTATTACATTGACTACTTACCCTTAGGTCCTCTGAAATAATAACCCCTAAATCCCTTTCCTCAAATGTTGAGGTTAGGACTGTATCAAATATTCTATATTCAGCCCTTGGGTTTTTACGTCCCAGGTGCATTATCTTGCACTTATCCACATTAAAACTCAATTGCCACAGCTCCGACCATTTTTTTAGTTTACCTAAATCATTTGTCATTTGGCTGATCCCTCCAGGAACGTCAACCCTGTTGCAAATCTTTGTGTCATCAGCAAAAAGACATACTTTTCCATTAATACCTTCTGCAATATCACTAATAAAAATATTAAAGAGAATGGGTCCAAGTACTGACCCCTGAGGTACCCCACTGGTAACAAGACTTTGCGCCGAATAAACTCCATTTACCACAACCCTCTGTTGCCTGTCACTCAGCCACTGCCTAATCCATTCAACAATATTGGAATCCAAGCTCAAAGATTGCAATTTATTGATAAGCCTTCTATGCGGAACAGTATCAAAAGCCTTACTGAAATCTAAATAAGCAATGTCTACTGCACCACCTGTGTCTATTATTTTTGTTACCCAATCAAAAAAATGAATAAGATTAGTTTGGCATGATCTCCCTGAGGTAAACCCATGTTGTTTCTGATCCTGTAATCTATGTGTTTTTAGATGTTCAACAATCCTTTCCTTTAACATGGTTTCCATTAATCTCCCCACTACTGACGTAAGACTAACTGGCCTATAGTTCCCGATTCCTCCCTACTACCCTTCTTGTAAATGGGCACATTTGATAATTTCCAGTCTTCTGGGACGTCTTCCGTTAGCAAGGATTGGTTAAATAAATCTGTTAACGGTTTTGCTATTACATCACTGAGCTCTTTTAATAATTTTGGGTGGATCCCATCAGGCCCCATTGACTTATTTGTCTTTACTTTAGACAGCTGCTGTAGAACCTCCTCCTCTGTAAACTGATATGTAAATGTCTCGTTAGTGTTTCCTCCTAACTGAGGTCCCTTTCCTTCCTTTTCTTCTGCAAAGACTGAACAAAAATATTCATTGAGGCAGTCAGCGAGACTTTTATCCTCTTCTACATACCTTCCTTCCTTTGTTTTTAATCTAACTAATCCTTGTTCTACTTTTCTTTTTTCGTTTATGTATCTAAAAAATGTTTTGTCCCCCTTTTTTACTGACTGAGCTATTTTCTCTTCTGCGTGTGCTTTGGAAGCTCTTATAAATTGCTTTGCCTCTTTCTGCCTAATCTTATAGGTTTGCCTTTCTTCTTCACTCTGAGTTTTTTTATAATTATTGAATGCTGTCTTTTTGTTCTTCACTATTTTGGCCACTTCTGCAGAGTACCACAGTGGTTTCTTCCCTTTTTTTGTTTTTGCTAACAAGCCGAATGCAATTGCCTGTGGCCTTCAATAATGCTTCCTTTAAATAATCCCATTTCTCCTGGACTCCCTTTAAACTCCTCCAGTCTGATAATGACTCCTTGACACAAAATCTCATTTTAGAAAAATCTGTTTTTTTAACCACTTCGCTGCTGAGGACGCGCTCAGCGCGTCCTCAGCAGTCCCGCTGGTATGCGGAGGACGCGCTGAGCGCGTCCTCCCATCGGGGTCAGCGTTCGGCCGGGTTCCGGCCGATCGCTGGCCCCTCCGGTGCGGGCTGACATCCTGGATGTCAGCCCGGCATCCGGACCAGCAGCCGCCAGAATTAGGTGTCATCGCGGGGGCGCGATGACACCTAATTCAGGCGCCCCCCCCGCATGTGCGGAGGAGGCGCCTGAAAGGGAGGGGGGGGAGGTCCTTCGGGCCTCTCTCCCTCCCGATCGGCGGCACACAGGGGGTTAACCCAGGCATCATTTGGAAGGGCACAGCCTGCCCTTCCAAATGATGCCTGGCATTAACCCCTGGGGAGCTGGATCGCGAATCGGCGCTGAAAAGATGTCGGCCAAGCATGGCCGTTCCAACGATACCAAACATGAAAGTGAAAAATTTTGTAAAAAAAAAAATGAAAAAAAAAAAAAAAAAAACACATTTTTTTATTTTTTTTGGTTTGTTAATGCAGCAATATTGTTCCCATTTCAATTATAATGTGAACAATGATGCTGCACTAACGATTATTGTATGCGGTGCGTTTGTTAAAAATAGTGTCATTTTCCCCAAAAAAAAATGTAACGAGACCCGATCTCTAATTTTTTTAACAAGCGAACCCCATACAAAATATAACCGCAATTGCTCGCATGTTAAAATGTGGAAAAAAACACTTTACACATTGTAAATTATTGAAAATACATATTTTATTGCATTTTTTGTTATAATATACAGACATGACATAACGTATACATATAATAATGACATATTATGAATCTACTGAGTCTGACGGAAAGAACGATATATAATATGTCTGGGTCATATACTAAAATAAGCCTTCAAAACACGTTTAAACATGATGCGCAATACAGGTAAAAATGACCTCAGCATAGGGGCGGGAAAAGCCTCAGCAGCGAAAGGGTTAAAGTCTAAAACTTTTGTTTTTGTGTGGTGCGGCTCCATCCCTGTTCTTATATTAAACCATACTGACTGGTGATCACTAGATCCCAAATTTTCACCTACAACAACGTCCGATACCAAACCTCCATTTGTGAGTATTAAAACCAATATGGCCTCTTTACGGGTCGGCTCCTCAACTACTTGTGTTAGAGATAATCCCAGTAGGGAGTTTAGAATATTTGTACTCCTGGTGCACCCAGCTGTTTTGGTTTTCCAGTTCACATCAGGAAGATTAAAGTCCCCCATGATAATAACTTCCCCCTTCATTGCCATTTTGGCTATTTCCTCAAACAGCAGATTATCTAGCTCTTCTACTTGTCCAGGGGGTCTATAGATCACACCTACACGAGCTACTGTATGATTGCCAAATGTTAGCGTAACCCAAACTGACTCTATGTTCACCTCGCTCACTTTTATTTGGTTCGTTTTTATGTTGTTTTTAGTAGCCTAAGTATGGAGTGCCAAAATTGCATACAGTATATACAAAAAGGTTTCGAAGAAAATTTAAAAAAATTAATGAAAGTTACAAAACCAAGCACTTACATACATAGGAAACTAGGAATTACCAAACTATAACTGTAATATTTTATCCATAGTATTTGATTATTTTGAGTAATTTGTTCCATATTATCAAATAATTCATTGAAAGCATGGACAATCAATGTCTTAAGACAGAGGATCAATATTTAAAGGTGGAAAAATCAATCTTTAAAATTGAATGAGTCCCAGTCTAATTCCAGTATGAAAAAGTTTAATAGCAATTGATTATCTGTCGAAGTGGTCTATGTTACAGCCATGCCCCTGTATTAAAGTCAAATATTCAATGAACTGAACTGCTCTGTCATTTACCCTTTTTCTCCATATTTCAGCAAAATAATAATGAAAAAAGATTTCCCATTTATATGTCTAATAGAAGTAAAAAATAGAATAAAAAGGAGTAATAAATCCAGCTATTTTCTATTAGAAATATGCGATAGAGACTTGTTATCACTAAAGTTCTGAATTAGAATTATTTAAAAAGGAAATAGTTCAACACAGAGAAGCTGAGAAAACAGTTCAATGCATTCACATAATGCAATTTTTCACACAACAATTTAACTTCTACACTACCTGTCACAAACGGGCATCATTTTCTGCAAGATTTTAAAGGCAGAATTGGTGTGTTTTTTTTCTCTGGTCTTGGAGTTTGCAAAGCCAGGCCACTGGTTTACAAATCTTATCTGATCTGCTCTGGAGCTGAAGGGAAACTTGATCCGGGAACCAAATGGTTGGGAAAGAGGGTGAGGGGCCAGCTTTTTATATAGCAAGCTCACCCAAAACTCAGTGTATTTTGATAGAAGACTTTGAGAGAGTAACATCCAATTAGACTCCAATTAGATTTTCTATGTAAGTCCCATTTTATTTCAAGAACTGTATTTGCACATTCGTATTTTGTATGTCTTGCTTTAATGTGATACTGGCACTGTGTAAAGTTGTATTTTTTATCTTCTTCCATTAAAACTTTAAAACCAGTACTGTCTTGATCTCGATAAATTCATGCTTCGCGAATGCAATCGCTTAGGTATCGCTACTGTAATATTTAGCATTTGGTGTGTGTGTATATATATATGAAAATATACACAGTCAGGTCCAGAAATATTGGGACATTGACACAATTCTAACATCTTTGGCTCTATACACCACCACAATGGAGTTAGAATGAAACAAACACAATGTGCTTTAACTGCAGACTGTCAGCTTTAATTTGAGGGTATGTACATCCAACTCAGGCGAACAGTGTAGGACTTACAGCAGTTTGCAGATGTGCCTCCCACTTGTTAAGGGACCAAAAGTAATGGGACAATTGGCTTCTCAGCTGTTCCATAGCCAGGTGTGTGATATTCCCTCATTACCCCAATGACAATGTGCAGATAAAAGTCCCAGAGTTCATTTCAAGTGTGCTATTTGCATTGGAATCTGTTGCTGTCAACTCCCAAGATGAGATCCAAAGAGCTGTCACTATCAGTGAAGCAAGCCATCATTAGGCTGAAGAAACAAAACAAACCCATCAGAGAGATAGCAAAAACATTAGGCGTGGCCAAAACAACTGTTTGGAACATTCTCAAAAAGAAGGAATGCACCGTTGAGCTCAGCAACACCAAAAGATCCGGGAGACAACGGAAAACAACTATGGTGGATGACCGAAGAATTCTTTCCCTGGTGAAGAAAACACCCTTCACAACAGTTGGCCAGATCAAGAACACTCTCCAGGAGGTAGGTGTATGTGTGTCAAAGTCAACAATCAAGAGAAGACTTCACCAGAGTGAATACAGAGGGTTCACCACAAGATGTAAACCATTGGTGATCCTCAAAAACAGGAAGGCCAGATTAGAGTTTGCCAAACAACACCTAACAAAGCCTTCACAGTTCTGGAACAAGATCCTATGGACAATGAGACCAAGATCAACTTGTACCAGAGTGACAGGAAGAGAAGAGTATGGAGAAGGAAAGGAACTGCTCATGATTCTAAGCATACCACCTCATCAGTGAAGCATGGTGGTGGTAGTGTCATGGCGTGGGCATGTATGGCTGCCAATGGAACTGGTTCTTTTCTATTTGATGTGACTGCTGACAAAAGTAGCAGGATTGAATTCTGAAGTGTTTCGGGCAGTATTATCTGCTCACATTCAGCCAAATGCTGCAAAACTCATTGGACGGCGCTTCACAGTGCAGATGGACAATGACCCAAAGCATACTGCAAAAGCAACCAAAGAGTTTTTGAAGGGACAGAAGTGGAATATTATGCAATGGCCAAGTCAATCACCTGACCTGAATCCCATTGAGCATGCATTTCACTTTCTGAAGACAAAACTGAAGGGAAAATGCCCCAAGAACAAGCAGGAACTGAAGACAGTTGCAGTAGAGGCCTGGTAGAGCATCACCAGGGATGAAACCCAGCGTCTGGTGATGTCTATGCGTTCCAGATATCAGACTGTGATTGACTGCAAAGGATTTGCAACCAAGTATTAAGAAGGGAAAGTTTGATTTATGATTATTATTTTGTCCCATTACTTTTGGTCCCTTAACAAGTGGGAGTCACATCTGTAAACTGCTGTAAGTCCTACACCGTTCACCTGCGTTGGATGTACATACCCTCAAATTAAAGCTGACAGTCTGCAGTTAAAGCACATTGTGTTTGTTTCATTTCAACTCCATTGTGGTGGTGCATAGAGCCAAAGATGTTAGAATTGTGTCGATGTCCCAATATTTCTGGACCTGACTGTATATATATATATTAGCTGTATATGGTTGGGCTCCTGGATTGGGGTGGTATACAGCTAGTGGCGCTTCGAGAGTGCCCTATTTCTTTCATGGTGGCAGTGTATACATTCGGAAGGGTGGGTACGGTGTAAGGGGGTTAGGTTGGCATAACTTGGGGCCCTTTGTGAGGGTAGAGTTAGTAAGCCCAGAGGCTTGGAGCTGTAATCACCTTGTACGCCCTCCTTCCGCACGTCACGGCAATGTAGGTAGTTAACTAGTTTAGCTGGCTCTTTTCTTTCCGTGACACTACCAAGGGATTTTCCATAAAATCACCGTCAGTAACCAGCGGTTTTTATGGAAATTCCCTTTCCCGAATGATACAGTAAGAAATATTTGGGAATTTTCTTAATGTATTTCTTACTCTAGTAGCCCTATTTGAAAGGCAAACACCACCATCTGCTTGGCAAAAAAGAGTTACTGCAGCTGTGGTTCTGTGTGGAATCAGCAGGGGAATCTGGTCACAGTTGTTCAAGTTGATTTATCCCTCATTGTGTCATGCCCAAGGTTCTAAAACGTTTGAGGCACATTCTGAGCCATTTGCAAATTTACAAATTATATTTGCAATAAATTCCTTTGCATTACTCCAGAATTAAATATATCGAATATACTTGATCTCAGGGTACCAGCAGGTGATTTTGAAGATGGAGTATACAAGATCTTGGTAGTAAAGGGTTAAGCTTTATTCTATTTATTTTCAATTAATCTGTTGATAGGCACAAGCCATAAGATAATCGGTGGTTTATGTCACCATCACTGAGATTCTATGAAATTATGCAAATTTCTCATGGGGCTAGTGATAATAGAAGAAACGGTAACTGTATGTACATTAGCTTTAGTGTACCTTTGCCTAGTTTAGGGGCCACCTCTTGTTCGAGGCCAAGACTCAACACTTTGGAGCTCATAACTTGGCTTTTTTGGTTTAAATTGCAGATTTTTTTGCACATTTGACTTTGTGTCTGTGTTTGCAAAAATCTGGAGATACATTTTCTTCAATTTTTTTCTTGTTTTAATGCTTTATTTTCTGCTTCATTAGGTGATTATATGGGGGGGGACTGACTGCAACTCTAATTTGGCCAGCCCCTGTGCCAACTTACTCTCCCTGGCGGAGAGGACATCATGGCTCTTCCGGGCAGTCCGAGATCTTTAGGATTTTTTCAGTTTTGCTGTAGGGTATTATTGCACAAATTTGTAGCTCTCGCATTATATTAAAATCCAAACCATAGAGGAATATAGTCCATGGTGGATTTAGTAACGTAGAAACAGGCATGTACTGGCCATCGGGACTACCGGGAGCCTGTCACTACCTAGAGTGCCGTTTCGTAGACGGCGCCCGGTAGCAGCTCGGCCCGTGTGATGGGAGAGATGTGACTTTCACATCTTCCCAGTGCAGCGTCTGCACTGAGCTTCCGGGTGGTCTGTGTCACGTGTGCAGCCCAGCCCGGAAGCGTTTGTGCAGTGCAAGGAGCCGGGAGCAGGAGCCATGTGACTTCAGCTGAGCTGCCTTCTGTCAGACGCGGCTCAGTGATTCCATGGCATGAGAGAGCCCTGCACATCTCCCGACCAGAGCAGGCTGCCAGCAGGGAAGGAATTTACTTCCACACACCCCCCTGATCTTATTAATTATTTCCCACACATCTCTAATCTTATTACCCCCCTGATTTTATTATTTCCCACACACCCCTAATTCTATTACCCCCCTGCCCTGATTTTATTATTTCCCACACACCCCTAATTATATTTTATATTACCCCCTGCCCTGATTTTATTATTTCCCACACACCCCTAATTATATTACCCCCTGCCCTGATTTTATTATTTCCCACACACCCCTAATTATATTACCCCCCTGCCCTGATTTTATTATTTCCCACACACCCCTAATTATATTACCCTCTGCCCTGATTTCCTTATTTCCCACACACCCCTAATTATATTACCCCCTGCCCTGATTTTATTATTTCCCACACACCCCTAATTATATTACCCCCCTGCCCTGATTTTATTATTTCCTACACACCCCTAATTATTTTACCCCCTGCCCTGATTTTATTATTTCCCACACACCCCTAATTATATTACCCCCTGCCCTGATTTTATTATTTCCCACACACCCCTAATTATATTACCCCCTACCCTGATTTTATTATTTCCCACACACCCCAATTATATTACCCCCTGCCATGATTTTATTTCCCACACACCCCTAATTCTATTACCCCCCATTTTATTAATTATTTCCTCATACCCCTATTTCCATTTCCACCCCCCCATTTTATTATTTCCCCCACACCCCTAATTCTATTATTTCTACCCCCCTGGTTTTATTATTTACTTGTAATTGTAAAATGTCGTGTAAAACATACAAAAAGGTTTTTGCAAAAATATGAAAAGACTAAACGGTCTTTACTATATGGGGCAATTTTGCTGCCGACAAAGACCACCGAATTGCAGCGAATTGCACCGTATTTGCTGTGAATTCGCCAGTATTTAATGTCATTGGCATTTCCAATTCAGCTCAATTCAGCAGTCAGTGATGCAATTCTGCGGATTTCGCCAACGTCCTAAAGCTGCTTTGGCGACTCAGTTTTCAGCAAAACACAGTGAACATTCACTAAATAGTGAATTCACTGTATTTTACAGTGAAATGGAATCGCTGAAGAGCACAGAAATGCGGCAAAACACAAAGCACAGAAATTGCACGCAATTTAAAAAAATATAAAATATGTATTCATTTCACGAAATGTCATAAAATCCAAAAAATCTTTAGCTCCAGGAACATAGAGATCTTTATCCGGCCCTGCGTGTTTGCATCGGAGTGGGCCAGTCTGGATGAAGTCCAGGGCTCCTTTTTTGTCCCAGTCCAGCCCTGCGTAGAAATGGATAGTTTTAAGGAATAAAGCTTAATTAGAGCCACATGTGATAAGCAGAGAATTCAGCTGACTGGACAGAATGAAAACCACAGTGATGGAATCGGATATTATGTTGATATCTTTAGTCAGATCTCTTAAATATACTCTGTAGTAATAAAACCCATGTTGTTTTCTTTTTTTAATACACAACACTGGGACTCATCAAAAGCCAACAAGGGAATTGCAAAGTTTAAGTCAAAATAGCCATATTGGGAAAAAAACAGATTTCAAGATTTTTATTTCCACGTCAGCTACTTTGACCTGGCATTTGTAATTCCCAGGTCACTCTGAGATGGTCCTCAACACCCTAATTGACAAAATAAAAGAGAACAAAACACATATTTTGTAACTATATGTTTTATCATTGTATACTCAGTGGGAAAGAATATTTGTGCTGATGCGACTAAACCTTTCTCACCCCTCTTTTTTTTCTTTTCACAAAAGATAAATTATCAGATTATATACCCCCCCCCTTTCTGCTTGGCTCTTTATTGTGCAATTCTATGATTTTGCTCAGTTTAGCTTCAAGACCTGAGGAAGAGCGTTATACTCTCAAAAGCGTGTCTTTAACTGTAATATTAGTCCAATAAAAAAGGTATCACTACTTCTGCTATACTCTGGTGATTTATATATTTTCTGTATGTTTATATATACATCCCTTACAGGGTTATTGAAAGAGCTCCGAATTGCTGCCGAAAGGTAACCGAACAGTGAAATTCAGCGGACGGTTACCTTTCCTGGCCATTGGGCTATCCAGAGAGCAGGCAGTTCGCCAAATGTTGGCGAATTGCCTGCACATACGTTGCCTGTTCGGTGCCTGTTCGAGGGCAGTGAAATCCCCATAGCTTCGTCTATTCAAAGAACAAAAACCAGCAGTGAAAAGTTGTCTAAATGCTCTGCTATTCAGTGGTTTCATGATTCAGATTTATTCAGGTGAATCCCATAGACTTAAATGTTAAAAATATTCCCGGTTTAACTCAATATCTAATAAACCGTTCATTATAATATTCTGCAGTAAAGAGTCTCTTTATTTATAGATTTTTTTAGGATCTTTTAAGCATTTTTCGGGGGTTTTTTAATCGTTTTTTCTATTTTCTGTAACAGCCCTTTTTATTATCATTCATTGGATCTTATATGAAAATTTCAGACATTTTCGTTCTGTTGTTTCTTTGCAAACAGCGTTTCACTTTTCAAACATTCAAGCGTACTATTTTTTTTTTTCCACTCCATTCGTCTGTGGTGTCGGGTTTTTCTGGTGCCTGCTCTGCGGTCTGATCGGCTCCTGCTCGGATTTCTCTGGCGTCTTCGGCGGGGTTAATCCAGATGTTTTTGCGGGTTTCGGTGTGCATTCGCCTGGGTGTTGCGGTGAGTGTTCGGCAGGTTTTAGGCGGCTTTTCCCGCCATTACGACAGCCCTGTGGTGCTTGCTGAATACACCGCAGGGTCGCCGAAATGGGATTGCCAAATCGTACCGAATTGGGGAGAATGAAAAGTCACCGAATACGCGGTGAGTTTTCGATTCTCTTTGAATAACCCTGATAGATTGTAAACTCACGGGATGTCTGGCTGAGCACTTGGTTAAAGTTCTATATTTCCTGGACTAGCTATCCTATGGGCAGGTTTGTCTTTTCCTTATTTATCATGTCTCATGTTTGTGCTCCCCCATTGTACAGCACAGCGGAATATGTTGGCACTTCATACATAAAGATTAATAATAATAATAATATACACTATATTGCCAAAAGTATTCGCTCACCCATCCAAATCAGGAGCTGGGCAGGTGAGCGAATACTTTTGGCAGTATAGTGTATATGTGTATACTGTATATACATATATACGTACAGTATATGCATTTAAATTGTAGTGGAGGGCAAAAAAGTAAGATTAAACTTTATTATTTGCAGTGTGGAGGCTTTTAGACTGTAGTTGCAGAGGACATTTACACATACCAGCAATCCCTTACAGAGCTCATGTGCTACATTCCCCATATGCAGCAAAGAATTGTGGGCAGGATATGCAAATGAAGTCCACAGCTTCTCACTTTTTTGCTTCTAGTCTCTGTAATAACAAGAACCCTCCTTGTCCAATGTCATGCTATATTAAATGGCTTTTTAAGATATTTTTTTACAAAGCCCAGGTTATGCAACCAGACACAATCACTCCTGCACAGCTGTTTAAGGCTCATTTACCCTCATCAGCAGGAGATAGAATGTAACTGGTTGCCTTAGGGGTTTAGCATCAGTAGCAACCAGTTACATTCTATCTCCTGCTGATGAGGATAAGCTCTAAAGCTTCTCTTTTAAATGTAACATTAGTCCAATAGAAAAGGTATCACTACGCACTGCTATACTCTGAAATATATATATATATATATAGAGAGAGAGAGTTCAGTTCTATCAGACAATAGCGTGTGCCAATGGAAAGATATGAGAACAAATGTGGAAATTCTAGAACACAGATAACACAAAACAGCTGTATTAAACGCAGTAATGTTGTGTAATTTAGCAGGATAAATCACAAATTCTCCGAGGGACTCCAAAAGAGAGAGAGATAATTTAATAATGAAATGAGTAAATTGGGAAAACAAGCTTTCGGTTTTATCCATTTAAATTGTTTTGACAAGTTCATCTCTTTTGCCTGAAAAACTTGAAGGATTCTTAACTCAACGTTTTCATTGCAAACAAAACATAGAAGAGTTTTATCTAAAGCCGCCACATTATGGATTTGTGTCAGCATGAAATTAGCATAAAACATCTATAACAGTATAGTATTTTGATGTGTATGGCATTATCAGCCTGTCATGTGTGTGGTGAATCGATTATTTAGAAGTAAAGAGATATAATTACTTTTCATTAAAAGGTTACTGTTATCAAGGTCACTTGTAGTATCCCATCATTCACAATGCTTGCTGCAGATTTTACTTGTCGGGCACATTGGCCTAAATTTAAAGAAAAAAAAATATGTGTTAATATTCAATGATTATTGTATATATATATCTAAGTATATAATCATGTAAGTTATAGTGAAGGGCAAATAAACCTTCACATAGTAAATAATAAAGTTTATAATTGTAGAAGACATTTATTCAGAGAACTACTTTACAGAGCTCATGTGCTACATTCCCCATATGCAGCAAGGAACTCTGGGTAGGACATGCAAATGAAGTCTGCAATTTCCCACTTTTTTTAGCAAAGGTGGCTGTGCCTTGTTGCATAACCTGACCTTTGCTAAAAAAAGTCATCTAGTATGTCATGGCAGTTGCAAGAAAAGTTGCAGTTGTGTGTTAAAACAGGCCCAGGATGCAAAAAAGTGGAAAATTACAGACTTCATTTGAATGTCCTACCCAGAGTTCCTTGCTGCATATGGGGAATGTAGCACATGAGCTCTGTGAAGCAGTTCTCTGAATTGGTGGGATGTGTAAATGTCTTCTACAATTATATACTTTATTATATATATATATATTTGATAATAGATGAGATCCTTTTAATACTTCATGTTACATCTGGAGACTGCATGCTGAAGCTTCTCCTGCCCCTCTTTGGAGTTAACACTTGTGAACTGCTGACGGTTTTCGTGGCTGCAGAACCGGTGACTTTCACCTGTGTTAGCAAACGGAAAAGACCATTTGTCTTTTTTTTGTTAGTTATCGTTTGATAGTTGGGCATGGCTCTTCATTTTCAACTGAACCCTAAATCAGTACACTATCAATTTGAAGAAGGAAAGAAACCATAAATCACTTTTAACCCATTCGCCACTGTGAGTGTGTATACTTGATCAGCAGTAGAAGACAAAGGAGCCAGGGATCATGATAACATGATCTAGGGCTATGCTATAATACTGTAAATGATATTCGTTTGCTGCAAACAACATTCATTTGCATTTGGGCTTCAGAACATGCCCTAAACGTTTTATCATCCTGGGCATGATGACTGAGGTTCTACCACTTTTTAAAAGCAGCTGGGAATGCCTCTAACAGACAGCTCCCCAGTTGACATTGCACTGAGTTCAGAACTGCAGTAACTCCTTTTGACCAGTAGATGGGGACATCTGCCTACCAAATAGGTTATTACAGTAAGGAATACATGGGGAATGTTCCCAAATATAGTCTTACCGTATAATTAATTAAAAAATATATAAAAAAACTGGTTCCGGACAGGTTTTTTTTGGAAAATTAATTGCTATTGAAGGGGATATTCCATCAAGGACCAATATCTATTCACTTTCCAATATGAAATTGACACTTACAGGTCTATTCAAAGAAAGGTGAAACTCAGGAGAATGACTGGAGAAGTGAAAATTCTAGGTCAAAATAGCAAAACCAGAAAAATTCTCCCATTTATCTCACTTTCAAAATCGGCTATTTGGTCTCCTGCCAGTTCTCCTGGTTTTCACCTTTCTCTGAATAATCCTGATAATGTTTTAAAGTTGTTTTTTTTAATTCAATAGTTGCAAATTTTCCCTTCAAACCGATTTGTTTGTGTCTCCACTTAATCCATACAACGCCTTCATTTGTCTTTCTTCTACATCAAATTCTACTTGTTTGTGCAATTAACATTGAACCCAGTAACCTTATGAAAGCAAGTACTAAATTAAGCTGCCTGTGAATGGCAGGATTATCTAACTCTGTTTATGCACAGCTGTGTGATTTATCTGACCCATAGATATCGATAAACTGGAGCATTCTGGTAAATAGACATTTCGGAGCATTCTGGTAAATAGACATTTCCATTTTATTGAAACTTATGTCACCTGGTAGTGATATTCGAAGTTTGTTTCCCTGGCATTCCTATACCACTAGAAGCTAAGCGTGCTTTGTGTTTTATGTGTACATGCATGAATTCCTGAGTATTCAACATTATTTTCCAAAATATTTCTTCGATGTGAAGATTTTCAAAATGACCTTGAATCTCTTTCTGTGGCTGTGATGATTAAATCATTAGAAATCTCATATGAAATGTCTATGGCAGTTCTTAGAAGCGTGCTAGTTGCTTGAAGCATAGAATGTTCCTACCGGTGTTTGCTCATCTCTATCCCTTTGTTTTTGTGCAATGATGAGAGGATAGATACGTAAAAATGTAAACAGACCCTCATAAGGTGCCTTGCCTGCTTATACTTTAAATTTTTAGAGAGAAAGGGTTGATTTGCAGCTTAGATTAACTGTTCTTCGATTTTGTAAGAATGCGAGAACTGAGAATTCCCATGGAAAAAAATCACTGTGGGACACCACCAAAAATTGAGACTAGTCAATGGAGATGCGATCTGATTGCCAGATAAGAATAAGAACCCACAGCCACGATGGCCAGCTGAAGTAGAGTCACAGTGATTATGTCCCGATAAAATGAACCTAATGCCTTTGCTCCTTAAAGTTCCTTTGCTCCATAACGTTTTCAGGCATTGAGTAGCTTTGAGAGCAGTGTTTCCCAAACCTGTCCTCGGGACCCTCAACCAGGACAGATTTTGCAGATCTCCTTAGGGAAATGCAGAGTGAATACTGCAATCAATGAGATGCTAATTATATCACCTGTGCTGTGCTTCAGATAGCCTGGCAAACCTGGCGTGTCAGCGGGTCCTGAGGACAGGTTTGGGAAACACTGTCCGAGAGGCTTTATAAATGGTTCCAAGATTTAGGCATAAATAACTTAGTACAGGAATAATCGATGGATTAAGCGCAGATGACATTTTTCTTCTTGTTATGTTATACACATGTTGCTGGGCTGGATACAATTTGGTGGTTGCAGCCGCCCCATCGGGGAATAGGTGCAACCCCGCTCCTCCTGTACTATGTATGTTTTATTGTACCTCCAGCCAGGTCATCATTGCAGCATGTTCCGTTCCATGTCTTTGTTTTTTGATCCCAAGGTGGATTTTGTTTCTGGGAGGGCATTAAATAAAGGCCCACAGTCTACCTCATGACTGAAAAGCAGCGTGAGCAGTGATGGTTTGCTACACAGCAGCCTGAGGCTTCATTTTTTCAATAGGACTCACCCTCACTAGAGGTGCCTTGACATTGGCAGGAGAGCTTACACTCTTAATGGCCATTAAAAGAAACCAAAGCCTAATTGTGTTTAGTTTCACACAGTGTAATAGGAATAAGCGCAGATGCCATTTTTCTTCGTGTTATGTTTTATAAATAACTTAGGCCTAACTTGGTAAGGCCTTTAGTCTGATGGAAGCCCATAAAATGCAGTATGACATAATCGACAATACACTCATTGAAATAAATTCATTGTAACATAAATTATTAACTTTTGGTTCAGCCATTTGGTCCACATAAATACTTTTTTATTTCAGTTCCAGTGTGATTTTATTCCCATAATACCGTCCTTTTGATGATGTCATGCATCATAAATAAAGTATTATGAGCAGACAATCATAGTCAAGGTAGTAGGTTAGAATAGAAGCTGAACAAATGAAAGAACAGGAGTGCACAAAGTGCCCAAAAAGGACTGTGCAATGTATTCGTTTATTAGAAAATCAAAAGACAAATATAGTACACACAACGAAACCAATATATGAACAGTGAAAAATAGGGATGTGCGTTTCGGGTTTCGGAATGTCGGAATTTTCACGAAATTTCCCGATTCGTGTTTTCGGATGCGGCCGAATTTCCGAAAAATTTTAGATCCGAAAATTTCAGATCCGAAATGTTTTCCGAGCCGAAACGAAATATTTTCGGATTTTTCGAATGGACTTGAAATGTGTCAAACGAGGAGAACAGATTTTCCGAAAAACGAAAATTTTCCGAAAAACGAAAATTTTCTGAAAAACGAAAATTTTGTAAAAACGAAAATTTCTGAAAAACGAAAATTTTATAAAAACGAAACTTTCTGAAAAACGAAAATTTTTCGAAAAAACGAAAAGTCGATACAAAAAACGGGCAAAATGACACGAAAAATACGAAAAATGGTCGATATTCCGAAAAATGTGCAATTCCGAAAAACGAAAATTTCCGAACTTACGAAAAGTCGATACAAAAACCGAGCACAGTGACACGAAAATACGAAAAATGGTCGAAATTCCGAAAAAAAAATGTACCCGAAAAACGTGCCGAACCGAATCGAATCGAAACCGAAATCGGTCGAAACGGGCCGAATCGAAAAGTTTAAAAATCCGAAAAATCGAACCGAATCGAACCGAAAAAAAAAACGGTGCACAAGCCTAGTGAAAAATACAGCTGGGTAATTACAAGCAGCAAAACATATAGCAGCTCCTGATGAAGCCCGTTCTGGGCGATACGCGTTGAGCATACCTTTATTTCAGTTTTTAACTGTCACTGTTCTTCTCATTAACTACCAGTATGTGGTTCATTGATATAAATTGACTATATGGTCATGGCGGTAGCGTGATTGTTTGACCCTATTACTAGTACTACTCGGGGCTTGTCTATATGTCTCCTTCCCTGCACTCCTTTTTTGGCTCGATATTGGTCAAGTAGGCAGCTCGACCTGCCGAGGTATTATGATAGTCATACCAAGATAAGTGCTACAATTTATTATCTATTTCTATGGTCTACATACTTTGCCGCTCTCCATCTACTTTGGCTATATGTTTTAATACTTCCTACAAATTTTGGCTCTTAGTCACCTTTTGCCCCATTATATAGGGTACTTGTATTTACCCAACTGGTATTTTTCACTCTTCATACAGTATATTGGTTTTGCTTTGTGTACTATATTTGTCTTTTGGTTTTCTAATAATTTAATACATTGTACAGTCCTTTTTGTGCACTTTGTGCAATCCTGTTCTTTCGTTTGCTTGGTGGAGCTTGGGTTAAGCCCAATTGTTCTAAAGGACTTATTATCGCCCTATCTGTCTGTTTTAGAATAGATGCTGTCATCTTTCTGATGCATCAAAGTTGTGAAAAGGCACTGAAGTGCACCAATAACTGCCAAATTGTATCGAATTGGCATCGGCAAATTCCACTAAACTGCAAAAAATAAAAAATCCCCACGAGCGAAGGTCAAGTAGCAGCTGCTTACAGGTGCAGGTACCTGCACGTACAGTGGCTCTACTGGGTGGTCTCAGTTTTTTTCAAATTTCCGTTTTTCCCCACACCTATTTAACCATGAAAACTATCGGCACTCGTATTTTTTAAATCCGAGGAATAGTGAATGTATATCAATGATAACATTCCGAAATATCAGGCATTTAATGTAGCGTTAAACCCAGTTATTCTATTTTTTATTTTATTTAAATTTAATTCCTTTCCCCTTGTAAGTTGCCTTTGTACGTGAACTTTGGTTTTAATAACTTAAAATGTAATAATGTACCTTTTCACTAAGGCAAAAAAAAATAAAAAAGCCAAAACAACATTCATAGCGTCTCCTTTTTATTATTTAATGTGTAAAAGCTCTATGGCTAATAAGCTTTTCATTTAAAATCCAGGCTAGAGTTTATAAAGGGCTACGTGGTCTACATGCAAATATTTGGTCACCAGTATCTGAATAACAACAAGCACGGTCAATGGATGCCAGAACTGTGTTTGCTGTAGCTTCCCTTTCTAGTGCGGGGATGAACGGCTAAATAAGAAGAAAAAGCTTATTGGTCAATTAGTGCTAGTTTAAACAGAAATACTGCCAATTTTCATAGGGGTGAGAGTTAAACGCAATAATTGAGATACACGATAATCTTTTAAAGACCGTATAAAACTGCCATGTGAAAATATTAGCCCCCACCGACCTCAGGTCAACCTAGCATATACATTGTATACAAATTATACTATACATATTTCAATGGGATACATATAGATATGCATTATACATATTATAATACTGGGTTTGTTCTGAAAAACAGCATCAGTTTGGCCGTGTTTCTGTAAGGACTGTACGATGCCCGTGGCTATTAAATTTAAGCATCCCCCAATAAAACTGGAAAAGCGTATTTAAAAAAGTTTGACCTTCTACAAAGCCTGCGTACATCCAAAACATAAATATTTTGCAATTAGTTACTTAGTGCATTATGACCTTCCTTCTAGAGCAGCGCTGAAAATGTATTTACTGGAATAACTTACATAGAAAACTCGCTCATTAGCCGGTACAAGGAACATTCTGGCTGACCACATAGTTAAAAAAATGCAGATATTTAGTACAAAACTAAGTTATAAAAGTATTCCACCTTTCTCTTAGTTACTTTTTTATTGGGGTTGATTTATTAACACAGCAAATTGTAATGGACAAAAGGATCATTAGGTAGATTTAACTTCTAGGTAGAGGAAACGCAGGTAGGTCAAAAAAAATATTTAATGCATGAGTTAAAGGAACACTATTAAAAAAATAGAGATTCCTTTTTATGCCCTTGAATAATTGGACAGGGCAGATTTTACTCACCTTTTGTCCCTTGTTGAGCCCAGTTCCACCTCATTGGCTTAAGGGACTCCGGAACCCAGAAGTCCCTAAAGCTTTCAAAAGTAATTTTCTCCCCTTCGCAACGTGCGTAGCATAGGTGCCGCAA
The DNA here is from genome assembly GCA_009667805.1 of Leptobrachium leishanense. NCBI lineage: Eukaryota > Metazoa > Chordata > Amphibia > Anura > Megophryidae > Leptobrachium > Leptobrachium leishanense. The sequence goes on along the minus strand of CM019063.1, from coordinate 483,008,749 downwards.
ATTGTGCAAGGGGGCTTGCACACTTTACGTACACAAGTTACGTAGCACCTACACAGAACGATGGATCAGAGTTGCATGCATGCACTAGGGATGTGCGTTTCGGGTTTCGGAATTTCGGAATTTTCACGAAATTTCCCGATTCGTGTTTTCGGATCCGGCCGATTTTCCGAAAATTTTTAGATCCGAAAAGTTTTCCGAGCCGAAACGAAATATTTTCGGAATATTCGAATGTACTTGAAATGTGTCAAATCAAAATTTATTGCTTTGAAACGAGGAGAACAGACGTTCCGAAAAAACGAAAATTTCCGAAAATACGAAAAGTCGATACAAAAAACGAGCTAAGTGACACGAAAATACGAAAAATGGTCGAAATTCCGGAAAAAAATGTACACGAAAAACGAGTCGAGCCGAACCGAATCGAAACAGAAATAGGTCGAAACGAGCCGAATCGAAAAGTTTAAAAATCCGAAAAATCGAATCGAACCGAAAAAAAAATCGGTGCACAAGCCTAGCATGCACCAATCTGATCCATTGGCTACCTCTCAGAGGCTGATCGGTACAGCGATTGGTCTCAGAGTGACATTGATGCTCTCTTTGTGCGCAAACATCACTAGTGATCGATCTGGTGACTTGCAGCCGGGAAATCTAAAAAATCCTGGCTGCTAGTGACCCTAGGTGGGGTGGAAGAAACTCCTCCACTTCAACCAGTGTTTTCACCAGATTGGTGAAGCAAGTGGGGGAAGGGGGGGTTGGGCACACCTCACATCCTGACTGCTTAGTAAATGTAAAGTAGTCAGGATGAGTAGAGTGTCCCTTTAATGCTGAGAATGTTACATTTAATAGTATATTGTATTTTGTAAATTAAATCTATCCTCTGTAAAATATAAAGGAAAAAAGTCCAAAGTGGCTAATGTAAGCTTACAATAAACATCAAAGACATAAGATATTATCCCAGCAGTTGGAGAATAATAAAAATATACTTCTGTTCTCTCACCATGATGTGGGCAAACTCAGTTTTCCGACAACACAAAAACACTACGCATAGATTAGAGGCCATATGCTCAAATATGACACTAATGACCACAAGACATTAAGCTTAAAAACAGTAAACGTTTATTATTATTAGTTCTTAAACAAAATACTTATTTCTTTGTCGATAATCTTTTTTATGGGATTTTCACTTTGGAGACTTAGATGCCCTAATGGAAAAAATCCTCAAAGTAATGTATGAAAATCTAATTCTTGTTTGTAGTTCCAGTTGGGGGTTGTCTCACAAGTCATGTTCTATTCTAATGTCATGATTTTCCAAGTACAAATGCAAAATCCATTTAGCTCCATTTAGGTTCACAGATCGATTTGCCAAGAGTATAACAGTGACATAAACATCTCTTGCCTTTGGAAAGTTTAGAAATGTTCACGCCGTAGTCCTCTTTATCTCCAGATTTCTATACTCTTTTACTATGGCCGCTTTGTTAGAATCTTTGAGATGAATATTCTATTCTGGTGCTGCCAACGTTTAATTGTCAAGAATTTTGCTCGCAGCACAGATGGCAAATGTCTGAAATGACAGACATATTTCAGACCCTCATCACCATGACTGGCAGTGGTTGAGACAACAGGAGGTTGTTGCGTGGCCAAATATATCCCATTCATTTATGCCTTAGTCTTAAAATCACAGTGCAATTTGTACTTTATTTTTGATGGTGTACTGCACAGGAAAAGAAGGGGTCTTCCTCAACACAAACATTTTTTAACATCTTCACTACCAAATGATTTCCATAAAACTATTGGCAGAACCCAGTATTTTAAGGGAAAATGACTTTCCATTACCCACACAGTAAAATATACAGAAGTGTCGCACTGCATATGTTCACGGTAGGCAAGTCTTTTTTGGCAGGGATATGGCTCCCTCTACTTTTTCAAAAAAGTTCTACTACATTTACAAATTCTCGTGTCAAGCCATTTTTGGTTTGTGACCCCAATCAAATAGTGGGCCAACCAAGTTAGAGTCCCCCAGTGGAAGATGGTACTTTCCAATATACACATTCAAGTTTATTTCTTGATTGGCACATGCAGCAGTTATTCACTATACCTGTAATTCTTGTTGCTTTTATAGACAATTTGCAAGTGAATTGCAAAATTGAAGCCTCAACAGCGGAGTTGATTTTTCTGTTTCAGGTATTCCTAAATCTCGACTACTTTGAGCAGGGGCGTGCCGTCAGGGTAGGTAGGTGAGGCAGAGCCTCACCTGCCATTAAGTGTTAAAATAGTAAAAGAAACCCACCTGCTCCGTGCTCCCCCGCTGTCGGCTCCGTCCTCTGCCTCTTCCTCTGCGTGCATTCTTTTTACAGTGCTCCCTCTAGTGGCGGATAAAGAGTATGACAGGCAAAGGGGCACAGTAAAACAGTTTTTCTATCATATTTTATTTTTTTGATAGTAAAGTATATCATATGATGAAAATAATGGTATCTTTAGAAAGTTCATTTAATGGCGAGATTTTTTTTATATATAATATGTGTGGGTACAGTAAATGAGTAAAAGGTAATTTAAAGTTAACCACAAACCGCAGAAAGATAGTTAATAGCTGTGTATATCTGGGTCTGATACTAGCCAGTGCCTCACCATCCACTGATCTCACTGCACGTCCCTGACTTTGACCTAACATTTGATATTCCTTCATATCATCATCACTTCATTGGCTGCAAGTTGACTTATACACCACCCACAAAAAAAATAAAAAATAGTTTAGTGAACCTGATACAAAATTAAATAAATCACAAAAAAATCATATGCCTACAACACATTTGCAAACACACATGTTGTCAAAAGTGCAGAATAACAGGCAAGTCCACTGAAAACTGGCCGCATCACCAACTACAAAATTCCGAGTTTTGACTTTGCAGGCAATTCATTCGCAAAGCAAATGCAGACTATAGTGAATGCTGAGACTTGTCTGTTTAGCAATGAAAAGGCTGAAGAATGCCCATCGAATGCCTATGTTCTGCCTACCAATGGGTCAACAATGACAGTGTACCACAACTGAGAACAACCCATCCAAACCAAGAAGAATGGACGTGAGCAAAACTGACCAACACATATCGAGCAAGCAAAACACACTAAAAATGTCACTTTCAACACAGAATTCAGCAAACTCACAAACATACAACTAGGATAACTTACACGTAAATGTAACAGCTGACATAAGAAATAATGGTCTCCAGCTGTGAGATCTGGTACTGAGCCATCCCGACTCTACTGGTGAGTAGCGACTGTAGTGTACAGTGGGCCCACCATGCTTGGCTTTTTATTCCTGGCAGAGGTGCTGCCTACTAGCGATTAGCTCCCAATATAGGGATAGGCAATGTGTAGTGATTTGTAAGTTTTTTCTTGCAACATGGAAGATTCCAATTGTGATTATTTACAGAGAGGGTAGTAGATGGATGCTATAATGATATTTATTGTTTCACCGCTCCAATTGAAATGGTATTTTTTATTCTCTGTACTTCCTTGATTCATTTGAATGTTTATATAACGTGATTATTATCAATATTGGAACTATTTAACCCCCAGATCAATCAGGCTTTTGTCCAAATCACTCAACTACAACCGCCATTTTAAAGGTCTGCAATGATATCCAAGCTGGCTTGGAACAAGGAAACCTAACTGGAGCCATCTTCCTTGATTTTGCCAAAGCCTTTGACACAGTAGACCATTGCATCTTGTTAAAGAAACTTAAAGCTCCTCCCTCCCCCTCACAGTCACTTGGGGTGTACCCCAAGCCTCAATACTTGGCGCCCTGCTATTTACAATATTCATAAATGATCTGCCTAACATCTGTAAAGCCTCAACTGTACACATGTACGCAGATGACACCCTAATCTATACCAGCAATCCAAATCTCCCACAGCTGGAGGCAGTGCTTCAAGAACAATTCACAGAGGTACAAAAGTGGATCAAACACAACAAACCTTTTTTAAATACTGACAAAAGGGCAACGATGCTCTTGGAACAGCACCTAAACTACATAAATTGCAAAATCCCCATCTATGCGTGGGGACAAAATCAAATGGCATGCTGACTACAGTCACTTCTCTCAAATATCTAGGTATGTGGTTAGCCCCAAATCTATCCTTTGGCCCCCACATCGAAAAACTCTAATCTAAACTTTACCCCAAACTAGGTGCCCTGTACAGAAACAAATCCTGCCTGAACCCCACGGTAAGAAAGCAGATTGTACAACAAATGCTTATGCCGGCTATTGAATACGGAGATGTAGTGTATGCAGCGGCCCCGCAAACACACCTTCATAAACTTACTACATTGTATAACTCATGCTGCCGCTTTGCGCTACAATGTAACTACATGACCCACCATTGTGACATGTTAAAAGAGCTAAACTGGCCGTCGCTGGAGTCTAAACGTACCCTTCACCTTTCCAACCTGGTGTTTAAGAGCTTTTCTGGGAAGCTGCCACCCTACCTGTATAGGCTGCTTCCTCCAGCAGTTCCCTCATCCTATAACCTCAGATCCAGGACCGGCACATTACTTGCAATACCACAGTACGAAAAGAAAGTGTCTCGATGCTCATTTTCCTACAGATCACCGCAGTTATGGAATAACCTCCCAGACGCCATCAAATCTTCCCCCAGTCTAAAGTCACTCAAGAGCTCCCTATTAACATACCTCAATACAGAATGCACCTGTAAACATGTAACATAATGACTATTTCCTACATATTTATTTTCTGTTAATCTGTATATTTGTGTTGGTTTTTTTTTTAATATCTTGCATTGTATTACTTTGTATTTCTGTAATAACTGTAACATTTTAATGTTATTGAACTCAGGACGTACTTGAAAACGAGAGAAATCTCAATGTATCCTTCCTGGTAAAATCCTTTATAAATAAATAAAAACACATCAAAAAAAGATAGCTAACTTTTGATGTTAGTCACTTGAAAGTAATAATAATAATAATAATAATAACAGTAAAAAATAAAAAATAAAGCTAGGAATCTGTGTGAACAATGAGTCCACAGAGAGCGTTATCCATAAATAAATTTATATTTATGTGTGTATATGTTTAAACATGTTTAAACATGTGCAAAAATGTGCAAAAATTTGAGAACTGATGTTAACAATCATAAAGGCAGAACCAGAACCATAGCATTTTCTTTTTATTTTTTTGCTGTATTAAATTCTCAATTTTTAAAGAAATGGCTGAACAGCATGCTTCCTTTATAACAAAAAGGTTTTGGTAAACAACTGTGAACACAGAGGCAGTGACGTGTTACTTGGAGGTAAGTAGGGATTGAAATACCATTCTTACAATACAGATTTTTTTATTATTATTATTGAATAAATATATAGGAACAAGAAATGTGATTCAAAGGTACCGGGTGACAGGTCTATTAGCAAGCAAACAAATTACCCCTGCAGTGTAGCTTAGTCATGAAACAAAAGGCACATAGGAGAGCATAAAGGTTGTGTTTCTAATTAGAGAGTAGCTACAGCAAAATAATATCAAGCTTGTATCAGGAAAATAAGTTATATAAATGTTCTAAATTAAAACTGTGCCTTTTTCTTTCAAATAATCGAATTAAAAAATAAATAACTATTTGTGAGTAAAATATGACTGATTAGGATTTAATTATGGGAAGGAGCAGTGAACTTGACCTTATTTTTATTCTCTTGCTGAAATACACTGAATACAGAAAATATTTTTTATTTTTCAAAGTATTGTTTTTAAAATCCATATAACATTTTTACATATTGTTTTGGTTTTCTTTTTTTCCAAACAGGATGAAACAATTGCTAGAACAATAAGAAATTTATTTTGTTTTTTAAAAAAAATGCGTATAACAATGTAGAAGTACAAGTTATCAGGGGCATATGTAGTACAAGGGCCGGATTTACGGGAGTCAGTAGGCACAGAAATCTGCCCCTCCTCCCACAAATAAAATAAAGGGCGAAAAATAGTTTTTTAATTTTGGTTTTTTTTGGAGAAAAAAATAACAGAAAAAAAAAACTGAAAAACAGCACGAATAGTAACCCATCCTTAATTTCTAAGTCTAACCATGGCTATGGAAAATCATGCTCCATTTCGGCCTGAAGCATCCCAAATGTTAGGCATCAAAATTTGGATGTGGCTGAGGGTCTTTTTAAGCCCTTCACTACCAAATGACTTTCCAAAAACCCATTGTCAGTTTTTTTTTAAATCATTTTTAATTAATTTTAAAGTAAGAAATATTTCAAATTATACTTACAGGGTTATTCAGAGAGCGTGAAAAGCAGGAGAATGACTGGCACCATCTACTGCCAATTTGAGTTAGAGGTTTGACCGGCTGGTCTAGTTTCTTCTTTTTTTCCCTGCATCGGCTGCTGAAAGCCCGACATTTCAGAGCTTTGAGCAGCTGATTTTACAGCTTTAGCTCTTTGTGTATTATGCCACAGGGCTAAAACTTTTGGGGCACCTTCTACAGCCCAAAAGCAAATGAAATTTTTTGCAGCAAACAAGTTTCATTTGCTTTTGGGCTGCAGATCAACATACCAAGATATTGCAATATCGGGGCACCAGATGGTGCCTTTGAAGCCTGAGATGTCTTGATATCGGTAGTAAAGGGGTTAAAGATGAACCTTTTTTTGCCGCTACTTTATTTCCAACAATTTTTCAGTAGGATATCAAAACTTCCCTTGCTTTGGAACAAATAAAAGATTGGGGTCGTGTTTTCTTTTTTTTAAATTTACATTTTACATAGGTATGTTTGGTATCATTAGATAGGTCAGACTCTGACCTTTCCAATGACACCTAAATTGAATTGGTAATTTTTTTTAAAGTCTCAGTGCTAATAATCTCATTATTTATGATCCCTACAATCTCCATAAGCAGGATACCTTACTATTTTCTATTATCCATCTTTATCACATTAACTGTACTTGGCACAAAATCCATTTCTGCCTATATGTTGATAATGCAGACCCCATCTGAAATTGTGGAAGATAAGGGACACAATCTAGATTCATCCCAGCAATATTTCTGAAAAGGATAAACAAGTTAACATAAAACAATAAAAAATTAGCACATTTATCGAATTTCTTCTTTTGAGAGATTTTTTATGGAGCTGTAAGTGAACAAAAAGGCAGATCCTTGTGCTTTCAATGTATAAATCTTTGAAAAATAAAAAAAAATAACTAAAAGGAGAGCATTGAGAAAGGGAATGTAAGTTGTCCTTTTAGTTATTTTTTTTTATTTTTCAAAGATTTATACATTGAAAGCACAAGGATCTGCCTTTTTGTTCACTTACAGCTCCATAAAAAATCTCTCAAAAGAAGAAATTCGATAAATGTGCTAATTTTTTATTTTTTTAAATACGTTTCTGATATTATGAAAGGTAGAGGGGCTCGTGATATAAGGGCATACTTGAAAATGAGAGAAATCTCAATGTATCCTTCCTGGCAAAATACTTTGCAAATAAATAAATAAATCTAATATGTTATAAAATTAAAGTGAAGTCAAAATATTAAAAAGAAGAGACAGAACTTAGAGAAAAAAAAAATTTGGTTGGAAAGATCATGTCAAGGTTTTCTGAAGGGTCTATTGACAAAGCAATACCACCAAATTGCACCTAAGAAGTACAATTCTGGGGCACTTTGCCTATTCACTAAACTGTCGATTCGCCAAATATATAGAAACATAGAAAAATGTCGGCAGATAAGAACCTTTCGGCCCATCTAGTCTGCCCAATTACATGGATACTTTACCTGGATTTATCTTTTGTTTAGGATAGCCTTATGCCTATCCCATGCCTGCTTAAATTCAATTACTGTTTTGGCCTCTACCACTTCAACTGGAAGACTGTTCCATGTATCCACCACCCTCTCAGTAAAATAATGCTTATAATAATGCTTATAAAATAATACAGGCAGAGTGACGGAAAAATACGGAGCAGTTTGCTGCAGTTCGATGATCTTCGGCAGCAACAAAATTTTCCCATAGAAAAGTAATGGTTCGTCTATTCACAGAACTCCGAACTGCACCGAAGTGTTGGTGAAATGCCCTGCTTTCAGTGTCTCAATTAGACCAAGTTTGAACAGACAAATCCCATAGGATTCAATGTAAATAAGTAATATATAAAAAATAAAAAAGTTCATTCTTTTCATTTTCAGCAGCCTTTTTAATTTTTAGAACACCTTTCAGTATTTTTTAGACAAAATATTTTCCTATTTTTTTAAAGTTTTTTTCATTCTGTAACAGACACTTTCATCATTTTTTTAAGGGACCTTTTTTATTATTTACAAACATTTGATGCATTTTTAATGACTTAAATAACTACTAGGAGAATAGGAGAGTTCAGTTGGTTTTTGGGGTTTTGCAGTTCGGTGGAATTTGCCACAACCACTTCAGTGCTCCTTGGCGCTTTTCAGTGCTCTTCGGTGACGCACTCCAACTTTTTCATGAGTTGGCGACTTCATCTTCGGTGAACATCTGGTGAATAAGTAATTCCCTGTATAGTCAGTGAAATGGAATCGCCGAAGTGCACCAAACTGCACCGAGAGTGAAATGCACCGAACGTTTGCTGAAATTTTAGTGCTTAATGAATTGGCCCTTTTAGTATTGTTGCCTTGAAAATGTATAAAAACTGTGTACATTTATTCTTATAGACCGTACCGGCAGCTTTAAATCTAACTTTTCTATTATATTTGCACCTTGCTTAAGATATATAAATATATATTCTTCCACTGGATTTCATCCTACAATATCTAAGGAAAAGCCCAATATCGCAAGTGAAATTGTACAACTTCACATCTACTATTGATTCAATTACATGAAGTTGAGTGTTTGATCAAGCTGACATCTATATCTTCAGAAAGGCTGTAGAAAGACCACCCACCGATGCAAAGGATTCATGCAAAATGGTATAGCTTCTTTAAAAAAAAAAAAAAGGAAAAAAGAGAAGAGCAAAGCAGAATACAAAATAACGTGCTTGTGAACTAAATTCATATCATATGCATATCCCATAATAGCAGCATGTGGTTCTTTATGGTATCTGTGAAACTATAAAAATCTGTACATTTTCATGAAAAACTGTTAGAAAGGATGAAGGAAATTGACATGGCAGGGGAACTGTGGGAGCTATGTATAAAAAAGCAATAGGGGGTGAAATTCTGAACGTGGTGCTGTTACCATGGGAACCAAAGTAGTGTTGCAGTCTATTCATTGCTCTACTTTTGCTACTTTACACCAGAATGGATGTTTATATAAGACCTTTGGTGCACATAGTGTGACTTAAGAATATGGGCAACGCTGGGTTTTAACAATATGTTTATGGCTTCCATAAATTTACTGAAACCTTCACAAATTCAGTTATCATTTTTGAACACACGTAATAATGTTCAATGTTGGTAGGAACAAATAAAAAGTTTAGATAGATAATCATTTCAGTTTGTGCCAATGTAAAGTAGTAGCTGTTCATGTATTGAAGAGATTGGGGTGGAATCAGTGTAATAAATCCACAGAATATATGATAAATTTAACTAATGAAATCAAATGATCAATTTTAACCACTTCATTACCACCATCGAGTTAAACTCAATCTGCAAAAGCACCTTCAAGTGCCCAAGATTAAGTTAACTTGATATGTAAAAATTCTGATAGAATGCAAACTAATTTTGTTTACTGCAAACAAGCTTCATTTGTATATGGGCTCCCGTAAAGTTACAGTTACAAGCATTTATAAAGTGCCACCAAGTTCCGTAGCGCTGTATAAAAGGGAGAGACAGAATAACAAATATACATACACATACACACACCAAACAGTAGGAGAGAAGACCCTATTCGAGAACTTACAATGTAAGAGGAGAGGGGTGACATGCTAGGTGAGGGTGAATAGAGTACAAGTAGTATTGGGGTGCGTGTGGGCTGTGTAGGAAGAAGGAGCAAGAGATGAACAATGGGGGATTAGGGCGTGAGCCGACATGCTACTCTAAAGTAATGGGTTTTCAGCGATGCCCCTAAAGTTCCAGTACATTGTACACAGCAGATAATAGGACCTATTCCAAAGTTGATAATATAACTTCCAGATACTTTATGTATAATGTTACAAAGTTATCTTATAGCCGGAAATCGCTATTCCAATCAATTCTTTGTATAGGAGGCGTTAATTTGTGCTCCATAATACAATAGTGAGCTTTTCCATGGTAGCTGGTTCTTCTATCCTGGAGACGGTATTTCCCAAAGAAAAAATGTCTCATAAAAGCTGGTGTTATGTGTTTTTTCAGCGCATCCCTATTGTAAATAAACATAACCCCATCCCTTAAAAAAGTCTCTTCCTGCTCGCCCCACAGTGGAGATAGAGGCGTGATCCACTGCTTCCTCTCACTGGGAGCAGCAGGAGCCTAGTAACAAATAGTTCTCAGTGTCCCTCCGTGCCGTCATCCATGACTCCTGTGCAATCCCACGAGTGTCAGCTAATACAGAGCGTGACACGCTGCGCTACGTGGAGCCCTTACTTGTGGTAGTGCCACTGCTAGCATCAGGCTGCACTTTTGTTTTGTTCTGCATCCACCTGCTAATAAAGCTGCTGATTCAGAATAGGTGCGATAAAACGGAGACGATATGTTAAATCATGTTGAGTCATTTTTTTTTTTACTTACCGCCTCCCTTTTACCAGTGACAGGGGAATAGGGCAACATGATTTATTATAAGGCAAATGTTTGTTTTTTTCCTTGCACCGGATGTGTCCTGCTTGCACTGGAGGTGTCCTGTTAATGCCTACAAGTGCTAGATCCAATCTTTACTGCTCCTTTTCTGTACCGATAATGAATAGCCACAAGTCTATTTCAATTTATTCTTAAACCTATTGTACAATACTCCCACCTCATTGTGATTTTAATAATAAAACACATGTTTTGTCTCTTATTCTTATTATCAATATATAATTAACTAAATTTTCATTTTATCTGCTAAAGTGGACGGAAAACAATAGCCGCTCACATTTTTTTTACTTCTCCATATACAAAGCTTTCCCATAGCTTTTTGAGTGATATTATTAGCTCTGAGCTAGAGACATAAAAGATGCATTCTCTATACCGGGGATGAGGCAGAATGTGAAGCTACAGGAGGTACAAGAGGGGCACATAAGCTGGAAAGAGAGATAAATGTTGTAGTTATAGAAGAAGCTCATTATTGTTCTAAATAGTATAGAATGTGAGATCTGGTGAACATTGGTGTCCATTCATCTCCAGCTAGGTTTGCAGACACTGAAAGGATCTAATTGTTTTTCTTTCCCTACAAAACGGCTTTGTACATATTAATACACAGGGCAGGCAAACAAGGGAATGAGGGAGATAGAGAGATAAATGGAAGGAAAGGGCTTACAAGCAAAAGTAATCTTAATAACATAATACTTATATAGCATTATAGTAATGTATTTAATGCACAGTGATTGCAATGCTTCAAAAGCATCCATAGAGTCACAGGATAATTGTCCAAGACACCAATGGCAAACAAATAACATGTATCAATTTTGAGGTTGATGGTTGATAGTAATAACAAATATCAATACTTTAGTAGTCTTTTATTGATTACTGCATATATATTCCTAAGAGAAATGTTGAAGTTAGTGTATCTGGTTATTCAGGTTGAAGAAGATGATTAAGGTCTTTCTGTAGTTAAATACAATTCTCTAGTTCACAAAATACATGAAAAAAATATAGGGTTGACATATTACTTACTCAACAGTTTTTACTTATTCTTAAAATTTTTACTAAATGCTTTGGGCCATATTACATAGTTGGAGCTAACTTAACCAGAGCTGTTGTAAACTTCCCAGAGCCATTATAGCCTATGGAGGTTTTAAGTTTATAACAGCTTTGGTTAAGTTAGCACCAGCTTTGTAATATAGCCCTTTGAGTTTTAAAAATGTGGTGAGAATGAAAATCAAAGGGGCATAGAGAATAAATACATGTATATATATTTATATATCAGAAAGTCCACTTAGACATACAGGGCTATTCAGAGAGAGGTGAAAAGCTTGAGAATGACTGGAAAAGTGAAAATTCTAGGTCAAAATAGTCAAACCAGAAACATTCTCCCATTTATCTCACTTTCCAAATTGGCTATTTGGTCTAGATTGTTCATTCTCCTGGCAATTCTCAAGGTTTTCACCTCTCTCTGAATAGCCCTGATAGTCATAGTAGTTTTATAGAAAGATAGATAGACATACAGATAGATAGAGCTGAGAGTTCCCTCGGAAAAATGGTCACAGGGAACACATAAAAGTCACAAAATACTAAGGGCCCTATTCCCTAGTGAACGCTAACTATAGCATTCGGATGAGTAAGCGTTATCGTCAGGATAAGTGAGTTTAACACATGCCACCAATATTACCTTCCTAACGCTAATCAGGGAAACAATTTAATTTAGCACATCAGTGATTGCGCTAGCTTGTGCGAGTTTACTGTATTTTGCGCACCCTATACTTATCATGGAAGCTGGTGCTAACTGTTTCTGCTCCTAAGGAATCATTTAACACCAGCTGGAAACCCCCAAAAAATCAGATAATCACTTCTCATTCTGGGATGAGAATGGTGGCCCGATCTGCCTCTTCTGGCTGCCAGGAGCAGAGTGAGACTGGGAACAAATAGTCCTCAGTCTCCCTCCGCGATCGATCCGAGGCGCTGCACGATCTCCAAGACCGAGATCACGCAGAGCTCATGGCCTGGCAGCACAACCCACCGTGGAGTGTCCTAAGACCACTATATCTCCACCAGTGTTCTAGGAAGTCACACCTCTGAGTGGCTGCAAGGTAAACTATGTGTTATTTCAAATGGATTTGCGGTGAAACCCTAACTCCCAATTAAATTTTCATAGTGATCCTAGAAAAAGTCAAAAGTGCAGAAAAACATACCTTTAAAAAAAAATACGTTGTTGCAACCAAAATACTGAACTGGAACTGCAAGCCCAGGCCCTCTGCAAGTCAAACGTAAACTTTAGTCCATCCATATATCCAAAGTAAGTCACAGTCAGTCAGGGTTATCCAAAGAGATTCGAAAAGTCACCGCACGTTCGGTGACTTTTCGTTCTCTTCAATTCGGTTCCTTTTGCCGATTGCATTTCGGTGACCCTGCGGTGTATTCAGCAAAGAGCACAGGGTCCCCGAATTGCAGGGAAAAGCTGCCGAAAACCTGACGAAAACTAACCGAATGCATGCTGAAAACAAGCAAAAACATCTGGATTAACCTTCGAAAAAGCCAAACAGGAGCCGAACAGGAGCCGAATCACACAGAGCCGAAGCAGCTGTGACGTAGAGGAGGCAGTGAATAAATTAGAAAAACCATTTGTATGAATCTGGGAAAAAGAAACGCTGTTTGCAAAGAAACTACTGAGCGAAAATGTCTGAAATTTTCACAGGAGGTCTAGGGAATGATCATAAAGAGGGCTGTTACAAAAAAAATAAGTTAACTGAAAAAAAAAAAAATCTGACTTTTTAAAAAAAAAAAAAAAAAAAGAAAAATGCTTAAAGTATCCTAAAAAATCTATAAATACAGAGACTTTTTGCTGCAGAATTTTATAATGAACGGTTTATTAGATATTGAATTAAAACGGGAATATTTTTAACATTGAAGTCTATGGGATTCTCCTGAATAAATTTGCCGAATGAAACCACCGAATGGCAGGACATTAGGGGAACCTTTCACTGCTGGTTTGTGTTCTCTGAATAGCCGAAGCAGTGCATTTTCATGGGGATTTCACTGCCCTCGAACAGGCACCGAACAGGCACCGTATGTTCAGGCAATTCGCCAGGATTTGGCGAATTGCCTGCTCTCTGGATAGCCGAATGGCCAGGAAAGGTAACCGAACGCTGATTTTCAGCATTCGGTTACCTTTCTCAAGCAATTCGGATCTCTTTGGATAACCCTGAGTGTTAATTCACATTTTAACATTCAATATGTTAAACTTTTCTTTTGAAATATGTACGTATTATGTACTTATTAGTAATCAGCTCACATGTTCACCATAAGGGATGCAGTGTGCTTGTGGACAGGGACAGTTTCCATGCACCATGGACGATTTGCATCAAGGCTGTAATAACCTTTAGAGAATATTTGAGAGAGAGAGCTAGATAGACCGACATACAAAATAGATAGAGACAAATATTGTTTAAATAAATGAATTAGTATATATACTGTATATGGTTTTTTGTCAGTTTTTTTAGCAATAGAATCGGGGCCAGGTCCAAAAAAAATAAGGGCTCTATCACCTCCTTCAAGCAAACACTAGCGTCAGCGTTAGCGCTAGCTTAAAGGAGGTCATAGTGCAGCGCCCACATCGCCTTCGAATTTCTAACGGGTTAAAAATTAGCGCTCGCTAATTAGCGATTTGATGCACGAGTTTACTGTGCTTTGTGCTCCCTATACCTAACATGGGGAGCGCAAAGTGAAAGCACAGAGTAACTAGCGGTAGGATCACTTGGTCCTAATGCTAGTTACTAAGAGCTGGCGCTAACGAAAAAGTTACCACCAGCTCAGAGTTGTAGGTAACGGATTGCGCTGCTGCAGAATCCATTACCTGCAGCTCAAACTCCCCCCCAAAAAAAACCAAATACTCACCTCTTATCCCGTGGCGAGAACAGTGGCCCTATCTGCTGCTTCTGGTCGCCGGGAGCAGAGGGAGACTTGGGGTAAAAAGTCTCCAGTCTCCCTCTGCGATCACTCAACAGGATCTTGCAAGAGGTGAGATCCTGTTGGTCATGTGACCCAGCAGCACGACCCTCCGTGGAGTCTTATGGAGGGGATGGTGTTGTAGCGCTGCCCCCAGCATCCGCAAGCTTAGCGATCGCTAAGGGACGGGCTGCCGGACTTGATGCCTGCCCTGCGATCTGCTGGGGAAACCGGGATGCTAAGGGCTAGTTAGCGAATGCTAATTTTTCCCTTTAGCATCCCGGTTTGCGCTCAGGGCACGCGATAGTGCCCTAAGTGTGGGAAGCAACCAAGATTACTGTCCCCTTATTACCACTGATCATCTTGCACTTAACACACACACACTCAAATCTGATATATTTATCTATTTATGTGGATCTCAACAGAAATATATGATAAATCCTCTATTTATTGGACTTAACAGAAATGTATGATTGAGCACCTGAATACAAGCTGTATGATGTGTGGAACCAATGGGAATTCAGTTCCCTCTGAAAATAGTGATGAGACTGCTTTCCCACGCTTCCCCCCAGGACATGCTGTTAAACCTTCCAGTGACCATTGGATGTTTAAGTACAACGAGTTGATTAAGAATTTTGTCGGCGATATTAGCCTTTAACTCCCATGATATTAATATAAAGCTTAGCCCATTCCCTAAGTGTATGCTTTTCCTTTTAAAAGTAATTTCTGTGCAATAATACATCTTTTGAAGTATCGGTGAGTATAACTGATTTACGCATTGCAAGGGATCATTGGTTCTTTGGTTCTGGCCTTTATCTGTCTGCTCCTTTTGAAGCATTTCATTGCTTTTTCTCTTCTCTGAATAGATTTGTACTACTATAGTTTTTAGGTTAAAGCCACACCAATTAATATTATTAAAGTCCTCTGCAACCTAACTCCCCAAGGAAATCAGCCAAAGACCAGGGTTTGACATTTTCCTTGCGTTACTGTGGCCACAGCAAAAATTGTTATAGTAACTAATTTAAAATTTAATTGTGCGCCTATATTTCTGATGAAATATACTATCTACAGAAATCACATTACGGCGAGGTAACGTGTTTGTTATTTCTGTTTTTGAATAGTTTATTGTTCCAGTAAAATGCTTCTTTGTAAGAGTGTGTGGAGCTAAATTTAATCCAGTCTGGAAGCAAAAAAACATTTTAACAAACCATCTAACCACTTGAACAAATTACTAAGATACGGCAAAAAAAAAAGTAATTCTTCATCAACAGGCTTATGTATCCCATCTGCTGCAGCTCTTCACCCCATATATACTTGGTTTTGAGTAGAGGGGAGGTCGTTTTTGTTTTATTATTGAGTAGACGAGGGAGGTAGAGCAAGATCATCTTAACGGAGTATACAGGAAAACAGAGAAGAAGAAAACGCAACACAAAAGATGCTTAAGATCTGCTTAAAAACATAACAATGTCATTATTTGGTAAACCATTTAAAAGATTCAAAGAAAATCATGTTGCAGGTGGTAGTAAATATACGTATATATAATGCATTTGCTCAGTATAAACAGGATGCTGCTATTCACAAGTCTCCATGGATAGAATGCAGGAAGTGAAGCTTTGCTGCACAGGAAATGGGGCTGGGCCAAACCAACCAGTGAGTTTAGACAGGGAGAGTGGACCAATCAGTTCCAAGTAAAAGCATAGGGGGGGGGAAACAAAAAAGGAATCTGGTACCATGATACTTGACGTTGGTTTGAAGCAGGGTTAATGAATTTCATTCACACAGACCGTATTATAAACTTTTTTCTAATGTGAGCTGATTCCCAAAGGACTAACAGGCACAGATCAATCGGATGTCCTTTCCCCAGTACCAGCCACTGCTCTTAGATACAGATCACACAGCAGCTATCCCAAAGAGAACCCCTCTCCTATGAGTCTCACATAAGCTGAAACATAGCAACCTGCCAGGGAATCATATAAGGGGTCATTTACATAGAATCCTACAGACCCCCTACTTTCCCACACCAAATACAGTCCCATGTAACCCAGCCCAAAGGTACTACAGTCACAGCCCCTTTATACAGTTAACCTTTAGATACATTTTAGTGACAAGGGGCTTATTTGACAGATTGAGTATACTTGATGTTGGGCTCCTGCAGGACCTTTAGAATATTGAGTTTACTCAACCATGATAGGAAAGAGGTTAATTAAGAGTGACAACTCTTTATATTAAGGTATAGTTAAAGAAAAAGCAATGCTCCCTGTCATCCAACTCAATAGAGTGTTAATACGCTTGAGTAAGCCAAATTTATATTTTCTTCAGTCTATTTAAATATATTTTGTGTATAAATGGTAGTGTTATATAATTAAATAGCTAACAACAGCTGAATAATTTTATGAGCATTTAATCTTTAAAACTTTTCTTTTATCCTTGCAGCTATCAGTGTTTAATACGGTGTCAAACATAAAACCCGGTGTCATAATATAATTAGCACATTATAAATGCAGTTACATAAATCACATCATCATTTCATTCAAAGATGAATAAACCTCAACAAATACTTAAGATGTAGAAACTTCACAAACTAAATTATCTCATAAGTGGCAGAAATACAAATCATAAGCCCTTATTCTGACATAGCCGGTAATACGGAGCCACTAAAGGGGAATATCGGAACAATTCATGAACCCATAGAACTCCCTATAACCAGCTGGATTACAAGCAGCCCACTATGTTTACAGCTAAGCTTGTAACAAGTAGAAGATGCTAAATGATGCCAGGGAGATGCTGGTATCATCTCCTGGAATCCATATGACTCCATAGAGACAAGCACAACCTTGCCTAAGTGAGGTCATGCAGGGACAGTAGAATGAAATTGGGAATATTTTTTTCTGCCTATGTCCTATGCATCATGGAGCCAGTGGTAAGCAAGCGTATTTTTGGTCTATTTAATTTAAAATGTAAAATTATTTAGCAAAATTAGTGAATGCCATTGGCTGTGTTCCACCACTGATGTTAAGAAATTGGCTGGGGCCGATACACAGCCGATATCCTAACGTCTGGCATTGCTATTCCAGCCTTGCTGCAAGCTATGCTTGTAACTCTGTCATATCACCTCCATACTGTATATTAATGCCTCCTATACATTGTATAAGAGGTGTTACTATGAACCTGGGATTAGAGGAACAATCTATTCCGCGGTAGGTCATTCTTCAATCTTGGAGCCGATAATTTTCAAATACGTACAAACTCCCAGGGCCTGGTGTTTAGTGATTTTGCTTTTGCCGTAAAGGGCTTACATACAGCGAACATATATATTTAAGGAGTTATTAAGAGAGCCGATCTGGCCCTGAAATGTCACCGAACAGGGAATTTCCCTATATGGTGACAGTCCGGGGTCATTTGGCTATTCAGAGAACTGGCAGTGAAATCCCCTATAAAGAAGCAATGGTTAATCTACTCACAGAACACTGAATAGCAGTGAAAAGTTGCCGAAGTTCCCTGCTGTTCGGTGTTTTCATTCAGCAGGTTTATTCAGGCGAATCCCATAGACTTCAATGTTAAAAATATTCCCGTTTCTTGTCAATATATAATAAACCGTTTATCATTTTAATCTGCAGTAAAAAGTCTCTTTATTTATAGATTTTTTTAGGATCTTTCAGATTTTTTTTGGGGTGTTTTCAGCAATTTATTTTTATGTTTCTGGTTTTTTTTTTAAGCATTTATTCTTTTTTCTGTAACAGACCTTTTAATTATCATTCAAAGGATCTTATATGTAAATTCCAGGCATTTTCGTTCAGTGTTTTTTTTTTTCAAACAGCGTTTCAATTTTGACAAGCGCATTATTTTTATTTTTTTACCCCGTTCGTCAGCTTGTCAGCTTTTTCCAGCATCTGGTCTACGCTGTGATCAGTGGCTCGTCAGCTTTTTCCAACGTGTTCGGTTCTGGACGGTTTTCGGTGAGTTTTCGGCTGGTGTTCGACAGGTTTTCGCTGCTCTTTGGGGACCCTCCAGTGAATGCTGAATTCACTGCAGGGTGGAGAACTTTGATTCCCCTAAGGCTAGGGTCAAACGAAAGCATTTTTACACGCGAGCGTAAAAAAGTGCGTCCGAACGCATTGCCGTATTTTTTCACGGAATGCGCGAAAACGGTCATACGATGCGCATTTTTGTGCGTGATTTTTTACGAATCCAAACCAGGAAACTTTTTGCGTCTGGACGTTATGTTGGCCGGACATGAGCAGGGTCTGACGTCTCCAAATCACACACACACACACACCGCTAGCGGGCGCAGCGCACTCTGTACGTCCGTACTAGCGGTTCTGCGTTCTAGAAAAAATGCATTCATTTTCCACTTGCGTTGCGCGGCCGGACTTTCGTGCGACCGTACTTCGTATATTGGCTGTCATTGCCCGTCATTTGCTGCTAGTGCGGCCGTGATTAAGTGCGCCAGAACGCACGTTAAAAGTGCGCTGGTCTGACCCCAGCCTAAGTGCAGGGGAGTGCAGGGAACGAGAATAACCCTGTTAATTTGTCAGTAATGGGAAAAAGAAAAATACTGGATCCTGCAGGAAGTCATTGGTATTAATGGGGTTAATGAAGCATAGGGTTACGACAGACCCGCATTGGTCCAAGTGAAGATAATTGTAAAACAGCACACATACAATGCCGCTATGAATAGTTAATCCTTCCTTTTCCTGTCCGGCCAAATATTTCTCAGCGTAAGAGCACTTGTTCAGAATTAAACGAAGTGCTCAATTTGTGGTATGCCCTATGTATTTTGGCTGTCCAATTATTTTTGACTAATACTTTGTTGTAATTGACGAATTTTTTTATAAAATCGGTTTCACGACACGTACACGATTCATAACCTTTTTTTTATGCTTTCATTATGGCATCTTCAAATTCTCAAAAGGTTATATACCAAATATGTGTCGGACAAATTACTGGCTGATTAAAGTAAGGAAAGAAATATAGGATTTCTTTTTTTTTTTTTTTTTTAAATATAGCACAAATCAGTTGGCATAGAATAAAAAAAAGTAATAAAACTGTAGAATTTAAGGCCTGTCCATTTATCCTGCTCACATTACTATCCTTGAACGTTTTAGAGAGCTTCTTTTTAATCCGGGTGCCAGAATTTCTGTTCCCAATAGCTATTGAATGTCCTTTGTCTATGTATGCTCATTATTGTCGCTGTAAAACAGTACTGTTTTTCACGACTTTATCGGCTTAGAAAGCACCATTTCAATTGAGTTTTTCCAGCAAGCGGTTCTTGTATCATTCTCTTTCGCTGATGCAACCACTCTACAAAGCTAAAAAAAAAATAATAAAAAAAATGATGTTAATACACAACGACAGTAACGAAAGCTGTGTGTTTTAATCAAAACCGTCACATACACCCCGCGTACCCTGGATTACTTTTGTAAAGGTGTTGAAGGCAATCCTGATACTCAAGATATGCTGTTGCCCTGGCCACAGATTTAACACCTCAAGTGTAAGTAAGTGATTCGGCAGGGAAAAGGGGGACTCTTGAGGACACTGTCTAAACTGTCTTCGGAAGAAATAAAATAAAGTGAGTTTTACAGCAGCGATGGCATGATGAATTTAACATTTCCGAACTGTGAAAGATATGTGGCAATGCAGCTTAAAGTCTTTTTATTCCCCCTGGCCAAAACACAAATATTTTTTTTTTTTATTCTTTATTTTTTTTTGCATAACCATAGGGCTTTTCCAGCTCAGGGAATATAATGGTTATAAATAGGCTATCTTTTCCATGACTCCTGTTGGCAATGACTATAAAACTAGGTTGCAATTTTTAAAAAAATAAAAACGGTAATGTGACCATTGGGTTTATGATAAAAAAGAGATCTAAGTATATATACACTATATTGCCAAAAGTATTCGCTCACCCATCCATATGCGAGTCAAGGCAGGTGAGCGAATACCTTTGGCAATATAGTGTATGTCAAACCCTAAATAAATAAGTGCAGGAACTTCAGTATTTTTTCTTCCTCTTTAACCAAGTCATCTCTTAATTAACACATCACCCACACTCTAATTTATATTAAAATATTTATGGAAAATGCCCAATAAATAATATTTATTATGGTTTAAAATGGAAACATATGATTAAGCACCTAAGTAAAAGCTTCATAGTGTGTGGGGCAAATGAGATCAGTTCCCCCTGCAAAAATAGAGGAGGTATATAATAAAAGAGAAACAGTGGGTAGCCAAAACTACGATAAAAAAAACAAATCAAAGGGCAAAACAGTATACACAGATAACCATATATAAGCTATAATTTTGCGTTCACAAGAATCAACTTGATTTTAAACCCATCAAAATAATACTCAGCCTCCAATCGAATGATCTTCCACTTGCCACCTCTGGTATCCTCTTTGGATGGCCACTCTGGATAGTTGGACTCCACAGGACTCAATGTGCAGTGTGCAGGATCATGGAATGTAGATATTAATTATGAGAAATGGCTGGTATGTATGAATAAAAGGGATAATTTATTACAAAAACAATAAAATCAAATAAATTCTATCAAATCCAAAGCTTTTTGTCACCGGCATGACTTCATCAGGGATGATGAGTCCTGTGGAGTCCTGTAGAGTCCAGCTATGGCTGGGGTCAGACGAGCGCAGTGTTAACGTCCGTGTTGCCCGCACATAAGTACGTCCGTGATAGCATACAATTGTGTTAAATGGAGCCCCACACACGAAGTACGTCCGCACAGAAGTGCGGGAGCTGACGGACGCTGCAAACGGACGCAGGTTAGGCAAGAACGTAATACTGCTAGAACGGACGTGCAGAGTGCGCCACGTCCGCAACGTCCGCATAGCTTTGTGTGTGAGTGATGGAACGTGGTCAGACGGACTGCATTTATACGTCCAGCATTTTTGACGGACAGAATGTTTTTTCATTGTAATTTATTTTCCCTGCTACATCAGTCAAAAAATACGTCAGTGAAAAAAACCGACTGTGTGGCCACTACCTTGTCGTCAGTCAGAAAGTACGTCCGTACTGCACGGACGCACAGTCCGTACAAAATGTGCTCATCTGACCCTAGCCTATCCAGTGTGGCCGACTAAAGCGGGTACCGGAGGTGGCAGACGGAAGATAATTCCATTGGAGGCTGAGTATTATTTCGATGGGCCTAAAATCAAGAGGATTCATGTGAACACAAAATTATAGCTGGGGTTATATATGGTTATCTGTGTATACTGATTTTCCCTATGATTTGTTATGTTTTATTGTAGTTTTGGCTACCCACTGGTTTTCTTTTATTATATATTTATGTGGAGGCATAGAAGAGAAGACGGCCTGAGTGGGAACCATCATTAAGATACGCATTTTTTCATTACACATTTGTTAGTGTGTGGGTGATTATTCTCAGACTTGGGTACTTTGTGTAAAAATAGTGCAGGAACTGTGTTCCCACGCGTTCCTGCTCAACTTGACCCCTAAGGGAAGGAGCACTCAGTCTAACAATTAGAACGTTAGGGATAGGATTGCCCAGGTGCTGCAAATCAAGAGACATATGCAGAAAAAACAAAATGTGGGCGCACTCTGGGTCTTTTTTTTAAAAAGTAGAATTTATTAGATATGCATTAAAAACCGACGTTTCGGCTCCTCAGAGCGTTTATCAAGGTATGGAAACAAACATAAAAGAACAAACTTAAATACAGAAGACATAAACTCACCCCTGATTGTGTGAACGCCGCGACCTGGGTGGCGTCGGTGGTCGCCCAGTGACCACTGCGGATGCACCGGCTTCTGGCTCCCCGACGCCACCCAGGCGTTTCAGCCTTGTTTTATGCAACTTTAACTGCCACTGTTTTATTTTGCCTGTCCAGGTAGCTGTAGTTCACCGGCTGGGTGGAGTAGAGGTAACATCTTGGCTCTGCGTGGAGAGAGCCTGTGGAGACATGGGTTTGATCCTGACGAGCACCTCTCCAGTAAGTGTCCTTGGGCAAGACACCTAACGGTACATACTCGCCACCCAGGACATACTTGAAAACGAGAGAAATCTCAATGTATCCTTCCTGGTAAAATACTTTTTCAAAAAAAATAAATGTAACAAGGGTGACCACCAGCGGTTGGGGACCCACTCCTAGATTGTGTTATTGAAAATACTATAATAGTGGATTTACAACAGCAAACTTCAGAGAACTATGGTGGATCCACTACTGTGAAATAACATTGTGGTCAAAATTTCTTGAAGTTCCACCTTAGTTTACTAATAGTTTTC
This sequence comes from Leptobrachium leishanense, assembly GCA_009667805.1. Lineage (NCBI taxonomy): Eukaryota > Metazoa > Chordata > Amphibia > Anura > Megophryidae > Leptobrachium > Leptobrachium leishanense. The sequence continues at coordinate 482,985,835 of CM019063.1, read as the reverse complement.
TCTGTTGTTTCCACCATAGTTCCTGTTGCAGTTCTTCAATGTAGATTTCAATGTTGTTTCACTGGAAGTTGTCAAGCGTTGTTTTCATCAATACTTCAGTAGGAGTTCAATGAATATCACCACTTGCTAAAGTATATTTACTGTTGTTACAATCAAAGGTACAATGAGAATAGATGCAGCTGACTCATTCTATGGGAGAATTACTATTGTAAATCACCATTGTTTACAGCAACTTCACTTGACGTTTCTGGCTTTTCCTTCTCTGGATAGCCGAAGACTAGTGTTCCATAGTTGCCACAATGGTGATTTTTACTGTTATTTGTTACCACAGTGAATTTCGATGAACTTAGATGAATCAACATGCTTAGTGAAGAAAGCATTTAATTTGTTGTTAAAGTAATATTGTAGTTACAGTTACAAGTTTTTATAAAGCGCTAACAAGTTCGGTAGCGCTGTATTATGTATCATCTTAAATAGATTACTAATAGAGATATACAGCAAACAGGTCTCTATCTAATCATCCACGGCCCTTGTAATCTCCTGACTTGACTACTGTAATAATCTTCTAGCTGGACTCCCTCTGTCCCACCTCTCCCCCTACAATCCATCCTAAATATCTCTGCAAAGCTTATTCAACTCACCCACTGCTCTGTCTCTGCTGCTCCCATCTGCGAGTCCCTTCACTGGTGTGACATTTTCCCTGGTTTTGGCCATGCCCCCTGGTGGTGAGAGGCATTCACATCTGTTTTCGCCTGTTTTGTTTTTGGCTGTGCTGTCTGGGACTGCTCAGGGGTTCTGCTGTGATCTTCTGGTCTAAGGTCACATGGCCCAATCACACAGACCCATTGCCTATATAACTCCCAGGAGCACTATGCTTCATTGACCGTTTGTGGAGTTCTACGGTGGTTGTGGTCCTTGTGTCTTGTTCCCTGTTCCCTGTTTCCTGTGGTGCTGCATAGCTTCATGTGGAGTATTCTCTGGTTTTGACTTTTGGCTTATGTTCTTGGATATTCTCTTTCTTGCTCCCTGTACACTGTATCCTGCTAATCTTGTGTATGACTTCTGACTCTGGTTCTGGTTTATTCTCTGGTCTATCCCTGTACCGAGTATCTAGATATTCCTGTGTAAGACTTCTGGCTCTGGTTTATTCTCTGGTTTATTCCCTGTACCCTGTACTGAGCATCTAGATATTCCTGTGTATGACTTTAGCATATTCTCTGGGTCTCTCTATTGCCTGTTCCCTGTTTACTGTATGCCTGTTCGGTTGCCAATCTTTGCTAGTCTGACCATTCCTATGTTTCATGTTTTATGTATCTTGTTTGTCTATGCTTAGTTCACTCAGAGGCCGACATGCAAGGACCTCTTCAGTATAGAATTTCTGTCTGTCTTGTTAACCCTTGCCCTTCTTGCTCCCCTTGCTCTGCTATTCTTTGTGAGCTTTTCTTAGAAATAATCCCCAGCATAGGGATCCCTTTAGTTTTCTTCCTTGCCCTCTGTCCCTTGTGTCTCCTGTATTGCCCTGGAATCTGTATTGTAAATCCGTCCTGCATCAAGCCAACAGCTTACCTGCCTGAAAGGCTACACTGTTCCAAGCCACCGCGATGGCCCAAGTGGGCCCCCAGCGTGACAACTGGCTCCCCATTCACTGCAAAATTAAATTCAAAATCCACGTCCTGACCTACGAAGCCCTTACTTATTCCGCTCTCTACTATTTGTCCTCATTAATCACCAAATACACCCCAGCCCACCTCCCTAAGGTCAAACAGCGACCTGTGCTTACCTTCTCCCCACATTGCCGCTTCCCATACTAAACTGCAGTATTCCTCACGCGCAGCCCCATCCTTTGGACGCACTCCCATATGTATTATTATTATCATCATCATCCTTTATTTATAAAGCGCCAGCATATTCTGTAGCGCTGTACAATGGGGAAGCACAAACATGAGACATACATGATAAATAAGGAAAAGACAACCCTGCCCAGAGGATAGCTTGTCTAGGAAGTACAGCACGTTAACCAAGTGCTCGGCCAGACATCCCATGAACTTACAATCTAAGGGACGGGGATAAGTGAAACAGACGGGAGCAGAGGGAAGGTGAAGCTGGTTGCTAGAAGAAATGTTGTGATGGTTGCATGGGAAAGACCAGAAGCTTGGGCTGAGTAAAGGTAATTAGTGAGAGAAGTGGAAACAGCTGTAAGGGAGCCCTTAAATTATGGACTAGGCCTAGGTGGGAGGGTGGGACAGCAGAGTGGAGAATCTTGTTGTCTGTGTTGGTCAGTGTATGCTAGAAAATAAAATGGAAAAGTGTACTTTTAAGAAACTACAAGGCAGGAGGGGGAGGAGGAGGAGCAGGAAGAGGGTGAGAGGCAGAGGTGAAGACCAAGTAAAAAATTTTAAGTAAAAAGGAGGGAACATTGAAACATGAAATCAGCCAGAAATGAATACATTTAGAAATAAAATACAGTTGCAAGAATGGTGTTCTTTGGAGGATAGCGTTGGACGGCATTCTGAATTCCTGCTACCTTATGCTCATTCCGAGTTGTTGGTCAGTGTATGCTTATGCTGGTTCCGGGGTGTATGCTTATGCTGGTTCCGAGGTGCAGAGTGGAGAATCTTGTTGTCTGTGTTGGTCAGTGTACTGTCTAACTGTCCCCTAGTTTCCCTTCCTTCAAAAGCTCCCTTAAAACATTCCTGTTCAGGATGCCTACCATCCCACTCACTAATACACGTCATTGGCCAAAACAGTCCATCACTCTCACCTTGCAGTTCATCACTCTTACCTTGCAGTCCTCTCCTCCTGTTTCTCACCCTCCAACCCTTCTAGACTGTACATTCCCACGGGAATAGGGTCCTCATTTCCACCTATGTTGGTTTGTCAAATGTTGTTCACTCTAAATGTATTATGACACTGTCTACATTGTACCTGTTGTGCAGCTCTGCGGAATATGTTTGCTCTATATAAATAAAAAACAATAAAAACTTACTGTAAGTGATGTTTATACAGACGATTAGTTGTTCTGAAGCCACTAGCTTCCTCTCACACTCAATAATCAGAGACTAAGGCACAGCTAACATGCAGCAAATTTAAATACGTTTTATTCTGGATTGCATAAAATAAGCACAAACTACTCTTTTCATTAAATTCTTATTGATTCATATTTACAATCTACTGGGATCAGAAGCGTTTGGTTGTTGCACGAAGTCACTAAAAAATAAATACATAGAGAAATCTTTTAAAATAATCACATCATACATTCCAATGGATTATTAAAAGTGGACATCCAGACTAATGACATGCCAAAAAATGAACAGTTCAGAGACAAAGCAGTGCATCATGTGCAACTATTTGTTTTTTTGTTTTTTTTACTGGGTACCATTTCACAAGATTATATGAAACCTCTTAACATAATATAAATGACGAGCGAATCCCCTAGATTAATGTTAGGAAAAAATAGAAAGAATGAATGAAAACTAATACTTAACGTAAAACGACAAGAAGTCTCAGGGTATTTTTTTCTCGTTCTCATTCACATTCGTTTGCGCTGGACTGCTGCATTATTCAGGAGGTGGTTAAAATGTATGCCACGGCAAAAGACGTTTCTTAAATTTTTCTTTCTTTAAGGTATTTTACTGTGCATTACCTATGATTCACTGATCGTCTCGCCTGCACTTTGAAATTACATGCATTTCATTTCAAACTTTAAAGGAGAACGCCGCAAAAGGCCATTTTAGTCTCTACGGTCACGGAAAGAAACCCTTTCCAACCAAGTACTCACAACAGTAAAGCTTAGCAAGACTGAAAAGAAAATCCGAAATAAAATGATAATTAAAACACATTATGGGTTATTATGTGGTGAAACAGGCAGGAAAAGCTACAGTAGTAATGATTATGAGCAAATGGTATTGGTCATTGTTCGAATGACTTTTGTGCTGTATTAGTCAACATGAAACTGTGTTTGATTTTAATGGAAACATAACGGAGTAGGTAGCACTTTGTATCCTGAATGCCCTCGATTTTACATCTGAATGTTTCTTAAACTGAGTGGCTGCTGTGACTACACGTATTTCAATCAGTTGCTTAATGTTCGTGAGATGTGGAAGGAAAATATATCATAAAAACATAATGGTGTGTAGCCGCACTGAGTACATAGAAACAACAGAAAGTTTCCTCGAGTCATTTTTGTTTTCGATACAGTGCTGGCTTTTCAAAAAACCACTGCTTCTGGTTGACAATGGGAGTAATGAGACAAATCTCAATGTATCCTTCCTGGTAAAATACTTTCTAAAAATAATAATAGTAATAAAAAAAGTAAATCTATATGCAGATATATTTACAAAATAAAATATCACCCACAAACAATAAACAATGGTTAATGATAATAAACAAAGTTTTAATAATGAACAAAATTGTTGTGAAGGACAGTTACACTATGTATGATTCATCTGTTTATTCTTTCATGCACAATAATGACAATAGAGCAATATAGTTCTACTAATTAGCACCCACAGGGTTAATTGCTAAAGATGTCTCCCAGACATACCAGCAGCTTTTCACATTCTCATGGCTTCACCAGCTATGTAATTATTTTCCTCTACCTGATCATTCTTGAATTGGTTCAGGCAAGGCTGGGAGAATTCCTGAAGTGAACTGATATCATGATGTCAGCAGTACCTGTAACTGCAGCATAGCTGGTCAACATTTTGAAGTGGGGGCATTGTTTGAACCCATGTATCTCCACTTAGACTTCTTTAAGTCCTAGAAGGTACAGTGCGTACGTCTTAGTTGGCACAGTGTACAGTTACGCACTACTCCATCTCTTCCCCATTTCCTCCTGTCATGGAAAATGAGGAGATGAGTTAAGGCAGCTGCATTGTTGGCTTTACGAGTGGAGAGCGGACAATGGTCCTGTGTTAGAGCAAAAAAACGTTTGTATGTTTGTGAGGGTTATTTTGGTTTCCTTTTTCAATTTTCCATTGCACATTTATGTTTGGTATCATTGGAAAGGCCAGGACAGCACCTTGTCAATGATACCACTCAAATAACTTTGAGTGGTCACAATGTATACAGTGCCTTTTTACGTTCCGTCCATTCTTGTATAAGAATGTCTATAAATGTGAATCCCGATTAAGTTTCGAAATGCCAAATTTTAAAAAAATCAGCTTGATTAAACCCTGATACAATTAGCACTTATTCAACAACCTATGTAGAGGAAGCTTTCTTATTAACGTACTGGTTTATTTGTGTCTTGTTAAGTCGGGCTTACTGGGTACACAATACATATTGGCAAATGCAGAGGGAAAGCATATTTATATTGTAATGCCCAGATTTTAGTGCAGCCAGCAAAAAATCATGTCCAGTGAGCTGGTGAATATGTATCCCTGTTTATATCTCTGTTGAGAGCTGTTCTGTAATCCGCTTTCCCCAGGTATCCATCGACAAATACCGTAGCTCATATTCTTCAGTGTGGGTGAGATTTTGCTTCTAATTGTGTGACAAGCTCCCATGATAGATAAGGGATATTACCTGTCTGCTGTGCACAGTGTATTACTTTATATTACTGCAGCCTCATCATTTTCACAGTGATTATCCTTGAAATTATGTTGACTGAGGAGTGCTGATTAATTATTTTTGTAAGTCAGATTCAGAATGAAGACTTTCTAATTGCACAATGTATTGTTACAGCTAGGAGTTTCTGGATTCATTCAACGGAGACGTATTTTACAGGGAAAAGAAATGTAAACACACATAAATTGATATTGTGACAGATTAATACTTAATCATTAAAACAGCAGAGCAATTAGACAGCTTAAATGTGTTCTACATCCTAATGTCTATGCCACTTCAGGAAACCGCATTAAAGCATCTTTCTCTGAAAGGTCTGTTACTGTTTGACTGATCTAACTAAATCAGTGACTATCCAAGGATTTAACTGGATTACCACTAGGCTGGCAACAATTAAACTTAATTCCTGGAAATTAAAATCTGGGGAATTACTTTATGATTAGAAAGGTCAGTTGTCTTGTAAAATAAGTATACTACACAGTGTCGCTTACAGGGATTTATTCTGTTAACTGTTTGTATGATCTAAAATGACTCAAATTGTATCTTTTATATATATTTGTAGAAATGGATAATTTAGTGATCATTGAGTGTGGTGAATAGTGACAATGTATCCATTTTTAAGACAAAGCGTATCTGTTTAACCCCTTCGCTACAAAGGATTTTCCAGAAAAAAAAACAGTCAGGAAACAGTGTTTTTTTGAAAAATCATTCTTAATTAATTACACAGTAAGAAAAATGTGGGCATATTCCCATTGTATTTCTTACTGTAATAGCATATTTGGCCAGTAGATGGTGCCATCTACTGCCAAAGTGAGTTGCAGTCGTTACATTTGCAGCTCGTGTTCCCTGCATCGGCTCCTGTTTTTACACAGTTTTAGCTCTTTGGGCATAATGCCCACAGGGCTAAAATTATGGGTGCACCCTATGCAGCCCAAAAGCAAACAATGGTGCCTTTGAAGCTTGAGATCTTGGTAGTGAAGGGGTTAATAGCAATAAGTTGAAAATAAGACTCCAGTCAATTAGGTCCAAACCTTTCAATCATTTATTACTGTGATTTTAAGGATAGTGGGTACAAATAATGTTTCAATTCTAACTAAAAACAGGAAAAATGTATCTTTCTTAATCGAAAAATAGCAATATGTCTTGATGCAGCAAGTTTTGCACGTGTCAGTGATTAAATCCTTTTTCAACTGATGCTTAAAGAACCCTTGATGCAAATTGCTTTTCAAATATTACTCCTTGACATTAGACTTAAAAATGTAGAATGATGCAAAAGACAGGTTGCAGAAGGCACAGCATGCAAAAGAACATTTGTTTAGGAACAAAAGCAACATTTCAGGCTTGGCACAGGACCTTTCACAAGGTTGCTCGATAAAGGTCCAGTTCCAGGAATGAAACGTTGCTTTTGCTCCAAAATAAATGTTCCCATGCAAGTCGTGTCTTATTTGACTGGTCTTTTGCTTTCTTTACATTCCTTCCTTTTTCTGGTGACCCTGCACTGTGAGGTAGTGTGGTATTTATTTATGCATTTGTGTTCCTTTACCTACTTTTGAATTAGACTTGAGATGTCCACCAAACGAGATAAAAGTGCAATAAATAAAGGAATTATAACAAAGTTTGCTGGCAGCACTGAGGTTAAAGATACAAATAACTACTTAAAAAGCTAAACCTGTTCTCTCACCATTGCCGCTAAACCGGTTTCTCAAAACGATGCAATAAAGCATGATAGTATCTGAGGCTAAGCAGAACTGTACTTGGGGCCTACTAATGAAGTCATCATATCATGTAGAATTAAAATGTACAGGATTTTGGGGCTCATTCTTTTTTTCCCACTCGTGACAGCTGATCAAATTACTCATGGGAAATCAATAGAGCTTTGAGAAGGTTTGTTTTTTGCGTGACAACATTTATTTTCACTATAAACTATATAGATGTACAAGATTGCTCTTTCCCTTCCTGCAAATCCCACAAAATATGATTGATAACAATGTGCTTACATTTCTTTCCCCTTTAAAGGAGAAGGATGTCCCTAGGGGTGAGTTAGAGGGGGATATGCAAAGAAGATCATCTCGCTACTTGTGTCAATGGCTACCTACTATTTTTAATGCTGTTTAAAAAACTAAAAAACAGACACATTGTTAAAAAATTGCAATGTTGCATCGGGTTGATATATAACTAAAAACACATAACGGCACTTTTTTGTCTAAAAAAACGCTAAAACATTGCTATAGATATAGATGGTAAAACATTTTCAGTGGAGCTTAAATACAATATTCTTTTTTGATCTTTTGCCTTTTAATTACATTTTAATGAACCTTTTGGCTGTCATTTAAAAGAGACCAGAATCGCTAACTCTAATGCTACAATATGCCCTTTCTGATATCTTTTAAATCTGAAAGGATTTAATTATTTCCGTACATGTCAGAGATTGGTTGATAAGAACAGTAAAAACAGAGCAGAATGAAACTTCTAAAAAGAATATGATTGCTTAAATGCAAATTTATATCCTGATATTATTGCTTGCAACCTCCAACAGGATTTACAAATTTTAGAAGTAATCATTTTGTTGTAGTAGTAGAGTTTGTCTTAAAACTAACTATTGGCCATAGATGAGGTCTAACATAGTAAAAGTCATATATCAAACAAATGACTGGATCTCTTATTTACTAGAGCCCAACCCTGGTCCTCGGGTACCCCTAACAGGCCAGGTTTGCCTGATATCTGAAGCACAGGGGATATGATTTGCTGTACAGTGGTTGCAGTATTCAGTCGATGTTTCTCTAAGGTAATCCTTAAAATCTGGCCATTTAAGAAAACTTGACCTGGGTGGGGAACCACTGATCTAGGGCAACACAGTAAAGTGCTTCCTGTATCCCCACCTTTTGTGATTGCATGCACATAATTGAGCAATGACATGTACAGATTGCTTGGCACTATTCTCTGATACGATTGATGAATGGGTGACATGTGGATTATTCTTTATTCTTTGGGAACAGAAGTCAGATTACCCCCAATACCATTGATACTGGTTGGCTGCAGTAGCAGAACTACCAGGGTAGCAGCGCGGTGCTGCCCCGGCATGCATGACCGCATGTGTGTGGGCACGGTTAGCCGGGTCAGGACAGAGGCGGAGTGGAAGAGCGGGATTAATGTGTCCCCTTTCACTCCTCACCGCAGGTGCTGGGTGGCGCCCAGCAATGATGTCATTGCGTCGGCCGGCCCCATAAAACCGTTGGCCTGACTGCAAGGAAGGCAGTCTGGTGTGGGACCCCAGCCAGAGAGGCGAGTATAGGGGGGAGTATATGTACTATAACGTACACAGTATGTCTTTGGTCCTTAAGGGGCATTTTCCCCAGGACATACTATGTATATCAGTGGTCCTTAAGGGGTTAAGGTGTTGTTTGAGTCCTTGAAAAAATCCATCTAATATGCTTCTACAGCTGAAAGGATTATTCTACAATGTCAGAGTGTATAAGCACAAATATGCTAGAGTAATAGCTATACTGGTATAGTATTATTAATACTGGTCAAAATGTGTACATTATCTTTCATCCCAAGCAATTAAAAGATATTCTCTGCATTAAATTTCAGAGTGCTTGTCTGAAGCGGAAGATTTGTACTTGATTTTATTCAGCTGGACTGCTTTAGAGATGGCATCCACTGTTCGGATGATACATGATAATGCCACATTCACAATGACAGCAGCCTAAGCCTTGGGGCAGTAAAATGCTGCTTGAGATATGTTCAATTGCTGTTTAACTCTGTTTAGCCTTAGGTGCAGAAAAATAAGTTGCTGATTCTTTCAAACATGTTTAAGAATTTTAAGTGTCCTGGTATGTCAAACTTTGTAACAGTGTTGCAATAGTCCCAATATATTTCAAATAATGTTTTTTTCCCCCAGCTATTAAAACATACACAGTTCATTCAATTAAATGTACCCGTAGATACTCGAGTATAGCGCGACCCGAATATAACGCGATGGATAGAGATTTATTATGGAAATGAGAGAATACTCAAGACTCGAATATAACGCGAAGAGCAAAATTTTACTGTACCGGTAAACAATTAAAATCCTTTGAGGTTCTCTTAACACAGTCAGGCTCCCCCTCAGGCCAGGGTGCTCTGCTCTAGAATGATTGCAGTTGTTACTAAGTATGAAGCCACCGGCCATTCGACTTCTTTACTAGTGATTAGATGGCTAGCGGAGGCGAGGGAGGTGAATGATTGGCTTAAACCGAGCTTGCCCTCTGGCCATGATGGATCCCACTTCTCCTGAATCCAGGAGTTCCTGAAATGTTTGCAAGTATCAGGGAGTCCGCATTCACTTCCGTGAGACTACCGGAACTTCCGGGAGACTTGGGAACCAGAGCAAGGAAATTTTTTTTTTTTTTACACGCGATGCAGAGGTCTAGGATATATAACGCGACCCCTCCAATTTTAAAGTAAATGTTTGTCACCAAAATCTAGCGGTATACTCGAGTATCTACAGTTTGTACTTGTAATAAAATCATGCAGAAATGTTATAATGTTACATTATAGAGCACTACGGAACTTGTTGGTGCTTTTTAAATACTTGTAACTGTATTTTTTCAAGAATTTAATTTAAGAGTTACTGTCTAGTGATCTAGAATTAAAAAGCTCATATTAGTCAACTATTGCATTTAATTAATATATAGCAATATAAAATGTATTTAATTTGTAACTGCAACCAGCTGAATTTTTATGACCTCTTAGTGAGCCTTATGTAGGGCGTGAACCATATGCATGTCTTCTGCTTAGACATATTAAGTATGTTCCTGCGATTTAAACTGTTCTTAAAAATATGTAGTCTGAAACACTAGTACTTTATGAAAGTGGGAGCAAAGTGTTCCTTCTCATTCAAAGATAATTACATCACTATTAGGCTTTGTATAATTTGATATTACTCAATCTTAACGGTAACATTAGTGTAAATTATTGGCTCAATTAATCAAAATGTTTTGAATATATCCCCATTAACTCAAGCTTTTCTTCCTAATGAAATCATATGTTCGATGTATGCTAATGGGAGGTATTTTAGGTAATACATATTGTCTTAATTAGGTTTAGATTACTGCAGTTTGGAATTAAATATTGTGGGGAAATTCCATCTAACATTATTGTTTAAGTGTCGTGTTGGCTATCCCTAAGCTATTTATTGCATTATATTGCCTCACGATGGAGATCTTTGCATCTTTATCGATACAGATAATGAAATATAAGAAGTAGCAACTGATATCAGTTGGATTGGGGGTTAATTGGTTTCCACAAATGCATATTTTTGCTTTTGGTGACCTGATTCTGGTGGAGCAGATGTCATTTTGGGGTCAGCATTTAGTTATGATGGCTTCATATATCAAGTTTAACCACTTCCTTTTTTTGTACCAGTTGAGCCTTCTCTCACCATAGATCAGTGAGGACACAGAAATGAATGGTAGTCTGGCATCTGTTTGCTTTAAAGGAGGATCTTGCGATTGGTTTCACACGACTCTCCATGGAGTCCTATAGACTCTAGAAGGACTACCAGAGATGGTTTGTGACAAAACCACAAGTATTCGTTTGTGGTTCAGATCAATTACAACTCCAGTCACTATTAAAGTACCCATCGGTATTAGGGAGTCACAAACACATGACATCCAGTTCCTATTTGAGGTTTGGCTTTGTGGGTCCATATTATGGTCCAACCCAGAATAAAAGCGGTCTTGGCTACACTGTCATCACTGCTTTTGCTGAGGGCAACTTTGATCAAGGACTATGGATAGGTTGGGGAGATCAAAGGATTTTCTCAGCTGGTCCATGAAAAACAAGCATTTTATAGGCAATGGGAGTAATCAAGATCTTCCGACTGGTTCAAGTTTGCATTCTTCTGCAACAGATGTCTGTAGCATTGATGACAATGTGCTCATTGCCCACCCTTGGTTATACTTCCTTCCCAGTTTCAAATCAGAGGAAAAGGTCGATCATGGTGAGAGCATGCCCAATTCCATCAAGGTCCCCCTTCGTTGTCTGTAATAGCACCAAGTATATCCCGTAATTAGTTGCTTGTCAAAGGGTTCAGTAGTAGATTCATTCATCAAAAGATGAATGAAACCAGCGTATAACCTAATCAATTCTATAGTGGAAGATCTATTAGTTTATCAGATTCCTTCAAGGATATCCTTGAATGAGATAGAGTTGACATGTTCTTTAGCAGATTTATGGCAGCATTCCTTGTTAGGTGTATAGGTGGTGTGACCTAATTCAGAAGAGGTCTAATGTTATTTTATAACTTTAGAAAACATGCCCCCACCTCCACCACGGGTCAACACACCTGATGTCTTTACTAGCTTGTATACTGCCACATGCTCTCGAATGATTGTATACATTTTCTTTACAAATTTCTCTTCATTTTGGAAAAAGGCCAACACTATCAGGTTTATTCAGAGGAAGGTGAAAACCAGGAGAATTGCCAGGATAATGAACAATCTAGACCAAATAGCCGATTTGGAAAGTGAGATAAAGGGAAGAGTTTTTCTGGTTTGCTATTTTGACCTAGAATTGTCACTTCTCCAGTCATTCTCCTGGTTTTCACCTCTCTCTGAATAACCCTGTATATACTGTATATGCATTGAAAGCTGATATGTATCAGCTGGGTAATTTAAAAATCTGGATAAATTATGGAGTCATTGGGTAAACCATTTTTAAGAGATCAAAATCTTCTGTCCTGAGTTTTTTTTTTCCAATAAACACACCCTAGTTTATAAATCTCATAAATAAAAACGCAGTGTGCATCACCTTAAAAAGTGTACGTGGGTCATTTAAAGAAATGCCTGTGTTGCCAAGACAACAATATAAAGAAATATCATTGTTACATCTTTGATTTTCTGTTAAATCTAAATTAATTTAATTAGAGTGGCTATGTAGAATATAGAGGTATTTATGCACATGGTGTGTTTTTATGTTAAACCACTGGATTTAGAAAGAAATTAATGCAATTATTTTTCCTTCAGAAACAACAACAAAAAAAAAACACTTAACAAATCACTTTTGGAAAGATGCAAAAAGAATTGTAGTTTTTATTATACATTATTTACATTATAGAGGTTATCCATTAATTGTTGTCATTTATTGTACACAATGGCGAAAATGGCTGTTCTTGCAACCACATTAAACTTCAGTGATCCAGATAGGGAAAATCGAAGAGCAGCAGGTGTTCAACTTCCCCTGCTGTTCTTTGATACATTAATTTCTTTCGTTTCTTTTTTCATCGCTATTTTTTTGTTCTTAGTAGCAGCTTTCTTGCGTTTTTTTAATTTCACTTTCAGGATTTTTTTCAGTTGCAGATTTTCCACATTTGTGGTTTTTTACTAGTCTTGTATTTTTCTAGTTATTATTTATTTCCTCTTATTGTCTGCACAATGTGGGCACAGCTTCCTATTACCATTTGTTGTATTGTAGACCTGCTCTTGACATACACAGCTTGCTCTAAACACTTACGAAGAGTCTTGTTACATTGAATTGTCACATAATACGGAATCTGCATTCATTTTGCTGACCAGCACACAGGAGCATTCAACCAATGTAGACCTTTATCCAGCCGAGCCAGTAATGGGGAACTGCTGGCGGGGAAATTCGGCATGATGAGTTACTCCTATCGTGGTCTCTTTTATGAGAGAGCTGCTACATTAGGGTCTCAGCTAGTAAAATTTGTGCCATCATTTACAGCCAGTGGCACAGCATACTACCATGAGAAGCATGTCCTGGAGTCTGTAGACATCCATGGAGACCGAAGAGGACCCTCTGCGAGACCTAAGTGCGTCTACGGTCTAGATGTCAAACCAAGTTTAGTTTCTGTATGACAAGCAGATGGCAACATTTAAGCAATATTGGGAATATACCCAAATATTTCTTAGAGTATAATCAATTAAAAATTATTTCCCAAAAAACCCTAGTTCCTGATTTTCTGGAAAACCCATTGGTTTTCTATTGTATCTATTTACAAGACCAGTTATATTATGTCAATAAGATAAAAGTAAGTTAACATATGCAGTAACTCTTTATTGAAACCTGAGTAACACCAAGTAAATGAGAAGTGATAGATGTTTAACTGCAACTCAAATAATTTATTTCAAATGCATTAAGTCATGAAAATGTCCTCATTTTACATATATATATTTTATGTTTATGTATGATTTATTATTAGCATAAGAAAATATGTATATGGAGAGTTTCCACTCTGCCTTTTATCAACAACATTAATACACAAACCCTTTATTATCATAATTATTCCCTTCATTACCGAGTGATTTTCCAAAAAACATTGTCAGAAACCAGTAGTTTTTTGTAAAATCATTTAAAATTAATTATAAAGTAAGAAATATTTGAGTTTATACCCATTGTATTCCTTACTATAAATAACCTATTTTTGGCCAGTAGATGGCGCCATCAACTGCCAAATTGAGTTAGAGGTTTTAGCGGCTGGACTATTTTCTTCTATTTCTCCCTGCATCGGCTGCTGAAAGCCCAATCTTTCAGAACTTTGAGCAGCTGATTTTTGCAGTTTTAGCTCTTTTGGGCATTATGCCCACAGGGCTAAAACTTTGGGGGCACCTTCTGCAGCCTAAAAGCAAACTAAACTTGTTTGGGGCAAAAAGATTTAATTTGCTTTTGGGCTGCAGATCAGCAGATTGAGATATCTTAATATCAGGGCACCGGATGGTGCCTTTGAAGCCCGAGATATCTCGATATTGGTAGTGAAGGGGTTAATTGTAGTGGTTGTAGTAGCTGTTGTATACAAGTATCATATACTTCTTGTATACACTATACTGGGCATTCACATTACCGAATAAATATGCATTTTTCTTCATGCTTTTATTTTAGATGATAGGAGCATAATTTGAGCAAAGCACAACCACTTATTATTATGTCAAAATCCGACAAACTATAATGCTCATTTTAAAATTATATAATGTCATGTCCTGTTTATTAAAAAGACATAACATGCGCTACAGGCATAGAATTTATTATTCTGCCTTGGTGCTAAACTCCTAAATTTATGTCAAAGCCTCTGCTATATTCAGTCGTGATTTCCTTGAAAGACTTGGAATTACAGAATTTAAATCAAACTTGTAGCAGCAATGTGTAATTCTGTTCCCATCTCTTCACAATTTCCAAGTGTAGGAAATTAAATTTATATCTATATCACAATTTTATGTCCTTTTTATAATAACATATTTATGCAGTAGGTAAAAAAATGTTCTGAAGTTCAACTTTATTTTCAAGAAAAATATTGAAAAATATTCATTTTTCTAAAGTGTCTGAGAGGTTGACGTTAATGTTTTCAATCCACAGAATTTCATATCATTTAATGAAACGCTTTTACCCCTAATGTGAGCCCTACTGGTTTTATTAAGATACTGTTTGAAAGAGAAAGGAAAATTCTGTCATTGGCTCATTCCACAGATATCTCTTTCAGGTCTATTCACTAAAGGATAAACAAGACCATACGGCGCATAAAACAGTGAACAGTTGGTTAAATGAACAACTGGTTAATAGAAGTAAAATGTGAAAGGTGTCCTTTAAGGTATAAAAAGTGTCCTTTAAAATGCAAGAAATGTCCTTTAAAATACCAAACAGATGAGGTAAAAGAGTACAAAAAAATTTTAAAAAAATTATTAAGTCAATTTGTGCAAAATAAGTGTTAAAAAAGTGCAATGGTTTAATACTCAAAGAGTGTTGTTGATTGAAGTCAAATGCAACAATCTTCTCTGTGGTGTAGATATCAATCTTCTCTTTAAAGGTGTCCCTCAGAGAGAAATAAAGGCAATAATAGTGCAGATGGTCATACTGGGATGAAGTAATTTAATAAAATGAATATATCACTCACATTTATTAGAGCCTAAGAGAAATCCAGGCTCAGGAAAATAGCTTGCGGCCAAATATAGGGTGGCACGTCCCTCCTTTCATCTATGGTGGTTACTAGATAAAGCAGAGAAGATCGGGAGACAGCACTCCCATAGCGTAACTCTGTGCAATACAGGTGGAGGATTAAATTAAAATTAGTCACACTCACTAGTTATAGAGCCTCTCAATTCCAGGCTCAAGGAGTATCGCCTTGGGTCCTCTTAAGGTGGGGGCCCAAACCTCTTTGGTGTAGCAGCAGTTGATCCAGATGTCCAGTTATAGAGCCTCTCAATTCCAGGCTCAAGGAGTATCGCCTTGGGTCCTCTTAAGGTGGGGGCCCAAACCTCTTTGGTGTAGCAGCAGTTGATCCTGTGGAAAGTGCTTCCCTTATAGCCTATAGGTACACCATCCTTCCTGAATTCTCCCGTGCAAAACTGCCTGAAGTTCTCTGCTGTTTTCGGCACAACATCGGCAAAAAGCTCAATTTTCAGTCGGCCAACTTCCTGTCCGCCAATGTGAATATCGAAGAACACGATGGGATTGACGCTGTTAACACTTATTTTGCACAAATTGACTTAATAATTTTTTTAAAATTTTTTTGTACTCTTTTACCTCATCTGTTTGGTATTTTAAAGGACATTTCTTGCATTTTAAAGGACACTTTTTATACCTTAAAGGACACCTTTCACATTTTACTTCTATTAACCAGTTGTTCATTTAACCAACTGTTCACTGTTTTATGCGCCGTATGGTCTTGTTTATCCTTTTGTCTTAATCTTGGCACGTATTTTGGTTGTTTTTTATGTGCTTTTTACCATACTTAGGCTGCAATTAATTATTTATTCACATAGCACTTTAATTAACTTAAATTAACAAGCGCCCACACTGTATAGTGTATACTCGTATACACACTTTTTAATCAACTATTCACTAAAGGTTTTTTTTTTTTAGAAAGGATTTTACCAGGAAGGATACATTGAGATTTCTCTAGTTTTCATTATGTGGCAAGTATGTACCGTTAGGTGTCTTGCCCAAGGACACTTACTGGAGAGGTTGCTCGCTAGGATTGAGCCCATGACTCCACAGTCTCTCTCCACGCAGAGCAGTGACGTTACCTCTACTCCACCCAGCCGGTACTATATTCCAATAAGAGCCAAACTTGCCACCAAATTGCATCGAATGGAGAACTTCACCATATGGGACAATTTCATGGCCATTCGGCTATTCAGAAAGCTGGCAATTCGGCAAATACTGGCGAATTGACAGCAAAATACAGTGCAGTTCGCCCCAGGTCGACCCATTTCGGCGACAGTGAAATTCTCCCATAGTGAGGTAATGGTTAATCTATTCAGAGAATGCTGAACTGCACCAAAATGTTGAAGTTCCAGATCTGAAGTTCAGCGCTTCAGTTCGACAGTTTTAAACAGGTAAATTCCATAGAATTCAGGTTTCTAAAATATTCGCGACTTTATTATTTTTTTATTCAACCGTTTATTCTTTTCAATTGCAGCAAAAAGTAATTTTTTAATTTATTTTTTTGGAATCTTTTAGGCATTTTAATGGATTTTTTTCATGCATTTCTTTTGTTTTAAACACTTTTTTCAAAATAGCAGAGTTTGGTTTTTTTGTTTACTTTTACCAATTCGCCGGCAGTCGGCGGATGAGCGACTTTATTTCTCTGAATAACCCCTTAAAGGAGAAGAGAAGATTCTAGACCAGATAGCCGATTTGGAAAGTGAGATAATTGGGGGAATTTTTCTGCTTTGGATATTTTGACCTAGATTGTTCAATTCTCCTAACCTTAGCCTTTAGTGAATAGACCTGTATGAAGCATATATAAACTTTTCTTTTATAAAATGTGAAAAAAACCTAACTTTTTAAGTGGACAACCTTTTCTGACTACAGATAATGAAATCTGAAATTTCCATTAAAATACCATCTTGAATTTGAGCAAAAGAAGAAAAAAAATGATTCTCTATATCACTCGCAGGTACCATGTCTAGTTTCACTGTCAACAAACAGAAGAATTTACTATTACGATCCTACAAAGAATTCTTTTTTTTTATAGTTCTATGCAGGTCAAACCAATGCTGTAAGATATATAAGAATATAATAACTAAAAAAAAATATATATATATAAAAAACTTACAGGTCAGCATATCAGCCCTACCAATTGATTATACCTTTCTGGAAAATAATTATTACTCATACTGAGACACTAAGATATATAAACTTTCTTTAGACCCCTGGACAATTCTCCTTGTATTGCCAATATAACCTTATTATCCCCTCAAGAATAAACTCATAACTCACCTCTTATCAGCTGCTCGATTCTCACTGGCAGCTGAATGGAAAAAAAAAGATAAACCTCCCATTGGAGATTATCACTTTTCTCAGGTTGGTATACAATATGTGAAAAAGTTAACTTTTGGAATCGAACATATTTCTGGTAAATTCACATTGACCTACAATGTCTTTATTGGCTTTAGGAAGAATTTAAAGGCACAGCGTAATATAATATTCTGTTTCTGAGGGTCTGGTGCAAAAATATTTCTTCCAATTAGCGGCAATAATCATAAAAAAAACAATGCGCGTGGGAAGACACCAGTATTTCTGCCTCCAATTAAGCGGGTTCATCTTGTACTCAAAACCGCAACTACACCATCAAATTTGATATTATTACATTGTAACATTTCGCAAAACACCTAGAATATATTTATATATATACTGTTTATAGACTGAATTTTCTCATAATTATGATATATTTATTGTGGCTTAAAAAGCATATATATGATTGTACAGTTAAATAAAAGCTTCATAGAGCATCAAACAATGTGAACTACGTCTTTAAATTTGTGGTGGAACCTGCTCAACTTGACCTCTATTTTTAATGTTGTATTACTTTATAGAGTCGCAATAGTCATTTATACTTATTGGTCCCTGCAGGATTTTATGCAAAAGCGGTTTCGGTTTGCAATAGAGTATGTATAATATAAGCCTGATTGAAACAATACCATGAAGCTAATGGCACAAGTCATTATACATAACGTCTTCAGTCGTTAACTTAACAGTTTGAGCCACTAAGTGGACCAAGCTTTGCTTGCTGTTTGGACGATGCTGCTGCTTACAGTAAATTAATATCTACTATACTTTGCATAAGAGCTGCTAATATGTGGCTACCAGGTCAATGAGGAGCTATACCAATTGTAGTGTGTTCTTCTTGTCTCAAGCCATTATTCTACAGAGAATACTTGCTCAGACCCAAGTGTTAAGTGATCTTCTGAACACATGATGCAGTTGTGATCAGCTGCCTCCTCTGTCTTTATGCAACAAATAGTTCCTAGAGTCCTTCAGTAGTTCCTGCATGACACCACAAGCCTGAGTTTGTGCAGAGCTTCAGAAGGGCTGCACTTGGCTCCAATGGAGTTCTATGCGGCTCCCATTTATTGCAGTTTGAGTTTCTAGCAGCGGGTTGTTTGTAATAGAGCCAGCAACAGGAAATTGCTACTCGCACTTACTACTACTCTATTACTGACTACATCAGAATAGGTCCTGTATTTTACCCACAAATGCTCTAGCAAAAAAGAAAATTAAATTGAAATATTAATCTATCCACTAATGTTGATGAGGATTAACCTGTTGACTGTGGATGATGCGCTGAGATCATCCTCAATTTCCGCTTGGCTGCAGAGGACACGTTCAGCACATAGCAGCCCCCTGTGGCTAGGCACCAATCTGGCACCAACCGCGGTCTTCTCCCGGTGAGGGCTGACATCTTGGATGTCAGCCCTGCCTCCAGGACCCCCCACTCACTGACGTCACTGACGCATGGGTGCGATGTCGTCAGAAATGACTGCCCCCCAGCTGGGCAGGGAAATCCTTTGGACCCCTGTATCTCCTGAGCTATACAAGCTAGAGGGACATGACCTTCCAGTGATATCAAGCATGTCTAGGTTATGTATGAACATAAAATAAAAATTTAAAAATATAAATTTCTTTATATTTTTGAATGCTCTACCGGGCGTTCAAATAAACCGTCCATAAAAGCTCTGTTGAGGCTGAAATGCTGATGTTTTTTTCCTGCTGCACACACAAGGTGCCTGCCTTAACTCCATAATGTCTGAAAATGAACCCAACATTTGCCTTAATGTGATAAATAGAAATAAAAAAATAATAATTAAAAAAAAATGAATGTGCAGCAGTAAACAGGATTTCTTTGTTTCACACACTGAAGTTGTGTACTCTGAGTTATTTAAAATGAAATGGGTGGGATCCGCGTTCAGTCTTTATTTTTAGAAAATAATAATAAAATCACTTTTTTCACTTTTAGATTTTTTTATACTGAATAATGTTTTATGTACACATCTTGTGATTAATTTCTGGATTACACTTGTAATCACTGAATTTATGGCTAATTTATTTGCCTGATTAATAGGGACATATCTATAAGGTTTATTCCTTATACAGTCAGGTCCAGAAATATTGGGACATTGACACAATTCTAACATCTTTGGCTCTATACACCACCACAATGGATTTGGAATGAAACAAACACAATGTGCTTTAACTGCAGACTGTCAGCTTTAATTTGAGGGTATGTGCATCCAACTCAGATGAACAGTGTAGGACTTACAGCAGTTTGCAGATGTGTCTCCCACTTGTTAAAGGGACCAAAAGTAATGGGACAGAATAATAATCATAAATCAAACTTTCCCTTCTTAATACTTGGTTGCAAATCCTTTGCAGTCAATCACAGCCTGAAGTCTGGAATGCATAGACATCTCCAGATGCTAGGTTTCATCCCTGGTAATGCTCTGCCAGGCCTCTACTGCAACTGTCTTCAGTTCCTGCTTGTTCTTGGGGCATTTTCCCTTCAGTTTTGTCTTCAGCAAGTGAAATGCATGCTCAATGGGATTCAGGTCGGGTGATTGACTTGGCCATTGCATAACATTCCACTTCTGTCCCTTCAAAAACTCTTTGGTTGCTTTTGCAGTATGCTTTGGGTCATTGTCCATCTGCACTGTGAAGCGCCGTCCAATGAGTTCTGCAGTATTTGGCTGAATGTGAGCAGATAATATTGCCCGAAACACTTCAGAATTCATCCTGCTGCTTTTGTCAGCAGTCACATCAACAATAAATACAAGAGAACCAGTTCCATTGGCAGCCATACATGCCCACGCCATGACACTACCACCACCATGCTTCACTGATGAGGTGGTATGCTTAGGATCATGAGCAGTTCCTTTCCTTCTCCATACTCTTCTCTTCCCATCACTCTGGTACAAGTTGATCTTGGTCTCATCTGTCCATAGGATCTTGTTCCAGAACTGTGAAGGCTTTGTTAGGTGTTGTTTGGCAAACACTAATCTGGCCTTCCTGTGTTTGAGGCTCACCAATGGTTTACATCTTGTGGTGAATCCTCTGTATTCACTCTGGTGGAGTCTTCTCTTGATTGTTGACTTTGACACACATACACCTACCTCCTGGAGAGTGTTCTTGATCTGGCCAACTGTTGTTAAGAATTCTTTCCCTGGTGAAGAAAACACCCTTAGGTCATCCACCACAGTTGTTTTCTATCGTCTCCCGGGTTTTTTGGTGTTTCTGAGCTCACCGGTGCGTTCCTTCTTTTTGAGAATGTTCCAAACAGTTGTTTTGGCCACACCTAATGTTTTTGCTATCTATTTGATGGGTTTGTTTTGTTTATTCAGCCTAATGATGGCTTGCTTCACTGATAGCGACAGCTCTTTGGATCTCATCTTGAGAGTTGACAGCAACAGATTCCAAATGCAAATAGCACACTTGAAATGAACTCTGGGCCTTTTATCTGCACATTGTAATTGGGGTAATGAGGGAATATCCCACACCTGGCCATGGAATAGCTGAGAAGCCAATTGTCCCATTACTTTTGGTCCCTTAACAAGTGGGAGGCACACCTGCAAACTGCTGTAAGTCCTACACCGTTCACCTGAGTTGGATGTACATACCCTCAAATTAAAGCTGACAGTCTGCAGTTAAAGCACATTGTGTTTGTTTCATTCCAACTCCATTGTGGTGTTGTATAGAGCCAAAGATGTTAGAATTGTGTTGATGTCCCAATATTTCTGGACCTGACTGTATATGGGATCTCAAACATATTTTGTAGGTAGTAGTGCCATATAGACATATTCCTATTCATGATTAAAAACATTCATTTTTCCAGTCTGGCGCCCCACCAACTGAAATGTCAAATCACATTTAAACACGATGAGCACAAAACGGTCAAAATGAGCTCAGCAGCGAAGAAGTTAAACCCCTGTAGTGTGTGAACTCCTCTGAGCAGGACCTTCTACACATCTAGGACCCTATCACCTGGTGTGAACTAAATCACCATTGCTAACGGAAAATCTAGTGCGAGTCGCTAAAAGGTAGCGCCTGACAACCCACCAACAGATCACCTTTTCCCGCGGTAGTACGTGTACAAGGTCGTTTAGCACACGCTAGGGAAACACTACTCCTGGGCTGAAACCCAGCACTTATGCAGTTGTGTACAGGGTAGAACAGTTTTATTTCAGTGCAGAGTGCCTGGCCATAACTATTCTCTGCACTCACAAGCTTGTATGAGTATGAACACATCCAGGGAAGAGCCCTCACACCCCTGCATTACTAAAATCCTCCAAGGTGGCCATATCCATGTTTATATGCACACATATATTAATTAAGGCTGATGGGCATTGCATGATAGATGCCTCCCAACATCATGTAGAATCATTACACTGCATTTAATAGATCCAAAAGGAAGGCCAGGTGAGCAACAATAATTTCACTGTGGCAGCAAATAAATAATGCTTGTTTCAGGGCAAGACTTACCCATGTGTCCCTTTAAACATGGTCCACAAAGTCACTCTAATAATCAACCGCTTACATACTATAAATAATCCCCAGCTGAAAATGTTTAAAATTAGGCAATAGTCTAGAATTAGGATATATGTTAATAAAGGATACATATATGTCATAATAGAGCCTACTGCAACAGCAGCGACATTGCTGACCAGATCCATTGCTATGGTGTATGAGGCCAAGAGAACACCTGTGCTGCATTTCTTTCAATTGCCTGTTAATTGCCTGTTAATTTTGATGAGGACCTGTTTTTTTTGTGTTTTTTTTGGAATTAGCTCCAGGGTTGAGCAGTATGTTAAAGTTTGTGATTAGCGTTCGTCTAAAAATTAGCCCAGAGTCGCAGACACCAAGTGATCTGTTGGTTACAATAGCGCAAGTGTTCTCTAGCACTCCCATGTTAAGTATAGGACGTCGTAAGTACAGTAATCTTGAGCTACGTATCCCTAATTACCACGTGCTAAGTTATTTTTCTAGTGGAGGCAAACGATCTGTTGGTCAGGAGCTAGACTCAGTTTACCTGGCTTTAACAGAAAGACATGCTGACGCTAGGGTTATCTCACACCAGGTAATAGGGCCCATAGTGTCTGGTTGCAATTTGTTAATTTAATACCCTACTCTTTGTTACAAAAAGCTGCAGAAACTGTCAGTGCTATAGTAATGACAATACTGATGAAGATGAAGATGATGATGATAATAGTTATAACAATAATAATAATAATAATAAGGTGATTGATTTGAATCAATGAAAGTGAGACTTATGGCAGATTATGGTGAGATAAGAATTAATTTAAAATGTATTTGTTGCTATAATGAAGCTGAATATTTTTAATACAATTATTGACACTTACATTTACTGTGACTTAAAACTAACATGGCTTGCAAAAGGTTGCACTGCTTAATAATAGGCTACAGAGCCACCGTTTGAACCTAAACCCTGCAGCCCTGTGTTGTCGTGTTGGTCCCTCCTTTAAAATGTATTCCTATTTAAAAATGAAAGAGCATTTTTTATGAAGAAATAAATTATTAGCCCTGTTCATACCTTTAGGGAGCGAGAGAGCAACACTAGACATACGGTGATGAACACTTGAGTTTGCTTGTTGTATGCTCCGCATGCTGTGTAGGGCTCCCAAGCCACCGTGGTTTAAGAATTGATGTGCTGACAAATGTCAATATTCCTGTTATCCATCACTGAGGAAAGAAACTGCTGGAGTCAGGGAAGAAACTGAATTCAAAGGTATTTTTGTAAGGACAGAAGTGTGTTGTTTGATGGTTAGCTAAAGTACAATATAAAAGGCAAGAAGATGTATATATTGCATTTACATTATGCATATGTTTATTTATTATATATATACACACTGTATATATAAATATATTTGTATTTTCATATATCACGAGTATAGCAGTCTTTAGTGATACCTTTTTTATTGGACTAACGTTACATTTAAAGTACGAGCTTTCGAGAGTGATCCTCCCTTCGTCAGGTATAGAAGCTTACTGTTCTATACCTGACGAAGGGAGGATCACTCTCGAAAGCTTGTACTTTAAATGTAACGTTAGTCCAATAAAAAAGGTATCACTACAGACTGCTATACTCGTGATTTTGGCATCTGGACTAACACTGCCTACCTAATCTATATTTTCTTATACATATATATGATTGTAACTCACAAAATACTGATTTTTATGCTAATATAGGGCATTGATTTCACTTAATTGAAAATATTTGAGATGGGATATTTGCTAGCTCTTATATGAAATATTTCAAATGTTGCCTTGCAAACTTATCAAAAGCTTTTTTTTGGTGATATAATTTGTAGAATTTTAGCACCTCACTATTTTCTCTTTGTACGGTATGTAGCTTGAAAAAAAAATTGCTCCAAGCTGCATAATATGTCATAAATGTGGTGTTAACCCCATAAAGACCAGGCTGTTTTACCTTGTTGGTAAAACCTTGTTTAACATTGTCAGTCCGAACCTAGCCACTGCTGTTTTTACATTTCTGCGCTTTATGTGTTTAGCTCTAATTTTCCTCTTACTCTTTTGTGGAACCCACACGTATTATATACCGTTTTTCTCGTCATTAACTCCTTCACTGCTGAGCCATTTCACCTGTGTGCTGAGCTCATTTTTATAGTTTTTGCTCATCATGTTTAATTGGGATTTGAAGTCACGTTTTATTATACGACCCAGACAAATTATAAATCCTATTTTTCGGCAGACTCTGCAGATTCATCATATTGATATATATGATGTATATGGCATTCCCTGCCTTAATGTTATAACAAAAAATACAGTAAAACTAGAATTTCTAATCATCTACACCAGTGGTTCCCAACACGGTCCTCAAGTATCCCTAACAGGTCAGGATTTCCAGATATCTGAAGCACAGCACAGGTGATATAATTTGCTATTTAGTGATTGCAGGATTCAGTCTGCATTTCCCCAAGGGAATCCTTAAAACCTGACCTGTTAGGAGTACTTGAGGACAGCAGTTGGGAACCACTGATCTACATCATGTAAAATGTTTTTTTTTCACATATTATCATCTGAGCCTTTGCAGTTATTTATTCTATGGGGTATGCTTGTTAAAAAAAATTAGAACTGGGAACCTGTTCCTTTTTTTTTTGAAAATTCCGTGATTGTAGGTAAAAAAAATAAATCCCAAAAAATTGTTAGTGCAGCATCATTGTTCACATTATAATTGAACAATAGTGCTGCAAAAAACCCCATGTTTTTACATTTTTTTTAATACTTTTAACATGGTTGTGCTCTGGCCTTTCCAATGACACCAACGATTAACCTCTAGCTGCCACGGATCGGGATATACGGGGGTTCTAAAAGACCCCACTATCTCCACCATAGGATTTCCATAGGGAAACCCGTTGGCAGCTTTGGAATAATTTTCACAGTGACATGTCAGTGGGCGGGGGAAAGGCCCTGGAGGTTTGGCTGACATCCAAGATGTCAGCCAGCTCCGGGAGTGATCCACAATCCGGCACCAAATGGTGCGCCAGGAGGGGGTATAAAAGTGGGGTCTGACTTCAAGGAAATCAGACTACCGTGGGAACCCGGAGGGAGAGGCAAGTATCAG
Organism: Leptobrachium leishanense; assembly: GCA_009667805.1. Classification (NCBI taxonomy): domain Eukaryota; kingdom Metazoa; phylum Chordata; class Amphibia; order Anura; family Megophryidae; genus Leptobrachium; species Leptobrachium leishanense. The sequence continues at coordinate 482,960,403 of CM019063.1, read as the reverse complement.
GAGGGAGAGCCCCCACAGTAAATGACGTGTGGAGAACGTCCTCCGCATATAGCGGGGAATACCTATGACGGTCCCAACACGTCTTCCGCAGTGAAGAGGTTAAGGGGATAAAGCCATTTTATTTTATTCAGCAGTGAAATGTTACACTTCACTTCACAATCATTGGCGCAGTTCTAATTTTGATGAATTGTCATTTTTTTAATAATCTTAATTTTTTCGGTCCACACTTACTAATGACTTTAATATATGCTTTTTCAATATATAGAATTAAAATTTAATTATATATATATATATCCAGCAACATAAGGGCTGCATATGTGTATATACGTGTGTCCTGCAACACAGAGATTGACCTGGAGATCGTGGGATATATACATACCCAAAAAGGGTTATTTAGAGTAAGGTGAAAACCAGGAGAATTGGCAGGAGAAGAAGAGAACAATTAAGACCAAATAGCCGATTTGGAAAGTGAGATAAATGGGAGAATTTTTCTGGTTTGGCTCTTTTGACCTAGAATTTTCACTTCTCCAGTCATTTTCTTGTGTTTCACTTTTTAATAGACCTGCACGTCTTTGGTAATGTCCATGGGTTCCAGACTTCAGGCAGCTATTGCCAGAAAAAGGATTCTCAACAAAATATTAAAAATTAACATTTTACTTATGATTATATTCATTTGTCCAATTACATTTGAGCCCCTGAAAATGGGGGGGGGGAATGTGTATAAAAATGATTGCAGTTCCTAAAATTTGTACTTATTTATTTTATTTATTTATTTATAAAGTAATTTCCTTTTACCAGGAAGGATACATTGAGATTTTTCTCGTTTTCAAGTACGTCCTGGGTTCAAGAACATTGAATTGTTACAGAAATACAAAGTAATAAAAAATGCAAGATATTAAAAAAAAAAAAAAAACATTTATGTTCAACCCCTCGAATTAAAGCTGAAAGTCTGCGTTTCAAATTCATTTGGATTGTTTCCTTTTCATTTTATTCTGGTGGCATACAGAGCCAAAAGTATGAAAATTGTTCCTGTGTCCAAATATATATGGCTCTAACTGTATGTACAGAGCACCCTGCACACTGGTACTGCATACATCAGCTTGCTTCGGTGCTGCTTACAGCTGTAGATCACAGTGCTTGATGAAGACTGGGTAAAGCTAATGCAAGCACATTTATTACACGTGTGTCAGTGTTTCAATCCACTCAGAGACATTCCTTTTATATGATCCAATGCCTTGAATTAATTTCAATGCTCTTGAACCCAGGACATACTTGAAAACGAGAGAAATCTCAATGTATCCTTCCTGGTAAAAGGAAATTTGCAAATAAATAATTAAAACGGAGCTTTGGGCATCCTACTATGTTCTTTGCCTTTACAGTATGTACATTACCAACATAGCTCAAGTTCTTCATGTTGCCTTTTCCAATTCCCACAATATACTTTGAAAGAACCCGAGCCACCCCTGTAAGCTTCACATCCCCTAGCCCAGTGATGGAGAACCATGGCGCTCCAGATGTTTCTGAATTAAATGTCCCAAGATGCTCAGCCAGCCTTAAAGCTGGTGAACATCATGGGACGTATAGTAAAAAAAATATTTGCGATGCCAATCTTCGCCGTCACTGGCCTAGCCTATTCTTGAAGACATCTAGCATGACGTTGCACTGGCAGCGAAGGGCATCTGCACTACAGCAGACTATTGCATGCAAAAAAGTGAGAAGCTGCGGATTTCATTTGCATGTCCTACCCAGAATTCTTTGCTGCATACACGGAATGTAGCAGGTAGGAAGGTAGGCTCTATGGGTAAAGCCAGTCTCTGGTTTGCTTAGGTGTGAAAATGATCTTTGCAATGACTTCTCTGCAGCAATTTTGATTAAATGGAGATTTTAATGTCACTTTTCTCTCCTCCACCTTCGTTTTAATAGTTGTTGAACAGAATATTTATATACTGTAATGTATTCAAAACTTGAATCTCACATAAGATTGCTATGACATATCCAGTTTGCAACATTTCAGGCTTCAGTGGCTAACCAAATTTCTGAACTATTACAGTGAGTTATATTGTCCTACTATTTCCATTAGTTAGGATTTAGTTTGTTATGCTGAATGCAGTAAAGTAATTTAATCAAACTAAGCAGAAATAGATGCACATTTAAAAGCATTATTCATAATAACATTATTTAAAAGTCATTGTTCAGAAGCTTGATGACAACCTTTTTAAAACTCTATAAAAGATTCCGTTTTTTTTATATGGCAACTACTTCGAGCTCTGGATTTTGTAATTCTAAATTTTTAGTTTGACCTGTACGCAATAACAATATATTATAAAAAAAAAAAAGGATTTATTTGTGTTACATTCATTTGTATTTAAAGCTCAGAATAACGCATGGCATCAGTGCTACAAGCTCTTACGTATTCATAGATGAACCCAATGAGTGCATGAATGCAAAGATGGCAAACTATACTTTGGATAGCTTTTGTATATTTGTTATCAGAGAACATCTCTTATTCCATGAATATTTTTGAACAGTTTTCAAAGAATATTCTAAATGTGTTTTCTTTCCATATTTTGAGATAACGTCACATGCATTTGGTAGCTACGGTTGTTCCTGAATGCTGTATGTGTTTTTAAATGTGCTTTAAAAAAAAAAAAAATCTTGTCAACAGTGTCTATATTCTGAGTGGGAACAATAACAATATCTATAAAATAGTTTTCTTTTTTTAATATTATGAAACATTAGGGGCTATATTACAATCCTCCCGCTAAAATGGGGATGCTAACGGAGAAAACCTGCATCTGCAGGTTTCCCCATAGCGTTCAAATTTTAGTGTGAGATTCCGAGACAGGCGCTATTTTAGCAACTCGCCCCGGAACATAGCACTTCTGCGAATATCACCTCCTGGAGTCCATAGGACTCCATCGAGGGTTGCTCTGCCATGCCACGAGAGCTGTGCGATCTCGCTCTCGCTAGATCCTGCAGCGCCGCTGAGTGATCGAGGAAGAAGTACTAGTCTAACTCTTCTCCCAGTGGCAAAAGGTAGCGGATCGGGCTACCTTTCTTGCCACGGGATGAGAGGTAAGTATCTGATTTATTGTGAGGGGAGGGTTAGGTGGTGTTAATGATTCTGCAAAAGTAGAATCATTTAGCAGCAGCTTTTAGGTGACTGTAAAAATGTGTTTAGCCCAACGGTGCAGTAATTCCCGCTAGGACTTTGTAATGCCTTACTTATCTTAACGCTAGTGATTGCGCTCCCTATACTTAACATGGGGAATGCAAAGTACAGTAAGCTCGCAGAAGCTAGCACAAGCACTGATACGCTAACAGATTTTTAAAGAGCTTAGCTTTAGGGATGTAATATGGGGAGCGGGGCATGCGTTTAAGTCACTTATCCTGCCGAGAACGCTACAGTTAGCGTTTGGTATGTAATCTAGCCCAAGATTTCTGGTTTCATTTCACTTGTTAACCCGCGATAGTAACTTCTAAAAACAAAGCCAAACTGATTGATCTAATTGCACCATTCTTCAACTATTTCATGAGTAAATTTTTCTGTAGCCAGTACAAACTGGGGCCAAAAAGCGGTCCTGAAAGGGACTACAAAGCATATTCCTCATGCATAAAGTATTCATGGAATCATCTGTAGTTGAGTTTGGTCTAGGGTGTGTTTGGGTCGCCATGTGCTTGGTTTGAGTGGGTTATGGGAGATATTTGGGTCTCTCTTGTGGCCAACAGAGTTGAAGCCTACCAAGTATTTGCCCATTGTGTCCAATAGCCAGCCTGGACCTGTTCAGTAATGAGTAGTGGTAAAAAAACAAAAACAAACACAAATAAGGCTAATTACCTGAAATATACTGTACTTCAAAACAACGTCAAACCAAAACTGTTATCATTACCGAGTCAGACGATACACATAGTGGCCTTACTCAGTAATGAGAGCAGCTCCTGCCCTTCCATTGTGTCTAGGCTGTTGCAGCTACAGACCATAAATTAAAGCTCTACACTTTCCATGGGATCTGCTAATGAGTAAGCAAAGCCTGATCTTTTAAATAACCAGTGTGTGGCACTTCAGACACTTTTGCTTATTTTTATTTTTCCTTTAACCATGGATTATGATCAGGAGATTTATGCATCACCTGGTTAGAAATTAAATACAGAACAGCACAGTGGATTTATGGCGGAGTTTAGCAGACCCAGTCGGCGCACTTCAGGGACCCTGCGGTAAATGCTGAATTCACCGCAGGGTCGGTAAATTGAATTTGCTGAGTTGCTCCAAAGTGCGCTGAATGAAAGAGCACCGGAATTTACAGTTTTGGGCCTCCCTGGATTCCATGTGCAGCAGTTTGGATATTTCTATGCTCACTGTTTAGTGTGCATACCCTTTCTATTTCATATTTTACTTGACACCCTCAATGCACACATGGTGTCGACACTGAAAATACACTATATTGATCTTATGTAATGAATGTTCAACTCGCATTTGGATAAGTTTAATTTTATCAAACACCTATCTAGATAGGTGTTACAGCTTTCTAATAATTATTAAAAATATTATTATAACCGTTTCTAAGTTGCCAATAATGTACATTATGAATTTTATTGCATACAAGTAAATTAATAAGTGAATAAACAAAATGATAAAGCATAAAAGCAATTGATGTCACACATATCTCCTTGCAAGAAGTTATGTTATATTGCTGACGAAACAATTGTCTGTTGTTCTACTTCCAGATTCAAGACCATTGCCAGATGTAGCCCTTACTGGAAAGTGCACTCGTGAATGCGATGAGTATGGCCACTCCGACTCCTGCTGGATGCCAGTTCGTACTTCACCCGAAAGGAAGCAGAAGAATCAGCCAAAGCTCTCCACATTCATGCCAGTTGATGAACGTGATAGCCAAGAAAAGTTGGCCAACGGAGAAGTTTCACTAATGGGCGATCGCAACAGGAATCTACTTAACAAAAAGTTGTCATCGTATGAGACCTTCAATGCCGCTACATACAGCAAAAGTGATGAAGCTAATTCAGAGGATATCCCCCTCACACAGACGGGGGAGTACAAGCCATCCCCGGTCAATACGTTAACTAGAAGAGAAGTCTATCTGTAAGCTGTTTCAAGCCACAGGGTTCTTTTATGTAAAAAATCAATAAATACAATAAAAAATGCTAGGGAATAAGGCAAAACTTTAAATTATAACAATAAAGCTCAGAAGTACGAGGGGGCCACCAAAGAGACAAACGCTTTGCCTGCCACCTTTGCCTCCATATCAGGCACTTGATTATCACATTGGCTTGACTATATTGTGATATGTAGAGAGCATTGCTGTTATTTGCATGTATGTAGTATGTACCCTCCCACTGTTATTCTTTTCACCGAACTGATGGTTGCAAGTTTCTTTTGTGGTAATTGGCCTAATTAAGAGAACACAGAGCACAGCTGTTATTCTTATGCAGAAGCATGTAAAATAGTACTCAAATGGTGTCTGAATGGGAAACGACTTATTAATCCCTTGGAAGTCAGAGGGCTGATTAACACATTGATTTTCAATAAGTTGATTTCTGGCACTAGGATGCTTAGTAACAAATCAGGATACTATAAACATAAAAAGAGAACAACAAATATTTTACTAGAAGCCCATACCAAATGAATAAGCACTTAGCAGTCTCAGATAAAGTATTATTTTGTAAGAATTATGCCATTAATCACTAAAAAAAGTGTATTTTATTTGTCACACACGCAAAATCCAAACCATGCATGTTAGATTTTCGTTTAAAAGCAAACATTTTCAATTTTCCATTATCAAAACATCATATGTTTTGCTTTAGAGCTCTTCTGTGGTTTTATTCTTTTGCTACTCTAAATACATATCGGGGTTTTAATTTATCTATGGAAGCTTTTACGTTAGAGAAGTAGTTAATATCATGGCATAGGGTGCCATAGTACTGTTTGGCCAAAGACGTCACAATTAAAAATTAATTACTTTTTTTATTATTGCAATAATACAATATCTAAAACAGGATGCGGTTTACACCGATACCGGCGTAACACAGTATGATAGAATAATGTACGTAATATTAATACTTTATTAAAACAAGCATTTGTTTTAAAGCATTAAAACAAAGCAGTGGTGTGCCTTGGATTTTTTGAAAACAGCATAATATATTCTAAAGAATTATAAATATTGCAGTAATCTTGCGAATTGTGGGAATTACGGGAATACTATTCGCAAATCACAGATGACCTGTGCTTTTATACACAGTCCAAAACTATATTATTATGAATATAGTAATTGAAAACTCCAAGGGATATATTTTAGTAAAAAAAAAAAAAATTATATAGAGAAATGTTGCACAGGTTACAAAAATTGTAGGTTCGGTGACCTTCACTATGATGTCGTAGTGTGAAAATATTTAATTTGCAAATAGGGATGTCAATAAATTGTTTTTATGAAATGATATACAAGCATTAGTACGATACTTACTCATTGAAATTGAAAATTAGAAGAAAGATTGCGGAATAAATATCATAGAAGTGAAGTGCAACAGTAATAAAAATTCATAATCTAGCATTATTGGATTCCAGTTCATATGTATAAAACATTTTCATTATTTCTTTATGCCAAAAGTTCATTAAAAGGAAATATATTTCTAGATTACAGAATTCTGATATAGGCCCCTATGTGCAAACATATATAATTTCTCTTTGCTCTTTGGCGGCCCTTATGCCATAACATTTTTTATTATTTTTTTTCCTTTTTGCTTCTTCATTTTATGCACATTAATTAAATAATACATGTATAGACATGTATTAATGCAAACAATATTTCTTTTATGATATACTTTGGTATTACCGGTTAGGGAGTTTTCAGACAGATACACTAGCCTGTATAATTTGTAAGTATTTGTTGACGATAAAAGATGTAAAATCTTCATAAAATGCAACTGTATTATATATAGCCATGACATTTTCTTGCATGTATCAAAAGTCTACATAGTTACTTACTTAAACATGAGCAAATAGCAATTTTCTTCTGCGCTATCAATTTTTTTTTGCTGAATATACAATTAAATTGTAGTAGTCATAACTCTCGATTTTGAACTAATATGAATCATTGATAATGACAAAAATACTTCGGACCTTCTGTCATTCAACACTTTTTATTCCATATTAAAAGCCAGCTATATCATATTGTCATTTTACTTAAACACATTTTGTGATAGCTAAAATGAAAAAAAAAAAAAAACTAAAAAAAATTTAAATAAAATTGTATATAAAAGCAGTGATTTTAGTAGAGCAGCAAATATGGTAACCATCGGAAACATACTGATTATTATTATATTCACTTAGCATGATACAGGTACACTATTTTACGTTAGTAAATTCTAGCTTTTATTTGAAGTAGTTTAAGTCTGTTGCTACTCTGTATATTTAAATGTTTTGTATAAAAAAAATAAAGCAAACTTAAAACAAACGATAAAAAATTAAAAGACAAAAAAATTAATAAAAAAATAGTGAATGCAAATTATGCAACTGTGCCTTTTATACCTGTCGTCATTGTAAGATGGTGGTTGGGTTTGAATGCTAAAAGGTATTGGTTCACATCCCAACATGTTCCTATTCTTACATCTCCATTTATTTCCTGACGTATATAATATAGAAAAAGGAAGCTGACTTTGGCTAAAATGCAGACATTAGACCAATTGTAAAGATTTGACACTATTAGCCATTTGGTCACTGTATACTCTTGCAACATGTACACCTTTCCTTTTAGTTCCACCAGTTGACAGCACTGGTGCTTAGAAATGCTTGTACACTTTGACAAAAACAAACTAAGGACTTTCTAGGACTTCTAAAGAAGATTACTGTAAGGGCACACTTGGGGTAGTATGGTGTCCATCTTGAACTAAAGTCTAAAAAAAAAAAAAAAATGTAATTGATATCATAAATATATGAATGCTATTCTGTGATCTTCTACTGCGTGGGCTATTGTCTACATTTGAGGTATTTAGTTAGCATTATTTTTTATTCAGGGTATGGGCAAAACCATGGAGAATAGAAGAGGCTTGTTGTGAATGACTTGGATTTCCTAAAATGCCATAACTTGTAAAAAAAAAAAAAAGAACGAAGCCATTCTTAATGTCTTGTTAGCACTTTCCATATCACCAAGATGATGAACTGTCTTGCACATCCACCTGAGACCCAAGGGGTTAAAGTTGAACGTAGTTGAAGAAGTGACGAATAACACAAAAGAGTATTGAAGCAGTGGGGACATCTATCCATTTTTAACATTGGGTATTCTTGGATTGTACAGCAATCTTTCCCAAAAACAATAAATAATGAAAAAAATAATTGACGACACTTAACATTGAGTGTGGTACGATATGTTTGTAATATTAATCTTTGACTATTGTTCTGCAACTTGGATGTTGATAGTGAAGCAAGGAACAATTTATCATTGTTTATTACGAGTCACTATGCACGCCTCTATGCTAAACAAGCAAAATTTATCAAACGCTAGTCCACTTCTATTTATGAAAATTTTACATAATTTAATTTGCATTTGTACAGTCTTCTGTAAATAAACTGCTTGTCATTATTATGATTTTTTTTTTGTCTTTGCGGATTAAAATACAATATGTTTAAACCAGGCTCTTCTTTTTCTAAGAGTTCCTTTATAAATTCTATTACTATGTTTATATTTCAACGACTGTCCATTTGGAGATCCAACTATTCTGTAACTCTGCATGCTTTTCCGTTTAATGCTGGATGGATTAGTGGTAAGATGGCGTTACAACTACATGTAGCTTAACAGTTCTCTTTTGATATGATTGCTAAATATAAAAAAGCACAGGGTTAAAATCTAATAAAAAGTGACCTTTGGTCTAACGTTTTAGGAATCAAACAAACTGGAGTGCCAAGAGATTGAAATACAGTGAAAGTTGCTCTGAAGTGTTTGATTTATTTTCACCAAAGGAGCAGGATTCGATTTTACTTTTTAAAATGATTTTTCAGGTTGTTTAATTGTTTTCACACATATGGAATATTATTTGAAAAGTAGAGCCCTATATTACTAGAAAATTAGGAAGTGCGTTATACTTTGTTTTTCTCTATAATCTAAAATAACAATAAACTATGGTGGTCACTGTACAAGCATTAACATCCTCAAGCATGTCATTGAATATTTTGCATTTTCTTGTGATTAAGTGTGATAGATTTTACACTTACAGCAGTAATGAGCAAGAACACACACACACTGATATCAATCAATTGATTATCACTTGACACTGAATCATGAAATATTGTGTAGAGACACTTGATGGAAGTTCAAACATTACTTTTTGGTAAGTAAGTTAAACTGTCAATCAACCCCTTCACTGCCACGATCGAGTGCTCAATGGTCAAAAGCTCCTGTAGGAGCCAAACATCAAGGAAACTCGAACTGGCCAAATTCTGGAGCAAGCCAAAGTTGTTTCTTTTACTGCAGTAGAAATTTTTCAGATGGGTTCTAGAATGTGTCCCCAAATTTTCAGTACTTTGATCATGCGAACCAAGGTTTTAAGCTATTTCTTGTACAGAAAGACAGAGCCCCAGCTGTGTTATGCATAGTGTAGTGCTTTTTGGCCGGCAGGGGAAGCCCTCTTACTGCATCCTGGCAGTGGTTTTATGGAAAACAACTTGGTAGTAAAGGGATTAAAGTAGAATTGGTGCACACATGAGACCAATGTGTTTAAGAAATCTAACATTTCAAGGTAGGAAAGAGTCTGCAAAAGACTGAAGGAATGACCAAGCAATGCAATGGGCAATAACGAAAATTAAGCTTTGAGTCCAGATGGAAACATTATAGCTCCAATTAGATTAATATTTGAAACACAAGTGTTCCCATTTCATAAGCTGTGAACCAAGGGTTTACCTTTGCACAAACCAGAACGGCCTGGACCTAGGGTGGCAGTCTGAAAGCAGCAGCATTTCTTTTTTCATAATTGTTGAGTGAGACAAAGGATTGCCCTAGTCTCTGTGCATTCAGCTGGCTAGTTTGTTAGTCTAGGCTACAGCTCTTCCCTCTACTTTGGTTGAGTGTGAAGCGTTACAGCTGCAGACAGACATGTTGTGGCTATAGGTAGTGGGAAGTTTAGATTGTTTACTATGACATGCATTGGATCAGGGATAATTCCTCACATACTCATTCAGCCCCACTGGAATCATGACACAAAGCTACCTTATGCAAACATCTCCATTCAATCCGTCACACATGATGATTGTCCACAAATGTGTCTAACAAATTGTTAGGATATAGCTATCAGCAGTGGCCAAGGAACTCTTATAATATCAAGAGTGAGGAAAGCTGTTCACACTACTGGGAACGTAGGTAATATACTACTGACTGAAAGGTAAAGAAAGCGACACCATGTGATCATTATGGAGAGGGAGTCTGGCGGTAAGTGGATGATATCTGTTTAGAATGGATAATGGAAGAAGGTTTTCGACATGGAGCAGAGTGCAAAGATCAAACTACAGCGGGCAAGGTAAAGTGAGTGTGAAATGATGACTTGGGGAATGGAGGAAACCAGGGACTTCGTTAGAGACTAAATTAGTGACAAACAGAAAGAGAAGATATGTATTGATGAGGCAGTGTACCAATAAGGAAACTGGTATCACAACTAGAATTAGAAGAACTACACAAAGGAACATTTATGAGCTATAAGGAGGAAGAGGCTTCCATACCCTTACCTCTACCTATGGTGTATTGCCAACCGGCACCTGTGCTCCAAAATGAGATTGCTGTATATAAGCGGTATGATCATGGAAAGGTTAGCAGCTGTTATTCATTGATCAAGACTAGCAAGGATCTCTGGAAAACTGACCCTAGACAGTATGCTAGCAGCAGTTAATGGTGCTCTATAACCTACAATCCTAACCAACAAATCACTGAGATTACCAAACTCATATATGCAATAACATGCCAAACAAATGATAGCAAGGTCAAGCTTAAACAGAAATAATCTCCACTCTGGAAACTTCGACTGAACAGAACCTGTCTACTCTACAATAGGCTCTGAAAACATCCAAACAAAGATTGACAACACATACACCAAGGAAGCAGAGGTTAAGAGAAGAAAATCTCTTATCAAATTGATCATCCAAAGGGTAAGCAGCAGCAGGGCAACAACATATCCAAGATCCACCCAAAGCTCAGATTGAACACCAGAGCTCAAAGGTTACTTGACCTGACTGAAGACCACTGCAAGCTCCTAAAACAGGAACTAGTCACCAACACAGTTGGAGATATTAAGTAATATGTATCCCATATGGATAACTGATCAGAACCAGGACCTGAGATGATCCACACTTACTGGTTAAGAAAATAACATACCAGCACTTTTGAATCAGCTACTAGCTATAGGCTCCCACCTTGACTGGCTAACCTAAGTAAAACAATACTGGTCATGAGAAACTTCCCAAGGGTACAACACCATCTAACTACCAACCCATCAGTCGCCTCCCTAATAACATATAAAGTCCTTTCAGGCATCATAGCCTGCATGATCAATGGGCATGAGAGCCAATACATGAGAAAAGTGCAGTAGATAAATGGAAGGGTAGCCTTTGTGAAAGTCATCAATTTATGGATGTGGATAATAAATATGCATAAAAAACTGACACTCTTTAAAAAGTAACTAACATGCAGACACTGCAAAAAAAAAAAAAAAGTTGTATTTAACACGAAAAAATTATGCACAAGAATGATGGTACAAAAAGATGCTACATTAGATTTAAGGGATGGTTTGCCAAACAAAAATATCATGGAGATTCGACTGATATGGTTTTTGAAATATCTTCTGATTTAATTGAAAAGAATTTGTCCAGAGCCGAATGTCAAAAAAATGATGCTGGTCCGATTAATAGCTATCCAGTGAAATGCGTGAAAAGCATATTTTCGGAACAGCATCATATCGAATTTTGTCATTCTGCATACCTATTTGAAAAACCAGATGTTTCCAAAAGTTTTCAGTCTGATTTTCACTGTTTCCATCTTAAAATACATTTCTTAATCTGTTTCGGGACATGAATTTTCAAATCTCGGCAAAACAATATTTTGGTATCACCAAAGCTGAAATTTCCATATATAAGTATAGGTGCAAGTTCAGATAATTAATATTATTTTTATTTTTTTATTTTTTTTACAGGATTTGACATGCTGATAAGCTCTTCTTGAAATCTCCAGAAACAAAAGCTACCAAATTGGGGTGGAAAAACTGCCAATTTGGAGATTGGGCCAAATTAAAGCGAAGATTAAGGATTATTTTTAAGGTTAATGTTGGGATTTGGGTTAGAAATATCTTTAGGTTTAGGGTTGTGATTCTGTTTCTACTATATTTGTTATTCTGTCTCACCCATTGTACAGCGCTACAGCACTTTTTTGCACCACACTGACATCGGAAAATTGACAAGTATGATACTAACTTGCATCTATAGAATGTTGTATCTTTTGTTCGTCAAACAAAACTTTTTCATAGTGTCTAAATATGAGCCACTTTTTTTTATATTGGTGAGTGGTGTTAAGCCGCTTTCAGAAGGTGGTGATTTAATGATAGTAAACTGATCGGAAGTAAAACCAGAGGCTCAAAACACCAGCTACTAGTAAACCAAGCAGTCATGCAAGATTCCAAAACCCGACAGATAATCTGTGACAGCCTGGAATGACTACAGAAAAGACTACAGCACAATGCTACGCACAAGGATACTGGAATGTTTAGCTGTATATAAGATCAAAAAGACACGTCTGAGCCTTCAACAAAAACTTAACTCAGCTGGAGAACAACACTAGAAGCCAATTACAGAACATTTACAGAAGTGTACATCGAATGTGGAATATACCAAATTGATACACTATCCCCAGTGCTCTTCTTCATATGCCTTAACCCTGTGAGCCAGATCATCATGGAGAATGGAATCAGTTCAAGAAAGGAGCAACCAACAGCCACCTCCTCTACATGGATGACATCAAGTGGGATATCGACTCTCTGATCCAACTAGCTAGGATATACAATAAGGATATCAGAATCTCATTTGTATTAGATAAGTGTGGAAAGCTGGAAAAAAGAGGGAAGATGATCAGGGCTGAGGAAGTGGAAGTGCCAGAATGCTAAATAGGAGACATATAGAACATTTACAAATACAGTGTGCAACTGCAAACTTATGGGAACTATAATGAAGAGGAAATGAGGGCTACTACAACATCCAAGAATCTTTAGCATGTCAGACAGTTCTTAAAGTCCCAGTTCAAAGGCGAGAACAAAATTCACGTAATGAATACATAGGTCCTATCAGTCATCAAGTACCCAGCTGGAGTAATAACCAAGCCAAGAGAGTAGCTGGACACCAAGGATTTCATGATCTGAAAACCCATCACAATGAATGGAGAGTTCAAACCAAAATCTAGAAGAAGAAGAAGATTGTACACCAGCTGTAAAAAGAAAGGTCAGGGCCTAATGAGCCACAGTGCTGGATGAAACACAGAGCATCCACAAATACACCTTGAAGAGGGCTCCCAAAGATTAGTTAATTGATTAGAGAATGCCTAATACAACAACAGATAAATGATGGACATAAGGAAGGGATGTGACTTACATCACAAAATTCTACCAGTAGATGGAATAAGCAGGACTGAAAGACAGCACTGAGTTATTAATCCAAGCAGCACAGTAGCAGGCAATAAGAACCAGATCAATAGAAGTGGGGATTTACCAAATCAGACGGGACCGATGGTGCAGACTGTGCAAAAGGCTTCAGAGAAGATCTAGCACATAATAGCTGGTTGCAAGACGCTAGATGGGACAGCATACACTGAGAGGCACAACTAAATTTCTGGGATTGTGCACCGAAACATATGCACAAACTATGGACTTGACTTGCCTTTGTCCAAATGAGAGGTGTCACGAAATGTAGTTGTGAACGCTAGGGTAAGTTCCTGTGGGATCTCCAAATCAAGATAGACAAGCAAGTACTGGCCAACTCCCTTGAAATCATGGTAGTAGACAAGGACTGCGGTGGTGGCGAATGTGGCAATGCCCAGTGACCATAACATCAAGAACTAGAAACATAAGATGAACAAATACAAAGGGCTATAAGGGGAGCTGAGAAGGATATGGAGGTGAACACAGTAGTAGTCTCAGTTGTGATAAGATCATGCATGCATGCTTATAGGAGCCCATATGGGAGAGTACGGCATTGGAGTTAGTTTACCTTATTAGACAAAGGTACCCCTATATCCATACCTATAGGGGTCTTCAACTGAGAACAAATTCACTTGGAAGATATTTGGATGACACACAGATATATGAACATATACAAAAAAGTGAACTAAAAAATGATCGACACGGATTATATACCAAACTTGGTGAAAACCTAACCAAAGCTCTGGGAAGCTTACCAGACCCATTAATGTCTATGAAGTTGACACGTTTACCTGAGCTCTGGTTACATTAACACAAGATTGGAATCTAGACAATTGTTGGTGGAAATTAATTAATGAATATGCACTATAGGTCAATAGACGGTAGAATGCTGGACTAGCTATAAATATGGCCAGAACACCAATATTTACTTAAAACATCTGGCTCAAACCCAAACTTTTGGGAGCCAAAAATATATATTTCTATGTAAATGATCTACATGTAAGTGATTTACAACAAAACATCTTCACTTTGAAATATATTCAGATTATCACTGCATGAAACAAACATTAGGAAATTGTGATAAAGAAGACATGCAAAAAGAGAAAAAAACACAATAAAGTGTCATACATTTAAAAGGAATCTGTTTATATACACTTTTCAGAATCAAATTATTTGACTTATGTGGTTCCTAACATCTAGTGGCCTCAGTATAGAAAATTTATGTGTACATTCGTTATTGATCATTCCTCAGAGGAGGAGTAGTCTATGGTATAATATTTTCCTTGTTAGAAAGACACAATTATTTTAAAATTAATTAAAACTGACACAAATAGAAACGAAGAAAACGGTAGCGCTGATAAACAATATAGAGGAAAATCGCTAAAACACACTTAAGTGGTTCTTGTCGCTCAATCACCAGATATAAGATACAGGTATAAAATAGTTGGTGTAGCGATCACAGTGTTCCTATTTTAAAATCACAGTCCCAGGGGTACATCTATCGAGTCTTCTCTGTTCAATAACGTCAAAGGAAACAGAAAAACACATCATAGTGCGACCTGTGGATCATGTCCAGAAGCATATTTATACAAGAGGACACTCACATGAAACAGAGCCCTTCTGGCTCTGGAAAATACACCTCTGGGTTATTAACCGGCCACCCAAACGCCCCTTCGATCCTCCTTGTCCTTAAGAACCTTAAATATAAAAGGGGAGGACCATAGCGCAGACTGGAATGGCAGTTGAATGGAACAATAATGAGATATATGCACAGAGTGTAGGACCTAACCCAGGTCCGCAGGTAGTGTGCCCAGAGACTGTAAGGTACAACGTCTCCAGAAAACCTTATCGAAAGATGGACGCAGCAGTAGTAGTATAAAAATCTTTAATAAAACTAAACATAAAAGCAATAAAATAAAAACATTGCCAGAACGTGTTTCACCTGTTGATGGTTTATCAGTAGCTTCCTCAGCTGGCTTCTGAGTTCAAATGACTATTTCTCTCCTTATATGCCTCTATCCACTAACTGCTAACCAATCTAAGACCTTCTAACCGGCGGGAATTGGGGGATTAAATCAATAAACCTCTTTCATTTATTGTTCTCCAATCCAGCCCTTTAGGTTGGCTGTGTACACATCCGGCTCTTCTGGATGCACGTGCAGCCGACGGGTAGGACTGTGCGCGCATCCGGCTGTCGTTGGCGGCGACAGAGAAAACAATTTTATAGATATAGATATAATGTTTCTATAGAATTTTACAAACTACAAATAACTTACATGAAATTGTCTAGTTTTGGTACAAATACATAACCTACATCAGATTGTGTAGTTTGAGATTTAATTGTTTATTAGCTGAACAGTTCCTAACAATAAATACTGAATTATCTTCTGGTTTCGTGACCTTGTTTTCCTCTGGCCCATTACAACCAGAGCATTAAAAATCACGAAATGCACGGGAGTAAATATACATAACTATGAGGCCTCAATCAATTGTTTTTGAACAAGTTGTGGGTAGAATTCTAGTAGTAACACACTTGCTTGTAGTAAATATTTATCAAATGGTGTACAAAAAAGCTTTCTTGAGCAGATTACTGCTGGTCTTGTAATAGACCTCCTATATTTTAAACAGATATTCAAATTTGTTTCCTGTACCTCTTAGCAGTTAAAGGGACTGAAGCATTAAATGTCAACCAAGAATTCAGAATTTATTCTCTATACCTAACACCTCAAATTAAAGGAAAACTCTTAAACTGGAATATTTGAACTTGCTAAACCGAATGCTAAAAAGTGTACTGAAAATTATATCCGATCTTTAGAAGCCTTAATTTGATATTCTATATTTAAATTAGGCCAAGTCTCAGCTACTTAACATAGATATTACTTTATGTTTGCCAGTGGGTTGAATAAACATTTCAGCAATTTTAATATACTCTCTAACATAATTGCACTAGTTTGGTCAAAATGGCTGCAGTTAAACCAAATAATAAATATCTTAGAGCAGTTTCTGTCAGTGTGTGCGCTTTCACCAAAAATGATCTAAATGTATCTAAAAATACACAGAATTGTGACTCAGCTGCTTTGCATCTGCCAGCAACTTACTGACAAATGTGATGGGGCCTCCTGCTGGGAAATTATTCAGTAGGTTGTTGGCTACAGCATAAGTAACTGACGTTAGCAAACACAGTTGTCACAGGTTTTGTATCAAATACCTGGGGACTAACCTAATGTTTCTACCTTCTACCAATTGAATTACAAAGGTCAGTGCTGCTGGGCTGAAAAGAGCATATCTTGCATTGGCCTGTTGAAATTTATGAAAATGTACCACCTCCTATAGTACATGAATATATTCATGATGCTGGTAATTATTTTAAATCTCTAAAGTCCAAAACTTGTCCATCGACAATTTGGTGCTTCTTAGAAGTGCACTTTTCAAACAATGGAAATGCCATTGTTTGAAGTGAAAATCACAGTTTATCAAACAATGGTATTGCTGCTTTCCACTTCAAACAATGGTATTAGCATTCTTGGAACCATATTTGCCAATTTTTCAAAATACCTTAATCTTAATTTGAACCCTAAACCTAATTCTAAATTTAACTCTAATTCTAACCCTAACTCTAACTCTTATTCTAATCGTTGCCCTACAGCTAACTCTAACCCTAATGCTAACCCGAATCATAGCCCGAATCCTAAACCTAATTGTAAAATAATCCTAATTTTAACCATAATCCCATCCCTAACCCTAATTATTAGACATGTGCAGCGCTGAAAATTTCCACTCAGTTTGGCTTTGGTCAGGGAGATAGGATCGGGGCGAGGGCGATGGGTAGGGCTAGGGTTATTTTAGGGTTAGTGCCAGGGTTAGGAATAGGGTTAGGTTAGAGTTAGGCATAGGGCAACAGTCTGTATGTATAATATGATTAGGGTAAGGGCTTGGGTAAGGTTAGGGATAGAGAGTTAGGTTAGAGTTAGCCTAGGATTAGGCTAGGGCTAGGGTTAGGGCTAGGGCTAGGGCTAGCGTTACAGTTTCTTGGAGTCACATGATTAGCACTAGGGTTAGG
This sequence comes from Leptobrachium leishanense, assembly GCA_009667805.1. Lineage (NCBI taxonomy): Eukaryota > Metazoa > Chordata > Amphibia > Anura > Megophryidae > Leptobrachium > Leptobrachium leishanense. The sequence goes on along the minus strand of CM019063.1, from coordinate 482,942,672 downwards.
TGTAGGCTTTGGTTAGTGCTAGGGTCAGGGTTACCTTTTTTAATTTTTTACTAGTCCAATAAAATCTGAATTTTTTACTGATTTTATGCAAACGTGGTCAATTTTAAATCGGAAAATTTATATTGATTTTTTTTATTCAAATTCAGATCGATCCAAATTGCCGATATTTTTGACTATTTCTGAATAGATCTGAAATGAATTGCACATGTTTACTAATTATAAACCCATGTGTAACCCTGACACTAACTTGAAAACGAGAGAAATCTCTATGTATCCTTCCTGGTAAAATACTATATAAATAATTCTATTTTTAACTCTTACACTAATTTTAGTCTTTAATTAACCCCTTCACTTCTAAGCACCAGTACATTATACACAAAACTTGCAATGGCTATATTATAAAACATGCACTTTACAATAAACACGTAATTAGCAATGTCCTTACTGTATGACCTGCACTATTACATGAAATCCGAAACTCGCATTGTCCGTAACATAAAATACACATCTTTACATTATATGCACACTGTTTGGCAAGACCTGCAGTTACATTAAATGCCCATCACAAATCAATGCACATGTATTTACACATCGACATTTGATTTATTGGTTGTTGTATTAATGTTCAGTGTACCACCGAGTGGGTTCTGCTCTGGGTGGGTCTATACGCTGGCAGGGCATACTAGGATGCCCCAGCGCTCCAGCTGCTTCTCCTTTGGCTTGCCTACGCAGCTGAGGTACTTCGTGCTTCATTGGCCGCAGGGGGCGCAGCTTCAGTTCAGGCTGCCCCATGGCAGTGAATGACGTTTGGCATGCGCTCGCTTGTGTGCGCTCGCTTGCAGCCCACAGACGACAGCGGGGCATGCTACGCCTTCCCGTGGTGTTTAAACCCACGGGCTGCAGGGACGGCATAGTACACCCTACGGTGTTACAAGCAAATTCCCAATTTCGCTGCTTTTTCTCCTAGATATCGTGTAGGCAGTCAACACACAGATTTCCTAACTATCTTGTGCAAAGTTCCAGACTTGCAACCACCGAGGCCAGCTGCTTTACTCACTGTTCCATCCTTTAGGGAAAAGTGCAGGGTCGCACTACATAGTGGTTTGGCACACCTGCCCGCAAAGCAGTTGACCCCCATCACAGGTAAATGTTCTTCCTGACCCGTACAAGCCACTCATGGCCAGTGGGTTAAGATTTAATAAAGAGGAGGTTAAAAAGCAAACCAGAAGCCCGCTCTGAATATTAATGCAATGTACAAGTGAATTGTACTCATAGGTGCACTGACACAATCTGTAAAGAATCACAAAAACAATAAATTATTCAGTGTGATTATTTTTCAGTTCATTCGTTGAGGTGTCCTTTTGTATATTCCTATTTTGGAGGGATCAATGAATTGCCGAAAGTTCAGAAGAATTGCACACATCTCCCGTACTATTAGAGCTGAGCAGCAAATTTCCCTTGTAGTTTGGCTGCTGTAGCTGCCTACTATAAATTAACTCTTTCTATAGCTTGACTAGAAAGTGCTAATTCAGGGCAATAGTAAGAGAATAACAAATGTTTCCAATGTTGCATGCTACGCTTGTTTTGAGACAATGTAAGAATTTTTTGTTTGCTCTCATTAGATGTAATTTGCAATATCACTTAAGAAACAAAAATGAAGATGTTTAGAAAAAGCGATACTCACATTTGGTCTCAGTGCAGACGTCAGGGCAAGCCACTGCCTCCTCTTGTAACAAGCAAAAGAACATAGATAATATACAATAGGAATACAGAGTTCTCAGTGCCTTTCCACCAACCCTGAGACATTGCGAACATCTGATCATGAGGGCACTCCCTGTCTACATGGCGTCCTATGACTGTTAGCGGCTCCTGCATATTACAAGTTGAGACGCTAATGTAGCTGCTAAGATGTAATAGAGTGAGATAAGGGAGCAACGAATGGATAAATGCACACACCTAATATGTCTGTTAGTGAGTCTCTCTTGTGGCTCAGCCAGATGAAGGCCCTTGTTACCTACACACCCCCACTCCAGGAGGACACGGGACGTGGCGAAGTAGACACAGAGTTAAAAATCACTATCAATCTGTCACGGTAGGGGTACTGTTGGAGACTGGACCTCGGGATGCGGAGATTGGAGGTGTAGGGTAGGAGGTATGAGGAACGCTTAGTTGGTTGGATATGCCAATGGTCAGGATTCCAGAGAGCCGGATGATCGAGTATGGAAGCCAAGGTCGGGGAGCCAGAAGGTAGAGGAGTCAGGTACGAAAGCCAATGTCGGGGTGCCAGAAGGTAGAGGAGTCAGGTACGAAAGCCAATGTCGGGGTGCCAGAAGGTAGAGGAGTCAGGTACGAAAGCCAATGGTCAGTAACTAGTAATTCTGTGAGAAGGGAACCAAAGCGCTCAGCTAGAAGACACTCAACTATCCAGCAAAGGGTATGTGTGCAGACTGAACATTTATAGGGATTGCCAGGGTTCTGGATTGCTCTCTGTATCAGGTGTATCACTTGTGTCTGGGAAGGGTTCAGTTGAGGAAACTATAAGACCCAGTCCTGGGCGCGCGCGCGCGCCTATCCCTAAGCCCCGCCCCCGACAGCGGCGGAGGACGCCAGAGCATGGCGGGACCGCCGGGCCCATGCAGCGGACCAAGCCCCCCGGCCACTCGCCTCCACCGGGGAACGCCGAGGGAGACTACCGGCCCCAAGAGGGTCTCCGAGGGGGACTTGGTCCGACGCCAGGACCGCCGGAACGCGCCACGCGACCGCAGCTGCCCGCACTGTGCCTCGGTGAGTGGGACGCCGTGACAGAACCCCCCCCCCAAGGCGCGAACTCCGGGGGCGCCGAGGACCCGGCTTGGCAGGGAAGGAAATATGAAACGATCGAACAAGGCGAGGGGCGTGAACGTCCGAGGAGGAGACCCAGGAGTCCTCATCAGGCCCATAGCCCTTCCAATGGACGAGGTATTCGAGCCCCCCACGACGCCGACGAGAATCGAGGATGGCCCCAACCACGTACTCTTTGGCACCATCAACAAGGACAGGAGGAGGGGGTGCGTGGGACCTGCCCGGGAAGGGGTTGGCATGGCACGGTTTGAGGAGGGAACTATGGACCACAGGATGAAACGAGTAGCGTGGTGGGAGACGAAGACGAACAGCAACTGCATTGACATGTTCTACAACAATGAACGGGCCGATGTATCGTGGACCTAACTTACGTGAGGGACAGGAGAGCTGGAGAAAGCGGGTGGACAGCCAGACTTTTTGGCCCGGGAGATATGTAGGGGAGGTAGCACGGGACTGATCGGCATGTCGTTTGTACCTGGCTTGGGAATAACGAAGGGCATCTTTGGCCTTGGCCAGACCATCTGCTAGGAGACGGAGGCGCGCGGTGGCATCGGGAACAGAGGTGTAAGAGGGTAGTCCCGAAACATGGCTGGGTGGTAACCATAGGTGAGAAAAAATGGAGAAAAAGTGGTGGATTCGTGTGTATGTGAGTTGTAGGAAAATTCTGCCATCGGCAGTAGTTCCAACCAGTTATTTTGCTGATAAGAGGAATAACAGCGCAAATAGGACTCAAGTGTTTGATTGGTTCGTTCTGTTTGCCCGTTAGACTGGGGATGGTGTGAGGTGGATAGATTTGTCACGGTAGGGGTACTGTTGGAGACTGGACCTCGGGATGCGGAGATTGGAGGTGTAGGGTAGGAGGTATGAGGAACGCTTAGTTGGTTGGATATGCCAATGGTCAGGATTCCAGAGAGCCGGATGATCGAGTATGGAAGCCAAGGTCGGGGAGCCAGAAGGTAGAGGAGTCAGGTACGAAAGCCAATGTCGGGGTGCCAGAAGGTAGAGGAGTCAGGTACGAAAGCCAATGTCGGGGTGCCAGAAGGTAGAGGAGTCAGGTACGAAAGCCAATGGTCAGTAACTAGTAATTCTGTGAGAAGGGAACCAAAGCGCTCAGCTAGAAGACACTCAACTATCCAGCAAAGGGTATGTGTGCAGACTGAACATTTATAGGGATTGCCAGGGTTCTGGGATTGCTCTCTGTATCAGGTGTATCACTTGTGTCTGGGAAGGGTTCAGTTGAGGAAACTATAAGACCCAGTCCTGGGCGCGCGCGCGCGCCTATCCCTAAGCCCCGCCCCCGACAGGCGGCGGAGGACGCCAGAGCATGGCGGGACCGCCGGGCCCATGCAGCGGACCAAGCCCCCCGGCCACTCGCCTCCACCGGGGAACGCCGAGGGAGACTACCGGCCCCAAGAGGGTCTCCGAGGGGGACTTGGTCCGACGCCAGGACCGCCGGAACGCGCCACGCGACCGCAGCTGCCCGCACTGTGCCTCGGTGAGTGGGACGCCGTGACACAATCTGCACTAGACCCAGAATAATGACTACGTTGCACACAATCCCCCGCACTCATTTGCCTAGTTGTCACGCAATGACGTCAATCCAGAAGGGCACATGACTCAGCGTAGTGGACGCAGGGTTACAAAATCACTATCCGTCTGCACTAGACCCAGAATAATGACTATGTTGCACATAAACTCTGCACCCACTTGCCATGTAATTTATAAACCCTGCAACCACGGGCCAATGACTCTTTACCCAAGATGCCTAATGTCTGGACCAGAGCTGGCCTGAGACTCTGAATTTGCACCCCAAAACAGAAGACAGTTCAAATGACTGACTTCACGCCAACTCACTCTTGGTAGATCGATCTGAGCTAAATTAACCTCTGGGATAATCCCGTCTCTACGGTTAGCGAGGTACGTATATCAGACAGACAGAGGCAGATCTTAAGATGTTTTATATTTATTATGATGAGAAAAATGTATCACAGTGCATTTTACAGAAAAATAGATATAATTAATAATTACACACACAAGCAGAGAAATGAAAAGGATTAAAACACAGAACCTACGTACAAGTCAGCAAGCTAAAAAGATATGTGACCCCCTGAGGCTGGGATTGTGAAAACTGAAAATTCCCACTTTTGCGTGGCCCCAGAAAGAATAAGCCCCGACCATGGCTTTTGCCCCACAACTTATATGTTTCTTCCGTTCCCCCCAGCATCATGCCCATAGATGGTACAGACCGCCCACTCCTGGTAATTCATGAGCATGCTCAGTTCACTTATTTAATTTTTTATGATACCTTTTGAATTATATTATCAACAGATGGTTTTGAACTACAAAGGCATAATTGCTTCTTTGATCTTCATGGTTAGGTACAGGGTCGCTGCCACTGAGTCTGAGAGAACACTTTTTGGTTTGCTTGAGTTGTTAACCCCCCTGCTGAGCAGACCAAATGGGTAATTTCCCCTATACTGCAGTTTACATTCACCATTCACACCTTCCAGGGTTTCAAAGGAGAGCTTAATTGGGTTTTCCCCTGAGGAGGGGGCAAACCAACATAGGAACATCATCAGCAAACAGGCTTGCCTAGGCAGAAGCATTGTATCTCAATTCAAATACAAAGGAAATGTCAACAATAATGCCAAGCGAAACACGACCAAACATTTGACGAGAATATATATATATATAATTATAATCGTCACAGCCCTTAGTATGTCGTTTTCAAAAATGTTAAAACAGAAAGGCCCAAATCATGAAAAATGTCCTGGAGGAAACCAGAAAACATTTTTTCTTCCAAAATAGTTCTGAGAAAGCAATTTTGACAATCTCTTTTGCTGACATATTAATCTGTCTCTAGAGGAAGACAATGCTAGAACAGATTTCCAAATGACTGTTCCATAGCCATTCATGTTTTTGAATTAATATGATCTTATCTGCTCCTGTAATTAAAGTCTAAGTGCAATCTGAATAATATCGTAGATAACATAACCTATTTTCTTGTCTTTTCTGCAATAGAGGCTAAAATTTGAGAAACAGATCAGCATGTGCCTCCCATAATTGAAGAAGAAAGTCATCAATGCGCTGGATTCAATCCCAGAAACGATAACAAATCAGGAGCAGCAGATATGTCTGACAGAAAAATAACACACAAATTGCAACATGTACAACCGCAATTCTTTTAAAATTTGGAATGTCAAGCATGTCATTTTGTACGTTGTTGAAAAATTAACATCAAATACCAAAATTCAAATGCTTAAAAATTATCATGGGCGCTAACACAATGGAGCTGGCAACCTTTTTGCAAGTGCATATGCGTTTGTGTCTTGTGTATTTATCTGTCAATGATATTTTGAGTCTATGTAAGTGTATCTGTCATCGTGAATGTATATTTATATTTATCTGTGAGTGTGTGTAGTGTATTTCAATGTTCTTGAACCCAGGACATACTTGAAAATGAGAGAAATCTCAATGTATCTTTCCTGGTAAAATACTTTGCAAATAAATAAATAATACTAATCTGTGTCACAACAAGGACACTGGCAAAAACACTTTTCATGCACAGGGTTATTCAAAGAGCACCAACATTCCACTGGAATTTCAGTGCTCTTTCGTTCCCCACACTTTGGGGAGTCAAATTCACCAACCTGAAGTACAGGGAAAAGCTGCAAAATGCATCCGAAAAACCGCAGCAAAACCACCGAATTGAACTGAAAAACCACCAAAAATACATCGCATTGATCCAATAAGCCACAGAATGCACCCGATGATCCACGGCAAAACTGCCGAGCACATCCGAAAAAAGTCAACGATCTGCCGAACAGAGTGCCGACTAAGGATGAGCTGTTCAGTTCGGAGTTCATCTCGAACATTGGCAGTTCAAAGGTTAGCAAACTTTTTGGCGTGTTCGGTTCGAGTTAAATTTTTTTTTTTTAAAAAAAGTATAAAAAAATGCTTAAAAAAATACTAAAAAATCTAGAAATAAAGAGACTCTTTACTGCAGAATATTATAAGCAACGGTTTATTAGATACTGAATTAAAAAACTACCTAATGTCTAGGTGCAAAGATTCTCACCTCTAAATGACCTGTGCTCTCAAACGGAGTAAACAACAGGTGTTTAATTAGTGTTTGGAAATAACATGTGCTTCTAATTAGCAATTAGAATTTGATACATTGCCTGCAGACTGGGTGGGGGCTCCTGCACATGTATGAACAAACACTGCTTGTTCTGAATTCTAAGAAGTGTTCATTTCTACTATATGATCCTCTGATATGCTGTTTAACCCCTTAAGGACCAGGGCTCTGTAAAGCCAATCATTAATGATGTAGATGTTACGTCATTTGTCATCAAGGGCTTAATAAAATCTTTATCACACTCCTTTAAAACATATTCCAGTAGTTGTATGTCATGTACCTCTCCCAAATGGCCTATGTGAGCATACAATTATTATTGTGTTAGAAATGTCTATCATAAAGCGTTCAAGCGGAGTCCCTAGAGTCTCTGACTATCCATTGTCATATATACTTTGCTTTATACATATAATACATTCCCTCATCTAACAGGATAGTAGCAAGTCCCTGTGCATTTTAACCCCTTAAAAGGTGGCTAGGTGTCGTGTGTGGGTCTCTGATGGCGAGGTTTCTATTCTATACATCCTACAAATCCGCCACTTCACGGGCAGGTTATGGGGACCTCCTAGGCACGATATTTGAAGGAATTTTTCATTTTTATTCTTAACCCTTATTTTATGGAAAACTCACTGTTCCTTTAAAAACTTATTTTTTTAAATGTTTTGTCCTTGTTTCCTGTATCCCAGGGCACCTTTTATGGCAAATATCTTGCATATATGCCCTCTTGGAGGGCACTCTAAAAATCAAACTTTCGAGTCCCATTGACTTGCATTGAGTTCGGTTCGAGTTCGAGCTCAAACTCGAACTTTTGAAATTGTTCGCGTTCGAATGCGAACCGAACACGGGGGTGTTCGGCTCATCCCTGGTGCCGACCAGCTGCTGGAAAAAGCCGACAAGCCGATGGACGGGTGAAAAAAATACCCCCAAAAAAGAATAATATTAATAAAAGAAAAAAACTATTTGCAGAAAAAAAAAACCAAAAAATGCCTAAAAAAAATCTTAACTTTTTTTAGAAAATAAAGATACATTTTTGCTGCATATTAAACGTTTTAAAAAATATTTTATGAAAATAGGGAATATTTTTTACATTACACATGATTTCGCCTGATTAAACTGGTTGAATGAAGCCACCAAAAATGAGGAAATGTCACTGCTGTTCAGTGTTCTATGAATAGATTAAACATTGCTTCTCTATAAGGAGTTCACTGTCGAACAGCACTGTATTTGTATTGCCTAAGGAAGTGCCAATCCTTGCAAAATGCCACAGCGAGATTGTATCTGTGACGATTATAATATATACTCGTCATAAATGTTTGGTAATGTCTCACATGAAGTTAATAATGGTCAATATTTCTTTATGTAATTGAGGTGCCGTGCCACTTCCTATGCAACCTGGTGTGAGGGGTTTCAGGAGTTAATTAGAAATACGCATAGACTTTTGTCTTTTCTCCAGCAAGCTAGTTTGAAGTCAGGGAAGATGTGGATATCAAAGGCTATTGTAGATTACTCTGTGTAGACCTTCCTGTCACACAGGGGGCCAAATTAACACCTTTTTGAAATGCTAAAGAGAAGTCTTCCTGTTGGCCACAGAAAGGTGACTGGGTGGTCCTTTGATCTGCAGGACACTTTAGATTACAGGAAAGACCACCCTTGGTGGGGGTCAAGCTGTATATCAAAGAAGCACATCTCTTGGTTATGTAATACAAGTTATCATAAAAAGTTAATGAGCAGTGAACTGAGCATGCCCAGGAATTACCAGGAGTGGGCGGTCTGTACCATCTATGTGCATGATGCCGGGGGAGTGGGAGAAAAATATAAAGTGCGGGACAAAAGCCATGCTCGGGGCTTATTCTTTCTGGGGCCACGCAAAGTGGGAATTTGCCATTTTCCAATTCCAACCTCAGGGGGTCACAGATGTCCTTTTAGCTTACTGACTCGTAAGTAAGTTCTGTGTTGTTAATCCTTTTTTATTTCCCTGCTTGAGTAATTATTAATTATCATATCTATTTTACTGTAGAATGCACTGTGATACATTTTTCTCATCATAATAAATATAAAACATATTAAGATCTGCCTCTGTCTGATATATGATCTTCAGTAACCGAAGAGATGGGATTATAATATGGGTTTTTAGCGTGGGACGATCTACTAAATAGTGAGTTGGGGTGAAATCAGATGTTTGAACTGTTTACTGTTTTGGGGTGCATAATCAGAGTCTCAGGTCCGTTCTGATTTAGAGATTAGGCATCTGGGATACACCTATTTGGGGGGGACCTGTGGTGGCAGTGTGGATACAAGGGAAGTGGGTGCAGGGATTGTGTGCAACGTAGTCATTATTCTGGGTCTAGTGCAGACGTATAGTAAATTGTAACCCTGCGTCCACTTCACTGAGTCACGCAACCTTCTGGAGTGAATTTGTTACGTGACAACTAGGCAGGTGAGTGTGGGGGATTGTGTGCAACGTAGTCATTATTCTGGGTCTAGTACAGACGGATAGTGATTTTTAACCCTGCATCTATTTCGCCATGTCACATGTCCTTCTGGAGTGGGGGCGTGTTCGTGACAGTATCTGTCAAGTATAGCGAGTATTTCAGCACCCGGACAAAACCCAGAGAAGCAAGAAAATGTCTAATCTGATATGCCGGTCCTTAGGGTGGCAGGATCTACTCTGGATAAGGAAAGAAAAACTACAGGAAAAGGGAACAATAGACTAGTCAAGCAGCACAATCTAGGTGGGTGTCATGCCCCCTTGACACCAGGTAGCCGGCAGCAATGTCTTTGCTGCTCGCTGGCTGGATGCCGAAAGATATTGCCAGCAAACGTTTGGATTTCACTGCCGACGAAGATCACTGTACTTCACTGGCAATTCACCAATATTTGTTGAATTGCCAGGTTTTTGAATAACAAATTGTCCACGAAGTTGCACTGAACTTGGAAATTCACTGTTCGGTGCAAAGTTATTGTAACAGAAAAATGATAAAATATGAAGTTTGGTAACAATTTAAAAAATTAATACTTTGGCCATTCATTTTCTTTCACAGCTTTGAATCAACAACTAGGAAACGCACAATCCTAAGAATGATTACTGCTATTCCATTCTAAATCAAGAAGCTTGTTTCCCATATAGAAGTTAAATATTTCTACTCTTATAATTTTTCCCCTATTCAGATAATGTTTCCCTGCTACCGACATATACCCCAAGGAAAATATGAATGCAAGACGATAGTCCTGAGCAGCTCTTTTACCAGTCTGTTATGACCGAGCCACGTATTACAGGCTTAACTCGTTATATTAGGGAGCCACTAATCAATACCAGAAGCATGCCACAGCTAGTATAGTCTCTCTGAGTCCAAAGGGACCATTTGTTTTCAGTGTTGGTCTGCATACGGACAGAGGAGGTGGTGCATTGTACCGTCCTTTGACTGTTGGACCATAGTTAAAGATTTTTTTAAACTATTGAATTTTATGCATTTGTGATTTTGCAAAAGCAAAAGCAATATCACCTCTCACCTTGGTCACACCACCGGGCTGGCTTTTTGAATATCAGCTTAAGCTGAGAAGGGCACGTTGCCAGGTAATAGTTTTTTTACAACTGGCCCATTGTTAATGACTCCTATAGAGTGTAGATGAGCTGGAACCTTACAGTAGAGAGCTGCTAATTGTGTAGCTTGGGCAAAATAGCAAGTAGAGCTGCTAATGACTGAAGCCTAACAGCCCCAGTAGGCTCCATAATGGTGTCACGTATCTCCTGGATATAATGTCTGATCCCTTTAGGCAGATGGCTATCCTACACTTCCGGTCTTTTAAGTGGCAGGAATCTCTACCTATTTATACACAAACAGTACCAGAGATAAATACCAACAGGACAGTACAACATACACCAGGGGTTAATACCAGATATGCCAAAGGGCAGATGCCAGATCGGGCTGTCATCCAGGTGCCAGAGGTCAGATGCCAGATTGGGTAATTAGAGAATTACCAGGGGTCAGTAAACAGGTCAGATCGTCAGCCAATATCAAGGGGTTAAGAGCCAGGAAAGTAACGTCAGAGAAGCCGGGATCATACACACAGATAAATCATCAATAAATGCAAGTGAGTACTGAGAGGAGTGAAAACTACGTCAGGTCAAGAAACCTGGGCTCAGGCGTCTGAATTTGGACTTGGCCAGTGCCGTGCTCTGTCCATGTTCTCGACCTGTGACCATGATTGGCCAGTACTTCATTTCGGCCAGCGAGTAGCGAGAAAGGCGCTGCCAGCTACCAGGACCCAAGGATGGCGTGGCATGTGACAAATGGCTGTGATGGAAAAGGGCCCTACGTATTTTGAAGAACTCTTTAACATATCTGCAAAATCCCAGATTATAATGAGCTGTTTGTAGTTTTTTGTTCCGGTGTTTACTGGATACTGAAATCAAACACAGACAAGTGTTTCAAATTTTCAACAGAGTTATCATAGACAGAGAGAAACAGAAACAAACATACTTGAACTTTGATGTAAATCGAAGAAATAATGGATTCTCTCCCTAGTCAAGTAGTAAACTGCTACCAGTAAAGTGCACAAATACCACTAGCAGTAAACCATTACAGCAGAAGGCAAGAAAAAGAGCTTCTCAAAGTCCAATGTTTTGAGCCTATCAGATAGTTAAAGATGTCATTCATCTTCTTGATGCTTATCATCTCAGAAAGTCATTTGAAGTTAATTTATTTCTCCAAGAAATATGTCATGTCATCATTTTTCTAGAGTACTAGAAAAAAGAATATGGTATTGAAATCACCAGAAGCCGGTCTGTCATGTAAAAAGTGTTTAGAGATTGAGGTCTCATTCTTCACATACAAAGCAAATTAAAGCAACACTCTACCACCCTTGAAAGAGTAGTGCTTCTCCAAGTAATTCAGATTATGCCTTGATGCACATTTAAATTACTCATTTAAATTTATTGGTTATTCTCCATCATCTTGATCTTGATAAAGAATGTTAATACAACACATTTTGACTATATAGCAGGGTGTGCTTTGCAGGATTGAACACACATTTATACTGAATAATTTTATGGAATGTTCAGATTCCACTAGATTGACCCTTTGATGCAGTTTCCCTAAACTGGGGATTAGAATACTAACCTAACCCGGTCACTACCTTGATCGTGTATACTTGATCAGCAGTAACAGACACAGCAGTCTGAGCTCATGTTAACACAATCTGGGGCTATGCTGTATCATTGCAAATGAAATTTGTTTGCTGCAAACAAATTTCATTCGCATTTGGACCCCAGAAGGTGCCCCCAGAGTTTTAGCATGCTGGACATCTTGATCGGGGTGGTAATTAGGGATGTGCGTTTCGGGTTTCGGAATTTCGGAATTTTCACGAAATTTCCCGATTCGTGTTTTCGGATGCGGCCGAATTTCCGAAAAATTTTAGATCCGAAAATATCAGATCCGAAATGTTTTCCGAGCCGAAACGAAATATTTTCGGATTTTTCGAATGGACTTGAAAATGTGTCAAACGAGGAGAACAGATGTTCCGAAAAACGAAAATTTTCCGAAAAACGAAAATTTTCCGAAAAACGAAAATTTTGTAAAAACGAAAATTTTCTGAAAAACGAAAATTTTTCGAAAAAACGAAAAGTCGATACAAAAAACGGGCAAAATGACACGAAAAATACGAAAAATGGTCGATATTCCGAAAAATGTGCAATTCCGAAAAACGAAAATTGCTGAAATTACGAAAAGTCGATACAAAACCCGAGCACAGTGACACGAAAATACTAAAAACGGTCGATATTCCTAAAAAAAAATGTACCCGAAAAACGGGCCGAACCGAATCGAATCGAAACCGAAATCGGTCGAAACGAGCCGAATCGAAAAGTTTAAAAATCCAAAAAATCGAACCGAATCGAACCGAAAAAAAAATCGGTGCACAAGCCTAGTGGTAATACTTTTTAAAACCAGCTGGGAAATGTCTGGATGACAATGCCCAAGCTGATCCTGCATGGAGCTCAGAAATGCAGTACCTCCATATGGCCAGGAGATGGTGACATCTATCTGCCAAATAGGTCATTACATTAAGGAATGCATGGACAATGTTCCCAAATTCCCAATGTTCCCAATTTCTTACAATATATTTGATTAAAAATGGTTTCCAAAAAAACCCCCCACTGGTTTCTGATAATATTTTTTTGGGAAAATCATTTGGTAGTTGAAAGGGTTAAAGAAAGTTGCTGATTGTTTATATTTGCATGAATTAATTATCAAAAAATGATTAGCTTATAACTTTAGATAGAATAATACCAAACCATTATTATCCAATGGCATTCATTTCAGATGTTTTGCAGAATTCTGTCACCTGTGCATGGCAACAAGAAGCAATGTTGCTTAGAAAACGAATTCACACTTTTGAGCAATCTTTAAATGTGCTGTGTAGACACTCTGCCCTCAATTGACCCAAAATCTGCTGTAGGGAAGAAATCTGAAGATGGTTATTATTGTAGGTTAAAGCACAGAAAGAACATTCAACAAAAGGTAACTGAAGTTTAGAAGTTGAAATGCCCAGCTCCTTGATATTTTATTTTCTGAAAGAAAACCTGTAATTGTCATGATTTGGATAGAACTTCTTAAGGTCAGATATAATCATCAGGCAAATGTAAAACTCCTGGGCATTAATTGACACTGCCTTCTTTCAGAGCTTTGCCATGTGTGAGGAAATATACAGGATAATTCAAAGCGAATCGAAAAGTCACCGCACGTTCGGTGACTTTTCGTTCTCTTCAATTCGGTTTGTTTTGTCGATCCCATTTCGGTGACCCTGCGGTTTATTCAGCAAGCACCACAGGGTCCCCGAATTGCAGGGAAAAGCTGCCAAAAACCCGACGAAAACTAACCGCAAAACCCGGCGAATGCACGCCGAAAACCCGCAAAAACATCTGGATTAACCCACCGAAAACCACAGAAAAACCCAAGCAGGAGCAGATCACAGGCAGCGCAGCCGCCGGAAAAAGCCGACACCGCAGACGAGTGAAGAGAATAAATTAGGAAAACAGTTTGCTTGAATGTTTGAAAAGTGAAACACTGTTTGCAAAGAAACTGAGCGAAAAGGTCTGAAATTTACATATGAGGTCCAAGGAATGATAATAAAAAGGACTGTTACAGAAAAAATAAGTAAACTTAAAGAAAAATGATTAAAATATCCTTAAAAAATCTATAAATAAAGAGACTTTATACTGCAGAATTTTATAATGAACGGTTTATTAGATATTTAATTAAAACCGGAATATTTTTAACATTGAAGTCTATGGGATTCGCCTTAATAAATCTGCCGCATGAAACCACCGAATGGCAGGGCATTTCGGGAACCTTTCACTGCTGGTTTGTGTTCTCTGAATAGACGAAGCAGTGCTTTTTCATGGGGATTTCACTGCCCTCGAACAGGCACCGAACAGGCACCATATGCAGGCAATTCGCCAGGATTTGGCAAATTGCCTGCTCTTTGGATAGCCGCATGGCCAAGAAAGGTAACCGAACGCTGAAAATCAGCGTTCGGTTACCTTTCTCCAGCAATTCGGATCTCTTTGAATTACCCTGATAGTATAGATAAGGATATCAAATAGATTATTGAATACAAACTTATGTGTGGAAAGACATTTTGCCGAATAGGTAAATATTAAGACAAAATTACTAAAAAAAAAAATCCTTTTTTTGTTCATCTGAGAAAGTAGGTTGTGGACTATATGTTTTTGTTTGCATGTGCATTGTGACAGTGTGATTAGGGGCAGGGTGATAAACCACAGTTTTATTAGCAGGCGGATGGCAAACTCCCTTTTCCCCCCTATAGGGTTAACTCACAGCTGATGCCTGATTAGAACTGCCCTATAGGAGCTGTGGTTCCCTCTGAGAGGACTTTCTGTTGGGTGCAGCAGGGAAAGAAGCTAAATCCTGAAGCCAAAGAAAAGAACATTTTATTTTGTTTAGCTTATTGGTAAGCGGCTTAGCCACCCAATATTATTGTTAGGCTCCACATAAGGAGTAGGCGTTTGATTTCTATTTGTTTTATTTTCTTGCTTATGATGTACCCTGCATGTACCGTGGTGGCCTAGTAAAGAAAATTCTGGAGCACTGATCCCTGTGTCCAGTGGATATATCACAGCATGTAAAAGGTTTAATAGATGTAGGGCCTAACTAGGAAATGAATTATGGTAGTTTAGTTCACAAAATATGATTGTATATTTCTTAAGCCTGTTACAGCGTCAATGTATCCCAGCTTGACAGGTCCTTCTGTAAAACACTTAATGACCTCATTTATGGGATTAACTCACTCACCGAGGAGAGAATCCTTCCTGGGGCTCCCTGTGATTCAAGGTTAAATAGAACCTGCAAATGGAACACCTGTGACAGGGAGGGTTGCTTGCCAGAGGGTTGTCAGACCTTTTTCATACAGAACACACCAGGAGGGCAGCACACAGCCTTTACTACACAACAAACCAAGGGGAGAGCACTCCATTACACAAACTACACCATCGCAAAAATCATAATATACAGGGTAACAACATGTAATATGAATTATGATGCACTGGCACATTTATTGGGCTGTCAGATGAGGTGTGGTGATATGCTGGTTTGGGATCTTTGGTATGTCCTGCCTCTAGTTACAGTTACAGGAATTTTTAAAGCGCCAAAAACATCCTGAACTCTAGTGCAGGTATACTCGAGGTGCAGTGTAATACCAGATGCTTTGTGCTTGCATTCCGGAGGTAAAACGTGTATAATGCAATAGGGTATGGTACCCCAAACAGGCCAGATCTTAAGGATCCCCTTGTGGAAACGCAGAGTGAATACTGCAATCATATCTCCTCTTAGATTGTGAGCCCTCAAGCAGGGTCCTCCCTCCTTCTGTTCCGTGACTGTAACGTTTATATATATTTGTTATTCTTTCTCTCCCATTGTACAGCGCTAAGGAAATTGTTGCTGCTTTATAAATACTTGTAACTGTAACCTGTGATGTACTTCAGATATCTGGCAAAGCTGGCCTGTTAGGGGTACTTGATGACCAGGATTGGGAACCATTGCTATAGGGCAATAGAATAAAGTCCATGAAGGAACACGAAGAACAGGACAACCGCCAGAGCTGCTGAATGCTGGCCCACTTGTTTAGCCAATTTACTTGATAAGGAAAGGCAGAAAAAACAAAACCATTTGCTAGGGAGTATTCACACTGAGGAAAGGGCTTTGCCTTGAAACGTTGTTGGTTTTTCTGTGGAATTCTCTGCCTGTTGAGGTGGTTGGGTCAGAGTCTGTACAGACTTTTAAGCAACGTCTGGATGACTTCCTGGAAAAACATAATATTAAGGGTTTTAATATTTACTATGCGGTTAAAAGCTGCTTGATCCAGGGAGAAATCTGTCTGCCATTCTGCAGTCAAAAAGGATTTTTTTCTTAGTGTGTTGCATATTGGCGAGAGCGTCAGACTGGGTTTTTTTGCCTTCTTTTGGATCAATAGCAGTAGGTAATGTGTGAAAGGCTGAACCCGATGGACACACATATATAAATAGGCTGAAAAATGATGTAAGTAAATTGGCTACACAATTGGACCAGCATTCAGCAGCTCTGGAGGTTGTCTTGTTTTTTGTATTTGTAGCGCTCACCCCCGAAGGAGCCGCTTAAAATATTAAAACAATTTGGGCTCGTCTCCCCATGGCAAGAGAAATAACGGACGCGACACAGGTGGATGGGGTTAAAGATTTGGTGCGTTTACTGTTCCCAGTGAACGGGGAAAAAGGCAGGGTAAATAAAATGCACATACAGGGGTGGGACAATAATGCAAGGGGGGATAAATAATAATACAGTACATATAACACAACTTTAACAAATACTCCCTTGATCCCGAGTAGAAAGCTAAATAGCAATGTTCCTCTCTAACATACACATATACATATAGATAACATAGGAATGTAACTCTTCCTCACCGTATCCATTAATCCCAACCCCGAATAACCCTCCCCAAACACCCCAAAGTGTAGGTGTGCATGTGAGTGTAGCGGTCGCGCTGGCCAGCAAAAATATAAATATATCAGGGGGAAAAAAGAAAAAAAAATCAAAATACTCTTCGTGCACAATCTTAAAAAAAACAGTCTCGGTCACTAGAGATCTCTTCAAAAGAAATGTAAGTCCCAACCGTTGGGGCCCTTGTTGCAGAAAATGCGGTGTTGTACCCCGCTATGGTCTATGCAGTGGTGGCAGAGATGCGGTATCGTACTGCACTATGGTCTATGCAGTATGTAGCATTTGCAGGTTGTACTGCGCTGTGGTCTATGCAGTTTTCGGGGTTTGTGGGTTTGTACTGCGCTACGGTCTATGCAGTAACGGAAGTGCGGTGATGTACTGCGCTGTGGCCTATGCAGGCCTCTCACCCTTCCAGACGCTCGGGCGACACGGGTCCCAGCCTCCCCAGTCAGCCTTTCCAGCCTCTGAGTCGGTCCTCTGGCTCCTCAGACGGTGATCCGGCTCTCTCTCCCAGGCGCGCGTCCGCACCCTGTGCTTCGTGCTGGTCCCTCCGGCTTGTAGCCTTCCGATCTTCGGACTGTGCAGCCTCACAGCCGTTTCGGTGTCCGTGGCCGGGTCCCCGGTCCGCGTCCTCCGCTTTTCCCCGTTTTCCTCTTCTCCCCTCCTCTGCGTGCTTCTCTCCTCTCTCCTCGGCTCCCTCCCTCCTTGTCCGTTTATTTTCAAAAACTCCCACCAAAAAAAACGGCTTTCTCTTCGCGAGCCGGCTCCTTGCGCCCGCCGTTGGGGCTTTCCTTGCACACTTCCTGCATCTCCCGGCGCTAGGCATGCCGGGAGATGTAGTCCATCGGCGCTACATATTGTTTTTGGACGTCTCTCTTCCTGCTTGAGGGGCACAGGGGGTTTTGCTCCGCCGTGGTAGCTGCATCTATTTGAGCATGTTTTACTTTTTCTGTTTTGGGTTCTTTAGACACCTTCTCTGGGGTCCATTTTTCTACTATATATGCATATTTGCTTCTCATGGAGTCCATGAAGGGTGATCTGCTCAGGCTGATGGGGTTAACAATACAAAGAGACAATACCGTTAACAGAACTCTTGTTATAAATATTGCTGCCCATGCCCCATCCACACTTTAATGAGTGGGCTCGTTTGAAACCATGAAAAGTGCACTGATCCCTTTTTTTAAAAAAAAGACCAAAAAAATGTAAAACATTTAATATAACACTACTGCACAGCACGAGTAATATGATGTACTAATTCCAAAGCTCTGACTGAAAGCCTGTGATTGAATCGCTATTATTATAGATACATAAAAAAAGCATTCCAAATCTTGCATATTGCCCTTGAGGAAGATTGTGCCAGGCAATGTGTATATGAAGTGTTGGAAAGCTCCAATTTCAACGCTAAATGATTAATTTAATTAGTAAAATTTAATTAGCAAAACTTATCAAGTTAGATATGAGTAATAGTTTAATAACAATAAAAAAAAAGAACTATAACACTGTTTTTTGCAACACAATTCTTTAAGCTTTCAAAAACTCCTACACCGTTCTAAAGGTTTGGATGTATCAGGATAATGAGACATAGTTATTTGGTTTATATTGTTGTGACTAAACAGCTTAAACAAAAGACCGTCACATTATAATTTGGATTTTCACTTACTTTCAATCACTGTTTTTAATGTTTGACTCATACAAACTGTGTATATCGCTTAGCTTTGTGTACTTGAACCAGCGGCTTAAAATACACCAATAAAAAAAGCAACACATTTTACTTACGGAAGCACAATATTAATGATGAAAACATTGCATCTATTGACATCTTAATATCTCTTGATTATGATAATGTAATATGTGATGACAGCTGATTGGGTTTCATCTGGGTTTTTCACCTTCTGTTACATCGTAACTCCATCTTAATTATTTCCTCATTTAGATTTTTCCCTGGAATCAAGACTTTTCATATGACACTAATTTAAAAATAACGCTTGCATCTTTACTGAAAGATGCACTTTACTTGGTATGTATTGTTTTCTTTATTTTGAATTAAACACAGAGGGCCCTATTCCTATGTTCACGCCAACACGGAGATGGTAATGGGGAAAACCTGTGCTTGCAGGATTCCTTTTGGCGTCCCCATTTTAGCGTGTGATTCCAGGACAGGTGCTAATTCAGCAGCCTGCCCTGTAACCATGTGTTACCCTAGGTGACACCCACTGTAGAGCTTCTGCGTCATCGCGAGTATTACCTCCTGGAGCTCATAGGACTCCATGGAGGGTTTGCCCTACCGGGCTGCCAGATCGCACAGGGCTGTGGAGTAATTGCGGAGGGAGACTGGGGACTATTTATTCCTAGTCTCACTCTGCTCCTAACAGCCAGAAGCAGCAGATCGGGCTACTGTTCTCGCTGCAGGATGAGAGGTAAGTATCGGATTTAATGGGGGCAGGGTTTAGCTGGAGTTAAATGATTCTGCAAAATCGGAATGAGTTAGCACCAGGTTCCAAGTGACGGTAAAATATTTTTTAGTGCATCGGTGTGGTAATTCGCGTTAGCACTTTGTAATACCTTACTTATCGGAACGCTAATTACTGTCTGCTTTCTATGTTAAGTATAGGATGTGCAAAGTACAATAAGCTTGCACAATCACTGATTCGCGAACACGTTTTTTCCCTGATTAGCGCTAGGAAGGCAATATGGGGAGTATGCGATAAAGTCACTTATCCTGACCTTAATGCTTACTCACCCAGTGTGTCCTATTCTCTAGTGACCTGTTGGTGTTATTGAGTGGCTCTAGGCCATTTTAGTGTTAAGTGGACAATAAAAGTTAATGGGCCCTATTACATTCTTCGTGCAAGTGGTTTTGCGTGCGCAAATGCGCATTTGCGCAAGGGGAAAAACCATTTGCGCGCAACGTCGTATTCCTATCTATGCGCAACGAACGTGCGTTAACGTCTACCGCGGGTGAACCTGCGCGAACGAATTTGCGTGTGCGCATCCTATACTTAACATTGTCAGTGCAAATGCGTTCGTGCGCTGGTACGCGGATGGTATTACAATCTGCGCGAAATGAAGGTTTGCGCGAATTTTCGCAACGTCTTTGAAAAGCAGGTGGTAACCGTAAATTTGATCGTCCTGGCAAAACAAAATACACCAGCACAAAATAAATACAGCACAGTACAGTTACACATTCTACACATACCCAAACAATAAAATTGCTTTATTTTTTTTTCCTGCAGCATATATACGCAGATTGACTTTGACAGACGCAACAACCTAACGTTAGAAAATGGTGGTTCTCAATTCTGATTGGCTGAATCCCGTGAAAAAAACAGTCCGAACACAGATTTCTGTGCGCAACGTACTTTGTGCACAGTTTTGCGCGTGGTTTTCAAGCACGAAAATTTTTGACGGATGAAAAAATGCACTCGGATCGAAATACCGCGTAAATTTTCGCGTGATCACATTTTTTTTCGTTGCGTAAAAAAAATTGCGCAGAGAATGTAATAGAGCCCAATATTTTTTTCTTCACTCCAATCACCCTTGTACCTGTTCATGCTCCAATATCAGTTTGGGGTTACCCCCCCCCCCGCACTATTCGGGTCTACAGTCAGTTTCTACCACACTGTGATGTGAATAATCCTCAGGTTGTTAGCATTACATAACCATATTTCCCTGTATCCACTCTTTATAAAACATATAATGAATTACATGGATACTTTACCTGGATTTATCTTTTGTTTAGGATAGCCTTATGCCTATCCCATGCCTGCTTAAATTCAATTACTGGTTTGGCCTCTACCACTTCTACTGGAAGAGTGTTCCATGTATCCACCACCCTCTCAGTAAAATAATGCTTCCCGATGTTACTTTTAAACCTAAGGTTTTTTATTTGGCATGTGGTGTAGGCTTATGGGGTTTTCAGGTAACGCCTGCAAAGAGAGCATGCGGATATAGTTTAAGCTACTGTAACGGTACCGTGTGCGCTGCTACTGGATCTTGTCGATATTTCTCGGCTATAGTTTTCTTGAATCTATATTTTATTAAATTTTAATATTAACGCAAAATATCTTTGCAAAAAAAAATAATCTTTATTGCTGTTTTTTTCTTTACAAATTAAAAAGAAGACACCAGTGGGGACAACAACTGTTAATTTATATAATCTAGACGTAATGTTTACAGTTATTTAACCAATCTGCTTTTACCTTTTATTTAAACGTTTACAAAATAGAAAAAAAAATATAGAAAACCAGTAATTCATGGTGTTTATAGGATGGACCTTCCAATGGAATTTATTTCCATATGCTACTATTTAACATTGCCATACAGAGAACTCTGTGGGTTATTCTAGTGAGAGAAAAAAAAATGACTTGTCTTGTTCCATTGCAGGTTGTCATTTTAGCCCATAGTGTGAGATTGGGTTTAAATGGGATTTAACCTCTTTACGTGGAATAAAATATGCACTTCCTCAGGCTATTTGTGTTATACAACTATTGCCTTGTCTTCACTGTATTATACCTTTAAGGCAAATTTTACAAAGAATGTCAGCAGGATTTTACAAAAACTCCCGAATAGAATGTGAGTCGAGTTGTTGGGGTGAGGGGGTCTTGGAGGCTAAAGAATCAGCCTTCACTAATCACTAACAAGATAAGAGAACAAGAGCACTGCTGGAAATAAGGAAAAGACACAAGTAGTGTAACGCAGCAAGACATAAGGCAAAGAGCAATGACCGGAATACAATCCCAAACAGCGAAGAAAGGAAACCTTACCTGAACACTTGGAGATCTTAAAGCCCACCAACGAACATTCTACCCTTAAGTAACTGTGCAGTAATAACCGTTTTGTGCCTATTCCCTAACAGGGTGGCTGCGTGGACCAGAAGAATCCAGCCGCTCCATGTATAAAACATAACAAGAAAATGGAATTGGAAGGAATTACAGGGGGTGAGCGCCAATGACAATCTTTCTCCTAAAGTAACTGTTTCAGAATAAATGAAACTGACTCCACGATAGGATCAATTTTGAGGTTTTTTTATATTATGCTTTTATTTAAATATATTTAATAAAATATTATATTCTAGAATTTAACAACAAAAAATAAATTACAACACATCGAGCTATATTAGAATCTAGCAGTAGTGGAATCCGTTAACCACAGCTAGGAGCTGGTGCTAACTTTTCAGTTAACCGCAGCTTGGCGTAATTAGCATTAGGACTTTATAATCCTAACGCTAATTAATACTTTGCGCTCCCTATGCTTTACATAGGGAGCGCAAAGTACAGTAATACAAAAATTACGTATCTGGTCGTTGCAAAATACGCTAGGGAACTCAGATGGTTTCTCCAATGACGTCACCAGTATTGAGAGATATGCAAAAAAAGAGAAACAAAATCTGGGTGCAGTAGAACAATAAATTGTGCGGATATTGACGGTATTCTTGTGATTAATCAATTCACAAACGAAGAGCCTGAACACACGAATACCGTCAATATCCGCACAATTTATTGTTCTACTGCACCCAGATTTTGTTTCTCTTTTTTTGCATATTGCATATCTCTCAATACTGGTGACGTCATTGGAGAAACCATCGGAGTTCCCTAGCGTATTTTGCGCCGACCAGATACGTAATTTTTGTATATCCTGTTCACTGGTTTGGGGGAAACCACTCATCATCTGGTGTGACTGGGCAATCAGGGGCCATATTGTGGGCGCTTACCATCCTCTTCCATGCAAAGTACAGTAAGCTCGCCCTGAAAAGCGCAAGATTCGAATTGCTAAAGGGTTTTTTAACCCGTTAGCGGTCGGATTGTAATATGGTGCGCCCGCACTAGGGCAACCACAGCTAACTAACACTCACACAGGTGAGCGCTAACGTTAGGCATGTAATACAGCCCATTGCTTGCAGCATCTCTGATTTGATCACTTATGTGCTTCTAATAGATTTGCAATGGTTAAATCTGAGGAAAAGGTTTGAAGTATGCATCCTTCCCTGTCACAGGGTTGCCATCAAAGGTTCTAGTAAACTCCTCCACTAGCAAGAGATTTTTTTATCATTTTTTTTTAAACATGGGATGTGACGATAACAATTAAATATAGGGTGCAATAGAAGTTTTGCACAGAAATTGTTATTTTAGGATAGTTAAAAAAATAAAATAATGTTAATTTGTTCATTTATTAATTTTTAATTTATTTGTTTATCCTTTACAGAAATGTTGTTGAAATAAGATTCTGAGCTCTAGATGGTGTCCTATATCTCACATAGGGATGTGCAATTTGTTTTGTTCCGAATTTAATTTCCTGCCAAATTTACCATTTTCGTTCATTAGGGAGCATTTCCAAAACTAAATATCGGCCACCCGAAATCACGAACACCCGAATCAAAGTTTCAGCATAAACAAAATCATTTCGTTAAGGGACCTAAACTAAATAAAACGGAACGCAAATTATACAAAACGATCAAAAACCAATTTAATGTCAGAAACAAATGATCTGAAACGAAAAAAAAGACAGAACCAATGATCTAAAATGAAAATAAAGAGAACAAGATGATCTAAAAATGGAAAAAAAAAATGGAATTTTTTTTATGAAAGCAAAGAAAAAAATGAACGAACAAAACGAACAAAAAAACCAAATTGTCTGAAACTAAAGAAAAAAACCTAGAACAAAATGATTTAAGAAAAAAACAGAACCAAATTATCTGAAAGGAAAAAAAAAAAAACAGAACAAATTAAATGATTTTAAACGAAAAAAGCCATTTTTTTAGGATTTGTTTGGCATTTTTCAGGAATTTTTGGGTCAATCTTTACTTATAAATCCTAAAGATTAACCAAAAAAATTCCCAAAAACTGCCAAAATAATCCTAACAAATTAATTGAAACAAAGACTGTTTGCTGCAATTGAAAATATTAAACTGTTTAAGAGAAATATTTAATAAAAAGGGGGATTTTTTAACATTGAAAACTATGGTGAAAAAATGCTAGTTTCTTTAAAACAAGTTATAATACCAAAAGATTAACCCAAAAATTCCCACAAAAAAACAAAATAATCCTAAAAAATAAAAAAATGTCTGCTTGTTGCAATTGAAAATATTAAACGGTTTTAGAAATACAGTCAGGTCCAGAAATATTGGGACAGCGACATAATTATAACATCTTTGGCTCTATACACCACCACAATGGAGTTGGAATGAAACAAACACAATGTTCTTTAACTGCAGACTGTCAGCTTTAATTTGAGGGTATCTACATCCACCTCAGGTGAACTGTGTAGGACTTACAGCAGTTTGCAGATGTGTCTCCCACTTGTTAAGGGACCAAAAGTAATGGGACAGAATAATAATCATAAATCAAACTTTCCCTTCTTAATACTTGGTTGCAAATCCTTTGCAGTCAATCACAGCCTGAAGTCTGGAATGCATAGACTTCAGACGCTGGGTTTCGTCCCTGGTGATGCTCTGCCAGGCCTCTACTGCAACGGTCTTCAGTTCCTGCTTGTTCTTGGGGCATTTTCCCTTCAGTTTTGTCTTCAGCAAGTGAAATGCATGCTCAATGGGATTCATGTCCGGTGATTGACTTGGCCATTGCATACCATTCCACTTCTGTCCCTTCAAAAACTCTTTGGTTGCTTTTGCAGTATGCTTTGGGTCATTGTACCCAGGACATACTTGAAAACGAGAGAAATCTCAATGTATCCTTCCTGGTAAAATCCTTTATAAATAAATAGTCAATCTACACTGAAGCACCGTCCAATGAGTTCTGCAGCATTTGGCTGAATGAGCAGATAATATTGCCCAAAACACTTCAGAATTCATCCTGCTGCTTTTGTCAGCAGTCACATCATCAATAAATACAAGAGAACCAGTTCCATTGGCAGCCATACATGCCCACGCCATGACACTACAACCACCATGCTTCACTGATGAGGTGGTATGCTTAGGAACATGAGCAGTTCCTTTCCTTCTCCATACTCTTCTCTTCCCATCACTCTGGTACAAGTTGATCTTGGTCTCATCTGTCCATAGGATCTTGTTCCAGAACTGTGAAGGCTTTGTTAGGTGTTGTTTGGCAAACTCTAATCTGGCCTTCCTGTTTTTGAGGCTCACCAATGGTTTACATCTTGTGGTGAACCCTCTGTATTTACTCTGGTGAAGTCTTGATTTTTGACTTTGACACACATACACCTACCTCCTGGAGAGTGTTCTTGATCTGGCCAACTGTTGTGAAGGGTGTTTTCTTCACCAGGGAAAGAATTCTTCATTCATCCACCACAGTTGTTTTCTGTGGTCTCCCGGGTCTTTTGGTGTTGCTGAGCTCACTGGTACGTTCCTTCTTTTTGAGAATGCTCCAAACCGTTGTTTTGGCCACGCCTAATGTTCTTGCTATCTCTCTCGTGGGTTTGTTTAGTTTCTTCAGCCTAATGATGGCTTGCTTCACTGATAGTGAAGGCTCTTTGGCTCTCATCTTGAGAGTTGACAGCAACAGATTCCAAATGCAAATAGCACACTTGAAATGAACTCTGGGCCTTTTATCTGCACATTGTCATTGGGGTAATGAGGAAATATCACACACCTGGCTATGGAACAGCTGAGAAGCCAATTGTCCCATTACTTTTGGTCCCTTAACAAGTGGGAGGCACATCTGCAAACTGCTGTAAGTCCTACACCGTTCATCTGAGTTGGATGTACATACCCTCAAATTAAAGTTGACAGTCTGCAGTTAAAGCACATTGTGTTTGTTTCATTCCAACTCCATTGTGGTGCTGTATAGAGCCAAAGATGTTAGAATTGTGTCGATGTCCCAATATTTCTGGACCTGACTGTATTTAATAAACAGTTAAATACGGGTTGTTGTTTAACATTGAAAGCTATGGAGGAAAAAAGCCTAGTTTTCTTTAAAATAAGTTAGGAAACCTAAACTTTCACCCAAAAATTCCACAAAAAATGCCCAAAAAATATAAATAAGTAAGGAGACTTTCATTTTATTGGTAGTAATATGTTTAATAATCTGAAATAACCAATACAAATCTAAATTCATAAAACTAAATACAAATCATTAAACAGGAAAACAAATAAATGGAATAACCCATTGAAACAGACTGCCGAATCGACACGAATTGATGAAATGAAACGAAAACCTGCCAAAATGGCCCGAAATGAGAAAAAAGGACCGAAAAAAACAAAAAACAAACCAAACTGAAAAAAACCTACGTGCACATTTCTAATCTCACACTATTTCTAACAGGGTCTGCATTACTAGCATAAAGGCAGAAAAGACCTTTGTGTTCCATACAGTAACTGTGATAAATATAAATCAGAAAAATGTTCAAATCTCCTGCTTATGAGGATTTATAGTGATAATAATGAGATTATTAGCAATGAAGCTTCCAAAAAATGCCCTCACGATATGCAAATAATATCTGTATGTGACATATTGCCTGTATACGTAAATTACAGTAATACCTCGTATTTGTACTGTACAGGGATTTTCACTCATTATAACCCCCTGAATATTATCCCTGTACAGCATTGAGTGACCCCAGAACTCTCCCTGTATTATGCCCTCTCATTGGCTGCTGTAATGAAGCAGTAATCCATTTGAACCTTTCATTAGTGAGGTTTAGGAGTGCTATTTGCAGATGGTTTTATATCTCCAGGGTGCTTGGCAAACCATAAAACAATGGATTTTGTTTCTCCACAGGGGATTCACTAATCCTGCTTTAAAAAGTTGTGAAAATTGTCTTTTGATATGCTAATGAGTACTTTTCAATGCATTAATCATTGCAAAATAGAGATAACTCGATTTTGGGTGTGAAGGGGTTAAAGTAACCTTCTACACATTCTGACCACTTTATCTTTTTAAAGTGGCCAGGGTGTGAGGAGTACCACTCCCTCTTTTTGCCACTATCCAGAGATATCATTGGTGAAGTGGAGGAGTTTCCTCCACCCAGTATCACCAGCAGCCGGTATTTTGAATTTCCTGGCAGCTGGTCACCAGCTCGGTCAGTAGTCTGGTTTTAAACATGCAGAGAGCATACTGATGTCACCCTCTGAGATGATCTCATAGAGGCAGCAATGGACTGGATCTGCGCATGCAAGGTCCATTGCGGTGTGCAATTTGTGGTTCCTACGCTACACAGATTGCATAGGAATGCAAATTGCATAGTAAAGCTTCTGGGACTCCCGGGTACAGGTCCGGGAGACCCTGAGCTGAAGAGGAGGAGCCGAGATTGACGAGGGACAAACGTTGAGTAAATTAACCTTAACCCCGTCACTACCAAGTGATTTTTGAAACCAGTGGTTTTTTGAAAAAAAAATTTTAATAAATTTTACAGTAATATAATATAATATAGTATATATATATTACTGTAATAACCTATTTGGCCAGTAGATGGCACCATCTACTGCCAAATTGAGTTAGAGGTTTTAACAGAAGATCTATTTTGTTCTATTTTTCCTGCATTGGCTGCTGACAGCTTCTGAAAGTCTGATATGTCAGAGCTTTGAGCAGCTGATTTTACAGTTCTAGCTCTTTGGGCATTATGCCCACAGGGTTAAAACCTTGGGGGCACCTTCTGTAGCCCAAAAGCTAACGAAATTAATTTGCAGCAAAGAAATTTCACTTGGTTTGGGCTGCAGATTAGCATATCGAGATATTGGAGATATCGGGGCACCAGATGGTGCCTTTGAAGCCATTAACTCAGTATCGGTAGTGAAGGGGATAAATAAACAAAATTAACAATAATTGAGCAGTGGCTGTCAGTAAAATCTGCCCAATTATTTTAGGGCAATGAAGGATGGAACTCTATTTTTAATAGAGTATCTCATCAACACAGAATTGCTGGGAGCCCCAAGAAGGATTCTGTCCTCAGTAAAAGAGTTGACCCCATATGGGAAATCATTGGGTGTTTAGTGAAGGAACTGTAATTGATGGGATACACTGGCATTGTGACAGGCTTAACCCCTTCACTGCAAAGTGATATTTCAAAAATCATTATGAAGAATCAGGAAAGTCAAACACAACGTGGCTAACACAGGGGAACTCAAATGCCGGGTTACTCCACTGTCTGGGATCCGCAGTCCACCAATAGTGTATACCAAAAATCAGCAGGCCACACCAGGAGCTTGACCATATAAAAATATTTATTGTCGAGCGGCCACAGGGGTACTAGGTACAAGTGACGTTTTGACAAATTGCCTTAGTCATGCCTAATCCATCCACTCCCTATGTGCAAGCAATCAATTAAACAATTGAAAAAAAAACCTCATTCAGCAGATGGAATAGCTGCTATTAACCCCTTTCTTATCAGACTTCAGTCAATCTGTATACAGCAATACTCTAAAATTGTTAGACATAGGGGAACTCTCAAAAAATACATTATTATTATAAACTAGACAAAATCAATAAAACATCTCTAAACTAAACTCTTTATTAAGACCTCATAGCCACAATGTGCCTAGCTTAAATTGTCAGGAACCAGTGTTTTTTTAGAAAATCATTAAATTATACAGTACGACATATTTGGGCATATCCCCAGTGTATTTCTTACTGTAATAGCAAATTTGGCCAGTAGATGGTGCCATTTACTGCCAAATTGACTGAAAGTTGCAGTTCGTGTTCCCTGCATCAGCTGCTGAATGTCCAATGTGAGGACAGTTTGCCGATTTCACACAGTTTTACCTCTGGGTATTATGTCCACAGAGCTAAAACGTTGGGGGCACTTTCTGCAGCCCAAATGCAAACAAAATTTGTTAGGCAGCAAACAAATTTCATTTGCCTTTGGGCTGCAGAGCTGCAGAGTGAGATATCAAGATATCGGGCACCGAATGATGCCTTTGAGGACCAAGATACTTCGATATTGGTAGTGAATGGGGTTAAGCAAGATATGGCCATATTTTGCGAACTAAATTCCCATAATTTAATATTCAAGTTAAGTTGTTAAAAATCTGTTAAAAGCTTTAAACTGCTAAAAATCTTTAAATTGTGTGAGCTATGAGATGTGATCTGTGTAATGGAGTACTCTCCCCTTGGTTTGTTGAGAAAATGGGTTGTCTTACCAAAAAAAAAATCCCTAGATCCCAGTGATAGGTTACGGTGCGTTCATTTGGACAGTACACACATTATGGATCAGTCCTTTACCAACATGTTGCCACATTGTCCTTAACGAGTTATTAATGGCCAACACTGAATTTGGATCAATTTACTACAACAACAACAAAAAAAAACAGTAATACAGCAATACAGTTTTACCATTGCAAACTGTGTTCACGTCATTCTTCACCTGATTTTATCCGTTTCATTTCTCATAAAGTCAAAGACTACAGTTTTGTATAAAGGAAAAAAAAGTCATGAATATGAGTGGATAACAGGAAGACAAAGAAATTGCTAATTTAATTGAGTGTGATGTTCAAAATAACACTTTATCCCTTCTTGGAGCATTTAGGTGTTAAAAGGAACATTTATTTAACACTTTCAATATAAATACGATGACATGTGAAAAGGATTATGGGTTTTGAAGATGTAATTAGTCAAGCAATTAACTACAAAGGGTTATATTACCTGCCAAAAAATATACAATAATTTCTAGCATTACTTTGGATTTGTTTAGCTGTAAGTGGCAAAACAATTCTGTGTGGATAAAAAAATGCTTTTTTAATATGGGGATTCATATATTTAAACAACAGATAGGTCACACGAAAATATCTTTCAGAACGCTGAAAAGATTCTTTTTTTGTCTTTTTTGTGTAATGTTAATTTGGGTTTCGGGAAAGAATTTTCAAAACTTAAACTCCAGAGATTCTCTTCTCTTAACATTAATCAAATTAAATTATCTTACAACTCGCTTGAAAAGTAAATAAAAATAATATTCTTAAGAAACTGCATAGGGTATCCCATAAAACAGAAGAAGATTTGCTGCATCATAATTTTATACATCTTCTTTTTATTGATCCCTGATTGAAAGATGTACCGTACAGTGCAGCTCATGATAACTGTCACAATGACTGATATTTTTAATGCACAAAAAAATACTTTTTTGTCTTTTTTTATTCTATTTTTTGCATGTCCAATTTTTTTTTTTTTTTTGTCAAACTAAGGGGGTTGACATTTCAGTGTTCTCTCATTCCCTGCACTTCGGGGAATCAAATCTCCCCACCCTGTGGTGAACTCAGCATTCGCCACAGGGTCCCCAAAGTGCAGGGAATCGGCCACCGAATGCTGCCGCCAACCTGCCTCAAACCCGCCAGCCACCACCAAACCTGTCGCCTGCCACCACCAACCCACCGAACATCCGCCGCAAACACGCCGACCAGCCGCCAAACGCAGCCGATGTGCCACCGAACACAGCGCCGCAGGAGAAAGCCGACAAGCCGCCGAATGGGTAAAAAAAACAAAAACCAATATGAGTGTACATGTCAAAATTTAAACCCTGTTTGCAAAAAAAAAAAAATGCCTGGAATTTACATATAAGGTCCTATAAATAATAATAAATAGGTCTGTTACAGAAAAGAACAAACGCTATTAAAAAAAAAAAGGAAAAAAAATTGCCGAAAAAATGCCTAAAAGATTGTAAAAAATAAATCAATAAATAAAGAGACTTTTAGTGCAGATTAAAATAAAAGGTTTATTAGATATTGCATAAAAATGGGAATATTTTTAACATTGAAGCCTATGGGATGCGCCTGAATAAACTTGCCGAATGAAAGCATCGAACAGCAGGGCAGTTCACTGACATTTCACTGCTGTTCGGTGTTCTCTGAATAGATTAACCATTGCTTCTCTATTGGGGATTTCACTGCCTTCAAACAGGCACCGTACTTGCTGACAGTTCACCAAAATTTGGCGAACTACCTGCTTCTGAATAGCTGAATGGCCCCAAAATGTCGGCGTGGTGTTTTAGAGTATGAATTGATGTAATGGCACTATGTGATAAATTGTAAAACTGTACCATGCTGCCTTTGTTCTTTGCCTGACTAAAGTCAAACGCATGGAAAACGGGCATGAAAAGACAGAAGGGAAACTGTTCCAATTTTTTTTATCCTCTAGCGTAGCTGGCCACAGCTTTGAATGCATTGAAATGCTAGTGATACTTTATACCGAACCATTTTCACCTGAATTCATGTCTGCATTAGGTATCTGGCCATATCACATTTATTTCTCCATTTCCCTTCTGCCTGCATATGCAGTTATAGGGATACTCGAAGAAAACCAGTTTTCTTTCTGTATCAAAAAAATTATATAAAAAGGATTACATTTTTATACGAAAAAAAAATATTCATAATGTACCTTTATACAACTGCAGAAGCAGAATTTTCCACAAGACTGATTCTCACATTGCATCATCGAAATACTTCTTGATGAAGGAGCTTTGAAGGACATACAGGACACAAGAAATGTAAAGGAACTCTGAAGAACAGGGACAGAAAATCAATTTAAAACAGTGGTGTGGCCAGGAGTTGTGAAGTCATTGTGGCTGGGGCGGGGAGGTGGTGTGACTAGAGTCAGTGATGGGTGCCCTCAAAAAAAGACCCAGTGTATATTTATGCATGGACCAGGTGAAAGTGAGTTTAGGTAAGTCATGGGAGGGTTCAGGCTGGCCATGTGCAGTTTTAGGAATTTGCCCAGTGTGAAGCCAATGGCTAATATGGGCTTGTTTGGGAAATATGCACAGAAATACTTATAATCTTAAATACTATGTATATATATATACACAGTGTGAGTGTTATGTATGGGGAGGGGCCTGGAAGTGGGTTATGGGGAGGGGCCATTTAGTGTGAGTGTTTTGTATAGGGAGGGGGCATATAGTGTGAGTGATTTGTATATGGGAAGGGGGGCTGGCAGTGGGTTTATGGGGAGGGGGCTTTTAGTGTGTGTTTTGTATGGGGATGGGGAGCTGGCAGTATTTGTATGGGGGGCTGGCAGTGTGTATGTGTGTGTGTGTATTGAAGGGGGCTGGCAGTGTGTATTGGAGGGGGTTGGCAGTGTGTATGGGAGGGGACTGTAAGAATGTGTGTTTATACGGGAGGGGGCTTGCAGTGTGATTGTGTGTATGGGAATGGGCTGGCACTGGCAGTATATGTTTCTGTGTGTCTGTATGAAGGGCAGTATGTGCGTTTCAGTGCTGTGGAGCTGTCATACACTAAAAACACAACACATTATTACAAGTTTTATTGCTGTGCAGCTCTGTGATACGCTCATACACACCACACATTACTGTGAGTTTTATTGTTGTGTAGGTATGAGTGTATCACAGAGCTCCACAGCAATAAAACTCACAGTAATGTGAGGCGTGTATGAGTATCACAGAGCTTCACAGCAATAAAACTCACAGTAATGTGCGCTCCCTAGGGATGCAAAAAGTGATGGGGGTAGTTGAAATTTTGGGTGAGTTCCTTTTTTCCCCCCAGGACTTGACCCATTATATACTGTATATATATTTGTTTCTGTACAGGGCACCTAGTTTGGGGTAAAGTTTAGATGAGAGTTTTTCAATGTGGGGGTCAAAGGATAGATTTGGGTCTAACCACACACCTAGATATTTGAGAGAAGTGACTGTGGTCAGTATGCCATTTGATTTTGTCCTGACACATAGATGGAGAGTTTGCAATTTGTGTAGTTTAGGTGCTGTTCCAACGAGCATTGTAAAAGTTTTGTCACTATTTAGAAAAGGTTTGTTATCTGCGATCCACTTTTCTACCTCTGCGTATCATTCTTACAGCACTGCCTCCAGCTGCAGGACATTTGTAAACTGAGGTTTTTATAGTACCTGGCTCCAGAGCACCCTTTAATGTGATGCCCTATAAATATACTATACATAATTTAAATGTAATCCACACATTTAGGGTTAATAGTCAAAGTAACTCAGCTAATACAACATATTGGCATATTCTATGTAATTCAACTGACCCCTGTCAAACAAACCAAGTGGTGTTTGTATATGTATAATATTTATCTAATATATAAACAATGTTAATTGTACATTTATCAAAATGCAATTCATTGAAGAAAGTGCAACAAAGCGATACATGCAAGTGTAGAGGTGAAAAAAACCCATAAACATGTAAAACAATAGCATTATAAACTCATATTAAGCGGCATTTTATGTAACTATGGTAATTCGGCACCCCTACATTATCCAGTTATAATTTTAACTGAAAATAGAAATTGTATAAGTAGGCTGAAAATAAATGCCCTATTAGCACGCCCAATGGGGCATATTAGATAAGGGAGAAAAACAATGATAGTATTATTACAAAAGGGAGTAAAACAATAGAATATGCGCGAAGACTCATTGTTTAAATGTATACAGGAAGCAAAACAGTAAATGTAAAAGATTTGCCATTTATCTCTAATTTAAAGGGATATGCATGTCTACAAAAAAGTTTTTTTAAATTGACATTTAAACACTTTTATATCTAGAGACAAACTAGAATAAATCAATAAAAGTTTTAAAAATGTGTAAATTTTTTTATTTTCTTGCTTTAAACTCTGTCATTTCTTCTGTGGTGACGCCCTCAGCTAGGGGTGTTACTTCAGCTCATACTTCCTGAATATACCCCACCTCCTCCACGCCCACTACTCCACCCATCAAAGCTTCACACGAACTACATTTCTTGCTTCATCTTGCCCACAGCCCCCATGCACGCAACTACTTCACATACTCAGCTATTACGTTCATCTAGCGTGTCACCCCTCTCCTCTTAGATTGTAAGCTCTTGGGCAGGGTCCCCTCTCCTACTGTTCTGTGTGTTTAACTTGTATGGACATTTATTATTCTGCCTCTCTCATTGTACAGCGCTGCGGAACTTGCTAGCGCATTTTAAATACCTGTGACCGTATGAACTAATGCATGCTGTGCAGCTCAGGACCTCAGACTGGGGAAACAGAGGAGCTGAATACTAGCATCTCTGCAACCAACTGTGAAACCAAAACACTCTCACCCGCTGACTCGCTCACACACTCACCCGCTGACTCGCTCACACACTCACCTGCTGCTCGCTCACACACACCCGCTGGTTCGCTCACACACCCGCTGGCTCGCTCACACACTCACCCGCTGACTTGCTTTCCCGCTGACTCGCTCACACACTCACCCACACTGACTCGCTACACATTCACGCTCTCTAAAACACTGACTCACTCACTCACCAACACGCTCACCTGCGCTCTTTCAAGATTTACATACTCACTGTCTCACTCAAAGTCCCTCACACAGCAATGACGTGCGGTGAGGTCAGTGCTTGGTGAGGCACTGGCTAGTATCAGAGCCAGATATACACAGGTTACATAGGTTCAGGTTCAGTGCTCCCCAGGATCTGGCTGCTGTCGGTGCTCCCCAGGATCTCTGTGTCATCCTCAGGCAGCCTAGTGTGACACTGAATACAACAGATTTATAGGGGAGCTGAAGTGGCAGATGGTAGCACGGAAATGAAGTAGTATGGCAGCTATATTCTCTATGGGCCTTCCCAAAAACCCCAAAAAAGTGGAGATACTGTAACAAGAAATGAGAAAAGCGCCTATACAGAACCCCACAACCGTGGGAGACTAGTAGCACACAAAAACACACCCCATGTACAATGTCAGTGAGTATGGAGTAAAACAAGGTACAAATACCCTATGTAGATTCGTGCACAGGGCTGGCAAATATGCGTGGTGATGGCCCAAATACATGAAAAATAAGAAGACACATATATGGCATAGTATGTCTGTATGCTTAAACAAAAAATGAATTCATGAGGGGAATGCACTCACAATGGTGGAGCCTATAAATTCAAGGCTCACTATAGGCACAGCGGGTCTCTTCAGGGATGACCCCGTCCCGTCTTTATACGATTCCAAGGGTCACTCGCGTCAAGTGGTTGCGAGCCTGTGTAGGTTCACTGGCTCCGTATGTGCGCCTGGGTGTAAATAAGGATACACCAATCCCCTTTAGAAGTAAAGAACACCTTCGCTCTCCAGTAAATAAAATTTAATAAAACCGTAATAAAACCAAAACGCGTTTCACTGCTACAGCAGCTTCATCAGTTGTTATAAAAACAAAGATTAACTTGATAAACATGAGTGATACACATATATAGTACTCATAATCGCACTTGCAGGTGTAGCATATAATGAGGCGCCAGATCCGCCTCCTCGTGCGCTCCATCCTGGCTCCTGGTACTTCCGGCGTCCTCCTTTCGACGTTACAAGGTCCTTCACCCCTACGTACGTGCGGGCGCATGCGCCAAAATGTCTGCCCACAAATCCTTCTCTCATGCGTCCATTCCGGGATTCTCCTCCCGAGAGTACTATATTCTCCTCTCGGGAGGAGAATCCCGGAATGGACGCATGAGAGGAGAAGGATTTGTGGGCAGACATTTCGGCGCATGCGCCCGCACGTACGTAGGGGTGAAGGACCGTGTAACGTCAAAAGGAGGACGCCGGAAGTACCAGGAGCCAGGATGGACCGCACGAGGAGGCGGATCTGGCGCCTCATTATATGCTACACCTGCAAGTGCGATTTTTGAGTACTATATATGTGTATCACTCATGTTTATCAAGTTAATCTTTGTTTTTATACCAACTGATGAAGCTGCTGTAGCAGTGAAACGCGTTTTGGTTTTATTACGGTTTTATTAAATTTTATTTACTGGAGAGCGAAGGTGTTCTTTACTTCTAAAGGGGATTGGTGTATCCTTATTTACACCCAGGCACACATACGGAGCCAGTGAACCTACACAGGCTCGCAACCACTTGACGCGGGTGACCCTTGGAATCGTATAAAGACGGGACGGGGTCATCCCTGAAGAGACCCGCTGTGCCTATAGTGAGTCTTGAATTTATAGGCTCCACCATTGTGAGTGCATTCCCCTCATGAATTCAATTTTTGTTTAAGCATACAGACATACTATGCCATATATGTGTCTTCTTATTTTTCATGTATTTGGGCC
The DNA here is from genome assembly GCA_009667805.1 of Leptobrachium leishanense. Classification (NCBI taxonomy): domain Eukaryota; kingdom Metazoa; phylum Chordata; class Amphibia; order Anura; family Megophryidae; genus Leptobrachium; species Leptobrachium leishanense. The sequence continues at coordinate 482,906,788 of CM019063.1, read as the reverse complement.
ATCACCACGCATATTTGCCAGCCCTGCGCACGAATCTACATAGGGTATTTGTACCTTGTTTTACTCCATACTCACTGACATTGTACATGGGGTGTGTTTTTGTGTGCTACTAGTCTCCCACGGTTGTGGGGTTCTGTATAGGCACTTTTCTCATTTCTTGTTATAGTGTGACACCGAGGCCACACCTCAAGCACAGCCCTGCACCCACTGATTGTGCAAGACAAGACACATGACTGTCCTGTGCCAATCAATGCATGGGAGGCCTGCCTCCTATGCAGGAGTTTTTTGAATGACTTGGGCCAATAGCGCTTTCCTATTGGTCCAAGCTATTTCATTGCTCTCCCAGTGCCTCTGAGGCACTGGGAGAGCAATGTTCAGGAAGTGGGCAGTGCTCGGATGTCTGTTCATTGAACAGACGTGCCACACTGCACTGTTCTTGGCAGCATATGTGATTTGCATAGGCTCAGGCTGTTGAAGAGGGAAAAAAAGAGAATGTGGCGCACACAGAGGACGACGGAAGGACAAGTAATTCAACAAAAGAATGGCTTCAACAAAACAAAATACGCCTTCTGGAGTGGCCCAGTCAGAGTCCTGACCTCAACCCGATTGAAATGCTGTGGCATGACCTTAAGAGAGCGATTCACACCAGACATCCCAAGAATATTGCTACACTGAAACAGTTTTGTGAAGAGGAGTGGTCCAAAATTACTCCAGATTGTTGTGCAGGTCTGATCTGCAACTACAGGAAACGTTTGGCTGAGGTTATTGCTGCCAAAGGAGGGTCAACCAGTTATTAAGTCCAAAGGTTCACATACTTTTTCCACTCTGCACTGTGAATGTTTACATGTTATGTTCAATAAACACATGAAAACATATAATGTTTGTGTTGTATTATTTTAAGCAGGCTGTGTTTTTCAAATTGTTGTGACTTAGATGAAGATCAGAGCACATTTTATGACCAATTCATGCAAAACTCCACGTAATCCCAAAGGGTTCACATACTTTTTCTTGCCACTGTAGAGCTTCAATATACTTGCACCCAATGATAGAATGTCTTGTATACATGTAAACACATATACCAAGATAAAGTTTGAAATATTTCCTTCTAGTGTCTCCTGTGGCAGGAAGTGAGTTGCTTACGATTATATAATTTCTCTCTTTAAACAGATCAAACCAATGGGAATTATTACATGAAGCAAGATTTGGTACACGGTCTGGTTTCACTGTATCAGCCATGTGTGGGGAAAGCACCTTCCCTCATGCCATATGGCACCACAGTACTAGAACCATTGAGGAGGGTGATGGTAAGAAGAGTCACACTTTTCCTTGTGCCTTTTCCCCTGGATCAACTAGATCCCATTACTTTCACTAGCAGCAGATACACCCAAGTAAGGATAAGTAGTAAGGGTCATGCTTGTCAATGTGTCTAGCATCTAGATCAAAAGGTACATTGAACAAGTAGATATGCACATAGGGGGTTATTCAAAAAGCACCGAAATGTTGCCGACACTTCGGTGCTCTCTCGTTCCCCGCACTTCCCCGTGCTTCAGGGAATCAAATTTCAAGTGCAGGGAATCAGTCGCCGTATGCCGTCACAGACCCGTTGCCCGCCGCCACCAACCCGCCGAACATCCGCGCAAACACCCCGGAGGACCACCAAAAGCAAAACAAAATACGATTGAAAATACTACCCATGTAAATGCCTGGAATTAACATATTACTATGAATAATAAAAAGGGCTGTTAAAGAAAAAAGAAAATCCAATAGAAAGAAAAAAAGGAAAACAATTTTGCCGAAAAAATCCCGAAAAATGTCTAAAAGATCCTAAAAAGAATCAATAAATAAAGAGACTTTTTACTGCAGATTAAAATAATAAACGGTTTATTAAATATTGAATTAAAATGGGAATATTTTAACACAAGCCTATGGGATTAGCCTGAATAAACCTGCCGAATGAAACCACCGAACAGCACTTTGGCAACTTTTCACTGCTGTTCGGTGTTCTCTGAATAGATTAACCATTGCTTCTTTATGGGGGATTTCACTGCCTTCGAACAGGTACCATACCTGCTTTTAGCTGGTCAACATTCGGCGAACGGCTTGCTCTCTAAATAGCCAAATGGCCCAGAAATGGCAACGTGCGGTGAAATTCCCTGTTCGGTGAAATTTCGAGGCTAGATTGGCTCTCTCTGAATAACACCTATAGTATCTGCTTTGCCTTATGTGTTATATGGGCTTGATATCAGTAGACCATAGATAGCACAAATCAACACTAGTTTAAGGCTAGGGTCAAACGAACGCATTATTCGCAGCGACCGTCAAATCGTGCGTCCGAACGCATTGACATATTTTTTCACGGAATGCGCGAAAACGGTCATACGATGCGCATTTTCGTGCGTGATTTTTTACGGATCGTCAATAAAACACTTTTTGCATCTGGACATTATGTAGGCTGGACATTAGCAGCGTCTGACATCTCCTAATCACGCAAACACGCCGTTAGCGGACACAGCGCACTCTGTACGTCAGTACTAGCGGTTCTGCGTTCGAAAAAATGCGTTCATTTTCCACTTGCGTTGTGCGGCCGGACTTTCATGCGGCCGTACTTCGTATATTGGCCGTCATTGCCCGTCATTTGCTGCTACTGCGGCCGTGATTAAGTGCGCCTAAACGCACGTTAAAAATGCATTAGTCTGACCCCAGCCTTAATGCTAACGATATTAGATTGATTTAAGAGTAACTTTGTGACGCTGATTCTGAATATGAAATATTGTCTCTGGTGTTTGAAGTAATGGAATAGTGAAATAGTAAATGCATTTACATTATAGCTTGAGCTTTATGGTTCCAACACATTGAGTATGCTCAATCACGGTGGACCTGCATTTGCTATTGAAGATCTTCTATACTCTATCTTGGTAGTGAAGGGGTTAACTAGCAATCAATGTTTAACATTCTTTTACTTAGCACCTGCTAAAAGGTTGATTTTTTTTTTCGTGGAAGTTGATTGATAGTTAAGAGCTGTCAGAACCAGGTGACATTCAGATACAAATGCCAAGGGTTTATATGAGCTTTGTGAGGTGATTGCTAAACTCTATTTTTATATCATTTAGGCAATACATACTTATCCTCTGGCTTTGAATTTCGTTGTACAAGGTGGGTCACATTAGAAAAGAACAACCAGAACATTTTGAAATTATTTAATGTTGATTTAACTATTTATTGCCATCAGCATAATTTATCATATACCGTAGATACTCGAGTATAACGCGACCTGAGTATAACGCGAGGGGTAGAGAGTCATTATGGAAATAAGAATATTACTCAAGACTCGAATATAACGCTAGGAGCAAAATTATGAAAGTATAAATTTTCCAAAACACGACAAAGGTCTGTTAAGTTACTGTTGTTCCATGTTTTCATTTCATGTTCATTCCACCCCACTCTCACCCTCGTTCCTCCAATGGTTGATAGAGAGCAGGGGTGCAGAGTGAGAGGGAATGCATTATCGTGGCTATTTTAGAATGGTGATAGATGTAATTGAGCGTTTTGATTGCTTGGAATATAATTCTCTTATGATAAAGTTCTGCACATGAAACTAAATAAATAAAATCCATAAGCGCAGGTATGGCATAAGGGCACATTTTTTAGACTTAATTATTGCAATCGCATTTAATAAGATTATATATATATATATATATATAATGTTAGGAACCTATGCATATACTCATGCACTACAAAAAGACACATTTTGAAATTGATAAAAGCTTGCTTTACCTTGAAAAATGAATTTTGTTTATATTATTTATTTATTTATAAAGGTTTTTACCAGGAAGGATACATTGAGATTTCTCTCGTTTTCAAGTATGTCCTGGGTTCAAGAACATGTTTACAGAAATACAAAAGTAGTAAAATGCAAGTAATTAACACAAAACAAATATACAGATTAACAGAAAATAAATATGTAGGAAATAGTCACTATGTTACATGTTTACAGGTGCATTCCTTATTGAGGTATGTTAATATGGAGCTCTTAAGGGACTTTAGACTGGGGAAGATTTGATGGCGTCTGGGAGGTTATTCCATAATTGTGGTGCTATGAAGGAAAATGAGGATCGAGCCACTTGGTTTTTGTATTGTGGTATTGCAAGTAAGGTGCTGGTCCTGGATCGGAGGTTATAGGATGAGGCAACTGCTGAGGGAAGCAGCCTTTTCAGGTAGGGTGGTAGATTCCCAGAAAAGCTCTTAAACACCAGGTTGGAAAGGTGAAGGGTGCGTCTAGATTCCAGCGATAGCTAGTTTAGTTCTTCTAACATGTCACAATGGTGGGTCATGTAGTTACATTGTAGCACAAAGTGACAGAATGAGTTATACAATGTAGTAAGTTTCTAGAGGTGCGTTTGTGGGGCGGCTGCATACACTACATCTCCGTATTCAATAGCCGGCATAAGCATTTGTTGTACAATCTGCTTTCTTACCGCGGGGCTCAGGCAGGATTTGTTTCTGTACAGGGCACCTAGTTTGGGGTAAATTTTAGATGACAGTTTTCAATGTGGGGGCCAAAGGATAGATTTGGGTCTAACCACATACCTAGATATTTGAGAGAAGTGACTGTGGTCAGTGTGGCAGATTAGACCTGTATTTCTATCTATATAAGGGTCTGCCTGTATATATGTGTCTATCTGCCGGTTCATACATATCTCCTCTCCTCCATATAGAGTTATATTCATATTTGTGTCTGGCCATTTGGTAAGTGTATCCCTGTGTCCACAGCTGAAATGTAATCAAAATGTTTAGCTTTCTCCCTTGGGGGGAGGATATAACACGTAGCTGTAAAAAGGGAATTTCTTTGTACACTAACATAGAAAATCACACCTTGGCAGCCAGGTCGGCCCCAAGAGATGGGGACCCAATCTTCAAAGACAGGAAGCACATCCTTGATCTCTAAGGGGGGTCTGGAGGGAAGAGGGACGCCTTTAGGCAATTAAAGATTAATTGACAAGCTTACTGAGCATGAGCGAGAATTGCACTCTGGGAAATGGAGTCCAGGACACTGGGCCATTAGTGGGTGGGGGCTGGAAAGATCAGGAAGTGTATAAATTCGGAACACTGGCCATGTGCTTTGGCTGATCACTTGGGGCACCTTCTAAAGAGGACTGATCTGTCCATGTTCCTACCTCCAGGCCCCAGGAGGCACCGATGCTAGCTACTGATTATTCCGTCGTAAGTAAGGCTCTGTGATTAACACCTTTTTCTTTATATTTTGCTGTGTAGTGTGTAATTAATTGATGTATTCTAGTTATAATTTTTTATGTGACAAAGCACAGATTTTTCTATCATAAATAAACAAAAAGTATTTAAGTTTTGACTCTGGCTGAAATCCACGCTAACTAAGAGATTGGGAGTATTGCTATTTGCCTTAAGCTCGGTTATATATAAGAAATTGCGTGTTGCGGTCATCAGGAAACGGCAGGGAATTGTGGGATCCGTAGTCACTGTCCGAGTCTAGGATAGTCCGGCTGCTAAGCCCTGCGTCTCCTGTTGCGACGCGCGTAGTGTCCGTGAGGACTGGTGGCAGCGTTACTAATAGAATAAGAAAGTGAGTTCCAGGATTGTGAGAGACGTAGTTAGTACGCACTTCAGGAGAAGACTTGTACTGCGTTGCATTCCTGGGATCAGTATATCGCGCTCTACGTGCCTGTTGTGTGAGAAAGTGTGGCCGGGACGGGTAGAGAAGTGCGCGTAATTATCTGGGTCTAGGATAGATAGATAGTGCGCGGCTTAACCCGGCGTCTTTGCGCAGCAGCGCGCGTAGTGGGTCGTGACAGTCAGCGTGCCATTTGATTTTGTCCTGACACATAGATGGGGTGTTTGCAATTTGTGTAGTTTAGGTGCTGTTCCAAAGAGCATTGTAACAGTTTTGTCAGCATTTAGAAAAAGTTTGTTATCTTTGATCCACTTTTCTACCTCTGTGAATTGGTCTTGCAGCACGGCCTCCAGCTGTGGGAGATCTGGTTTGCTGGTATAGATTACAGTGTCGTCTGCGTACATGTGTACAGTTGAGGCTTTGCAGACATTGGGCAGATCATTTATGAATATTGTGAATAGCAGGGGGCCGAGTATCGAGCCTTGGGGTACACCGCACGTGACTGTGAGGGGGAGGGAAGTGCTGTCAGAAATGGACACATATTGCGACCGATCAGACACATATGATTGAAACCATGTTAACGTCTGATCACCAATACCAGAGTTTTTAAGATTTTGTAATAAGATGCCATGGTCTACTGTGTCAACGGCCTTGGCAAAATCAAGGAAAATGGCGCCAGTTAGGTTTCCTTGTTCCATGCCAGCCTGGATATCATTGGAAACTTTTAAAAGGACAGTTGTGGTTGAATGATTTGGACGGATGCCGGATTGATCTGGGGTTAAATAGTTCCAATACTGATAGTAATCGCGTAATTAGGTGTAAACACATTTTTCCAGGATTTTTGACATTACAGGGAGCAATGATATTGGGCGGTAGTTGGATACCAAAGTATTGTCTCCAGTTTTATGGATAGGTACCACTCTCGCAGTCTTCCAGAGTTTGGGTATATATCCAGTCGACAGTGATTCATTGATTAGGGTTGCGACAGGTTTTGCAATTGCCGGGGCGCTGATTTTCAGCAGCATTGCTGGGATTTGGTCAGGTCCTGACTGGTGTTTCATTTTTTGGTTACAGAGAAGTTTAGTAATGGCACAGGTCTAAAACTGAATTTCTCTTGGATACAGGGTTTTTGCACAGTTGGAAGGATCTGACTTGTCTGCTGCCTTTCTGAATGTGTTTCAATTGCTAGTTTAGCAGTCAGAGTGTTGGCGCATCCAACAAAATAGTTATTAAAGGCATTTGCTACATCTAGGGGGTGTTGCAGGGTTTGGTTGTTTACTTTGACAGCAGCTGGTTGGGAGTGGACAGGGGGCGATTGTATGTTATTTATGATTTTCCAAAAATTTCTTGGGTTTGATGTTATTGTTTAGATTTTCATTGAGGTATTGGGCTTTGGCCATTTTTGTTTGCTTTGTGCATGCATTCCGCCATTTTCGGTATTCACAGTGATCGTTCATGGATCCAGTACTCTTGACATTTGACCAGTGTGAATCTCTAAGCTGGTACATGTGTGTGAGGTCAGCTGTAACCCAGGGGAGATGTGCCACTTTGACTCGCACTTTACACAGCGGAGCATGGGCATTCCAGACTTGCAGGAGCTCTGACTGAATGTATTCAATTGCACAGTCCAGGTCTGGGATTAGGTTTAGCCTGTACCACGTGAGCCGTTTGAGATCATTTAGGAAGGATTCAAGATAAAATTTCTTTGAAGGACCTGATGATTATTACCTTTGGGGGAGATTTTGTGGCCTTTATTTTGCGCACACAGTACACTAGACAGTGATCACTGAAGCTATTAGTGAGAACGCCTGCCTCCTGTATTCTATCAGGACATGAGGAGAGAATCCAGTCCAGCAAGGTATGGTTAAGGCTTTTCATATTAATGCGAGTGTGGGAGGAGATTAATTGTGTTAACTGGAAAGCCTTAAACTGGGAGCAGTGTTTATTGTTTTTAGGATTCAGCCAGTCAATATTAAAATCGCCGAGGACAAGCAGTTCACTTTTTTGGTTTTGAGCTACCAAATTACTAAGGATTTGGGTTATGTCAGAAAGGGAGTGCACTGGGGAGCTCGGTGGGCGATAGAATCCAGCAACAATAATTGGTTTACTGAATGGGATCTCAATAATACCAGAAAGGAAATCAAAAGTGGCTGGGTTGCTAGGATTCTGCAATGGGGTGAACTTTGTGGACTCGTCAACATAAATAACAATTCCTCCTCCTCTCTTTGCTCTGTCCTTTCTATAACATGAATACCCTTGTATTGATATGGCAGAGTCTGGTACTTTAGGGGTTAGCCATGATTCTGTCAGCACAATGACTTTAGGTTTGTAATGGAGGCACCAAGCTTTAAGCTTGTCCAGTTTAGGGAGTAAGCTGCGGATATTACAGTGCACAAAGGAGAGGCCTTTTTTAGTGGGGAGACTAAACGTGGTGTCATCTGTTGGACCAGGGTTGGATTCAACATCATTTGCCAGGGCAAGCAGTAGAATAAATAGGAATTTGGGCACCGTTTTCTTTTTGTAGAATTGTGATTGGAGAGTCTTAAAACTCTGTGTGGGGGTGGGAGGGCTGCATTTTAACACTCTCCACCAGCACTCAGCTGATAAGTTAAAAGAGCTGTATTCTGACTCAGATCGTTGTATAGCGATTTATCCCTTGCAGAGACCTCTATGCCTGGCCTGTATAAGTAGATGCAATCACCGAGGACAATCCTTATCAGATAGCTGAACTCACCAGAACACTGTTTATTTCCACGACTTGCTTTATTCCATATATCAGGTTACAGCAGATCACAGGATACAGCAGATGATGGAATGAGATGTTCTTTGCGGTCAAAAAATGATTCTGTCCTAACTTGAGGATGAATATACATGTGCTGCTGGATAACTACACCATGCTGCAGCTCTTACAAGAAGGAAGGGTGGAACTAAACACACACAGGAAGTGCATCATCATAAAGCGAGGAAAAAAGAAGGAAAGCATGTACAATACAGAAAGACCACTAGGTGGCAGCATAAGGCAGCATAAGGATATCTATACACTATAAATCCCCATCTAAATGAATAACTGTAACAGCACACTCCCCGTCTGGCATTGAAAATGTCACTATATATATATCATAACGGTAGTTATGCAAGTGCAAATAACGACAGTGTAATTTGCTAGATGTCTTGAAAAACTACGTAAGTTCAGTCTCCAAGCGGTAAGAGCAAAATAAGTTCCGTGATAGGTCTGATAAAAGTCTTTACAGTTCCTTGTCTTGCGACCTTCACCTCCACCTTACGTACCTTACCATCATCGCTAGAGATGCTCTTTTTAATAAGTCCCATAGGCCACTCTATCCTTTCGGCTTGCTGGTCCTTGAGGAGAACGAGATCTCCAACTTGAACGTTCGGGTTCAGGCGTTGCCATTTCCTGCATCCTTGCAGAGTGGAAAGATACTCCATCTTCCAACGATTCCAGAAGCAGTTGGCAAGGTGTTGTACTCGCTTCCACTGGTCGTAGCACATTTTTCCTGCTTTAAAGTTTCCAGGTGGAACAGGAACAGTCCCGAGTTTCTGGGTAAGAAGAGTAGCTGGAGTAAGGATGGTTGGGTTCTCTGGATCTGTAGACACTGGAACAAGTGGTCTAGAATTGATTATGGCAGATGCTTCTGCCAGGAAGGTGATTAGAATCTCATGGGTGAGTCTTGTGGAGTTCAAGTCCATAAGCATTGAGTCCAGTATTTTACGTGTAATGCCTATCATTCTTTCCCATGAACCACCCATGTGGGAAGAATGAGGAGGATTGAAAATCCATGTACAGCCCTTTTCAGCTAAAAGGTCTTGGATAGGCCTTGAGTTAAGCTGCAACTTTCGACAGGCTCCAACGAAATTAGTTCCACAATCAGATCTCAATGTCTTGACTGGACCTCTAATGGCGAGGAATCGTCTTAGGGCATTAATGAAACTTGAGGTATCCATAGATTCTATTACTTCGATGTGTACTGCACGCACACTCATACAGGTGAACATCACTGCCCATCGTTTACTATTTGCTTGGCCACCTCGAGTTCTGCGGGCTGTTACCATCCATGGTCCAAAGACGTCCAGACCGACATGAGTGAAGGGTGGGTCAGTGCTTACTCTGTCAGCTGGCAAATCTGCCATTTGCTGTTGCTGCTGTTTCCCTCTCAGTTTGCGGCACTGAACACAGCTGTGCAGTGTAGCTGTAATCTGTCTTTTTGCTCCTACAATCCAAAGGCTGCAGCTCTTATGGCACCTTCTGTGAAGTGTCTACCTTGGTGCTTAACCCCTTCATGGTAGTGCCGTATGAGCAAAGTGGAGACGTGGTGGCGAGCAGGTATAATGAGAGGATTCTGTTCTTGCTCTCCCAACTTAGCCTTGTTTAAACGTCCACCGACCCTTAGCATGTCATTACTGTCGATGAATGGGTTCAAATTAGCAATTGGACTGTTTCTTAGAACGTCCGTCTTGTCACAAATGCATTTAATTTCTGAGCCGAAGACATCCTGTTGTACACTGCGTATTATGATCAGTTCGCCTTCAGCAATATCCCTTGCAGAAAGAAACCTTTGGCACGTGTGCCAACCTTACAGTGAGCCTCTGCGGGCTTCGTGTGGAAGCAGTGTGCAATATGGACTAACCTCGCGATGGTGCGTACAAGCCTTGTCCACTTGGAGAAACGTTCAAAGCGTTGACAGCCCAAGACGAGTCTTTGTGCAGTTCTGGTGAGAAGAGTCTTAACCTCAGGACGAATATCTGGATCTTCGTCAGGATTTTGAAGACCAAAGACGTCAGCTGTTGTTCTTCTGGATGAGCCAGCAGGAAATCAGGACCTGTCAACCAAGAAGAATTTGCGAAGACACTTGTGGACACTGGCCTGGTGGCATGATCTGCAGGATTAAGTTCGGATGGAACATAATGCCATTGTTCAGGCTTAGATGTTTTCCTGATTCTTTCTACACGGTTGCTGACATAGACATAGAAACGTTTAGTCTGGTTGTATATGTAGCCTAAAACGACCTTGCTATCTGTGTAGAATTTGATGTCGTCCATCTGAACGTCTAGCTCTTGTAGTACGAAATCTGCAACTTCTACGGCTAGCACAGTCCCACAAAGTTCAAGCCTGGGAATTGTGTGTTCAGGCTTAGGTGCTAACTTAGCCTTCCCAAACAGAAATCCTATGTGGGTTTGATTGGAGGAGTCTCTTACCTTAAGGTAGGCGACAGCTGCTATGGCCTCTGTAGATGCATCTGAGAAGATGTGAAGTTCCTTTCTCTGACTTGTGGCAAGAGAAGCTGGAGTGTAGCAGCGTGGTATGTGAATTCCATCTAAGGCATGTAGAGATTGCTTCCAGGAATTCCACTTTGAAAGCTTGTCTATTGGTAGTGGAGCATCCCAATCTGTAATAGTCTCTGAGAGCTGTCTAAGTAAGGATTTACCCTGTATGGTAATGGGAGCCACGAATCCCACTGGATCGTATAAACTGTTCACCACCGACAGAACACCACGTTTGGTAAATGGCTTGTCTGCAGAGCCGACTTGGAAGCCGAAGGTGTCCTTTAATAAGTCCCACCGCAGGCCTAGGCTTCTCTGTACGGGTGGCATGTCCATTCCCAGATTTAAGTCCTTAAACCCTGTGGCATAGTCACCAGGTTGAAAGGCCTTCATGACAGCAACACTATTTGAAGCGATCTTGTGTAGTCTGAGGTTAGCTTCAGAAAGCATACCTTGTGTCCTTTGGAGCAGGTCTATGGCTTCTTCATTTGTGGGTAAGGATTTAATTCCGTCGTCCACGTAGAAGTCTCTTTCAACGAAGTGTCGAGCATCTTCTCCATACTCCTTTTCTCCGTCAAGAGCAGTCCTTCGTAGACCATATGTTGCAACAGCAGGTGAGGGACTATTTCCGAAGACGTGTACCCTCATGCGGTATTCAATCATCTCATTGTCCATGTTGTTGTCACGGTGCCACAGAAACCTCAGGAAGTTCCTATGGTCTTTTTGTACAATAAAACAATGAAACATTTGTTCAATATCAGCAGTTATGGCGACTGGCTCCCTTCTGAACCTCATGAGTACACCTACGAGGTTGTTGGTCAGGTTAGGACCAGTGAGAAGAACATCGTTCAGGGATATGCCTTGATGCTTGGCACTGGAGTCAATACTACCCTGATTTGTTTTGGCTTACGTGGATGATATACTCCGAAGAAAGGCAGGTACCAGCACTCCTCATGTTCTCGAAGAGGTGGAACTGGTTCAGCGTGATTATTGTCAAAGATCCTTTTCATAAAGGCGATGAAATGGTCCTTCATTTCAGGTCTGTTCTTTAGTGTTCGTTGTAGTGACTTGACTCTGGATAAAGCTTGTTCACGATTGTTTGGGAGTTTGACCCTTGCAGCACGAAGAGGTAATGGTGCTACCCAGCTGTTAGACTCATCCTTGAAGAATTCTTTGTCCATTACTTTGATAAATTCTCTGTCTTCAACTGATAAAGCTGTTTTGTTGTCATCGCTTGTAGTACAAAAACTGTGGTACCTAGGTTGTCATCACAGAGGATAGGAGTGACGTCGGACACGCAGATAATGTCAAGAGGCTTCTCCTTTACGTCATAATGGTGAGGACACGGTTTGAAGTGGGATACACGTCCATTCCCTAACACGTGAGTTTTGAATGAGTGGATCTCAGATGACGTGTGCATTTTATCCAAGCATACATTGCCCACTATACCCAGCCCAGGTCAAGTCTTTGTGCATAAGGGGCATCGTCTGGTCCGTCGCACTGTTCGCGTACTTTATGTACTCTGAGAATGTCTCTTCCTAGCAGGACCAAGATTTCAGCATTCATGTCCATTACTGGAATCTCATCTACAAGATGCCTTAAGTGCGGATGATGATATGCAGCCTCTGGAGTAGGAATCTCTTCCCTTTCGTCTGGTATCTGGTCACATTCAACTAATGTTGGTAGGAGTATTCCCTCTCTCCCCTTGACGTGAGAGACCATAAACCCGTTGGCCCTTCTGCCGAAAGTCTCTACACGACCAGAACAGGTTCTGAGAGTATACGGTGTTGCATGTCCCTTTATGCCGAAGATCTCAAAGAATTTAGGCTTAACAAGCGATCTGTTGCTCTGTTCATCTAATATGGCATACATCTTCGTGGCTTTCTCCGGTTGACCCTCTGGGTATATCTTGACTAGGCATACCTTGGCACAGCATTTGTAATCCAAGCCTTCTCCACAGACCTCCGTGCATGAAGAAGAAATATTCCCTATAGCTGGAGCATTACCTTGTTGCTCCCCGCCATGATTTGAGACAGGTGCAGAGGTAGGTAGCTGCTGTGGGTTGTCTGGAAGTGGAGTAGGGTGCATAGCTGTAACATGTCTGTCGCTGCTGCATTCTGTACACTTGATGACAACTTTACAGTCTTTAGCAAAATGTCCATAAGAGGCACAGCACCTGTAGCATACCCCAAGTTTTTGAAGAATCTCCCTGCGCTCTTGTAAAGTCTTTGCCCTAAGGCCACGACATTTCTTTAAAGGGTGAGGCTTTTTGTGAATAGGGCACTGACGATTAGGGTCTTTATCGCTATCACCTGAATCCCTCTGGTTTGCAAGAGAGGACACGGGTGGTGAGATGTCTGTCCTTTTAACAGATATTGTTCTATTAAAGTCTCTACGTTTAGCCGCTGTGTTATCATACCTTGATGAGGATGCTGGTGATGATGATGAAGCTGGCAAGTTGGTTTCGCTGAAGCTGAAGCTGGGATCGTTTCTTGTCCAGGCTTGTTCGCTGATGAACCTGCAAAAATATGAGAATGGAGGGAAGGATACGTTATAGTCTCTTTTGTATCTTGAGCCGTGTTGCGCCCATTTCTCTTGCAGGCCGTATGGCAGTTTAGACGCCACTGGATTGACACCATGAGCAGTGTCCAGGAAGCTTAGTCCAGGTAGACGTGGGTCTGTCTTTGCCAACTCTAGCTCCATGAGGAGATCACTCAGTTCTTGGAGCTTGCGATAGTCCTTGTTACCTATTTTTGGGAAGTTATGCAGTCTCTTGAACAGAGCGCCTTCTATGGCTTCAGCGCTGCCATAAGCTTGCTCAAGTCTTGCCCACGCAGCAACGAGACCTGCATCCGGGTGGTCAACATGTACTGTTCTCAGTCTTTTAACACGATCTGTGGATTCTGGCCCCAGCCACTTTATGAGCAAATCAAGTTCCTCCTTGGTAGTAAGGTTCAGATCAGCAATAGCAGCCTTGAAGGTTGATCTCCAGGCCCTGTAGCTCTCTGGACAGTCGTCGAACCTTGAGAGGCTTGTGTTAATGAGTTCTTGGCGTATCATATATCTGGCGAAGTCAGTCAAGTCTGATCTCTCACTCTTTGGTGCCAAAGTAACTTGAGGAACCGCTTGGGTGTTAAAGTTCTCTGGTGATGAAGGGTGAGGTTTACCAGGATAAAATGACGTTGCAAGAACGTTTAACTTTGGTGTAGTCTCTAAGGCTTCTGCTGGCTGCGGCTTGAGCTGCGGCTTGTCACTGGGATTCACCTTGCTGGCAGACTGAGTTGATGTGATTTGCTGCGTAGATGTTCTTGTGTTGTGGACTGGAGGAGGCTCAGGCATTTGGAGCTGAGAGATCTCTGCATTGAGAGTCAGAACAGCGTTGGGAGGAGGTACAGGAGATGACTGTGTATTGTTGCAAATGTTATGCTGTAAAACGTATTTGCTAGTGCGTTCGACTGGGTCTTCCAGTTCTGCTGGGATAGGGCAGTCTGCATTAGTACTTTGTCCCATTGCTTCTTCGAAGACCTTCAACCTCGCTACGGCAGCTGCTTCCTCCTTTTCCATTTGCAGAATCTTGATTTGGGATGCCGTCTCTGCTTGGCGGGCTTCTAACTCTGCTTGGCGGACTTTGCTGTGAGCTTCTAACTCTGCTTGGCGGGCTTTGCTGTGAGCTTCTAACTCTGCTAACTCTGCTTTGCGTACTTCTAACTCTGCTTGTTTTTTAGCAAAGGAGCCTTGCACTTTCTTTGACTCCGCTTCAGCGCGGGCCTCTATTAGCTTGTCGCTTAACGTTGAATGTCTGGAGCGAGAGGTTCTGGAAGAATGTGCAGTGTGCTTGGTTGATGTGGATCTGTGCGATCTGGTCTCTTGCAGTTGAGCAATGCGGAGTTCTGCCCTTTCTTTGGCAACTTGCACTAGGAGGTCTCTCTGTTGATTTAGTGCATCAGTCTTGGTCAGTTCTGCTGAAAAGTCTTCCATATTAGAGTCCTGCAAGAAGTCTGTGTATTTTTCTGACAGCCTCTGGTAACGTTTATATGCAGCAGACAGACGATCTATAGAGTCTCTTAATTCAGCTGGGTGATTGTTAAAGTGTGGTAAAACTGACATGCATTGTGACGTTCTGTCCCACAGGTCCGTCAGATTGCTGGAGAGCTCATCTCTAGTGTATTCATAGTTTTCTCTGAGTTTCTGTGTCGGTTTTATTGTGCGTTTGGGTTTTACACTCTGTTCGACAAACTCTGCAGAATCTGCTCCTTGTACGTCTGCAGGTTCAGGGACGTGATGAATCTGCGTCGGTTCAGCCATAATAGAGTGCACAGAACCTTGTCTGGACATTTTATACGTTTTTGCAAAAATAGTACTGTCTCTTTAAAAAGATGTACGGCAGCTTAGACAGGCAGGTAACACAGTTAAATGCAGAGAAACCGTTTTCAATATTCAGTCAGATGCAGTAGAAGTGAGATGCAGTAAGCTTGTGCGATCATGTGCTTCCCCAAGATGGCTGATGGCACTGAGCTTGATTGCAGATTAAACACACACACATGTGCTTCCATAAAATGGCCGATGGCACTGAGCTTGATTGCAGATTAAGCACACACATATATAATAGCAGTCTGTAGGATTCTACACATTTTTTGACTATTCTGACTCAGATCGTTGTATAGCGATTTATCCCTTGCAGAGACCTCTATGCCTGGCCTGTATAAGTAGATGCAATCACCGAGGACAATCCTTATCAGATAGCTGAACTCACCAGAACACCGTTTATTTCCACGACTTGCTTTATTCCATATATCAGGTTACAGCAGATCACAGGATACAGCAGATGATGGAATGAGATGTTCTTTGCGGTCAAAAAATGATTCTGTCCTAACTTGAGGATGAATATACATGTGCTGCTGGATAACTACACCATGCTGCAGCTCTTACAAGAAGGAAGGGTGGAACTAAACACACACAGGAAGTGCATCATCATAAAGCGAGGGAAAAAAGAAGGAAAGCATGTACAATACATAAAGACCACTAGGTGGCAGCATAAGGCAGCATAAGGATATCTATACACTATAAATCCCCATCTAAATGAATAACTGTAACAGCACAAGCTGAGTAGGCTATGGTGTATTTGGGTTTCTTTTTCTGCTTGGTGTAATTTGTAGGGTGTATAGGGAGGGAGGGTACATTTAGAGAGTAGGGTGGTAGAAGAAAGAAGCAGCAAGAGAGGGAAAAACATTTCTAGAAAACGGTGAAGAGAAAAAAGCAAAAAAAAAAAAACAACAGAAGACAGGCAGGGAACCGATAAGGTGAGCAGAAGACGGAAGGGAGTCTGGTTGGTGAAGTTCTAGAGTGGTGTAGGTTGCTAGCTGCAAATATCACATGACCAAATTAGTTGGGTATAAATTAAATGAGAACCTTTGGGAGAGGGTGGGATCTAAGTCCAGCTGGGATCTAAAAGCACAGTTATGGAGCCTGGGCTGGGAATCTGAATTAAAATGTGAGTGCTTGCAGGGAAACAGGGAAGCAGAGTATATGATAAATTTGATAAATTGTGACATACAGAAATTATTTATTAACGGGGTTAATGTTACTGTTTTTTATTGCAAAGGTTAATGTAGGTTTTTGGATTGAAGGGTTAATAGAGGGCTGAATAGTATTGGAGATGTTTTGTACAGGGGTACTTGAGGGCTGCAGTCATTAAGGGTTAATGGTTAAAGTCAGGGCTGCAGGGTTAAATTGGGATTCCAGAGCGTGCACGTGTCAGACAGCTCCTGGAAGCAATCAGATCTTCACTCCCTCGCAGCTGTCCCGTGTATAACGCGACCCCCTACAGTTTTAAGCTTGATTTATTGCTAAAAAAACTCGCGGGATACACAAGTATCTACGGTAGTTGTCTGCTACATATAATATGCCTTTTTTTTTTGAGAAAGTATTTTGCCATCAAGGATACATTGAGATTTCTCTTGTTTCAAAGTATGTCCTGGGTGGCGAGTATGTACCGTTAGGTGTCCTGCCCAAGGACACTTACTGGGGAGGTGCTCTTGCCAGGATTCAAACCTGTGTCTCCGTGATTGATTATGAACCACTTGTCAATCTGTAACATATATAAAAATCTACATTTGAGCCAGGTTTGAAGTACAGTGAGCTGCATGTTGTGTTTGTCCAGAGCATTTATGAATGTCTTGTTTCTGATTTGTTTTATATCCCCCCCCCCCAATTCAAATATTTTTATATATTTAGATGTTTGTTTGGTTGGAAAGCTGTTAATTTGGTGATATATACTGTAAGTAAATACAAAAGGTAGAATGAACGCGGCAGTACTTCTTAAAACAAAAAAATGTTTATTTATGCGATTAAAACATGGTTTTATGGCATAAACCAAAATTTTTTGTTTTAAGAAAAGACCTGGAGTACCGCCGCGTTCATTCTACTTTTTTATGCATTTCGAGGCTGGCTGGCAGGAACCTGGTAACAGAGAACAGAGGCGGGAGTGCATGACGCTTTGGAGATATAGATAGATATAGCTGTAACGTTTATCATTGCAGAAGCCATTTACACATCCCAGCAATTAAAAGAACTGCATCCCAGAGCTAATGAGCTGCATTCCCCATATGCAGCACAGAACTCTGGGATAGACATGCAAATAACGTCTGCAATTAGATTTTTTTTTGTATCCTGGGTCTGATTTCACACGGAACCCTTCAATCAATGCCATGCCATACTAGATGGCTTTTTTTTTTTAGCAGAGATCAAGTTTATGCAACTGGTCAAAGCCACTCCCGGACAGCTCTGTTTCTGGTTTATTGAACCCTCTCCAGCAGGAGCTAGGCAAGACCAGTTGCATATTCGTAAAGCCTGGGTTGCCAAGAAGTAGAAGGCTATTTAACAGTTAATACTGCGGCAGCGCCTCCAGCAAATGATAATATAAAAATCAACCGGGAGAGTGTAGACAGTCCCTAAAAAAAACTAACCTCGGCGGTTCGTGCTGCCTACTTTACCCAGCTAACATACACAATGTAAATAAACGGAAGAATACAAATGGAGAAGCCAGGCTAAAACAGAGGTAGTTAGAAGTTTGTCATCATATTGCTAGGAGGTGCCGGCCATAACCCAGGCAAATAAAGTGAAACCGTTAAAAACCAAAGAAGACAACCAGAGGTTAGTTATTTAAAGTAACATTAAACCCTAAGATTTTTTAACATAAAACAATACTGTAATGTGTGACTTACTGTAATCCATAGTAGTTTTCCTTCTCTTTGCTGCTTTTCCTTTTAAATCCTTATCTCTTCTCATGCTAGGGGAGAACTTCCTGTTTCAGCAGACTGCCTTGTCTCTGGAGTGGATACATGCAGGGCCAGATTAACATAGGGGCTGATGGAGCAGGAGCTCCAGGCCCATGCCCCAGAATAGGCCCAGAGAAAGGATAACTATGTCTGCATTGATGGGCCGTTGGACCCCTGTATCTCCAACTCCATAGGAGCTACAGAGTCATGTGAGGAATCACTGCAAAGACCAGAGCATACCCTTTCCAATGATACCAAACATACCAGTTTTTATGTAACAATAAAAAAATAAATATTATTTTATTTTTTCTTTCTAACACGGCAATATTTTTCACATTTCATTTTTAAAGTGAACAATGATGCTGCACTAACTCACATCACATTTCTTTTGTCACCAACAAGCATGGAGGTGAGGGCACAATCCGTTGTTACGAATTGTTACATAAAAAACCTAAACCAGTGAAGGACACTGAGGGGGGACTTTGGACCCCTGTGTCACTAATATTTACACCTCACAAGGCTAATTGAGGTGTCATTTGACAGGTCAGAGTCTGGCCTTTGCATTGATACCAAGCGTGATCATGTAAAATCTAAATGAAAAAAACAACTTTTTAGTCGCAAAGCGATGGCATTCTCGATTTGTCACGTATAAAATGAGCAATACCACTGCCATTACTCACCTTTTAATTTCCCACGCTGGGAGCAAGGTCTGTGGTTTATACATAGTCATATTGTTCATAAATCACCATCCTCCAAAACACAAGGTAAATATTTCATTTTTTAATTCAAACTGCATTTTTTTGAAAAAAAAATATCCAATAACAGCTTCCCATTTCCCTTTTTTTTTTTACTGTTCACAAGAATTCCCTGTAGAATATATAACCACAAAGGTTTGGATGATAAAATGGGAAAAAAAATTTTTTACACGCTATAAATGATTGAAATCTGAATGAATAATTAATCACACAGTGTCTGCCTGGTTAGATATAGCCATATCTGCACTAATAAATAACCAAAAATATGTTTTCATTTCACTAAATTCCAAAATAAGCCACCACAATATTTAGCTCCAGCCCCATAGAGGTCTTAATCCGGCCCTGGATACATGGTGTCTGTGTATAGGTTTGCAACCTGAGCCAGTATTACAGGAAGTGGCAGCCAGCTGCAAAAGGAAGTTCTCCCCCAGTATGAGAAGAGATACGGATTTAAAAGGAAGAACAGCAAAGAGAAGGAAAACAACCATGGATTACAGTGAGGCACACATTACAGTATTGGTTTATGTTAAAAAAATCGGAGGGTTTAATGTCACTTTAAGGACTGTCTACACTATCCCGGTTGATTTTTTTATATTATAATCTGCCGCAGTATTAACTGTTAAATAGCCTTATACTTCTTAGCAACCCTGGCTTTACTGCTTTGCATCATTTTTTTACTTTCAAATATTTTTCTCACTTTATTGTTCTCTTTTTTGTCTATTTACCAGTTTTAATAACGGTAATTTAAAACATGCATTTTTTTTGGTACCGATTTATATACCTGGTCACACAGACTTTTCTTTAGCTAATTACAGACCGTGTTGTCCGGGGTTATGTCCTCAATATTGGTACCACATATGGTTCTGCTTTTGACAAGTCCTTTGGTCTTTTAAATTATTTTTTTCCTTATGACCAGTTGCAGTTTGATGCTTGGCCCATAGGGTATATCAATACTGATTTAAGTTGTGGTGGAGGGCAAAAAATTAGATTAAAACCCTTCACACTGCAATATATATTTATATATAATAAAATTTATTATTGCAGAGGCCATTTACACATCACAGAAATTCAAAGAACTGCATCCCAGCTCTCATGTGCTACATTCCCCATATGCATCACAGAACTCTGGGTAAGATATGCAAATGATGACTGCAATTTCCAATTTTTTGCATCCTGGGTCTGCTTTCACACAGAACCTTTAGATCAATGTCATGCCATATATACAGTATATATAGCCCCAAATATATATATATATATGTAGCAAAATAGACCCGCACTCCTGTGAATTATTATAATCCAAACGTTATTGTGATAATACAATAAATTTTAGATAATAAAGTCCCAGGAGTGTGGGTCGATTTTGCTACATTGTATCTTACGTCAACCACAGCAACTGGTTGAAATTAAGTGAGTAACCCTTTAAGTACAAGAATTGTGGTACAAAGAATATATTATATATATATATATATATATATATATATAATCATAAACAGATTGGGCAGCACATCAGGATTTAATACAAGAAAAAAAGAAAAAAAGCTTTATTGGTATCAAGTAAAATACCTGTCCATTGACCGACGTTTCGGCCCCGGTGGGCCTTTATCAAGGTATACAGGCATAACATAAACAATGTACATTTATACAAAATATTTAGAGCACTCACCCAATACCAGCGAGGATCCCGAAGGACGCCAAACCTCGTGCACCTGGCGTCTACTTCCGGGATAGACGCGGAGTAATGACGTAAGTATAAGAAAAACCTGAGGGCTCAGGTAACCAAGGAAACTTAAAAACTTGCCATTGATCATGTGCCCCCCCCTTTCACGTGGGGGAGATCGCTCACATGTCTTGCTGCAACGCAAGACTTTTTGGATTAAAACCTTAGATACGCTATCTCCTAGAGGTTTAAATGAATACATTTCCTTTACTCCTTTTCTTAAACCTAGATAGTATTAGATTGCTTCTGTTAGTATGTAACTATGCATTCTTGATAATCACTCAGTTGGGCTAGTAATACACGGTTGTCTTGTTAGCCGTTTCATAATTATCATTCCCCTTTTTTTCCAAAGTAGCATCAGTGTTATATTTATTTTCCATTTGTTGCTGTTGCGTGGTGAAATGTGTTGGCGTCATGGATGCTTAGTATCTAGATTCTATGCTCCTCCAGATGTCCTGTGTGAGGTCCGGATTTCTATGTGTATGGCCTCCCTCGAGCCGATCAATCAGAATCTGCAGAGTAAACATTATACTATATATATTTTTTTGTGTTGAATGATTGCCATTGTGCGACCTTTTCTCTGGTCTACCCTTTCATTTTTAAGTTTCCTTGGTTACCTGCGCCCGCAGGTTTTTCCTATACTTACGTCATTACTCCGTGTCTATCCCGGAAGTAGACGCCAGGTGCACGAGGTTTGGCGTCCTTCGGGATCCTCACTGGTATTGGGTGAGTGCTCTAAATATTTTGTATAAATGTACATTGTTTATGTTATGCCTGTATACCTTGATAAAGGCCCACCGGGGCCGAAACGTCAGTCAATGGACAGGTATTTTACTTGATACCAATAAAGCTTTTTTTTCTTGTATTAAATCCTGATGTGCTGCCCAATCTGTTTATGCTATATCGATTCCTAAGGGCATTTGCACTCAGGTATATTTACCTTATTTGGCATATCTGGTCCAGTATTGGAATTTATATATATATATATATATATATCAGTATATACTGTATATATACACACATACACTTGTTGTGGACAGAAATGTATATATTCGCTTTTATAATATTCAAAGGCTTAGAAGGAGGCCTAGAAAAATGCTCATTTGAGTAGTTTAAATGGTTAATCAAGATTTATGAATCAAATGCATATTATTCTTTAAACGCTATCTTAGCTGATTGTTTTTGTACGCACATGAAGTTTCTTGTCCTAAAATCAAGAAGAGAATGTTTTGGAACATCTTGGAGGTCATCTTGGAGAATGTTTTGGAACATCTCGGAACGTCCTGTAACCAACGTCCTTAACGACTAAAGGAACATCCGGAGACACTATTGTTTATTTTCTTTAACTGTTATTAAACAAGGTCTATAATTTCACAATATTAATGACGAATAGAATGTTGGGCAACAGCCTGTTATCAGTACATGCAAAGTAGCATAAAAAGGCTTGTAAATTGTCGAATAAAGGCAGAGATGTCATTGGCTTGGAAGCCACATAGACCAATTTGTTGTCTGTGTGATTTCTTTATATGCAAAGCTATCTGATTTCTCCACCGAATTAGAACAGAATCTGGCATCCGAGGACGGACTCTTTTGTCCATTGCAATTTGACGCCCACCGTGGAGCCCTGGGTTACGCTTTCTCCAGTGTGTCACCGATGAGGATTTCCTGGCAGGACCACACCAGAACCGGAGCCTGATCAACTTCGTAACCTCACAGGTAAGATACCTTTTGATATCTTATCGGTGACGTGTTCTGGTCTGTGATCCTGACCCGGGAAACCCCAGTGTGACGCTTGGGAAAAGCATCAAAAGTGGGGTTTTATTTAACTTTGCCCAGGTGCCCGTTATACTGACCCACGACCGCATGCCAGTTGTCTGCTTATTTGTACATGTCTGTTCACGATTCTTTGTATTGATGGCATATTTCCTGATAGAAATTGTATTTTGGTTGGTTGTTAATCAGAGAGATTATCGCGGACCTGTGGTAACAAGTGGGGTGTACCTGGTTAGCTATCTCCAGACGGTAACAGGTGATGTGATGCAATAGGCGCATACCTGGTATTAGGACTTTCCTAACAGTAACGGGTGAACACAAGCTTGTTGGTAGGACGCGATATATCTCTGATTGAAGTATAGTTTGATTGACAGTCAGAGGGTTTTTTTGTGAGTACTGGGATAGATGATGCATTAGGCGTATCTATTAGGAACTCACAAGAATATATATATCTAGTAGGAACAGGTGACGCGGTAAAGGAAGCACCTGTAGGATATATATGCTGCGGTAGAGAGGTGCTAGCTACACCTTTTCTTGCAGGGTCCTATATTTGGAATATAGGGGAGGACGAGACGCTTTATTGTCGTGGTAAAAAGGCCACGATAGATATAGGTCTATCCTCATTTCTGACTGTTGATAATCTAAGTGAATTGAAGAAGTGACCAGGAAACAAAGCTAACAATCTAGAATGGGAAATGAACAGAGTAGCCATACTGGTTGGTTGTCACCATGCAAGTTAGTTGAGGAAAGGACAGGCAAAAGTAATGTGACAAACCTAAAGATGTTAGGCAAGATTTGCGAATTAGATAATCCCAGATTACAGGTAGAAGAATGGAAACATGTGTTGAGAAATAAGAAAGGAATGTTGATTGATAATGGTCTATGGAATGTAGCACAGGATTGGTATAGGGTTGCAAAAGAAATTGAGAACGAAGGGTGGATAGAAACAATAGATAAGAAGAAAGGAAAAATGAATTACTATTATCTCACTCCAAGTTCTGAGCCTCCTTCCTATAGTAAGGTATCCAAAAAAGAAAATAATAACCCAAACCCAAACGACAACTACCCAAAAACAGCCGACAGGTCCGACAGGTCTCTACCCTGTTTTATGTATCGATGGGTCGTACTACACCACTCGTCCTGTAACGTCCTCATTAACAGCCACAAGCCAGGCACCGACAATATACCCTATAAATGCCTCATTTGCCCAAACTAGATACCACTCTCCACACGGTAGACCGGACCGGTGACCCGGGTCACCCACCTTTCTCCAGTCATTTTTTTGACTCAGTAAATCGTACTGATGATTCCCTAACGTCCCACATAGGGTTACCTGCAACCACACCCCAGGTCACCCGTAGCCAGCCCATGACTTTTCCACCCCAGCACCAAGACCTCATGACCTTTCCACCCCACTGTTGTGGACAGAAATGTATATATTCGCTTTTATAATATTCAAAGGCTTAGAAGGAGGCCTAGAAAAATGCTCATTTGAGTAGTTTAAATGGTTAATCAAGATTTATGAATCAAATGCATATTATTCTTTAAACGCTATCTTAGCTGATTGTATTTGTACGCACATGAAGTTTCTTGTCCTAAAATCAAGAAGAGAATGTTTTGGAACATCTTGGAGGTCATCTTGGAGAATGTTTTGGAACATCTCGGAACGTCCTGTAACCAACGTCCTTAACAACTAAAGGAACATCCGGAGACACTATTGTTTATTTTCTTTAACTGTTATTGAACAAGGTCTATAATTTCACAAAATTACTGACGAATAGAATGTTGGGCAACAGCCTGTTATCGGTACATGCAAAGTAGCATAAAAAGGCTTGTAAATTGTCGAATAAAGGCAGAGATGTCATTGGCTTGGAAGCCACGTAGACGTATTCGTTGTCTGTGTGATTTCTTTATGTGCAAAGCTATCTGATTTCTACACCGAATTAGAACAGAATCTGGCATCCGAGGACGGACTCTTTTGTCCATTGCACACTCAACGGTAATCCGCCACACCGAGGCTGAGTAATAAGAAAAAAAAACTTTTTTATTGATTCAACGTCTCAGTCCACACAGGGACTTTCATCAGGATGAACCTGATGAAAGTCTCTGTGGACTGAGACGTCGAATCAATAAAAAATTTTTTTCTTATTACTCAGTCTCCGTGTGACGGGTTACCGTTTTGAACATATAGTAGAGGCCGCTTCCCAGTACCGGAGCATGAATTTTCTTGTAAATTGAGTGCGTAGAACGTGGATAAGTATATATATAGTGTGTATATGTATATATATCTATATCTATCCAAGAATCCCCGTGCTCTGGTGCTGAGTAATCTGGCTGCAAAGTAGAATATAGAAGATCCAAGTTCCAGACGCACACGGAGGCTTCTTATTGAAAAATATAAACTTTTATTATGGTAGCATAATTAGACGTTTCAGTCCCAGTTGTGACTTTCCTCAGGAATAGCTTACCAGAGAAAAATAAACACTTATATACAGATCATTAAGACTTAACAGGTGTGTCAGCCCAGCCCAGGAAGTCAGGGCACGAAAAGACGTAGCATGTTACATAACCATGGTAACCATACACAGAAAAAAACACTTTTGAAATTGCCATATTGCTCCACATATTGGTTGTAAAGTAGAAACATAGTAAATAGATACAAAGTGCAACAATGTGATATAAAAGATTTTTTACATAAAGCAGCTAGAGCATTTTAAACAAAACCTCGGTACTGCCTAACTAAGAAAAAAAGAAAAAAGCATTTTATTATATACATATGTGAAACAAAGAATAAAAACATATAAGAACAAATGGACATAGCCATGAAAGGAGGACATCCCAACAGAGTAAGGGAGCTACAGTGGCAAGAAAAAGTATGTGAACCCTTTGGGATTACGTGGAGTTTTGCATGAATTGGTCATAAAATGTGCTCTGATCTTCATCTAAGTCACAACAATTTGAAAAACACAGTCTGCTTAAAATAATACAACACAAACATTATATGTTTTCATGTTTTTACTGAACATAACATGTAAACATTCACAGTGCAGGGTGGAAAAAGTATGTGAACCCCTAGTCTAATGACTTCTCCAAGAGCTAATTGGAGCCAGGAGTGAGCCAACTTTGAGTCCAATCAGTGTGATATTATTGGATGTGTTGCTGAAAGCTTTCCTGCCCTTTAAAAACACACACCAGTTTTGGGTTTACTGGTTTCAAGAAGCACTGCCTGATGTGAACCATGCCTCGCAGAAAAGAGCTCTCAGAAGACCTACGATCAAGAATTGTTGACTTGCATGAAGCTGGAAAGGGTTACAAAAATATCTCCAAAAGCCTTAATGTTCATGTGTCCACGGTAAGACAGACTGTCTACAAATGGAGAAAGTTCAGCACTGTTGCTACTCTCCCTAGGCGTGGTCGTCCTGTAAAGATGACTGCAAGAGCACAGCGCAGAATGCTTAATGAGGTAAAGAAGAATCCTAGAGTGTCAGCTAAAGACTTACAGAAATCTCTGGCACATGCTAACATTTTTGTTGACACATCTACAATAAGGAAAACATTAAACAAGAATGGAGTACATGGGAGGACACCACGGAGGAAGCCATTGCTGTCCAAAAAGAATATTGCAGCACGTTTGAAGTTTGCAAAAGAGCACCTGGATGTTCCACAGCATTACTGGCAAAATATCCTGTGGACAGATGACACCAAAATTGAGTTGTTCGGAAAAAACACACAGCACTATGTGTGGAGAAAAAAAAGGTACAGCACACCAACATCAAAACCTCATCCCCACTGTAAAACATGGCGGAGGGAACATCATGGTTTGGGGCTGCTTTGCTGCCTCAGGGCCTGGACGAATTGTTGTCATTGATGGAAAAATGAATTTCAGAGCTTATCAAGACATTTTGCATGAAAACGTAAGACTATCTGTCTGCCAACTGAAGCTCCGCAGAGGATGGTTGATGCAACAGGACAATGACCAAAAGCATACAAGTAATTCAACAAAAGAATGGATTCAACAAACCCAAATACGCCTTCTGGAGCAGCCCAGTCAGAGTCCTGACCTCAACCCGATTGAAATGCTGTGGTGTGACCTTAAGGCTAGGGTCAGACTAACGCATTTTTCACGTTGTCCGTGAAAATGTGCGTTAGAAGAATGGACGTATTTTTTCACGGAATACGCAATAGCGGTCATACTATGCGCAGTTTCATCCGTGATTTTGTACGGATCATCAATAAAACACTTCTTGCATCTGGACGTTATGTTGGCCGGACATTAGCAGCGTCTGATGTCTCCAATTCACGCACACATGCCACTAGCGGACGCAGCACACTCTGTACGTCAGTACTAGTGGTTTAACGTTCTCGAAAAAATGCGTTCATTTTCCACTTGCGTTGCGCAGCCGGACTTTTGTGCGACCGTACTTCGTATATTGTCCGTCATTGCCCGGCATCTGCTGCTAGCACGGCCGTGATTAAGTGCGCCAGAACGCGCGTTCGCACTGCCTCAGTCTGACCCTAGCCTTAGAGAGCGATTCACACGAGACATCCCAAGAATATTGCTACACTGAAACAGTTTTGTGAAGAGGAGTGGTCCAAAATTACTCCAGATCGTTGTGCAGGTCTGATCTGCAACTACAGGAAACGTTTGGTTGAGGTTATTGCTGCCAAAGGAGGGTTAACCAGTTATTAAGTCCAAAGGTTCACATACTTTTTCCACCCTGCACTGTGAATGTTTACATGTTCTGTTCAATAAAAACATGAAAACATATAATGTTTGTGTTGTATTATTTTAAGCAGACTGTGTTTTTCAAATTGTTGTGACTTAGATGATCAGAGCACATTTTATGACCAATTCATGCAAAACTCCACGTAATCCCAAAGGGTTCACATACTTTTTCTTGCCACTGTTCATAATCCAAAGGTTAGGACAGGAAAGAAAATATATTTTTATTCTATTTTTTTATTTCAAAAAGAACCTGCTACCATAATAAGTTTATATTTTTCAATAAGAAGCCTCCGTGTGCGTCTGGAACTTGGAAAATAGATATATATATATTTTCCAAGATATATATCTATTAGATTAGGTAGGCCGTGTTAGTCAAGATGCCAAAATCACGAGTAGTGATGAGCCGAACACCCCCGTGTTCGGTTCGTATTCAAACTCGAACAATTTCAAAAGTTTGAGTTCGAACTCGAACCGAACTCAATGCAAGTCAATGGGACTCAAAAGTTCGATTTTTAGAGTGCCCTCCAAGAGGGCATATATGCAAGATATTTGCCATAAAAGGTGTATGGGGGTCCGGATAGTGCCCTGTTTGACAGGAAACAAGGAAAAAAAGTTAAAAAAAAATTTTTTTTAAAGGAACAGTGAGTTTTCCATGAAATAAAGGTTAAGAATAAAAATGAAAAATTCCTTCAAATATCATGCCTAGGAGGTCCCCATAACCTGTCCGTGAAGTGGCGGATTTGTAGGATGTATAGAAACATTTAAGAACATAGAAATGACATTTCAAATGACGGTAAATGGTTTTCCTTTTAATCTATTCATAAACAACTGCTTGGGGCGGCAGTCTGTATGAAAAGAGGAGACGTTTCAGGTCACGCAGAACAAGTTTAGGGATTTTTTTGGGCTAAATTATGGTGAAACTTATGCAAGCTTTGGATGAAAGTAACAATAGGTGCTTTAAAATTGGGCCTTTAGTGTCAGCAACAGGGCCGTCACACCGTAACCCCTCTGTGGTATTGTGGAAGAGTGCAGCGGTGGACCCTGCGGTCCAATATTAAAATTATATGAATCTGGTATAGGCGTCAGTGGCAGTGCACCCAAATATTGTGCCTTTGGTGGCAGCAAGTGCCTTCACACCGTAACCCCTCCGAGGTATTGTGGAAGAGTGCAGTGGTGGAGGTTTTGGTAATGCAGAAGAGATCCGCGATCTATTCAGTTACATCAGCAGCTACAACAAAACCCGGTCAGCAATGTTAGGCACTTGCACTGCGCTACTGTATATGGTGAGAATCTGCGCACACCAGTAGCAACAGGAAGCAAACAGAACAGGCAGGGAATACACAGAGAGAATAGTCAAATGGCAGGCTAAGTCGGCAACAGATCGGGTCCTCAGAACAAGCAGGGTCAGTAACAAGTATACAAACTGATTCGGTAAGCTAGCGATGCGGGAATAAAGGCTGAGACACACTGAGCATGTAGCGACGCACAGTGTAGTGAAGCGAAGAGAAGCAAACATTTTGCAGGCTTGACTTCACTCCGCTCCGCCTCACAGCGTGTCTACACTGCATTACGTTTGCTTCTCACCACACTGGACAGGATTCAACTAACTAAATTAAAATGTACACACAAAACCGTTTTTATTTTCACAAAGCACATGTTATATAGGCAAAAAAAGTTTCTACTGAATAAAATACATCAAAAATTACTGTTAATTTAATAGGAATAGTATAAAAATATAAAAAAAGGTAACCCTTGATCATATACACTATCAGGGTTATCCAAAGAGATCCGAATTGCTTGAGAAAGGTAACCGAACGCTGAAAATCAGTGTTCGGTTACCTTTCCTGGCCATTCGGCTATCCAGAGAGCAGGCAATTTGCCAAATCCTGGCGAATTGCCTGCACATACGGTGCCTGTTCGGTGCCTGTTCGATGGCAGAGAAATCCCCATGAAAAGCACTGCTTCGGCTATTCAGAGAACGAAAACCAGCAGTGAAAGGTTCCCCTAATGTCCTGCCATTCGGGGGTTTAATTCGGCAAGTTAATTTAGGAGAATCCCATAGGCTTCAATGTTAAATTAATTCAATATCTAATAAACCATTCATTATAAAATTCTGCAGTAAAGAGTCTCTTTATTTATAGATTTTTTAGGATACTTTAAGCATTTTTCAGATTTTATTTTTTTTAAAGTTTACTTATTTTTTCTGTAACAGCCCTTTTTATTATCATTCCCTGGACCTCATATGCAAATTTCAGACATTTTCGCTCAGTAGTTTCTTTGCAAACAGCTTTTTACTTTCACATTCATACAAACGGTTTTGCTAATTTATTCACCTCCCTCTGTCTGCGGTGTCGGCTTTTTCTTGGCTTTTTCCGGCGGCTTTGCTGCTTGTGATCGGCTCCTGCTCGGATTTTTCCGGCGTCTTCGACAGGTTAATCTGGATGTTTTTGAGGGTTTTCGGCGTGCATTCGCCGGGTTTTGCGGTGAGTTTTCGTCAGGTTTGGGGTAGCTTTTCCCTGCAATTCGGGGACCCTGTGGTGCTTGCTGAATACACCGCAGGGTCACCGAAATGGAATTGGCAACACGAACCGAATTGAAGAGAACGAAAAGTCACCGAACGTGCGGTGACTTTTCGAATCTCTTTGGATAACCCTGTATATTGCCAAAAGTATTCGCTCACCCATCCATATGTGAGTCAAGGCAGGTGAGCGAATATTTTTGGCAATATAGTGTATATTATAGGGACACGGAGTGCTGTGTATAGAGTAGGGATGCATTGATACCACACACGGACATATACGTATATATCAACACGCAGACCTATATATATGTATATATCAACACGCAGATATATATATACACCCACCCACAGACCTCAGACCATATATACACATACGCACATGGGGGTGGCATGTGGACAATCTCAACAAAATGTGCCCCCCCCCATTTGGCATCCCTCCAGAAGAAATGTTGAACCTGACAGAGCAGAGAATATATATATTTTTCTCTGCTCTATCGGGTTGAACATTTCTTCTGGAGGGATCAGCCAAATGGGGGGGGCAATTAGTTGCCAAAATGTGTGTGTAAAACAAGTCTGGATATATATATTTATAAGAATATAGAGATATATATATACCATACCTGCCCTTACCTTCCCCTATAAATTTGCTAAAAATATACACACACACAAAAAAACAAACCACTGCCTGTGACCCTGCGCAGCCCACATGCCACCCCCCTCTACCTGGCTGAATGTATCTAATATATATAATTAAATACATTCAGCAAGGTAGAGAAATAAAAAAAAAAGTTTTATTTTATGTTCCCGGGGACATTTAAAAATGTCCTCGGATTTTTTTTTTTTTTTAATAAATGTGTCACCTTACCTTAGCCTGGTGGGCAGTGGGGGCTCCCTGGATCCTGGATGTGGGGGGGTCTGCCATGGCTGCAGGTGCAGTGGCTCCCTCCCTGCGCCGCCTGTCTCTGCCACATGCACCCGGGCGGCTTATGCTGCCCGCACAGTCGGCCGGGCGGCCCGCACAGTCACAGCTCTGTCATCCGGCGGCCGCATGCTCCTCAAGGGGATCCTTGGGAGGCCCCGGTAGGCTGCCCTCTACAGTGCCTGATTAGAGGGCCGTGTCTGCCTGATGTTTTAGTAACAAGAATGTTTTATCCCATAGGCTTCAATGTTAAAAATATTCCCGTTTTAATTCAATATCTAATAAACCGTTGCTTATAATATTCTGAAGTAAAGAGTGTCTTTATTTCTAGATTTTTTTAAAGCATTTTTTTATACTTTTTTTAAAAAAAAATTATTTTCGAACTTTTGGCGAACGTCCCAAAAAGTTTGAAGTTCGCGAACTTTTGAACGGCCAATGTTCGAATAGAAATCCGAACCAAACAGCTCATCCCTAATCACGAGTATAGCAGTCTGTAGTGATACCTTTTTTATTGGACTAACGTTACATTTAACGTTTTAATAACCAATATAGCAGGTCTTTTCACACGGCGTGCACTGGATCAAGTACACCACATTGACAGACGTGCAGAGGTACGAGCCCTTGATGTTGTATGTGGCATTATTGTGCCAGGCAGTGCTGCTGTTAAATATATGTTGGCACAGTTTTCAGCGGCACTGCCCGGCACAATACTGCCACATACAACATCAAGGGCCAATGTGGTGTACATGATCCAGTGCAAGGCATATGAAAAGGGCTGCTATATTGGTGAAACAAGCCTTAAACTAAATCTCAGGATGAACCTGCACAGACACTCCATCAAGAACCACCAGGAAAATACATATTGTACCCCCGGTGAGACATCACTTCAATCTAACAGGCCACTCCATCCAAAACCTCAAAATTAAAATCCTCAAAGGCCAGATAAACACCACCGTGAACACAAGACACATGAAATGAAAATGATCACATATTTTAACAGCAAGGACTCAATGTGGATTCTGCCTTTTTAACCCATTATCATATCATCACATAACATTCAAAATTCTGGCTGATGTTTTGTTTCTTCTTGGTTTCTCTTTCTTTACAATTTTTTCTTTTTTTGTCTCTTTCAGCCTTCACTGTTTTGTGTTTTGGTTTTTCTTTTTCCTTTTTTTTTCCTTTCAAGTTGTATGATCTTATTTCTGTTGTTTTATTATGGGCCCAAGATCGCTCATGTGTTTATTTTCCCATTTTGAACATACCATTTGACTCACTTTTTACGACATCTAAACCCCCCACCCTTAATGTCTTAATTTTCAATTCTAGGAACTGATCAGTATAGCTTCCAGACCTGAGGAAGAGAGGAATCCTCTCAGAAGCTTGTCTTTTAAATGTAATGTTAGTCCAATAAAAAAGGTACCGCTACGTACTGCTATACTCCTGATTTTGGCATCTGTACTTAAATGGCCTATAAAATTTATATATATATAATACAAACCACAGTTGGGGTTCCACTCAACCTAAACTTGCAACATAAGCGGGTGCATTTAAGACATTAAATACAAAAAAAAGGAAAGAGCACTTCATATCAAGGACCACCTTCATCCACCATTTTCTGCAATAAAAAAAAAACACATTTCAAAAGTTCAAAAAACCTGACTGAGGTAAAGTGATGGGGATTCAGTTTACAGAGTATGATCATAGTTTGCTTAAGCCTGTCACAGTCGCCAATGTACCCCATCGTTGACAGGTCCAATCTAACTTGAACGTATCTGCACTAACAGGATCAACTCACCCTGGAGCTCTCCAGCAGGCACTGGCCTTCATAGGCTGCCACAGTGGGACACACCCATGAACAGGGAGGGATGCATACCCAAGAGAGTTGTCAGCTCTCTATATGTATAATACAAACCACAGTTGGGGTTGCGTTGCACTCAACCTAAACTTGCAGCATAAGCGGGTGCATCGAAGACATTAAATACAAAAAAACAGGAAAGAGCACTTCATATCAAGGACCACCTTCATCCACCATTTTCTGCAAAAAACAAACACATTTCAAAGTTCAAAAAACCTGACTGAGGTAAAATGATGGGGATTCAGTTCTATATATACACTATATTGCCAAAAGTATTCGCTCACCCGTCCAAATAATCAGAATCAGGTGTTCCAATCACTTCCATGGCCACAGGTGTATAAAATCAAGCACCTAGGCATGCAGACTGTTTTTACAAACATTTGTGAAAGAATGGGTCGCTCTCAGGAGCTCAGTGAATTCCAGCGTGGAACTGTGATAGGATGCCACCTGTGCAACAAATCCAGTCGTGAAATTTCCTCGCTCCTAAATATTCCACAGTCAACTGTCAGCTGTATTATAAGAACATGGAAGTGTTTCGGAACGTGGAAGTGTTTGGGAATGATAGCAACTCAGCCACGAAGTGGTAGGCCACGTAAACTGATGAAGTGGGGTCAGCAGATGCTGAGGCGCATAGTGTGAAGAGGTCGCCAACTTTCTGCAGAGTCAATCGCTATAAACCTCCAAACTTCATGTGGCCTTCAGATTAGCTCAAGAACAGTGCGCAGAGAGCTCATGTAATGGGTTTCCATGGCCGAGCAGCTGCATCCAAGCCATACATCACCAAGTGCAATGCACAGCGTCGGATGCAGTGGTGTAAAGCACGCCGCCACTGGACTCTAGAGCAGTGGAGACACGTTCTCTGGAGTGATGAATCGCGCTTCTCCATCTGGCAATCTGATGGACGAGTCTGGGTTTGGCGGTTGCCTGGAGAACGGTACTTGTCTGACTGCATTGTGCCAAGTGTAAAGTTTGGTGGAGGGTGGATTATGGTGTGGGGTTATTTTTCAGGAGCTGGGCTTGGCCCCTTAGTTCAAGTGAAAGGAACGCTGAATCCTTCAGCAAACCAAGGCATTTTGGACAATTCCCTGCTCCCTGCTTTGTGGGAACAGTTTGGAGCTGACCCCTTCCTCTTCCAACATGACTGCACCAATGCACAAAGCAAGGTCCATAAAGACATGGATGACAGAGTCTGGTGTGGATGAACTTGACTGGCCTGCACAGAGTCCTGACCTCAACCCGATCGAACACCTTTGGGATGAATTAGAGCGGAGTCTGAGAGCCAGGCCTTCTCATCCAACATCAGTGTGTGACCTCACAAATGCGCTTCTGGAAGAATGGTCAAAAATTCCCATAAACACACTCCTAAACCTTGTGGACAGCCTTCCCAGAAGAGTTGAAGCGGTTATAGCTTCAAAGGGTGGACCGACGCAGTGGCGTAGCGTGGGTTGTCAGCGCCCGGGGCCAGCAAAGAATTGTGCGCCCCCCCCCCAACCTGTGGACGTTATCGATATTGCCACAGCTCACACATGGATTTGCCCCCCAGCTCACACATGGATTTGCCCCCCAGCTCACACATGGATTTGCCCCCAGCTCATGGATTTGCCCCCAGCTCATGGATTTGCCCAAGCTCATGGATTTGCCCCCCAGCTCACTCATGGATTTGCCCCCAGCTCATAGATTTGCCCCAGCTCTCACATGGATTTGCCCCCCAGCTCACTCATGGATTTGCCCCAGCTCATAGATTTGCCCCAGCTCTCACATGGATTTGCCTCAGCTCTCACATGGATTTGCCCCCCAGCTCACTCATGGATTTGCCCCCATCTCATGGATTTGCCCCCGCTCATGGATTTGCCCCCATCTCATGGATTTGCCCCACAGCTCACTCATGGATTTGCCCCATCTCATGGATTTGCCCCCGCTCATGGATTTGCCCCCATCTCATGGATTTTCCCCCATCTCATGGATTTGCCCCACAGCTCACTCATGGATTTGCCCCCATCTCATGGATTTGCCCCCATCTCATGGATTTGCCCCCATCTCATGGATTTGCCCCACAGCTCACTCATGGATTTGCCCCCATCTCATGGATTTGCCCCCATCTCATGGATACTGCCCTAGCTCATGGATTTGCCTCCAGCTCATGGATTTGCCCCCATCTCATGGATTTGCCCCCAGCTCATGGATTTGCCCCCAGCCCATGGATTTGCCTCCAGCTCATGGATTTGCCCCCATCTCATGGATTTGCCCCCAGCTCATGGATTTGCCCCCAGCTCATGGATTTGCCCCCCAGCTCACTCATGGATTTGCCCCCATCTCATGGATTTGCCCCCGCTCATGGATTTGCCCCCATCTCATGGATTTGCCCCCGCTCATGGATTTGCCCCCATCTCATGGATTTGCCCCCGCTCATGGATTTGCCCCCATCTCATGGATTTGCCCCACAGCTCACTCATGGATTTGCCCCCATCTCATGGATTTGCCCCCATCTCATGGATTTGCCCCCAGCTCATGGATTTGCCTCCAGCTCATGGATTTGCCCCCATCTCATGGATTTGCCCCCAGCTCATGGATTTGCCCCCCAGCTCACTCATGGATTTGCCCCCATCTCATGGATTTGCCCCCAGCCCTTACCTGGATATTGCCCCAGGCCCCAGCTCCGGCGGGGGTTGAGGGGACGCAGATGCCGGGCAGCGCGGGAGCGCCTGCCCGGTCTTTAACAGTCCGTCCTGTTAGGTGATGCCGCGCAGCCGGTCACGTGGTCCGGCCAATCAGGTGGTACAGAGACACCGTACCACCTGATTAGCCGGACCACGTGACCGGCTGCGCACGCCGCGCAGCCGCATCACCTAACAGGACGGACTGTTAAAGACCGGGCAGGCGCTTCCGCGCTGCCCGGCATCTGCGTCCCCTCAACCCCCGGGCCAGTTTTAGGGGCGCAAATGCGCCCCTAACAAAACTGCGCCCGGGGCCACGGCCCCCCCAGCCCCCCCCACGCTACGCCACTGGACCGACGTCATATTGAACTATATGGATTAGGAATGGGATGTCACTTAAATTCATATGCGAGTCAAGGCAGGTGAGCGAATACTTTTGGCAATATAGTGTGTAATTATATATATATATATATATATATATATATATATATATACACACAATTACACACTGTAGATTATATATAATAATCATGAACTATTCATCAGTGCCATAATCAAAGGATATTCTCTAATTTGTTCATAAGAAGCTGAGTAATACAAAAATTGTACTTCTAGGTTTCTAGATTTATTGTTTTCCAGACAGGAAAAAGCCTTTTCGAGCATTCTGCTAACTGTGATATACTGTTTTAAGGGGACTAGCACTCTCAAAACAGTGCCGCAATGTTTCATGGCGCAGAACCAATACATCAAAAGTAGAAAACACTATTAAGTCTGCAAAGCATTCTGGAGATTTACTATATAAAATCTATACGTAAGCATGGGAGTATGTAGGGAACGTTTTTTAATCAACACATGAACTTCTGTCATCAACCGAATACAGTGATTCAAATCATTCACGTTTAAAAGAGAAAGTCCTAGATGTTGGTAAATCCCAAGACCGCAGTTCAATTTTTTTATGTAGCTTTTTCTCTAATTTCCTGTAGAAAGTGTTACTGGAATGATTACATTTCACTGTCATTTTTGCCAAGTGCCTCGCAAGTTGAGATATCAAAGGGAAACCACACATGCATGTACAAGCCAAGTATAGATCTTCATCATTTGAAACATAAATTACATTTAGTATGCGATCAAAGCAAAACAAAATTTATATTTTATTTAAAATAAAATCAAAGTTTTTAAAAGATATATTGCAATTTATTAAGAGTATCCATCGAAGGTTTGTTTAC
This sequence comes from Leptobrachium leishanense, assembly GCA_009667805.1. NCBI lineage: Eukaryota > Metazoa > Chordata > Amphibia > Anura > Megophryidae > Leptobrachium > Leptobrachium leishanense. Next base: position 482,870,441 of record CM019063.1, on the reverse strand, counting down.
TGTTGTATGGTCAAGCCCAGCAAGATTGTGGTGGAGGACAAAAAGTGAGATAAAAAACCTCCACGCTATAATGGTTATTTTTATTATTGCAGAAGCCATCTGCACATTACAGCAATTCAAAGAACTGCATCCTAGTGCCCCTGTGCTGCATTCCCCTTATGCAGCAAGGAACTCTGGGTAGGATATGCAAATGACCTCTGTCTCACTTTCATTGCATCCTGTGAAGGGTTCTGTGTAAAAACAGACACAGGATGCAATAAAAGTGAGAGGTCATTTGCATATCCTACTCAGAGTTCCTTGCAGCATATGGGGAATGCAGCACAGGGGCCCTGGGATGCAGTTTTTTGAATTGCTGTGATGTGCAGATGGCTTCTGCAAATATATATATAAATATATATATCTCTTTCAGAAGACGTGGTTAAGTGATTTTACTGGAATAGAGCCATTAATGGTGAGTTGCAAATCGGAAACGTCTTGAGCAGCTTTTCCCATTTGAGACTGTCCATTAATGGCTGCATTGTCGTCAAACCATACAATGGCTCTGGTAAGTTTAAATCAGTTCTGGTTAAGTTAACACCAGGGTTGGAATACAACCCAAGTTCTTGACGGCTTTTTCTTTTTAAATTTGTGGTTGCAGACATATATAAAGTGGAAACGTGGAAATTAGGTTTCTTGGTACCGAGGCATGTTAGTCAATTTAAGGTTACCGGAGTATAGCAGTGTGCAGTGATATCTTACATATTAACATTACATATAAAAGACAAGCTTTTGAAAGTATACACTGGTGGCCAAAATTGTGGATCCACCTCACATTTTTACAAACTTTTGCGGTTTAATGTACTTTTTATATAAAAATCTTTAAAAATGTCACAGCACAAGTAAAATGTAATATAGTAAATGAATGCCTTAACAACAAAAAATCTTTATAGAAGTTCAGTTTTCCCTGGAAATGTACCATAATGCATCTTGGCTATTTATATAGCATAAATATGATAATTTCAAGTTTGTCACAATCTGTTTTTCAATAACGTGTTGGATAGCCTTTGGCCTTAACTACTGGCTGACACCTTCTAGGCACTAACTCTACAAGTCTTTTGATATCCTCTTCTGTGATCAAATGATGCCAGGAATTGATTATAGCGTCAATGTGTCCTCGCTTGTTGCTTGGAGTCTTGCTTGAGACCATGCATTTGATGGGATTCAAGTCAGGGCTATTTCCGGGTCAGGCAAGCAGAGGAATTTTCTTGTCAACTAAAACTGACAAAATCAGAAGGTGTATCCACAATTTTGGCCACTAGTGTAACTCTCTCCTTCAGGTCTGAAAGTGTAACTTGAAATAACTAGGGAACAGCAACCAACCTTACTTTGGGCAATTATCTTAGAGAGATATAATATATATTAGCAAAAGACTACACACCCCTTAAGGGTGTGCACACTTATGCAACCAAATTACTTTAGGTTTTTTTATTTTTACTTCCCTCCACCTAAAAGATTTGTTTGTTTTTCAATTGAGTTGTACAGTTTATAGGTCACACTAAAAGGTGGAAAAAGTTTTGGAATGATTTATCTTTGTCTCCTCTTTTCACATCACTGAAACCTGACATTTTAGCAGGGGTGTGTAGACTTTTGCTATCCACTGTGTGTGTATATACTGTATATCAGGTCTCAGAATTTCAAGTCCCAAGCTACTAGCCAGGTCTTAAGAGTTACTCGCCACTAGTTGCCCCACCTAACCCCTTATCCTGCCCTGCCTCTGCATTCCTACTCACCCTCATGTAATTTCCACTCGCCAAAGGCGAGCAGGCAAGTGGAAATTTTGAGGCCTGCTGTATATCATATTATATTTTTCTGGAGATTATATATATACAGTATATATCTATATATTATATTTTTTCTGGGTTTATGGTTCTCTTTAAGTACTAATACACTGAATATTAGACTTGCCATCTCAAAGTTTATACCCTAAGCCAGAGATACGGTGGTCTAAAAGCTGAAACATAAGTTTAGGGGGGAAAAAAAAATCTAGATATTTATTTTTAGAATTCTGTTTTCTTTCCATTTTTACAATTAAAATCCTCACAAATCTTCCCCGCTTTGGCGAATAAACCTAGATATCCCAATCTGAACCCAGGACATACTTGAAAATGAGAGAAATCTCAATGTATCCTTCCTGGTAAAATCCTTTCTCAAAAAATAAATAAATCTGCTTTGGATAATGGCTAATGTAATTAATGTGTGCTGATTGTAAGGAGCAATCATTATCTTACGTCATTTTTTCCTTACCTCTAAAATTCTTCATAAAGAATAAAATAACAAAGAAACTCTTTACTGTTTTTGATCAAAAGATAATCTTTTATCGTTCACTCTAATTTTCCACTTTCTGCAGCCCTTCAGACGCTTTCCTGCAGTCAAAAATAGCAGGTATGCTTTTTAGAGTGAATTTGTAAACCGTCACTAAATTTAAAAGCAAGCAACATTTTATTTCTTTGTAAACGAAAAGGTTATTTTTAAAATGTTTGTAGAATTATGAAAAACTACATGTACTTTTATTTTGTTTAGAAAAAAACAGAACATGTTTCCTGTAAGAATGCAGTTCCTTCTGACAGTGAAGAAGCATAAGGTCTGCTGGCAATGAATCCAAATAGTTTTGAGCGTGTATGAACTCTAGATGGAGCTGTCATCCAAGAACAAGTAGAAGCACTAGCCTAGCAAAGGAGTTAGAAAGGGATCTGCAAAAATCTATAAATACAGCTGATCTGAAGTTTGAGCCACAATTCTGTTGGTCCACGCACTATCTATTTTTATTTTTAAATGTGGATTCAAAGTGGATTAACCAGTACTACTGTGTCATTCTATTATGCCTCTACCAGTGATTATGTGAGGTGATATATTGTATGTAAATTAACACATGTACATGCACAGAATGCACCTGTAAACATGTAACCTAGTGACTATGTTTCCTACATATTTTTCTGTTAATCCGTATATTTGTGTTGTTTTTTTTTAATGTCTTGCATTGTATTACTTTGTACTTCTGTAACTGTAACAGTTCAATGTTCTTGAACCCAGGACATACTTGAAAACGAGAGAAATCTCAATGTATCCTTCCTGGTAAAATCCTTTATAAATAAATAAATAAACATGCAGTGCAAAGGATAATTTATTGTATGTTTTAATACATTATCAGGGTTATTCAAAGAGAATCGAAAAGCCACTTCACGTTCGGTGACATTTCGTTCTCAATTTGGTACGATTTGGCAATCTCATTTCGGCGACCCGGAGATGTATTGAGCCACCACAGGGCCATCGTAGTGCAGGGAAAAGCCGCCGTAAACCCGCTGAACACTCACCGCAAAACCCAGGCAAATGCACACCGAAACTGGCAAAAACATCTGGATTAACCCCACTGAACACGCCGGAGAAACCCAAGCAGGAGCCAATCACAGCGCAGAGCAGCCGCCGGAAAAACCTGACACCGCAGACGAATGGAGTGTAAAAAAAAAAGAACAGTACGCTTGAATGTTTAAAAAGTAAAACGATGTTTGCAAAGAAACTACAGAACGAAAATGTCTGAAATTTACATTTAAGATCCAATGAATGATAATAAAAAGGGCTGTTACAGAAAAAGGGAAAAAATGTTTGCAAAAAATCTCCAAAAGATCCTAAAAAAATCTATGAATAAAGAGACTTTTTGCTGCAGAATATTATAATCAACGGTTTATTAGATATTGTATTAAAAAGGGAATATTTTGTTCTCTGAATAGACGAAGCATTGCTTCTCTATGGGGAATTCACTGCCCTCGAACAGGCAACGAAGGCAGTGAAATCCCCCATAGAGAAGTAATGGTTATTCTATTCAGAGAACACCGAACAGCAGTGAAAAGTTGCCGAAGTGCCACTCTGTTCAGTGGTTTCATTTGGCAGGTTTATTCAGGCGAATCCCATAGGCTTCAATGTTAAAAATATTCCCATTTTTAACTCACTATCTAATAAACCATTTATTATGTTAATCTGCAGCAAAACGTCTCTTTTTGTTTATTGATTTTTCTAAGATCTTTTAGGCATTCTTCGGGATTTTTTCGGCAACATTTTCAATAGTGTTTTTTCTTTTTTCTGTAACAGACTTTTTTAATATCATTCATAGGATCTCATATGTAAATTTCAGACATTTTCATTTGGTTGCTTTTTTGCAAACAGTGTTTCAATTTTGAATCTTTCAAACGTACCCTTTTTTTTTCTACCCTGTCATCAGCTTGTCAGCTTTTTCCGGTGGCTGGTCTGCACTGTGATCGGCGGCTTGTCTGCTTTTTCCGGCGTGGGTTTTCCAGCGGGTGTTCAGCAGGATTGCGGCAGGTTTTCCCTGCACTCCGGGGACCATATGGTGAATGCTGAATTCACTGCAAAGTATAGAACTTTGATTTCCCAAAGTGTAGGGAAGTGCGGGGAACAAGAGATGTCGCTGACATTTCGGTGCTCTCTGCATAACCCCTTAACATTCAGAAAGATCAGACTCCATTGTTTCCAGTGATGTGTCTTGTTGGTCTTTTAGTAATGAAGATAAGAGGATCTAAGGACCTCTGGACTAATATACCCAATTCTTCTGGTTTTGGCAAGGAAATTATATAGAAAATGGGAACTGCACCTCCCAAATGGGTCAACACCCCCAATGGACATCACAAGGTTTCTGGTATATTGCAACACAGAAACTTTAACCTAGTGGGATTTATTCACTACCATCCCATTTACTCAATCAATAGATTTGCCTTTTCATGACAAGTGGGCTTATCTATTTTTAATGGCCATTACAAGTTATGAAAAATCTCATTTTGTAGGCTCTACTTGATTTTGAGCACCTGTGACAACAATGTGTTTTCCTTGTGCATGTTTTTGGGCTGACTGTAGTGCTTTTTCTCTCATGGCCCATTTGCTGCAGGGAAGAAGTGGAAGAATTTTGAAGCGGAAGAATAGTCCTTTGTGTATCAACACTTCTGTAAGTCCTAAAAAGGTCAACAGAGATATAAATCAAGGTCATTGAAAAATAAAATAAATGGATAATGAAGGAATGACATGGCAACATTGGCTACTTTCGATTTATAAAGCAAACATTGACAGCATACATCTTCCTGTTGGACCACTTACTGCTCCATTATCTATGCATTGCAAATAACTGTGTTCTAAAACAGCAACACTGCCCTTAATATACTTGTCCTTTCTAGGTGGTAGTGGGGTGCTGTGCTGGACTAGGAAGATATTATCTCTCTGGACTTGGAGTATAATAACTACAAGGTTCCAGGCTGGATCGAGCCAGGAGGAGAAATGGAAGGGCAATACACCATATACCCTGAGGGTGTCTACAGACCTGGATTGGCAGAGACCAGAGATTTTGAAAACATCGTCTTCTGCCAATGCAAAGACCCAGATAAAATATACCTCCGCACCAACCATATACATCATCCCACCATCCACAAGTAAGCCTAAAAAGAAACAGAGGAGACGTTACATAAATAGAGAATAGCCTGATTACAACAATCTGTCAGAGTAAACACATATTAGATAGGGGAAGTTGAGTTTTGCTACAGTGACCACAAAGTAATTATATAAACCTTTGTAACAGTAATCAGATAATGTGGCAGTTTGACAAGGCTGATCAACAAGACTACTCAAACGTAGACCAGATTATCATACATTCTTTAGCTGGAAAAGACTAACATAACCCAGCAAGCACACCTATCAGCAGATAGGAAGAGATACACATGGACCATAACGATAGACAGACAATAACATTATTCATACATAACACAGGTTACACAAACACCCTGCACCCTCTCACAGGGTGACTTCTAGAGACGTGCATTCATTTCGGAAAAATTCAGAATTTGGAACGAAATTTGATAATTCGTATTCGGAAGTACTTCCGAATAACGAATCGATACTATACAAATTCGAAACAGTATATAACAAATTTATTTCATTTTACACTGTGTCATCATCATAAAAGAAAAATTTGAATAACTGATATCAACTATTGAAATTGAAATGAACTATCAAATTGATATCAACTATCGAATTGATCTTAACTTACAAGTAATAGTCAGCAAAGGACTTTATGAAACAAATTAATTTTGTTTCACTGTTTAATTTGACTCAAATACTAAATATGTGACACAGTTTAAAATTTAACCCTAGCTTTTCTTTTAACAGCAAAATTTGATTAACTGGGGTTTTATTTAGTGATCCAAAACTCGAATTGATATCAATTAACAAATTGATATATGAAATTCAAATCGATTCAAAATTTCAAATCGAATTGAAACTAAATGAAATACGAAGCTAAATTAGAAATTCTGAAAACTAAATGATTTAAAAACGTAACGAAACTAAACAAAACATATTTTTCAGCCATTCACATCCCTAGTGACTTCAATACAGGAGAGGACAGGGAAATAATATAGAACATGGGGCCTGCACCTCCCAAATACATTTCTAAGCCCTTGCACCCCAAGTCCAAAGTGATGCACGTCACCGTCAACATGTGCAATAATTCCCATATGTAATTTTTGTGACATGGCAATTGTGCCTTATAGAACAGAGATCTCGATCTCTGCACCCCAGATGTTGATTGCCTACAATCTACATAATTCTTTGATTGCAATCGATGACCAAAGAATCACTGGAGTTGTAGTTCAGAAGCCTTTTGAGGGCCAGAGTTTGAGGTTCCCTGATGATATAGAGATTTTGGAGCCTGAACATTTCCCCCCCACTTCGATGATGTACCCATAATGTGTACCCATAATCTACTCTACCACCTTTCATTTAATAATTTTATTAAAATGAAACTGTTTTACCCAGTTCATTTGTTAAGGAATTAAACTCTACAAGCCATATTTTGTTCATCACGCTAAAACGCAAGGGAGGAAAATCTGTGCCTGCAGGTTTCTCCATAGCGTCCCTGTTTTAGCGTGATATTATGATGCAGGCGCTAAAATAGCTGCCTGCATCGTACTCAGGCGCTAAGCCCTGGGATGCACACGGCAACGCTAAGTGCCGCGGCGAGCATCTCCTCCATGGGACTCAATTGAGGCTGACGCTGCTGGTCTCATGACCTGCCGGATCTCGCCTCGCGAAATCCGGCAGGTCAGCGTAGTGATCCGCAGTGAGAGACTGGTGGACTTTTTCCCCTCAGTCTATGCCTATTCCCGGCGGCCAGAGGGGCTGGGTTGGAGCCGCCGTTCCCACAGAGGGATGGAAGGTGAGTATGTGGTTTTTGAGGCGGGCTTATGCTGGTGCTGATGGATTCCACAGAAACAAAATCAAAATATCGGTGAACTTCTGCCATGTTTGACTGTAGGGAGTGTATTATTTTCTTTAAAGGCCTCAATTCAAAACTGTAATTTTCTATCGTCTGTCCACAGCACATTCTCCCAAGAGGATTTTGGCTTACTCAGGTAAGTTTTGGCAAACTCCAACATTTGTAATTACAACAGTTTTCTGTGTGAAGTGGTGAATTATTTGAAAGAAATGCAGGGGTGCCAATATTTTTGGCCATGACATCTACTTTTGGCATACATCAATGGGCAGTGATAGCATGGGGTCGGAAAGCAACCCTGGTATCAGTTATCCTTTTTTGTTACACACAGTCAATTCTGGATTGTTGCTGCCTCCAAAAGGAGGCAGGGCAGAGCGTCAGTTCCACGACACCATGTCCATGTCCAATCGTCTTCACTACAACAAAGTGGTGGACATGCTTGGCAGTCATATCATCCATGTGTTGTTGTGACATGAAGGGTGTTCTCATCCATCAGAGAAGAACCTCCTTCATCATAAAGAGCTTACCCTGCTTCCTAGAGAAAGAGTTAATATATATCAAGGTCTAATGATAGTTGTGTTGACATGAAGGTGTGATTAACTACTTTTATAGCATCATCTTCATCCTCATATTTCCCCTTGCAAACAATCTCTGAAACAGGTTATTGTTGTAAGAGGAAGCCTGACTATCCTCACAGATGCTAGAAGAAGTGTGGTACAGCTATACATATAGGATATCTGGAGGTTCTGCTGAGCTCTGACCAGTACTTTGCGGATTTCCTTTTTTTCTCCTTCTGGCACCTATGATTATAACCTGTAACTTCTTAAAGACAATGCATTTTTACAGGGGAATAATACTATTTAACCATGATACGCAGCTCATTATGAGTAACAGAAGTGATGTGTGTAATTAACAGCTTTGATTGCAGCTGATACATTCACAACATCACCTTACTTTACAAGAACACGCACAATTTCCCAGCACCAAATGCACGCCCAGCCTTTCTGCCTTTCACATTGCTTGACAGAATGTCATTACTTGTTCTGTTCTATTCCAAGCACACACTGAACTGCTTTAAAATTTTAGACTATGGCAAGAAACCACGAAACAAACAAAAATGCTGCTTTTTCTATAAAGACAACTGCTTCCTATAATACAAATAATTATAATCTATTGACTTTTTGATTTGGATAATTCTTATTGCCATTATCCTCCAATACATCCAAATTCACTGTGTGCAATTTGTAACTATGCGGCATGATTCAACTTTTTTTTCTCCCATTTCAGGATAATTCTTCCTTTCTTGCTTAGTATTTATATGAAAAACCGTGTACCGTCAGCATCCTTCGAAGCAATTTCCCTTTCAGAAAAGACTGGTTTAACATAATGGTTTTAAGAGTTTTCGATCCAAAATAAACCCAATGAAAAACTATGTCAGTACCAATTAGAAACAACACAATGGGATTAAGGATGAAGTAGTGGCACAATGGTTTAGGTGGGCAGTGGCACAATGGGAGGTGAGAAGAATACTGTATCTCATGAGAAAAATGTAGCTAAGGTATGCAGTGGTGGCACATGAAAACCTTCAGCTCCATGTAATGTAAAGAATTGCGTTCAGGTTATACAGGATGAGCGCAGATGACACTCTTTTTCCTTGTTATGTTTTATACATTGACTGGGCTGTTACTCCTGGCAGTTGCTGTCGCTCCGAAAATAAGTGAGTATGGGCGCGACGCCATTTTTTCTGTATTTATGTATATCATGCTTGTAACACCAGTCCGTCGTTCTGCAGCTGTTCCTCTTTCCATGTTTTTGTTTTTGATCCCAAATGGGAAGTGTTTGGTGCGTGTATAAATAAAACCCACCATCTTTGTCTCTCCTTGGCTGAAAAGCAGCTGGAGGGGCTTAGAGCTGCTCAGTAGAGCGGCCTTTTGGTTACAATTGTTAGGTACCCACTCTAAAGAGGTGCCTTGAAGTGGCGAGTGGGCTTACGTTGCAATGGCCATTGAAACAAACAAAAACCTCCATTTTTGTTGTACATGGAACACATAGAAACGAGCCCAGATGACACTCTTTTTCCTTATACAGGATGAGCACCTTTTTATCCAGAATGTTCAGGAAACTGTGCATTCCAGATTTCAAAACCCGGGAGAACCCAATAGTTTAGAGCAGTGGCTCCCAACCACGGTCCTCAACTACCCCTAACAGGCCAGATTTTAAGGATTACCTTGGGGAAATAAAGACTGAATCCTGCAATCACTGAACAGCAAATCATATCCCCTGCGCTGTGCTTCAGATATCTGGAAAACCTGGTCTGTTAAGGGTACTTGAGGACCGCGGTTGGGAACCACTGCTTTAGGAAGGAGATTGTGCTGCGGTGGGAAAGCCTCAGTCTCCTTCCTGTTACAGCATCTATACCCGCTGGGAGTGCTCTGCAAAATTTCTTCGTCGACATGCTGCCTGGAATCAGCGTGACTGCGGACAGCATCTCATATGCTGAGATTGCATAGAGGCTCCCAGCGTGTGTGCGGTCTTCTTCAGCACTCGGGAGTGGAGTTCCTGAATGGCAGTGTGTGTCAGGAGCGTCCTTTGTGCAGAATTAGCAAAATCCAGATGGCCCTGAAAATTCCAGTTTCCCATCTCTTGCAGACTTTAGAATTCCGGATTAGGGTGCTCTACTAGTATTGTACTTTCACCTATTAAGTAAATATAGCTATCACTTTTTAAAATGCAAACTGGGCCATTCCATTTTGTCCCCAATGTATGTTTGTGTTATATAATACATATGAAGTGATCAATATAAATAATCATTATTTACTATTCCTAGCAAGCATTGTACATCACTGCTCTATAATCATAGAGACTGTGGAGACACAGGTTCAAATCCCGGCAAGAGCACCTCTCCAGTAGGTGTCCTTGGGCAAAACACCTAACGGTACATACTCGTCACACGGAACATACTTGAAAATGATAGAAATCTCAATGTATCCTTACTGGTAAAATACTTTCTCAAAACAAAAAAATAATAACAATTGAAAAGCTAGTATAAAGTACTTCACAATGCATTTTGTATAATGCAATGGAAAGACTGTTATGTTTTCATTTATGATATCATAAAAGAACAATAAAAGAAAATTAAAGGAAAAAAGGTGCGGCGCTTCCCAGTGTGTAGAAAGGAGGGTAATAAATATTATTTACCCAATATAGAATAATTCTACACACTGGGAAGCGCCGCACCTTTTTTCTTTTATTGTCTTTTATCTGTCATCTAGGGACGACATACACGGGTGCAGTGGCGATCGTGTTATAGGCTTTACCCCGCTCAATACTATATTTGTTGCGCCCTACCAATTTTTTCTATTTATGATATCATATATGATCATCTGTGGATGAGACAACTTGTATGAACTAATAGTTGGTCCCGTGAGCAGTGGTAGTTTTAGAACATAAACTTTGAGGATGCAAACAATTAGTAATTAATGGTGATAAATGTATTATTATTTAGCTTTATCATTTTACTGAATAAAGCAAAAGTCACCTATGATGTACTCACTATGTGCGACATGTTACATCTCAAATCTCTTGTTTCTGTATATTTATCCCAGGTTGGAAGCAAACAATACAGTAACTGTAATTTCTCTTATAGGCAAGAAAAAGTGTACTGACAGAGCTCTATTGTTACATAGTTACATAGTTACATAGGCTGAAAAAAGACATGCGTCCATCGGGTTCAGCCTCTCCCACATAACCTACTGCTGTTGATCCAAAAGAAGGCAAAAAACCCAGTCTGAAATGCTTGCCAATATGCAACATACTGGGAAAAAATTCCTTCTTGACCCCAGAATGGCAGTCAGATTTCTCCTTGGATCAAGAAGCTTTTACCCACATATTAAATATTATAACCCTTAATATTCTGTGTCTGCAGGAAGTCATCCAGTCATTTTTATGGTTTTATGGTTTTATCCAAAAGAAAAGAACACAATATTTCTGCACCAGACTTCATTATCTATTTGCACATTTGTTGTTTACTGACATGATTAGCAAATAGTTAATTAACTGATTTATATCTAATTGCCAATTACACAGAGAATAACATATGCTTATAAATTGACTGAAAATTTAACTTTTCACTTCATATTTACAAACCTACCAGAAGTGAAGGGCGACATTCATTATAACATTGATTAAAAAAAATGCTCTAAAGAGCTAAGTATACACTTGGGTAAATGACCGCGGGAAACCCACAAGTTCACAAAGTACTGACTAGCAGAGTCACAATCTCCTCTCCAATCTAAACGGGTTATACAGAGAGCACCGAAATGTCACTGACACTCGATCCCCACACCTGTGGTTAATTCAGCATTCACTGCAGGGTCCCCAAGTGCAGGGAATGGATCGGAAAATATGCTGAAAATCTATCAAAAATCTGCCGGAAAGTCCGTCGATAAGCCACCAATACGATTGGAAAATTCAGATAGATCTAAAACGGTGCAGAAAACCTGCCGAGCGTACCCCATGATTTGCTGAACACATCTGAAAAAAACTGATGATCCACCAAACACGGCGCCAACCAGCCACCGGAAAATGCGGACAAGCTGACAAACGGGGTAAAAAAATATTAAAAAAACATTGAAAGTTCCCAAATTTTAAATGCTGTTTGCAAAAAAACTACTGGACAAAAATATCTGGAATTAATATATAAGATCCTATAAATAATAATAATAAAAAGGTCTGTTCCCTGCTCTCACACACATCTTCAACCTATCTCTCTCCACTGGCTCCTTTCCATCCGCCTTCAAACACACGCTAGTTACCCCTTTACTAAAGAAACCATCCCTAGATCCCAACTCTCCATCCAACTACCGCCCTATATCCCTGCTTCCCTTCACATCAAAGCTCTTAGAAAAACTAGTCTTCAACCGCCTCTCCCTCTTCCTGTCCTCCAATTCCCTACTTGACCCCCTGCAATCTGGCTTCCGTCCCCTACACTCAACTGAAACTGCCCTCACCAAAGTCACCAACGACCTCCTAACTGCTAAAAAACACGGCCACTATTCTATTCTCATCGTGCTTGACCTCTCGGCTGCTTTTGACACTGTTGACCACCCCCTCCTTCTACAGACCCTCAACTCTCTGGGTCTCGGTGACACTGCACTTGCTTGGGTTGACTCCTATTTATCCAACAGGTCCTTCTGTGTGTCCTTTGCTGGTAACTCCTCCTCCTCATTGCCTCTATCTGTTGGTGTACCTCAAGGCTCTGTCCTTGGTCCTCTGCTCTTTTCCATCTACACCTCCTCCCTGGGCAAAATCATCAACAGCTTTGGCTTTAATTACCACCTCTACGCTGATGACACTCAGATCTACCTCTCTACCCCTGATCTCTCTCCCCCTGTCCTTTCAAAAGTCAGTGACTGTTTATCTTGCATCTCCTCCTGGATGACCTCCCACCACCTAAAGATCAACATGTCAAAGACTGAACTCCTACTTATTCCTCCCTCCAATGCCTCCCCACCTCCTGACTTCTCTATCACGGTGGAGGGTATCACCATCTCCCCATCAAACCAAGTTCGCTGTCTTGGAGTTACACTTGACTCTGCTCTTTCCTTCATCCCCCACATCAAGTCTCTTTCCTCCTCCTGCCGATACCAACTGCGTAATATTTCCAGAATTCGGCCATTTCTTACCGCTGTCACCACAAAACAACTCATACATGCCCTGGTAATCTCCCGATTCGACTATTGCAATAATCTCTTATCTGGCCTCCCTCTGTCCCGCCTCTCCCCCCTACAATCCATCCTGAACACCTCCGCCAGGCTAATTCACCTCACCCGCCGCTCTGTCTCTGCCGCTCCCCTCTACGAGTCCCTTCACTGGCTCCCCATCCACTGCAGAATTAAGTTCAAAATCCTTATCCTTACCTACAAAACCCTCACTAACTCAGCTCCCCACTACCTGTCCTCACTAATCACCAAATACACCCCAGCCCGCTCCCTAAGGTCAAACAGTGACCTGCTCCTAGCTTCTCCCCGCATCACCTCTTCCCATGATAGACTGCAGGATTTCTCGCGCGCAGCCCCCACTCTCTGGAACGCTCTCCCTCGTACTGTCAGACTGTCCCCTAACTTCTCTTCCTTCAAACGCTCCCTTAAAACATTCCTATTTAGGGAAGCCTACCACCCAACTCACTGACGCAACCATCAATCACTCTCACCTTACAGTCCTCTCCTCCTGTTTCCAACCCCAACCCTCCCAGATTGTGAGTTCCTACGGGAATAGGGCCCTCATCTCCTCCTGTACTGTTTGTCAAATGTTGTTCAATGTATTGTAACCCTGTCTATACTGTGCTTATTGTACAGCGCTGCGGAATATGCTGGTGCTTTATAAAGAATAATAATAATAAGAAGAAGAAATAAGAAAAAACGCTATAAAAAAATAGGAAAATAATTAGCTGAAATTGTTTTTACGAAAAATGCCTAAAAAAAATCCTAAAATAAAAATGAATAGAAACTTTTTGCTGCAAATTAAAAGATTAAACTGTTTAATAGATATTGCATAAAAACAGGAATATTTTTAACATTGAAACCTATGGGATTCGCTAGGTTAAACCTGCCGAATGAAACCACCAAACATCAGGCCATTTCACTGACATTTCTCTGCTGTTTAACCATTGCTTCTCTATGGGGACTTTCACAAACTGCCGACCAGGCACCATATTGTGTTGGCAATTCTCCTAAATTTGGCGAACTGCATGAATAGCCGAATGGCCATGAAATAGCACCGTACGTGGGAAAATTCCCCGTTCGGTGCAATTTCGGGGCCAGTTCGGCTCACTCTGAATGACCCTGAAAATACACTATCCATATAGTAAATATGAGTAGGCATGAGTTAACCTTTGCACCATCCAAAGGGGAGATGTAGTTAAACAACAACACCCAATAAAACACAGAACAAAATAATTGGGTCTCCAACATGTTTTGTTTGCAAAGACTCAAAACATCAAAAGTATAGATAATCATGTAATTTCCCCCAAAAAGTTAAATTTGTCAACTCCAAAGTGCTGAGCCTCAACTGCAAGGCTGGTCCCTATGTAAAGTTATGGTACAATAGAAAATGACAATGCTGTTCCTTCTACCACTGCCAGAGAACCTGAGAATGGCCAAGGGACATCTATATTCCGCCCAGCTAAGACGGTGATCCGACATCTGTGATCCAGTACAAGAAAACCAGAACAAGTAAACATTGATGCAAGAAATATAAACGGATTAATTCCAAACAAGTTAAAAAACGCTGCAAATGTACTTTTCTACACGTGAGCCACCCTAGAGCAAAGCAAACCGTCTTTAAGAACATACCTGTGAATTTAACATAAATATAACATGAGTAGTAATGGTATCCTGGCACAGAGAATGTGCACACAGTGCACTCTTGGGGCATGTGTCGAGCTATATGCTATATTTTAACTCATCGCCACCGATGCTGGGTTTTTTACTGACAGTCACGCCTGTTAGTGATCTGCTGTCACGTTCGGTATGGGACACGGTGTGAATTTTGAATCTCCTTCCGCCACGGACTACTCTCATGTAGGTATGGCGATGGAATATAAAAGGTTTTCCCTGTTCTTTCTCAATTTTTTTTTCTCCGCAGTCTTTGAAATCACAAACATAGTGCTACATTTTAGCTTTATTTAATGACTTTCCAGTGTGCCATTTGTAAGTGTGTAATAAGACAGAATGAAGATAAAATAAAGGTAAACAAACATAAAGGTCAAGCTGTGGGCACTCCATTAAAACTTGGAGTTCTGATTGAATCCATTTATTCCAAGTGCGCTACTGGGCATCCTTTTCTTGCTCCATTCAATTTATCTGGCATTTATATGGCATTATCTGTCAAAAAAGCAGATAGGCCATGGCCTGGAGGAAAAAAATGTATTTCATAATGTCCTACATACACTCCATAACCCTTAACTGTACTAGGGGAAAAGAAAATTCTTTTCTGTGATTATGAGGATGAGCTTTTTACATTCTGTCGAACGAACGGTAATCTTTTTACAACGGAAATTAATAACATTCCAATGTTATTGTTTAAAAACATCACGCATGTTCCCTAATGAATGATTATATATAGTATAAGAACATAGACATTTCCATATTGTTTGTGTGCTTCAGTTTTCAAGATACATTTTATCATTCTTTTCCATGTGATTTTGCACTGTTCTATGAAGGTAAATTATAGCGCAATTATACACAACTGTCGTCAGATTCTCTTGCATAATTACAATGAATATATGGATACATTGTCTAAACATTGTAGGCAAGTAAAATTGCTTGCAGATGTTGTTATTTCTTAAGCATACAATTTAAAACAAATAAAATCATTTTTCTGCACGGATATACACATAAGTAAATTGGCACCGCTCTATTCTCTACCCACTCTACAGTATCCGTCGTAGGTCATACTACGTGGTTGGATGCATTAAGCCAGGATGGTAATGGCATGGGACAAAGTAAGTAAAGTAGAAGGCTTTTAGAACCTGCAGTGCCTTGCATACCATGGATGGTTGACGTAAATGAATGTAGTGTAAAGCACTATACCCATTTCTAGCCATCATGTCTGTATTTTGAAGAAGATTGTTTCTCAGAAATGCTCAATGAACAGCAAGAAGAATGAGTGTTTTGAATGTTTTACTGTATATTGTGATGTATGTGTTAGATTTAGGTTGTATCTACACATTCTTCTCTTGACATATGTGGCCGTGTGTTGCGAGCGTGATGGGTTTATGCAGGGGTAAATGGTGCTCATGTGGGCAGCCAGGATGCACCCCTAAATGTACTTTTTCTTACCTGTTGTTGTATTGATGTCAATAGCAGGGTGCTTACTGACACCAATATTTTTATGTGCTATGTGTACACAGATGAAGATAACGTATTAGTGTTGTTACCTGTTTAGCATTTTATATATGGGTATCTAACAGAACTTTAATGAGGTTATTATTAACATTAGGTATGGGTTATGGCTTACAGTGATATTTCGTTTACTTTATAGCTATTTAACCCTTTCAATATTAAGTCATTTTCCATAAATCCACTGACAGGAGTCTGTGTTTTGTGTTTTTTTGTTAACCATTTTTCATTAATTATATGGTAAAAATTATTGCAAATATTCACAATGCATTTTTACAGTTGTAGCTGTATTTGACAGGCAAACATTGCCATCTAAACAGAAAAAAAGGATTTATATATACACATTGAGAGAAACATATCAATCCCCCTCTCTTTAGACAAATTATGGATCACCAACCATCCATGAAAGGAGACATTGCCATTTGTAAAAAAAATAAAAATAAATACTGTGACTGGGGCTTCTTAACAGAGTCTCAGCTGTTTAACCCCTTCACAAAGTGATTTTCCAAAAAACATTGTCAGAAACCAGTGTTTTTTGTAAAATGACTTTTTATTAATTATACATTAATAGTTATTACTGTAAATAACCTATTTGTCCAGTAGCGGCACCATCTACTCCCAAATTGAGTTATAGATGTTTGAGCAGCAGATCTGTTTTTTTCCCGACTGCATCGGCTGCTGAAAGCCCGATATTTCAGAGCTTTCAGCAGCTGATTTTACACAGTTTTAGCTCTTTTGGGCATTATGCCCACAGGGCTGAAGCTTTTGGGGCACCTTCTGCACCCTAAAAGCAAACAAAAATTTGTTTGCAGCAAGCAAATGTCATTTTCTTTTGGGCAGCAGATCGAGATATTTCAATATTGGAACACCGGATTGGGATTATGAAGCCCGAGATATCTCGTTATCAGTAGGGAAGGGGTTAAACTGTTTGGCACCCTGTGTGTTATGCCTGAGGTACTAAAACTTTTGGGGCCCGTTTGGAAATGAATCTCATTGCAATAAACAAAATTCCTTTGCATTGCTGTAGAATTAGAAGTCTAGACGTCGAGTGTAATCGATATTGTCAAATGTCTCACAATATCTTGGCACTAGCAGGTACTCAGAAGATCCAATATATTAGATTTTGATAGTGATTGGGATTAATGTGTGAGCATTTAATTTGCATAAGTGTTTAACTTGGTCTGTACCAGGTCTAGGCACGCAAAATAATTTTTATGTTAAAACTCAAATTGTATTTTTATTTATTTATGAAGCGTCAGCATATTCCGTAGCGCTGTACAATGGGCCCAATATAGGGTTACAATACATTGAACAACATTTTGATAAACCAGTACAGGAGGAAACTAGGGCCCTATTCCTGTGGGAATTTACAATCTCATATCGCTGGCTGGGTGGAGTAGAGGTAACATCACTGCTCTATAACTGTGGAGAAAGACTGTGGAGACACAGGTTCAATCCTGACAAGAGCACCTCTCCAGTAAGTGTCCTTGGGCAAGACACCTAACGGTACATACTCGCCACCCAGGACATACTTGAAAACGAGAGAAATCTCAATGTATCCTTCCTGGTAAAATACTTTCTCCAAAAAAAATAAATTGTATTGTTAAATATGTTGCCACTCCATTAAGTTCTATATGAACAGCAGCTTGAGAGAAATATCTGCAAGCAAATTAATCCAGCCTTGGAGACACGTTTTTCCAGTATTATCACTCTGCAAAATTAATTGCAAAGAGCTTTAGGCCTGATATTTTTTTCTGGGGTCATGCATATAAACGTCATGCATACAGCATTTTATATTTTGCAGCATTTTGCCCTGGTCTGTCTCTAAGTCTGCCCATCACATCTCTTGCCTTCCAGATAAAATCACTCACTCAGGACTTCCATCATGTGGCACGCTGCAGGAAATATTGAAACCGGAAGCTTGGGAACCGCAACTTTCAATTGTTTTTAACCCATTAAGGACGCAGGGGTGGTGCCCTTAAGGCTAGGGTCAGACGAAAGCATTTTTCCCCACGAATGTGAAAAAGTGCGTCCGAACGCATTGACGTATTTTTTCACGGAATGCGCAAAAACGGTCAGACGACGCGCATTTTCGGGCGTGATTTTGTACGGATCGTCAATAAAACTCTTTTTGCGTCTGGACGTTATGTAGGCCGGACATTAGCAGCGTCTGACATCTCCTAATCACGCAAACACGCCGCTATGCCGCAGCTGCGCACTCAGTACGTCAGTACTAGCGGTTCAGCGTTCTCAGAAAAAGACGTTCAAATTCCACTTGCGTTGCACGGCCGGACGTTTGTGCGGCCGTACATCGTATATTGGCCATCATTGCCCGTCATCTACTGCTAGTGCGCCCGTAATTATGTGCGCCAGAACGCATGTTAAAAGTGCGCTGGTCTGACCCCAGCCTTAGGGGTCGATTTCGCCGGTGAGGCGTACAGGTACGCCTCGCCGACAGGTGCCGTCGCGCAGCACTGATTCCGAGCCCTCCCCACAGCTGGCGTGTAGCGCATGTCATTGACTGAAGGGGGATGGCCTGAAATGTGCAGTCAATGATGCGTGCCACGAGTCAGCGCGCGCAGACTGCGGGGAGGGGCCGAGGCGTGTTAGAGATTATTGACTTCTTTAATAGGTCAGGGATATATTAATTATGACGTATATTTTTCTTATTGTAGATATATATAGATATATATAGATATATATTATTGACAGTGCCTCCAATACCAGTGGTATAAATTGGTATTTAACCCCTAAAATAGGGATTAATAACCAATCAATGAATACACGTCTTACCAAATATATGGCACGTTATCCCGAGTTCTTTTGATGCTATCTAGATATTTTTAAACACAATAAAATCAATAAAGATGATATGAGACTGCGTAACGGTAAAACAATTCAAACCAAAATTTTATTCACACGTCAAGTTTCATACAATCATATGTTATCAACGGATTAGCAAGATACAATTTCACAAGTGATTATAGATCGTGATTAGTAGCGATACTGCGACACGCAATAATCTAATGGACAAATATTTTAGGTTTATAGACCGCACCACAGATATACACGCCTCAGCTCTTAAACACCAAGCTCTATTCTATTCACTTAAACCTTTCCCATTATAAACCAATCCTCCGCCTGGCTAAAATAAACACTCAGTTACTGGGCATCACCTGCAGCACAATTTATTATTGTGGGTGCCTATTCACTAAATGCAACTTCCTTCAGGGAGATACATAACACACTCGATAGGTAGACTATCTCTTCCACAGATCAATCACAGCACTTCATTCAATATACGTTAACCCAAAGCTTCTTATTGACTTACATGCAATCAATCGAAAGGGCTGCAAGATGGATATGGAAGGAGTTATGCTAGTTTTACGAATGGGGCTGACGGCACTTGACATATAAAAGTTATTTCACGGTCCCAGCGTATCTCACTATAGGTATACAATTGATCTTTAGATGTCCACAACCAGTATTCTTGGAATATAAATAATTTCACTAAATTATGGCTCAAGTATTTAGCCGGTAACAGTTTTCTTTCTTGGCATTCCTCTGCAATGGAATGTAAAGACTGAATTACTAGTCTACTGATTATTAGGCTTCAACAGCAAAATAATTCATTTATATTCCTTTAATTTGTGATGGACATCTAAAGTAAGGACTATGCAATTTTATAGATATCAAGTTATTCAGGCATACTTTACCATCCGGTTAGTGAAGATAGAGTGGTGGAAGATTAGGGTGTGGTCACGTTTTAAGGGGGGGCTGATGATATTTGCCCTTTCTCCCCTCCAAGCATCCCTCAGGTCTCTCCCCAAGCTTTTCTCAGTGTGTCTATCCCTCTGGAGTGTCCCCTCTATATAGTGGTCTTCCGCCCAGTTTTAGATCTAGCCCATCACTATGTGGCCTCATTTGATTGGAGGATATATATATTCATCAACTCCAGGGGTCTGTCCAGGTGTTATATTACCTGGCCAGCAGATGGCGCTCTCAGATCAACCATCAACCTTCTGCAGGAATTAATTTATGTGTTTGTGTAATGCAGGGTTTGGATCCCCTGTGAAGTGTGTGTATGGAACCCAATGGCAAGCTATGGATAAGGAAATCAGGAGGCGATG